>CM060990.1:209305289-210505289 GCA_030765065.1 Deroplatys truncata | reverse complement strand
TTTACTTAGGAGTGTTAATGTCTTGTTATTAGTCCACTGCAGTGCCTGTCGACAAATTCACGCTTGAACAACGAATTTTTATGTACGATATATACGCAAAAACCGAATCATGTAGACAGTGCATTGACAGTTTCAGGAGAAATTTCCTGGTATTCCAGTTCCAGGTAGAGAAACTGTTAGGCATCCGGTTAATAAGTTTACGACAACAGGATCGCTAAAGCTAAGAAGCGAAAACAAGATGTTCTAACGGAGGAAAAAGTTGACGAAACTTGTGCATTTATTATTGGGAACCCTAAAAACTAAAGTTTATAGGAACAATCCACACAACATAGACGAAGTTAAGGACAATATAAAAACAGAAACTATGAACATTACGTAAGAAGAACTTACGCGTGTGAATGGACATTTCATTCGACGATGTCAGAAATGTCTTTACGCAGATGGGCACCACTTTCAACACCAGTTATAACAAGGTTAATACTCATTAGAGTTCATGTTACTGTCACTCGTCACTGAATAGGTCATGTGACCAAACAACGCCATGCCTGTCTCTTTGGTTGTTCTGTCCGCACCTCTTCACAGCGAGTACATCTTTTATTAGTTACCCACGTTACCTCTACTGTGATTCCTTGCGTCCATATGATAAAAATTGTCTTTATGGTGTATTTTTAACTCTTTTTTAACTTTGCCTAGCCTTTGCTGGAGTTACATTGCTCACCTGTCTTTTTTGCGACATGTTCACTGTTCTTTTTCTTCTTCCATTCAGACATGGCTAGGCATGTTCCATTATTACATATTTTCATTCTTCGATATGGTCTTCCAATACAACCTCGTCTTTTGAATGAATATGCCAAAATTATGTTTTATTTGCCATACTGTACTTTGGTATGCTGTTTGTCTTTTAACCAGTTTTCTCTGCTGTTGCTAAGCTGTTCTTCGATACTTGCATTCTGCTATTATTATATCTCTAAATCGCTTTTTCTTTGGGAAACCCTTAGCGCCTTTAAGAAACCTTATTTCTGCAGATTTGATTACACTGGAACTCTTTTTGTGTGATTGTCCGTTTATGTACGAAACGTGTTTTTAAAGTGCCTACAATTTAAAAAAAGCAGCAAAATATTATTTTCCAAATACTGTATTATCATTCATTACCTTACACTTTACACTACTTATGCACATAGTCACCACCATTATTTAGGCACTTGTCGTAACGGCATCATCCTTCGGTAAATGATGATACCGCCTGTGATGAACGCCAAGTCTGCACTTCTTGTTTCACATCATCGTCGTTGAGAAGTTTTCCACCAAGGAATTCCTTCAGATGAAGAAAAGATGAAAATCGATTGATGCCAAATCCGGACTGTAGGAAGGATGGTCGAATTGTTCCCAACCAAATGATTCGATCAGATCCTGAGTTTGTTTATCTATATGTGACCGAACACTGCCACTCATTATTGTTTCCGCATAAACCTCACATAGCTGGCGATGAATGTTTGCTGGCGTAACATTTCTCGCATTCAAACAACGAAACACTGATCTTTTGGAACCGAGCGGGATGGCTCAGTTGGCAACGTCTGTGGCCCACATTTGGGTGCTCTCGAGTTCGATTCCCCTGTGACCGTCCACTCTGATCATGGGGTTTTTCATGTTTTCCCCCTGAATGGCGAGGTGATATATTCTACCATGAGTTCTTCTTTCCCCATTTTCCCTCATTTCATCTCTTTCTTTCATGTTTCAAGCGTGTGTTCGGGTCCTGCGGTGTGGGCCGTGTCGGGCAGATAGAGTTTTTGCTTGCGCATTGGAAAGATTTCTCCTCAGGTACGCCAGGGTGCGTTGTCCTGCCCGTTATGGTCGTTTCGTCGCCCCCTCTCGGAATTCTTCGTCTCTACTGGTGCGCGGATGTTCAAACTGGAAATATTAGGAACTTCTGCGCGTCTCTGTTGGCCTGTCTCGATTTTGGGCCACATGTCTCAGTTTGGTAAGCGTTGCACACCACACAATAGCTGTAATTGTTGTCCCGCAGTACATGAAATCAATCAAAAGGACGCCCTTTTCGTCCCAAAGCCTAGTAGCCATTATTTTGCGATTCGTGTACGGCGATTGCTTACATCTTTTTGGTTTGGGCGAACCGGAAGGGAGCCACTACATTGACTGTTGTTTCAATTCTGCGCTGGTGTACGCTATCCATGTCTCGTCGCCGTAACAATGTGGGAAAGCAAACCATCTCCATCTTCTCTATTGAGCACCAGAAACTGCCGTGCACTACGCATTCGTTGCTCTTTGTACTGACCGGTGAGTAGTTTTGGCAACTACCTTGCACAAAAATTCCGATATCCAAGCTGTTCAGTGACAATCCTGTAAAGTGAGGGTCGAGCAACATTTGGGAATTCATCAGTCAGACCACTAGTCGTGAAACGCCAATCACTTCGAAGGCTTTCGTTCACTTGCTCAACGATGTGGTCGGTCCGAATACTGGGCCTACCACTCCGCTTTTCATCATTCACATTTGTGCGGCCATTTCGAAATTCTCGACAAAAACCTGTTTGTCACTCATATTCGGTCCATACACGAGGCATAACTCACGATGGATGTCCGCAGCTGACGATGCTTTTGCCAGCAAAAATCTAATCACACCGCGCACTTCACAATTTGCGGGATCTACGATTGTCACGGCCACTGCAATCTGCTCTTACCGACTGGCAAACGCCTTCTACGTCATACCAATACTGCGGTAAGTTCCTCAGGAGTAGGTAGACAGTGTTGCAGGCGTGAAAAGTCATTCAGGCCTACTATTCGTTAAATATTGTTCACCGGAGCTTAGTTTTGGAATAAATCTTGCACATCGCCTTCCCTACCATGCACTAAGCTACGCTACAGTGGTGGATGGGGAACAAAGGCAAGGTGGTGTTCGGTACAGCCAAAGCAAACCAAAGGTTGGTGGGTGATTACTATAAAGACGCCCGCATACAGCGGGTATGCAGACAGAGTGTTAATTGGGTACTGGCCCTGGCAAATTCCCGGATCAGGGACTATTGTTAATGGTGGTATTCATGCTCATTCAGGAGGAGTAGGTTTGTGCTTAATTACTTAAATAAAGATTAAGGTATATTACCGTTGATTGGGGCTTCAACTGGAGAGGAAGTTGAGTCCTGCTGTCTTCTTCAGCGTGCTGCTGATGGTCCTGAAACAAATAAGCTGGGGAGGAGTATATACTCAGGGAAGAGGATATTCACAGGTAAAAGTATTTACTACATCTTGTTTGTACGCACATATATCATCTTATTTACATATAACTCATTGTGCTGCAGGGAAGGCAAGCTTCATATAGGTCGGGCATCACCTCCACCTTGCTCCGTGTTCCGAAGAATTGTACAGTGCACATCTTCCCTGTTTTTGGGGGGGCAGTCTCTGAGATGATGAGTGCGGGAGGTGCTTCTGGTTCCGCCATCTTACGCGGAACTGTGAGACCCCGCAGATTTACTCGTACTGTGTGGGCCGTTGGGGCTCTGTAAGGCTCGACTTTTATCTTGCAATGAAGATATCAGTGATTCCCCTTCTTGCCTCTGATGTTTCCACGTTGGCCTGTTTCACAAGAAATATAGGTCTATGTTGTCTAGTCCTCGTTGAGAAGACTTTACTCACTTTTATAGCTTCCAGTCCTAACCCTTGTAGTTCTGCCTGCAGCTCGACCTTGTCCACACTTGGATACAACCCATTGATTACGACATTATAGGTGCGTTTGTATGCCGGGGTAGTAATATGAAATGGGAGTTGGTAGGTTTTACAGGGTCTCACAAAATTGTTGTAGTCTTCCAATATGCTTTACTGCTAAACCTTGATACTAATTCCAGTATACCAACTTGTATTGTTTTGGATGGAATATCTTGCCAAATTTATTTAGGATTCCTTCTGTACTACGGGAACAGTAATCTGCCACATAGAACTTTGGTATATTGCGCCTATCTGCTTGGAGGTATGCATTGTTGTCGTTTTCTGCAGTGGTTGTCCCTGTGTTGCTCTTTGTGGTCGTTTTTATGTGGCATTGCAGTTTTGCTTGCTGTTTCTTTGGCTGTCTCTCCATCCGAGCTTGTTTGTAAGTGTCCTTCAGTAACGCGGCCATGTTAGTTTGTGTAGCATCGGGTGAAGGGTTTTTTCCTTCATATTGGCATTTTTAGATTTGCTCCCTTTCTTTGCGTGCTTGGTTTCCTGCGTTAGGGATGTGGACCATGTTTTTCTTTCTTTTTTATTTATCTTGATTAAGGGGGTTGGGATGTGGACGTGGGCACTTGCCTGCCTTAACAGAAACCGCGGCGTGTGTAGCCTGCTACTGTCCTTTATAAAGGTAAATATCAGACTTGCAGAAACCACTGCTCGTTACCGCATGCCTAAGAAAGATGTTATCTTAGAAACTAAGCTAATTAGAAGAGGAAGTGAGAAGAATTCAGTAGAATATATTTAGGGTCTAACAGGGAACTTATCAATATAATAGAATAGAGGAAATGTAGAACACAGTGTGAGAAAATGAAGCAGTTAGTGGATGCTAAAAAGAGAGGCTAGCAAAGGGCCGTACCACAGGGGAACGCCTTGTGTTCCGATATGATACCGTTGGCTGTCGCCGTGCTAACCTGTCCAGCTAGAGCTGCAATACAGTTTTACTTGCCTAAGAATAGTTGGGCGAGTGCAGTAGGTGGCTTACTAATGCTCGGGGATCAATGATGCCGTCAGACGAAGTGGCTACACTCTCCCGGCAGCGTCCCGTGGTTTCGCTGAGTGAAGGTCTCCTCTTCCACTCCTCCAGATACCTTCCTCAATGCGCTCTTCTCTAGAGTCCCAGTCGAACGTCCGTCGAGACTTTTTTTTGGAGTGGAGGACAAAATGATTTAATCATTAACCCCAACCCCGAAGGGAGTCGGAACTGAGAGTGTGGGACTTAAAAATGACTGGCTTACCCACTAAAACCTCCTCTACGGAGTAGGAAACAGTAGGTTTGCTGCGGTACCGCCTGAAGCTCCCGCGCATTATATGGAAAGAATATTAGCTGGCTCGCATTGCGGTAACAAGTTGAGTAGCTATTAGAAGCTGGGAGATAAGCTTGACCAAGGCCCAGCCTGCCCCCTAGTGGGATCCAGGAGAGAATTGATGGAATTTCAAGTGTCGTATCGGGATATTCAGGAGTAATATTCTTACTTGTAAGTTAGGTGAATGACTTGTGCACGCCGGAGCGCTGCGTCTTGTAGTAGTATTTGCGTCGTGCATCATAAGTGTTGGGCTTGTAAGCGAGTCAGTGGCTAGCTCAGCCGGCGGCTGCGTCTCTAAAACAAACATAGAACAAGCCTAGAAATATATATATATATATATATATATAAATAAATATGGAGATATAAATATATATACGTTACATAATGACATGGTGCTAATGTATGAGGCGATACATTACATGATGGTAGTATAAGAGGCGAGAGTTGGTTAGTAACGATATATGCACAGAAATATATCAATCTGTACCGGTACAAGTTAACTTATGTCCTGTGGCGGCATCGTCGTATAATGTAGTGTTCCGCCATGTGGCGTCGTATTTTATTACTTTGTTGTATTAAATGGTGTTTTTGTTAATTAGTATTGGTGCAGCTTGGTGTTTCTCCCTGGCTGGGGCTTTCGTGGTATATTTCCATTGGACGTGTCCTTTCGGAAAGCTGATTCATATAGAGTGCGCACCCGGCGGGCTGCCTGCATGAAGGTGCAGGTGCGAGCCGTGCCACTTACGAGGGGGCCCTCGTCTTCCGGGTCGACCTTGACTTGTGAGTAAGCGCAAGGACTTAAGGGCTGCCGTAGGTAGTGTAGTGTGTTAATGTGTGTGTGTGCTTTTCAGAGCTCAGTTATGTATACCATCGGGGTAAATAAGTAGATTATCTAGGTATTGCTACATGTCTTATGGTTCCTTCAAATAGAGATAGTGGCCTTGAGTGCTCGTCATGAGATACGTCGTAGTCACCTAGTGCCTGTATTAATTCATTGTGAGTTTTATTATTCTTCTCTGTAAGTTAAAGATGAGACATTTGATGAATTCGCACAATGATGTGCGCTAGCAAGAAAGGGGCCCCTAACTATTCCAGCATGACATCAATCGTAATGCCGACTAGCCCTGCCTTACCCATCCGCAACCTGGGAATCCCGGGAATAGACGAGAGACACTGCCAGGAAGGAAGGGGCCCCAGCAATCCCACCAAGCGCCAGTAAGAAATATTTCCATAGCGCAAATTCTACCGTCCTACCGTAACACACCAGCTGCTGACTCCTGGTCCTACAACCCTTATAAATTTGATGTGAAACATTTGGAAAGAAATGATGGGAACTCATTTCTGGGAAATGAGGAAATAAACTGGGGAAAAGGAAATTATGGACAAGAAATTTGTGTAGTAGGGGAACCACCGTAACATTCGCCTACCGATCTGGGTGAACCACGAGAAAACTTATGGTCAGAGTGACCGGCCCGACAGCAATCAAACCCGGGAACTCCCGAATTGCAGCCTCACACTTTGCCGCGGAACCATCTCGCTCGGTCACCAATGGTGAAGGTTACCATCACAATTAGTTTACAAAGTATGCTTTTGTTGGTACACTGTACCTCAAAAAGAAATTGCTTAAACTCCTAGCACGACAGTTACAGTGCGCCAAGATCTAGGACAGAGCTACTGCATTCTCTGCCTTCATTAATATAGTGTACAGCAAGGCGGTTGAATGTGGTCAAGGTACCGCTTTAGTGATGTTTCCCAGACAGGAGCCGCTATTTCTCCTTAAGGCAATGTATTCTTAAAAATCTTAAATCTACCATTTTATTATGATTTGATACGGTTCAACTAGGCCCCGTATTCCATTTAATTGTATATAGATTAAATAAAGATGTAAAATGTCAACTCGGCTCCGTATTCGAAATGGTTTGTATATAGATAAAACAAAGATGTAAAATATTGTATTTAGTATTATAACTCGAGAGGAAAAAACCTTCATACGGAAACATTGCAAATTGTCTGAGGAAGTAAGGTTCGATGACCCAACCCTTTTTCTTGGGACAGGAAGGGTCAGTCGGCACATCTATACAAAAGCGTATAGCCATTAAGAGGGTCTACGAGGAAAGTGCTTGTTTCTTTTCAAAGCGGAAGAAACACGAGGTTTGTACCGAGAAAAGGTTTAAGGCCATAAACATACTACGTGCTACAGCATAAATTAAACAAATTGAAAATAGTACCGTGAAAAGAGAAAGCTGTACAGAACTGAAAGTTTTAGCCAGTAAATGGAATGCCATAAATACAAACTGACGAATCCGAAAACAGGAAATCGTCACATGATTGAAAATGGAACGCGGAGTAGGGAGGAAATCAGACATGGCGAAATTCACAAAATGGTAGTAACGACACTCTTCGTTTAACCTTACGACAAGTAACTCTCTTAGCTGAACTCAGCGCCGTGCAAGTTCAATACTATCAGACATGGCGAAATTCACAAAATACTAGTAACTTCACTTCTGCGTTGAACTTTACGAGTAACACTCTTCACTCTTCGCTGCTATTTGCTACATGTAACCTCACTTCTTCGCTGAACCTTACGTCAAGTAACTCTTGGCTGAACTCTGCACCGTACAAGTTAGGCCGCGACTATGAACGCAGGGAAAACTTATTCAATACATCCTAATACTGCCGACTACCAAGCATCACGATGTCAGTCGCGGATAATTAACGAAGTGGTGGCTCGTGTTCCTGAATGCGTAACATAACAGTATAATAAAGTCAATATTCACCATAGCCGATGTTGTTATTATCGTAATCGATATAATTTCACCACACCCTGTAGACTTTACAGAGTCGACACTGCTCAACGCTAGCCGGAGAAAGAAGAGAAATACGCATCGAGGAAGCGGCCAACCCAATATGACACCAAACGTCGTAAACGGCTTCAGATTGCGTTGAATTTCTTACTATAAACTCAGAACTAACGCATATACTGCACTTAAAATGTTAACGAGTTATGCCAAATCGTTGTTTAGATATTATGTTTTATTCATAATTAATCACTTTTTGATACGGCAATATGAAATTATCCTTAGACCCTAGGATTCATCATATTGCTCCCAAAATTTTATTTTGAACTTAGTATATAAACATAAGTGAATTGTTCAAGTATTTGTTAATTTTAAAAAGCTTAAGGTTTAAAACAAATGGTTTTGTATACATGTTATTGAATGTTTCAACGTATTTAATGTGAGTAATGGAAAAAAAATTATTCCAACTGAATTATATAATAATTTCAACTAGTTCACAACAGTATTTTAAATCCATAATTCGTTAAGCTCTCCTAAGCATTCGAAGCTAATAAGCTATAAATTTAAGTAACCATTTGTGGCTTCTAAAAAACCAATGATGTAGCACAAAAGTACAAGCTAAGAGCATAATAAAAATACAACAATACAAAAAATGAAAATTTTCATATTTTTTTTTACCAAAGTTCACAGATAGCCACATGCAGCTGCTTAATTGGTCCCCCAGAACATGGTGACACTAAGTGCACCTCGTGCAGGACTTTTCAGTATAGGAAACTCCCCATGCCGGTTCCCAGTCTCCCTACCCGCAGGAGGCAACACTACAGCAGCGCTGGCTCATTACCAATAATATTCAATTTAAAAATGCTGATGCGTTACATTTACATAGTCTACCCTCTATCGTTTATTTTTGGGTATACAAACTATTCTTACTAAAGCTCATTTTTATATCCACTTCATTTTAATAAAGATAAACATTTGCAGAAATAGTTACATTACACATTTCGATATAGATACAAAGGGAACAGCGATAGTAGAATGTTTAAGAACTGGACGCTATATGCGTGTTTCCATGAAATCGCGAGAAACAACTGAAAATCGATAGATTTTAAAAGAATAAGCAAGTATTAAACAATTCCAACCATTAATAACAGATATCCCAGAAATGGCATATGTCACAAAATTTATTTGAAATAAATTTTGTATTTTAAAGAGTTGTGAATATTTTTGTAGTATATTTTCGTCTATTGCTTAATGTTAACCAATTATACAATATTATACAAACTTCCTTCTGAATAAAGAGGACTTCACAGGCTATTCCCATAAAATTCAAGATATACATTTTATTTGTCATGTAAACTTCTTTAACATGTAGTATTTTAATCAAAATAATTAGAGCCGTTTTTAGAAAATAAAAAATTTGTAAAAATGCTCCATGTAAAGGGTATTTGGGGTGAGGATTCTCTTGAAAATTTTCATGTTGTATCTTTGGAAGATACTGAACTTAAATACTAAAAGTTTGGCGTTTACCCGACTTTTCTTTTTTGCGTTATGCTGTACACAGACGCAAACCTTTTACTAAATGCTCCTTTTTGGGTTCAGGGGGCCTCAAAACATATATTTCCAATGAAATCTCAACATCAAATTGTTGGGTGGAATACAATACTTCCCCTGCTTACTACACGTAATAGAGAAATTAAAAACATAGTGTTTAAGTTTATTGTACATGCTGAGAAGTCGTACCACTTTGCATCTTTAATTACATTGCATTACAGCTCCTAAACCCAAATATTCTGTGTCTCCAGTTAGTGTAAACTGTCGTGCATAGAAAGCGGCCCATAGTGTTTTTCTCCCCGCAAGGTTTCCACCTTCAGGTAAGCAAATTTGGCTACAGCCAGTATCAGTTCTCTATGTGATTGGTTTGAAAAACAATTATGTACATATAAACTAACCAATGGACGATGCTTATAATCTGTGTGGAATGAAGGGGTGATTCGGATACCACTTTTATGAAAGAGTTACGCTACGATTGGTACACAAGGAAAGGCTAAACCAATTACAAGTAATTCGCCTTCAACAGGCAAGGGTGAAGAATTGCTTGCATATGTGCTTAAACTGCAGGACAGCTACGACATTTACATATATGAGAGCTTTCATCTGCGACATGGAGACGAAGGTTAAAGTTGTGGCTACTAACGGCATTAAGAAAACCGTAGTGTTGCATGAAAATAACAGTTTTAATGTTACGCTTCGGCCAAACTTTGGAGAAGGCAAAGTACCCTGCCAATCCAGTGGCTAGAATTGTGCCCGAAAAACAGAGGTGGTCACGCTGGTAGAGGATGTGGCTGGATTTTGTCAGTACCAATATAAACAACTCCGTTCCATTATGGGCTACGTTTTATGCACATCAGTATACAACCGCTTAAAGAATGGATATGAAATAAGGTTCTGGGAGCACTCTTTAGATTATATTTAGTTGAAAGCACTAAAAGTGGTACAAATTGAGATTTCATTTTAAGGCTTTAACAGATTGTGGAATATAACCATAATGCACACAATGATTTATTACAAGAATAGTAAAGTGGGGACCATCTTTGGAGAATCGGTGCTGAGAGAATATCTGCCTGAAGTGTTTAAGTTAATGCACCTGTAACATTTGACCAAAGTACTAAAAAGCTAAGAAATTATTTTTTTTCTAACAAAGCAATATGAAGATAACGTACTATTTTTTCAACTCGCAAATTTAAACTACAAATCAACTGAAGCTACAAAAGGACAAGCGCATATTAATAGGCATGCCCAGCTTTAGCCTTGATTTCTCGCAAACTTATTAAAGCATTTTTCCATATTAAAATGCCCCAAGCGAAGAATGTTTTCACTAATTTGTTTAAAATTTGTTGTACTGTCTCTCAAAAGCACATTAAAGAAAATGGACGTATACTTTTTAAAAATAACCCTCCAATTTTGAGAAATAATTTTGAAAAAAGAACATTTCGGAAAGTGCAAAAGGTAATAATTTTTCTTCAATAATTATGGGTTAAAATAGGGTTTTTCAACAAGAGTGTCCTATCATTGAACTAAAATAAAACACGTTCTATAAACGATAGAGGTTTATTTCTTTTTTTATTTTATAACATACTTAATGTCATTACGTGTGGAAGAGAACAACAGTTAAGTGACCCCCGCGACTTCATTGGGTTGCACGTATACGGTTGACCCAATTTTCAATGACAGAAGAACGCAAATTAGGTCCAACTTCACGAATAGCACGCGTGAAGTTATTCATAAGATCATTTACTGTTTCAGGCTTGTTGACATAAACTCGAGATTTAACATAACCCCACAAGAAGTAATCCAAGGGCTTTAAATCACATGACCTCGGGGGCCAGTTAACATCACCACCACGGGAAATGATGAAACCTCTGAACTTCTCCTTCAAAAGATCGATTGTTTCGAGAGCAGTATGACATGTGGCATCATCTTGCTGGAACCAGATGTTTCTGAGATCCATACCATCCAATTGAGGCTAAAAATAGTTCCTTATAAGAGCCCGGTATCTTTCTCCATTGATAGTTAGAGCTTCTCCTTCTTCATCTTGGAAAAAATATGGACCAATAATTCCACCATACCAAAATCCACACCACACAGTAACCTTTTGGGGATAAAGTGGTCGTTCTTGAATCTGCATTGGATTATGATTGCTCCAATAGCGGCAATTTTGTTTGTTAATACAACCATCCATCCAAAAGTGGGCTTCGTCGCTGAAGATGATTTTTCGACAAAAATCCTGGTTAGCTTTCAATTGCTCCATAGCCCAGTCAGCGAATACACGGCGTAACTTATGGTCATTGGGCTTTAGTTCTTGAGTTAACACCATTTTGTAAGCGTGAAGCTTCAAGTCCAGATGCAGAATTCGCCAAGTTGTGGTCGGCGAAAGCCCCAATTCTTGTGCTCGACGAGCAATTGATTTGCTTCCGTTCTCGCGTACACTCTCACGAACGGCGCTTATGCTTTCGTTGGAGCGCTTACGTCGAATACCTACAGGCGTTCTTTGATCGCTGACGGAACCGCTTCTTTCAAATTTATCGATCAAACGCCGAATCGTTCTCTTGCAGGGACGATTATGCACACCGTAAACTCACGCAATACACGGAAGGTTTGGCGAACAGATGATCCATTTTGATAATAAATGTTCACTATTTCTACGCGTTGCTGAATGCTGTAATGTTCCATGGCTATTTGCCAATAACAACTATAACCACATGAAAAAATGACTGCTGTACCTCAATAACAACGGCAGCTATCACATGTTAAAGATAGGACACTCTTGTTGAAAGACCCTTTATAATAAATCCGAAATAATACGATTTTTGTAAACACATTAATACGAAGCGAGACGCCGCGGCGCCGCGATAAGGCCCTATTTATGCGTGTGATTTCATGTTGTGCGACAAGTGCGACGCGATCTGAAAGTACATTGAGTTAAATGGAAGTATTCAAGCAACGCGACGTGTCGCGCGACCTGAAAAATACGTCGCATGGTCTTTCAGGTTGCACGATATATGCGACAGTCGCATGACCTCAATATTCCATCTAATCAGCTGTCTGAATCTGATTTCCTAGTGAATATATTTAGGTTGAGCATCATACGAATTTAGCGCAGTATTGCATCAGTCTCCTTCCTCTATAGTAAAAGTGGACACTCCATCTACCAGTTTTCCCATCTGTTACGGCTGGATACCGTATTTCACAGGAACCATCAAATCAAATTTTACCTGTTGTTCATAAACATCCGCTTCATAGAGCAAACAGGGGAGCATAACAGCAATATCATTGCCTTTAGATACAAGGATATAAGCATAATGCCTATAGATTTTAGAAGAAGTCAACGACATCGAGGATATAATAATGGAATGATTCGACGCACACATCATGCTCTGCCCTTGACGCCCATCAGGTTAACATCACGCAATCAGCAGTTCCTACAGTTATTGGGCTTCAGAATCCTATAATCATGGGACATCTTCAATGTTACCGGCACCTCAATGACACCGAGATTCGACGACAAGATCTCTAAGAAGAGGAACATGTGTTTTCACCATATAATACATCAGCTCTGGACTCTAACAACGAGTTTAGAATCCCTTGTCAAGTTGAACATTTATATACTTTACACCGTCTCAGGGTGAAGAGACTGCTGTTGTTAAACCTGTACTCATCGAGTGGAGAAGGCCTGTGATTCGACTTTCTAGTGCTGAGATCCTCAAGACTGTTAAGCTGAATAAGACTCTGTTTCACCATTTAGGACCATGGATCTGCATACTCAACCTGCTATGTTACAGGAATTTACCTGAATAGTGACACGACATCTAAAATGGAGAAGCCGTGATTTGTCATTTCTTGGTGCTCTGACTTAAGATCGAGTAATGCATCTAAAGACGGTTCTCTTTTTGATTATTGTGACATAACTTAAACTAATCATTGTAATGATTTATTTTTCATTAGGAATGCAATAATTTTTAATGAATAAAAACACTATGTAAAACCATACCTTAATTCTTTTTATTGTTATTATTTATCTTACATTTCCATCACTTCCTCATCCGACTCATTGTTTCTGTATATGTCATTACACTTGTAACAGCAGGTTATGCAAATTTCTTTATTATTTAAATGAAACTCTTTTTATTTTCATAATTTGTATTCCAGTGTGGCAAACAGTCTTAATGCTGTTAATGTATACAGGGCACAAGTCTTTTAGGATACAAATTTCACCATTACTTAAAGTATTTTCACAGTCACTTAAATTATTGCTCACAATGCTTAATTTCAGTGAATATAGGTAGACTCGCTCGAGCTAACTCTCTCAGCTATGCATTGAATTGTATAGAAAATTGTCCGCATTTTTTCATCGTATACCCTGTAATGTTATATAAGGATCCTGTCTTAATGTGTTTCGGTGATGTAGATGTCTCAGCACCCGCTTCTTGCCGAAATGTTTCTTGTAGGTGCCGATTTTGCTTATTCTACCCTCCAATAGCGTCAGCATCCTTTGCATGGCAGCAGGCTATTCCTCTTCTTCTTCCTCTTATTGCACATCCTGAAACATTGCACAATGAAAGTCTTAGAAAACTATCTTGGTCAAGTAAAGGCAACCTGAAAAGAATTACATTTTTTGTTATGATACATGTAAAATGAAGCATATGATACATGTAAAATGAAGCACAAAGATTTGTATAAACATTCGGATATTTAGAGTTATTTCAATGCGCTAGATATAATTAAACTCAGAGCATGCGATATTGTGATTTCGTAAATTTTTTATAAAACTCTATAGTATGCATCTTTTGTATCTTTATATGTAATATCAATGAGTCAGTTGTTTTATTTATGAATTTTTCATTGTGAAATAGGAGAACATTCAATACTTAAGTTTGACACTTCTACGCACCTTCTTTGCATGTAAAAAAGACAATTTACATGTCTTAAATTTCCCCGTCTCTGCCATGCCGTTATACTGGAGGTATACGTTCCCAGGTATTTCTGCAATCTCTTGATCGGTTAACGAATTATAGCGCTCTGGCAAGAACACTTGACAATCCTCCAGCGAAGATGCGATCCTGGTACCATATCTTGTTTGAACTCTCTTTAAGGACTTTATCTCATAGTTAAGACCTATTTCGAGATCTTGAACCCGACGAGTCGGTAGGAAAATACGCTCTTCAACCATCTTGTTAAGTCTATCAGCTAAACAATCTGTAACAGACATTGTCATGAATTATTATTTTCACTACATTATTCAAGTTGAAGAACAAGTTATACGCTTCTTTATATTAGAACTAGGGTGTGTGTATGTTTTGTAAGTATGCCTATGAAAGTGTAGAGAAACAAAGAACGAATAGAGAAAATCGTGTGAATATTAATAGAAGGATGTGCAGCAAATATCGTATGAATGTGTAGAGAAACAAAGAATAAGTACAGAAAATCGTGTGAATGTTCATTGAAGATGAGCCAGCAGAGAACCAAAGAATGAGCGGAGAAAATCTTGTGAATGTATAGCGAAACAAAGAATGAGTGGGGAAAATCGTAGGAATGTTTAGGTAAGAAGAATGTGTAGCGAAGATCGTGTGAATGTTAATGGAAGCAAAGAATGTGCAGAGAAAGTCGTGTGAATGTTAACAAAGCATGAACCTGCAGGGGAACAAATAATGAGTAGAGGAAATCATGTGAGTGTATAGTGAAACAAAGAAGGAGTGGAGAAAATCGTATGAATGTTTATGTAAGAAGAATGTGTGGCGAAAATCATGTGAACTGGAGAAGAGTATGCAGTGAAATCCATGTGAATGTAAAGCACAGATTAGAAAATATGATGCTCTTTGCAACGAATCGTCTTTCATGTACTGTAACGTTTAAACACAATTAAATGTATTGTAAAAGCCAACAGTGATTTTGTATAGTTATGTAAAACTCACCTTGCATTGTCACGTTTTGATATGTGCTGAATGTGTAGACGGCCTGCAGCTCACGTTGCTTTTAAAGCTCTTTAAAACTTGAATGTAAAGTTAATAAGTACACAACAGTTCTAACATGTGCAGATATCTGTTTATATAGGGATCTAAGCCCCCTCCAGGCGATGCCGGCACGTCATCATGGCTGTGATGCTTACACATCACATGATTATTGCAGCCAATGACATCATCTCTTGCTGCGCATGCGCAGAGGCTCCCAACACTTCTATCCCTACTTGTTTCACTTCCTCTCGCTCTCTCTCTCACACGGACTATATCCATAATGTCGTTACACAAAGCTGCATACAGTCAAAGCATCAATCTAAGTGATGTATTCTAGAGTACAGAGGAAAATCAGTGAAGTCATTGAAAGATCGGGATTCGAACTAGTGGCAACTGATTGAAAATTATATACAGCATTAATTGTTTATTGTATGAGCTATCGAACATGCTTTTGTCTAGAGCTCTATCTCTGCTAGTTTCTGCGATAATTGAGATTTAAACTTAAGGATCGAACACTGGACGTCAGGTACCCTAATATACGCCCGCAAGATATTATCTGATGACATAAACGTAATAGGTTTATTTGGTGCCTTTGTCTTAATTATTTACTATGTTATTAAATTTATAAATAAACTTCATTGAATCGGTATTCGAACTCAGAACGCCAGAAACAAAATTATTTATAATATTAGTTTGATGTGTTTAAAAGACCTGTATGCAGTTACAGCATCGATCTAAGTGATATATTCTAGAGCACAGTAGAAAATTAAGGAAGTCACTGAAAGATCGGGATTCGAGCTAGGGACAGCTGATTGGAAATTATATAAAGCATTAACTGTTCATCATAGGAAATAAAAATCGTGCTTGGGTCCGCACCTTAATCCCTGCTAGTTTCTGAGATAATTGAAATTTTAAAATTAAGGATCGAACCCATGACACCTGGACTCTAATATACATGCACAAGAAAGGAACTAATGACATAAAAGTAATAAAGTTTATTTACTGTCTTTATTTTAATTAGTTTTGGAGTTATTAGAAGATGAATTTGTAATCCCTCCTAGGATTCGAACCCATGCATCCAGACCAGTTTCGAACAATTCGTAAATGACGCGTCGCATCCCGAGCTATAATTAGTTTTTATTGCATCATTTTGTCTCTTTTCATTCAGGACGTGCGCGTGAGTTGGTGTGTGCGTGTGTGGTTTGGTGCTGTTGGGGTGTAAGTGAACAGGCATATGTGCTTGCACGTGTGTGTGTGTGGTCGTGTGCGTATGTGCAAGTGTAACGGTGTATGTATGTATGTATGTATGTACGTGAGTGTGTGTGCGTGTATTCGTGTGTGTGTGTCCATGTATATGTATGTGTGAGTGTAAGAGCACTGGTGTATGTATACGCATGAGGTGCGTGAATGCGTGTGTGTACTGGTGTATGTATGTGTGTGTGTACTGTTGTATGTATGTGCGTGTGTGTATGTGCTTGCGTGTATGTGTGTGCATGTGTGTACTTACATGTACGTGTGTGCGTGTGTGTGCATGCGTGTACCAGTGTATGTTTGCTGATGTGTGTACAAGTGCTCGTGTATATGCGAACGCCTGAATGTGTACAAGTCGTGGAGAAAGAAAGAGATAGATAGAAAGAAAAAGAGAGGAGAAGAAGAAAGAATGTTGTCTAGGCATCGGGATATCTAAGTATGCATCAGGGATTAATAAAAATAATTATATTTGTTAAATGCAATTTTAATCCGACCGCCCCCTGCTTCAATATTTTAATAGTTATTATAGCGTTTCGCAGGGCAGGATTCGAACTAGGGACCTCTGGTTCCTAAGAATACAGCTCGTTAAACATTGTAATGTCGTGTATATTAAATTATATTTGTTAAACACGTTTTAATCTGACCGCCCAATACTCGCATAGTTTAATATTTATTAAGCATTAGAGTATCGCTGGGTAAGATTCGAGCTAGAACCCTCTGAACGCTCTTTCATTAATTAGGGTAATGATACATAAAAAATTAAATTATATTTGTTAAATACATTTTAATCTGGGCGTGCATAGTTTAATAGTTATTACACATTAGAGTTTCACTGGGTAAGATTCGATCTAGGACTCCCTGAACACCTTTTATTAATTAGGGTAATGATATATAAAAAAGTTAAATTATCTTTGTTAAATACATTTTAATCTGACCTTTCATAGTGTAATATTTATTAAGCATTAGAATTTCGCTGGGTAGGATTCGAGCTAGAACCCTCTGAACGCCCTTTCATTAATTAGGGTAATGATATATAAAAATTAAATTATATTTGATAAATACATTTTTAATCTGACCTTGCATAGTTTAATAGTTATTACGCGTTAGAGTTTCACTTGGCAAGATTCGAGCTACAATCCTCTGAACGCCCTTTTATTAATTAAGGTAATAATATCAATTTCTCATTAGCAATAAACTTTTGATTACAGTAAGAATCGAACACCGATCTATGGATATCCACGCAGAGGTTTAATGCATGTAATGAAATGTATATTAGGCGCTTTTTCAGATTCGCTGCCTGAAATGGGCCAAACAGAATGCTTGTTAACTATGCTCGGATATATTCGTAGGATCTCGAAAACATCGGAGAGAACAGCCCCTCAGGGCAAAAATCATGATGGCCGACTCTGACGTTGTTACGCAGAGTTGGTAAACAAGCTTCTCTCTCTTTCACGCGAACAAGGCCAGGACGAGCATGAGGCAACCTTCAGATTCTTTTGTTAAGCTACCAAGTGCTCAAACAATGGAAAGGGACCGGCTTTGTTATGGAGCAGTGGAATGGGAACGCCGCAGGTGTCTTTCTAAACTAGTCTTGCCCGGGACAATAGAAAGGCATACAATAGAATCTCTTACACAATGGAAAGGGACCGGCTTTGTTATAGGGTTGTGGAATGAGTATGCCAGATGGTCTTTCTAAAGAAGGCTTGCCCGGGACAATAGAAAGGCACACACAATAGAATCTCTTCCACAATGGAAAGGGACCGGGTTTGTTATGGGGGCAGTGGAATGAGAAATAAATGCTTGCACGGGACAATAGAACTTGTTTCTCAGTTAACTGTCTTAGGTTCTCTTTGTCACGACCCTAATTCATCATGGCCTTTGTTCATTTTGACAGCTCAAGGGTAAGCATTGTTCTTTTGTTAAAAGCTAGTGGAATGAGTATGCCACGTGTTCGACAAACAATGGAAGTGGGGGTGGTTAATTGTAACAAGTGCAGAAGTGGCCTGACGTGGAATGGGTAGGAAAAACATCTCGCCTTTGTTACAGAACCTTAAATTTATGACCCCTTTGTTCGTTTTGACAGTTGATTGACAGCCTTAATTGCTTAACTGTCAAGCTTCCATTGTACTCAACAAGATTTATGACCCTCAGCTGCAAGTAAAACTACCAAGGAGTTGGGGGTGGGGGTGGAATGGGGGTGGGGAACTCATTTGCATATGAATAGACATTCCATGCAAAAATTAACTGCGCCAGTCCCCGCAATTCTATACTACTACCACTACATGGTACATAGAAAGAGTATTTATTGTATTCCACTCAAAAATTCCAAACCCAGATTTCACCAGAAATACATATCTTGAGGCAACTTGAATCCAAACAAAGAATTTTGGAAAACGTTTCGTGTGTGTGCGTGTGTGCGTGTCTGTATGAACAGCGTGACTCAAAAACGAAAGTTCGGTTAAAAACCAAATAGGTATTTAAGTTCAGCATCTTCCAAGGATGCGACAAGAAGATTTTTAAGAAGATCCCTCACCCCACACTACTATTTACATAGAACATTTTTCGAACATTTTGATTTTCTCAAAAATGGCTCTAGCGATTTTGATTAAAATACCATATGTTAAAGATTTTTACATGTCAAAATGTATACCTTGAATTTTCTGAGAATAGCCTGTAAAGTCTTCTTCATTCGGAAGGAATTTTGCATAATTTTGTATAACTGGTAAACGTTAAGCGAAAGACGAAACATATTACACAAAAACGTAGTCCTCCTTAAAACACACAATTTATTTCAAACAACTTTTTTGTAGCATCAGCCACTGTCGACATATCCATTAATAATGGTTCGATTTGCAGCATACTTTTAAGTTCTTCGATTTTAATTGTTTCTCAGGATATCAAGGAAATAGCATGGGATTTTAAGGTCAGCATATAGCATCCAGGTCTTAAATATTTGACTATCGTTTCCCTTTGTATCCTAAGAATTGTGCAATGTAGCTACTCCTGCAAAGGTTTATTTCAATTAAAATGAAGTACATAGAAAAATAAAGTTTCGTAAGAATAATATGTGTACCCTATAATAAACGATAGAGGTAGAGAAAGTAATGTGAATGTAGCACATCAGATTTTTTCGAGTTAAGAGTTTGTAGCAATAGTACAACACATAGGGATCAATGCTAGTTCTTGAACCAAATGTGGAAATGGGTTGGTAGAACTGATTTCTCAACAATACACAATGCGACACGTCTCATACATAAACTGGCAACTTATCAGTTATGCCTATCACATCATTCTTTGTTGTACGACATGAAATCGCATTCACAAATGAGGCCTAACGTGTGCGATTCGCATTCGGGAGGTCACGGGTTCAAACACCCGGGGTCGCACAACCTGACCAAAAGATTTTTCGCAGTTTTCCTCGGTCGTTAGATGAATGCTGGGTTGGATAATTTGATCCGCGAATTTTCCTATCATCTCTTTCATTTCCTCCTTCACCACCACACCAGGCATCCTGGATATGCTGTGATCCAAACGTTTACTTGCTCCTCGATAGGTTACTGCTCAAAGGCATAGTCCTTGGTAGTGTGCTTGGAAGAGGGTATTCCGTCGAAGAAGAAGAAGTAAACTCATTTTGTATAAAACTTGAATACTTATGTGAATATTTCTTAAAACTGCAACATATGGAGCAGTTTTATTAGAACATGCATTTACAGTATAACAAATTAATATTTAAATAACAATGCACCCTACAGTTTTCAAACATGGCAAAAACATTACTATTATTATATGTAATATGTGGCATAACTTTGACTGGAATATCATACATACTGTGATTTTCCAAATTTCACAGATTCATTTAAATTAAAGCCGTACAATTATCGCAAACTGCTAATGTTTTGCATTTAGCCTAGATCAAACAAAAGTTTTCATGATGCGTTTCAGCTGTGTTTATATCTCAAATTATACAACAGTTACAAGGGGACTTTCTTTCCTGTATGCCTTTTATATGTGTATATTATACACACTAATTTATTTATAGATCCATTAGTCTCTGGCTTCCTTTCTAAAGATGCTATCTTATGATATTTAAATGATTTCTCAACACGTGACCATTGTGTAATTGGGATACTAAAGATTTCGTTTCAGAAGGTTATATAAGAAAGTACATAATGATAGATAGGATGGGGAAATGAGTATACATATATGTTGGTTGTTAAGGTGTCTGCGTGCGGACTTAAGGGCGACATTTCGAAGCGTTGCGTGCAGTATGTGCGTGCAATGGCTGCCAACTTCTCAGGCTAAGATTTTGCACGATAGCAACATCGATACATTTCTTTCATACTGCTGCACTGAGTCGAAGGAAAACCTGTTCACTCAAAAAACACTTGCACTTCACTATTCGATCTACTCTTGTGACAGTGTTAGCATTTCGTCAATGATGACATACCTTTTGTTATGCACAACGGTAATGCTCTCGTAGGCAACATTAAACATTTTGCAATAAACCTTTTTTTCGCGCTTGTGCAGAAGCCTAAGAAAGAAAACTGGGCAGGACTTAGAGAAGCAGATAACCTCAATTTGTAACTTTAAGAGCATTTTTAGCGTTTCTGATTAATCAATGAGTATTTTGCTGAAAACAAGTACTTATTTATTATATGTATTCGTAACAGTAATAGCCCGTGATATTTTCCGGGAACAGTGGAACCGAGAATATTGAAGCAAAATATCTAATGCTTTCGAAGTGAAGCCTGCTATAGATATGGGAACTTGAATTTTTATGACTTTCAATGTGTAGCATTCATCACGTGTATTAAAAAAACCGTATTTTAGAATATTTCGGCAAACTTCTTATATTTCATGAAAATAATTCCCTTACTTCATATACGTAAATGTACAGGTTTCATTTTTAAAAAACGTATATTATATTCATAGTTTGTGCAATTTTTTCTTCATCCGTTGTGTAGGGGTTTTAAACAACAGCGAAAAGAACGATCCAAAGTAAAGCTTTGCTTTTATTCCAAAAACTCTAATGAATTTGCTTTTTAAAAATCCCAAGTGTTACATTCACATTATTTTCGCTACCCACCATCCTTTACTTTTCTATAGCTATCACTAACTATACTCACAGAAGCTTATTTTTCTATCTACTTCATCTTATTTTGTATAAACTCCTACAGAAATGATTTGATTGCACATTGCATTGTTGGTACAATGAAGATAGAAGAAATCGAATCGATAGTGAAATGCTTAAAAGCAGATCTCTATATGTTGGCCTTTAAATTCCATACTCTTTGCATTACATCGCGAGAAACTTGTTAATACCGAAAGTACATTAAAACATTCTGTGTTGCAAAATTTAAATCAAAACATTTACATATATTTCAAAAATGGTTGATGCTACAAAACGTTATTTGAAATAAATGGTATGTTTTAAAGACTATTCTGTGTAGTAAGCTTCTGTCTATCTCTTATGCTTTACCAGTTATATTAAATTATAAAGAACAATTCCTCCGAATGAAGAGGGCCTTACAAGCTATTTTCAGAAAACTCAAGATATACATTTCATGTTATAAGATAACTTAAATATATGGTATTTTAATCAAAATCATTACAGCCAATTTTGAGAAAATAAACAGTAAAGCAGGACTTTCCACATCAGCACAGATTGGGGTGGGAGGGTTTTCCACAAAATTTTCGTATCCCATTTCAGGAAGATACCAAACCTATATACCAATTTTAGTATTTATTCAACATTTGTTTTTCAATTATGCTATTCAAAGATACACACATAATGACAAAAACAGCCAGGAACGTTAAGGCACGTACTTGTGAATAGCAGTCGACCGTTCAAATCCCAAGGGGACCGTGCCTCCTGACTTAGACTCTACTTAGGTATTCCTCGGTCATATGAATACCAAATTCCGGGGAAGCTGCCAATTTTATACCAGAAAGGTTTCCTTCGTAGACTTTCCTTCCCAATTATCGTTACATTTGACACCAGCGTCAACCGTCTTTGGTGACATATATAGTAAGAATTGTGGTTAAAAGCAATAAAAATACAAACACAGACCATACGAAATAGTATTATTAGCGTTGGGTGTTAATAGTAGCAATGGTATTAGTGGTGACTGTAGTAATAGTGTTTATATGACCGTAAAGCTTATAGTAGGGATAGTAGTAGCAGTGACTATAGAAATAGTATTAGCTTTGATACTGGTCCTTATATTAGCGATGGTAGTAGTGGCGACTGCAGTAATAGTATTAGCTTTGGTGTTGGTACTTATAGAACTGATGGTAGTAGTGGTGACTGTAGTAATAGCATTAGCCTTGGCGGTGGTGCTTATGGCAGTGATGGAGGTAATGGTAACTGTAGTAATAGTATTAACCTTGGCGGTGGTTCTTATAGTAAAGATGATGGTAGTGGTGACTGTAGTAATAGTATTGGCCATAGCGGGTGGTTAGAGCAGTGATGGCAGTCGTGGTGAATGAAGTAATAGTATTAACTTTGATGGTAGCGCTTATAGTACTGACGGTAGTAGTAGTGACAGTAGTAATAGTATTACTTTTGGTGGTGGTGCTTATAGTACTGACGGTAGTAGGGTGACTGTACTAATATTATTAGCCTGGGTGGTTGTGCTTATAGTAGTGGTGATAGTACTGGTGACTGTACAATAGTATTAACTTTGACGGTGGTGCTTATAGTAGTGTTAGTAGTAGTGGTGAATGTAGTAATAATATTACCTTTGGTGAGATGTTTATGGTACTGACGGTAGTAGGGTGACTGTAATAATATTATTAGCTTTGGTGGTTGTGCTTATAGTACTGATGGTAGTGGTGCTGACTGTTGTCATAGTATTAGTATAGGTGGTAGTGCTTATAGTAATGATAGTAGTTTTTTTGTTTTTATAGCAGGGGAAAAATGTTTCAAAGACGCCACCAGGCGAGTTGGATTTCCACCAACTAAAAAACCCCTGCTGGGAGTAATGCACACATCGTGGGACTACTTTTCGGTATTACTTTGCGTATGTGGCACTCATATTTTAATCCTTTTTTCATCTTTTTCTTTTCCTTTAAGTATGCTAGTTATCATTTCTTCAATGATAATCCATTTCGTTTCGTTTTCTAGCATTTGTGTCATAATATTGTCCACCGTTATAACTTGCCCAATTTGTCGCGCGTATTTCTGCCTTAAATTACTCCACTTCTTGCATATTAATGTTGTATATTCAGGTGTGTCTTTTGCTTCACAGTATGTGCAGGCCTCGCTGTTTACCAGATTCATTTTATATAAATAAGTTTTAAAGCGTCCGTGTCCAGATAAGAATTGGGTAAGGTAATATCCCACTTGTCCATGTTTTCTCTTCAGCCAAGGTTCTATATTTGGTATCAAAATCTTGGTCCATTGTGCTGTTTCACTTTCTAGTTCCCATTCCGTTTGCCATGTTTTAATAAAAGAAACTATTGCCTGTACTCTATGTATTTTGTTATTTATATTTCCATATGACCGCTCTTTGGCTAATAAATGTATGGGTATAGTTCCTGCTATAACTTGAATTGCCTTAGTGGAAACTGTTCTATATGCACTTGCTATTCTTATGGCAATCTTTCGCTGCACTCTTTCAATTACTCTTCTATATGTTTTCTTTTATATCCAGGACTTCCAAACTGGAGCGCAGTAAAGGATTATGGAGTTAATTACACTCCCAAGTACTTTTCTTTTCCCTTGTTTCGGTCCTCCGATATTTGGCAGGGCTGCAACAGTTTTTTCTGCCTTACTAGCCACATATTTTATGTGTGCCCACATACTCATATTATGTCCAATTTGGACTCCTAGATATTTCAGGCAGTTCTTAGAACTCAGTTTCCGGTTATTAAAACGTATATGTATTTCTTTTAACGTTCTTCTACCCTCCAGAATAACAATTTCGGTTTTTTCAGGTGCCAAACTTAATCTTTGTTGGGTCATCCAAATATCAATCTTATTCATGGACCAGGCAATTTTTTCCTCCATTTCCTCTCTTGTATTTCCAAAAATTAATAATGCCAGGTTATCGGCATATCCAATCGTTTTAGATCCTGCTGGTAATTCCAAATTTAAAACCCCATCATAATAAAGGTTCCATAATCTTGGTCCCAGAACGGAGCCTTGGGGTACCCCGCAGCTCACAGCCAACGTTTTACTTTTTCCTATTAATATATACTTATCTTCGAGGTAGCTACGAATAAGTCTAGTTAAGTATAGGGCTATTTTTCGTCTTTTTAACTCTTTTATAATTCCTTCCCATGGGGCTGAGTTGAAAGCATTTTTGACGTCAAAAGTGACCATAACAGCATATTTATTGCCTTCTTTGATTTCATCCTTTACAGTTCTTAGTATATACTCCACAGCTTCTGCCGTCGATAAACCCTTTCTGAAGCCAAATTGTGTTTGTGCTAACCCTCCCTTTTGCTCAATCTGTTCTACGAGTCGTTTGTTAATTATCTGCTCAAAGACTTTTCCTATAACATTTATTAGGCACAATGGTCTATATGCCCTTGTGTCATCTCCTTTTTTTGGCTTTTCTATAAGTATAAGTCTAGCTATTTTCCATTCTATTGGGAAATTCCCTCTAAGTAAGAGTGCATTTACTGTATTTACAAATATATCAGGCCTATGTTCAGCAATAACTTTAATAATTTCTGGGGGGATTCCATCTGGTCCCGCCGCCTTTCCTGCTTTAATGCGGTATACAACTTTGAGTAGTTCCTTACTATCGCATAAAGGTATTTCTTCTCTGCTTACTTTTACCGATGGCCAAGCATTTATTTTATGTTCTGGAAACAACGTTTTTGCTATTCTTAGCTGCTCTTCATCTGTGGCCTGCAATGATGATCTGGCCCCTATCTTCCCTGTAACAATTTTATACCCAAGGCCCCAAGTATCTGCATCTACGTCGGTGCATAGTTGGTCCCATGCAATCTTTTTTGCTAATTTAATAGCATCTTTTAAGGCTTTCCTACACTCGCGGTACCGGTTTTGTATTTCATACTTCTCATGATTATTGAAATTCATTTTACGATTTGCCCTTGTCACTTTTCTCCTCGCCTCAGTACTTTGTCTTCTTAATTGAGCTATGTTGTCATTCCACCAGTATGCTGGCTTATGTTTCCAGTATCCATGTTTCTTGCTAAGTGCATAATTACGTGCACTTTTCATTAATTGTTTCAGTTCATTCGGTGCGTATCTAGTACTCAATTGTCCACTTTCTTGATCCACCTTGGTGAGTAATAGATCTTTATTCTCTTTCTTATATCTCCAGCTTTTTATTTGTTTCTTTGGTTGTTTAATTCCTATGTAACTTTGTTTTTGTAGTTCAATATATATATATATATATATATATATATATATTGTTATGGTAACTTAAGTTTTCTTCTTCATCCACATACCAGTTTCGAACCAGTTTTCCTATTTCTGTTGAGGATATTGTAACATCTAGATATGACGACCCATTATTCCTTTCAAAGGTGGGTACTTTTCCATCATTTAAAATATTATAGTCATTTTCATTTATCCACTCTGCCAGAGTGCTTCCTTTCTTATCTTCAAACGGAGAACCCCATAGATATGCTTTTGCATTAAAATCACCTCCGATTAACACTTTCTTTTTGTTTTCCCCTCGTTGTTCAATATTACATCGTATTCTATTCAAATAATGTTGAAGTTCTTCTTCATTTATAGTAGGCGAAACATAACAAGAATAAATGACCATTTCATCCAATTCCACCCACGCATATCCTTTTCCATTCCCAGTTTCGCGTACTTTTAAGCCAATTGGTGGTATGTATATAGCAGCATCTATATATTCATCTGTTATCCATGCTGGATTAAATCTTACCATATTTCTATTTGGTTCTGCTATTATTGCTAAACTCGCTTTGTTCACTGCACATTTATGCATCATTAGATCCATTGCTTGTTTACTCCTATCAAGGTTTACCTGTATTAATTTCGTTTTTGATTCGTAAAAACGCTGCTTTTCTCCCTTTCCTGAGCCACAACGAGTCTCCTGTATTCAGGGCATCGCATTGTCTCCGCCTTGTGTTCTTTAGATTGACATAAATAGCATGATGTTGCATTTTTGCATTCTTTAATTTTATGTCCTGTTTCACCACAGTTGTGACATATTAATTCTATTTTTTGCCTTGAGCAATCATTTACCTTCTGTCCCACTCTGTAGCATTTATAGCATCTTTTCAAGATGTTTGTAGCTTTTATTCTCCATCTGTACCAACCATCTCCTATTCTTCTCTTATTTATTAATCTATTTGCTGCCTCTGTAGTAATAGTTACAAAGGCATACTTTACACCTTGTACATTAGCTTTTTCTGCCACCTTCAGGTTAAAAATTTCTTCATTTGTATTCAGTTCTTGTTTCAGTACTGCTTTAATTTCATCATCCTGTACAGTTTCATCAATGTCTAAAATCATAATTGTTTGATTTATTGTCTTCATTTGGACCTCTGCAATATTCTCTAGCTTTGTAGTTAGCAGTTGTTGAAAGGCTTGCCTTTCAGTTGCATCATTTCCTTTAATTTTTTTTTGGACTTTTCCATCTCTGTTTTTGTTCTTCTGGTTGATAATTACTTCTTTGGTCTTTACATTTTGTTTAACATTTTTATAATATCTGCATAGGTCCTCTCTCCTATAGGCTTCAGAATTATAGTATCTTCATTTTTTACTTTTCGTATTTTAACTTCGTCCATCTGGTTTTCCTGTGTACCATTTTCCCATTCCTTGGTACTATACATTGGTATTTGTATATCCTTTTTTCTCACAAAGTACTCCAGTACTTTCCTTATACTTCTCTCTTCCACAAATTTTGTGGTTATGCATGTAGTGTTTGCTCTTACGTTTTTACTAATGACATTCAAAATCTTTTCCAAATTTGTCATTATGTTTATCTTATCTTCAGTTGTCCTTCCTCCATCTTCTGTAGCAATAACATAAATAAATCTCTTATTGTTCCTATCCTCAAGGTCCTCTCCCATTGTCTCATTTAATGTCATACTACATATCATCTTTCCCACTTTTAATTTACCTTCGTTAATTATTTTTTGTGTTTGTGGATTTATCTATCTAATCTTTTTCATAATCTTTCCTTCTGTATCCTCTACCCCTTTCGTAATAATAATTAAGTCTTCGTCTTCCTTCTGTAAAACCTCTCCTTTTATCAATTGACATTGTTTAAAAACTTCTTTTGGCCAATTGACATTTATTAATTCTTGTAATTCTTGCTCATTCATATCCCTTGCCAGTTCATTTTCTATTTCAGTTATTAGTTTTTGTCTATCTAGTTCTTGTTTCTTTATAGTTTGAGTACCTTCATCAGCCGTCTCTTTTTCTTTATTTTCTTCCCCTTTCTCTTTGAGTTCCTCTATTATCTCAGGTATAAACTTCATTGTGCTGGGTATCCTCCTCATATATCCGTCGAGCATGCCTATAGCATTTTTTATTTCCTTCTTCGTATTTGGAATTTCTTTGGTTACTTTATTAAGCACTTCAACTTCCTTCATTATCTTATTTATCAAGTCTCTATGCATGTGGTATTCTTTATCTATCCTTTGCTGAAATAAGAATTGTTCTTCTGTACTCTTCTTTATTGTTTCAGGACTATCATTTCTTTTCCTTTTGGGTTTCCTGTTCAAATCCTCCTTACGAATTCAGACGGTCCCGATTTGGTTTCCTCACTTACGTTTACACTTATATTACCATTTAAGAAAGTATTTAAGTTTAGGCTTCCAGTCGAACATCGTCTTTGTTGAGGCGGTGATCTATCAAGTAATGGTCGTCTTAAGAAGGGATCAAGCTCTCTTCTTTCTTGCATGGGTTCTAATTCTAAGTTCTGAGCCTTTCCTTGTGTAGTTCCAGTAGCTTTTACTTGCACCCCGGCCTGGTTCCCCGTCGCAGGTGCTTGGCAGTCGCTGACTGACGGTCGGGTGGGGCCTGCCCTCTCACCACCACTTCCGACCGGTTCTGGGGTTCCGACTCCCCTGTCCCGTAATTTATTTTCTTTCAAAACCTAATCCATAGTTTTATATTACTGCCATTTCCTTTCCAAGTCATCATGAGATCCAAAATATAATGATAGTAGTAGCGGTGACTGTAGTGATAGTATTACCTTTGGTGGTGGTGCTTAGTAGTGATGGTAGTAGTGGTGACTGTAGTAATAGTACTACATTTCTTGGTGGTGCATACAGTACTGACGGAGTAGTGTAACTGTAGTAATATTATTAGCCCTGGTGGTTGTGCTTATAGTAATGACCTTAGCCGTGGTGGTGATGCTTATAGTAGTGGCTGTATTAATGGTATTACTTTTGGTGACAGTGCTTATTGTACTTATGGTAGTAGTGGTGACGGCACTAATAAAATTAGATTGTCTGTGGCGCTTTTTGTGGCGATGGCAGTAGAGGTGCCAGTAGTAATACTATTAGCATCGGTGGTAGTGCTTATAGTATTGATGGTAGTAATGCTACTGTAGTAATAGTATTTGTTTTGGCGGTGGCGCTCATTATTGCGATAATAGTAGTAGTGATTAAAGCAGTACTATTAGCTTTGTCGGTGGTTGTTATAGTACAAATGGTAGTAGTGGTGGCTCTAGTAATAGTATAAGCTTTGGTGGTGGTGCTTAAAGTACTGATGGCAGTAGTGGTGGCTGTAATAATAATATTAGCTTTGGAGGTGGGGCTTGTAGTACTGATGGTAGCAGTGGTGTTTGTAATAACAGTATTCGATTCTGGTGGCGGTATAGTGCTAACTGTAGTAGGGGTGACAGTAGTAATACAATTAGTTTTGGTGGTGGTGCTTGTAGTACTAATGCTTTTAGTGGGGACAGTAGTAATAGTATTAGCTTTGGTCGAGTGCTTTTAGTAGTGATGGTAGTATCGGTGATTTAGTAAAAGATTTAGATTTGGTGGTGCATATTGTAACGACAGTAGAAGTGGTGACCATAGTAAAATTATTAGCTTTGGTGGTGGTGTTAATAGTACTTATTATAGTACAGGTAACCGTTTTAAGAGTGTTAGCTTTGTATGTGGTGCTAATAGTACTGATGATGTAGCGGTAAATGTAGTAATAGTATTAGCTTTGTTGGTGGTGCTTAAAGTACTGAAAGTAGTAGTGGTGACTGCAGTAATAGTGTTAGCTTTGGTGGTAACGCTTATTGTAGCGATAATGGTAGTGGTGATTGTGGTGATAGTATTAGCGGTGGCGGTGGTGGTGAATGTACTTATAGTTGTGTTGGCTGTAGCGTAGGGTTTAGTAATAGTATTATTTTTGGCGGTGGCGCTTATTGTGTTGTGGTAGTAATGTTTTCTGTAGCATTAGTAATGGCTTTGGTTGTGTGTGCTTACAGTAGTGATAGTAGTAGTGGTGACTGTAGTAATAGTATTAGCTTTGGTGAACATGCTTACAGTGATGGTAGTGATAGTGGTGTCCCTAGTAATTGTATTAGCCTTGGTGGTACTGCTTATAGTACTGAACTATTTAGGCGACTGTAGTAATATTAGTATTTATAGTGGTGGAACTTATAATACTGTTGGTAGTAGTGCTCACTCTAGTTATAGTACTAGCTTTTGCGGCGGCGATTAAGGTGGTGACTATAGTAATAGTATTAGCTCTGTTAGTGGTGTTTATAGTAGTGATAGTAGTAGTGGTGACGATAGTAATAGTATCAGCTTGGTGGCAGTGCATATGGTTGTGATGGTAGTGGAATGCAGTGACTGTAGTAATAGCATTAGCCTTGGTGGTGGTGCTTATATTAGTGATAGTATTAGTGGTTCACTTAGTAATAGTATTAGCTTTGGTGGTGGCGCTTATGGTTGTTGGTTGTGGTTACTGTTGTAGTTGTATTAGCTTTGTAGATGGTGCTTATAGCACTCATGGTTGTGGTTACTGTTGTAGTTGTATTAGCTTTGTAGGTGGTGCTTATAGCACTCATGGTGGTAGTGGTGACTTTAGTCATATTATTAGCTTTGGTGGTGGCGCTTATAATACTGATGGTAGTAGTGGTGACTGTAGCTAGCGGTATTAGATTTGGTGGTGGAGCCTATAATACTGGCGGTAGCAGTGCTGGATGTAATAGTATTAGCTTTTTAAGTAATGCTTATAGTGCTGATGGTAGTAGTAGTGACTGTAGTAATAGTATTAGCTTTGGTTTTGGTGCTTATAGTATTGGTGTTTTGTTACTTATAGATGCTCTTTGGCTGCTGTGGTCTTTAGCGTTTCATTGTATACTTGGTGTGAAAGTTTCGGTATATTTTCTCAGATGCCTGTTTACGAAGGTTGAGGTTCTTATACGTTGCGTAAATCTACGACATGGGACCACTTCCTTTACTTCCCTTCCGAAGAAAGCCATGCTAAATATATTTAAGCCCGAAAAAATTCATCGCCTCCTCTGGGTTTGAACTCCCGTCCTCGGGAACTGGTGGTTAGTATGCGTAACACTGCACCACGGAGGACGACTATACCGATGGTGATAGTGGCGACAGTAGCAATAGTGTTAGCTTTGAAGATGGCGCTTATTGTGGCGATGAAGTAGTGGTACTGTAGTAACAGTATTTGTTTGTAGGTGGGGCTTATAGTACTGATGTTAGTAGTGGTGACCATAATAGTAGTATTAGGTTTGGTGGTGCAACTTATAACGATGGTAGTTAAGGTGAACGTGGTAATAGTATTAGCTAAGGTGGTGGTGGTGCTTACGGTACTGATTATAGCAGTGGTAGCCGTAGTATGGGTATTAGCATTGTAATCGGTAACCATGTTACTGATTGTGGTAGTTCTGACTAGTAACAGTATTACTTTTCTTGATGGTGCTTTGAGTAATGATGGTAGTAGTGGTGACCATAATAATAGCATTAGCTTTGGTGGTGCCCGTTATTGCACCGATGGTAGTAGTGGTGACTGTAGTAATTGCACTAGATTTGGTGGTGTCACCTATTGTAGCGATAGTAATAGCGAGACCGTAATAATAGTATTAGCTTTGGTGGTGGTGCTTATAGTACTGTTGTAAGTAGTGGTGACTGTAGTAATAATACTTACATTGTAGGCGGTGCTTATAGTAGTGATGGTACTAGTGGCCATTGGAGAAATAGTACTGGCCTTGGTGGTGGTGCTTATTGTAGCGATTGTAATAGTGATAAATGCAGTAATAGAATTAGCTTTGTTGGTATCGGTTATAGTAGCGATGCTAGAAGTAGTGACTGTAGTAATAGTATTAGCTTTGATGGAAGTGCCCATAGTAGCGATGGTAAGAATGGTGACTGTAGTAATAGTATTAGCTTTGGTGGTCGTGCATATATTAGCTATGAAAGTAGTAGTGACTCTAGAAATAGTATTAGATTTGATGGCGGTCTTTATTGGAGTGATAGTAGTAGTGGTGTCGTTAGCAACAGTACTAGTTTTGGTGGTTTTGCTTATAGTTGTGGTAGTAGTCGTGGTGACAATAGTGATAGTAGTAGCTTTGGTGGTGGTGCTTATGGTAGTGATAGTAGTAGTGGTGATTGTAATAATAGTTTTAGCTTTCGTAGTGGTACATATAGTAGTGATAGTAGTAGTGGTGTATTAGCGTAGGAATAGTATTAGCTTTGGTTGTGGTGCTTACAGTAATGATGGTAGTAGGGAGAATGTAGAAATAGTATTAGCTTTGGTGGTGGTGCTTATAGTGATGGCGGCAGTAGTACGATCTGTAGTAATAGTATTAGCTTTGGTTGTGGTGCTTACAGTAATGATGGTAGTAGGGAGAATGTAGTAATAGTGTTAGCTTTGGTGGTGGTGCTTATAGTACTGGCGGCAGTAGTACAAACTGTAGTAATAGTATTAGCTTTGGTGGTGGTGCTTATGGTAGCGATGGTAGTACGGTGATTGTAGTAATAGTATTAGCGTTGGAGGTGGTGCTGGCAGTAGTAATGGTAGTAGTTTTGGCTTAAGTAACAGTGTTAATTTTGGTGCTGTTGCTTATAGTAGAGATTGTAGCAGTGGTGAAAGTAGTAAAGTATTAGCTTTGCTGGTGGTGTTTATATCATTAATGATAATAGTGGTGTCAGTAATAATGGTATTAGCTTTGATGGTGGGGGTTATAATAGCGATGCTAGTAGTGGAGGCAGTAATAATTATATTGGCCTTTGTAGTAATAGGTTATGGTGGTGATGGTAGTGGTGATGACTGTAGTAACAGTATTAGTGTGGTGATGGTGCTTATAGTAGTGATAGTAGCAGTGGTGACTATGATAACGGTATTCGCTTGGTGGTATCGTTTATAATAACGATTGTGGCAGTAGTAATGTGTGTAGTAATAGTATTAGTTTTGATGGTGTGCTTATAGTAGTAGTTTTGTCGGTAGTATTAGTAGTACTTTTACTGGTGCGGCTTATAGTAGTGATGTTCGTAGTGGTGAGTGTAGTAATGGTATTAGCTTTTGCAGCTTAGCTTATAGTGGTGATCAGTATTGGTGACTGTAGTAACTGTATTAGCTTTGGTGATAGTGCTTATAGTAGCCATGGTAGTAGTAGTGACATCAGGAACAGTATTAAATTCGGTGGCGCCGCTTAAAGTAGCGATTGTAGTGTTTGTAGCCGTACATACAGTATTTGGTTTGCTGGTTGTGCATATATTAGAAATGGTACTGGTGGAGACTGTAGTAATAGTATTAGCCTTGTTGGTAGTGCTCATCGCACCGATGGTAGTAGTGGAGACTGTAGTAATAGTAATAATTTTGGTGGTAGTGATAATAGAAGCTAAGGTAGTAGTGGGGACTGTAGTTATGGCATTAGCTTTTGCGATAATGCTTATACTAGTGATGGTACTATTGGTGACTGTAGAAGCTGTATTAGCTTTGGTGGTAGTGCTCATAGTTGACATGGTAGTAGTTGTGACATTAGCAACAGTATTAGATTAGGTTGCGCCGCATAAAGTAGCGATGGTAGTGTTTGTGGTCGTAGTTATAGTATTTGCTTTGAAGGTGGTGCTTATATTAGAGATGGTAGTGTTGGGTACTGTAGTAATAGTATTCTTTTGTTGGTAGTGCTCATAGCACCGATGGTAACATTGGAGACTGTAGTAATAGTATTAGCTTTTGCGTTAGTGCTTATATATGATGGTAGCATTGGTGACTGTACTAATGGTATTAACTTTGGTGGTAGTGTTCTTATTAGTGATGGTAGTATTTGTAACTGTAATTATAATATTAGCTATGGCTGATGATCTGATAGTAGTGCGGACTGTAGCAGTAGTTGTGGCTTAGGTGGACGTCCTTATAGTAAGGATGGTAGTAGTAGTGACTGTGTAACAGTATTATCCTTGGTGGTGCCGCTTATAATAACGATGTTAGTAATTGTGACTTTAGTAATAGCATTAGCTTTGGTGGTACGTGCTTATAGTAGTGATGGTTGTACTAGTGACTGTAGCGATAGAAATGGCTTCGGTGGTGTCGCTTATAGTATCGATGGTAGAAGTGTGTGTAGTAACGGAATTAGCTTACATTATGGTACAGAACATAGTGGTGGGTGTAGCAATACTATTTCCTTTGATAGTGACGCTTATAATAATGATGGCAATAGTATTGACTTTAGTAATAGCATTAGCTTTAGTGATGTGGCTTATAATTGCGATGGTAGTAGTGGTGACTCTAGTAATAGTAGTAAGTTTGGTGGCGCCGCTTATTGTAGCGATTGGTAGTAGTGGTGACTGTGGTAGTGGTATTAGCTTTGGTGATGGTGCTCATAGTAAGCATGGTAGTGGTGGTGATTGTAGAAATGGTATTTCATTTGGTGGTGGTGTTGTTAGTAGTGATGTTAGTATTTGTGGCTAGTAATAGTATTAACCTGGTGGTAATTATAATAGTGATGGCAGTAGTATGGGCTGTGGTAATAGTATTTGTTTTGATGGTGTCGCTTATAACAGTGATGGTAGTAGTGCAGACTGTAGCAGAAGAATTAGCTTGGATAGAGCCACTTATGGTACTGATGGTGGTAGTGGTGACTGTAGTGATGGAACTGGTTTGGTGGTGCCGGTTATAACAATGGTAGTAGTGGTGACTGTAGTAACAGTATTGGTTTTGGAGGTGCCGCTTATAATATACATGATAGTAGTGGTGAACGTAGATATAGTATTAGCTTTTGTGGTTGCGTTTGTAGTACTGATGTCAGTTATGGTGACTGTGGTACAAATAAAAGCTTTTGTAATGGTGTTTATAGTGATTATATTAGTGGCACCTCTGGTAATAATATTAGCTTTCGTGGTGGTGATATAGTGTCGATGATACTAAGGTTACTGTAGTAATAGCATTATCGTTTGTGGTGATGCTCATATTTTTGATAGTAGAATGGTGACTGTAGCAACAGTGTTAGCCTTGGTGCTTATGCTTATAGTAGCGATGGTAGTAGTGGTGACCGTAGTAATAGTATTAGCTTTAATTGAGGCGGTTATAGTACCGATGGTAGTAGAAGTGACCGTAGTAATACTATTAACTTTCACTTACAGTAGCGATTATAGTTGTAACGGTGACCATAGTTATAGTATTAAACGCAGTGTTTGTGTTTATAGTAGTGAAGGTAGTAGAGGTGACTGCAGTACCAGCATTAACTTTGGTGGCACCGCTTATGGTAGTAACGATATGAGTGCTGAGCGTAGGTGTAGTATTAGTTTTGTGCTTGTGTTTATACCAATGATGGTGGTAGTGGTGACTATAGAAATAGTGGACGTTCTGGTAGTGGTGCTTGTATTGGTCACATTAGTAGCATTCACTGTAGTAATAGTGTTAGCCTTCGTGGTGGTTATAGTATCGATGGTTGAGGGTGACTGTAGTAATAGTATTAGTATTATTGGTGATTCATATAGTATTGAGAATATTTATAGTGGTGACCGTAGTAATATTATTAGGCTTAGTTAGACAGCCATACAGTAGTGATGGTAGTAGTGGTGACCGTAGTAACTGTATTCGGTTTTGTGGTGGTGCTTATAGCAGTGACGGTAGTATTAGTGAGTGTAGTAATGGTATTAGTTTTGGTGGCGGTGCTTATGGTAGTTTTGGTAAAGGTTTTGTCGGTAGTATTACCTTTGGGGTACGGCTTATAGTAGTCATGTGGTAGTGGTTACTATAGGAATGGTATTCGCTTTTGCTGAGGTGGTTATAGTAGTGTTGGTAGTATGGTGACTGTAGTACCTGAATTAGTTTTATTGGTACTTCTCATAGTAGCCATGGTGACAGCATCAACAGTATTAGATTCGGTGGCGCCTCTTAAAATAGCGATGGTAGTGTTTGTGACTTTAGTTATAGTATTTACTTTGGAGGTGGTGCTTATAGTAGAGAGTAGAGATGGTAGTACTGGGGACTGTAGTAATAGTATTAGCTTTGGTGGTAGTGCTCTTAGTAGTGATGGCAGTATTGGTGACTGTAGTAATAGTGTTAAATTTGGTGGTAGTGCTCTTAGTAGTGATGCTAGTATTAGTGACAGTAATTATAATACTAGGTTTGTCTGTGGTGCTTATAGTAGTGATGGTAGTAGTGGTGACTGTAGCAGTATTATTGGCCTAGTTAGACGTCCTTATAATAGGGATGGTAGTAGTAGTGGCTGTGGTAACAGTATTGGCCTTGGTGGTTCAGCTTATATAACGGTGGTAGTAATGGTGACCGTAGTAATAGTATTAGCCTTGGTGGTGCCGCTTAAAACAGCGATGGCAGTAATTGTGACTTGTAGTAGGACTGGCGTCGGTGGTGTCGCTTATAGTAGCGATGGTGGTAGTGGTGACTGTGGTAATAATATTAGCTTTCATGGTAGAACAGAAGATAGTAATGGTTGAAGTGGTGGATGTAGTACTAGTATTTCCGTTGGTACTGACGCTTATAATAACGTTGGTAATAGTGGTTAATTAGTAATTGCATTAGCTTTAGTGATGTGGCTAATAATTGCGATGGTAGTAGTGGTGACTGTAGAAATAGTATTAGCTTTGCTGGTGGTGCTCACAGTAATCATGGTAATGGTGGTGACTGCAGAAATAGTATTACATTTGTTTATTTTTTCTTTATTTTTGCGGTAGGGAAAAATCTTTCTAAAGACACCACTCTTTGTGGCGAGTTGGATTTTCACCAACTAAAAACCCCTACCATCTACTCATATCACCTTGGAACCGCTTAAATAAGCATAATTCAGCATGAAACCCGTCAATGTAACACTCCATACATTCTTTCTCTTTTATCGCTAAAATTGATTTTGCTAAATCATTAACTACATTCCATGACATCCGATTCTGAATCATAATTGGAACTAAATTAGCCGTAATGAGTAACATGCCTAACTTCTCATGTGCTTGCAATACAAAATCCTCCCATTTTAGACATCGAAAGAAGGCTGTTCTACAGAATCCTCCTCTTCACAGTAACGACACTGAGCCGAGTCTACTTTACCAATTTTCTGTGCATAATTACTAAATCCACCATGTCCGGATGGTATATGTGCCACAAAATAATCAACCTTCTATGTGTGCATTGAAGCCAGAAACTTATATCTGGTATAATCTTCTTGGTATTAAACGCTGTGGTTGTGTTTATAGTAATGAAGATAGTAGTGCTGACTGAAGTACCAGCATCAGCTTTGGTGGCGCCACTTATGGTAGTAACGATATGAGTGGTGAGCATAGATGTAGTAGTAGTTTTCTGGTTGTGTTTATAGCAGTGCTGGTGGTAGTGGTGACTGTAGTAATAGTAGAAGTTTTGGTAGTGGTGCTTGTATTGGTCACACTAGTAGCATTCACCGTAGTAATAGTGTTAGCTTTCGTGGTGGTAGTTATAGTATCGATGGTTGTAGGGTGACTGTAGTAATAGTGTCAGCTTTCGTGGTGGACATCCTTATAGTAGTGATGGTAGTAGTAGTGACTGTGGTAATAGTATTAACCTGGTGGTGATAATTATAATACTGATGGCAATAGTATGGCCTGTGATAATAGTATTTGATTTGATGGTGTCGCTTATAGCAGTGATGGTAGTAGTGGTGACTGTAGTAATAGTACCAGATTGGTGGTGCCACAAATAACGATGGTGGTAGTGGTGATTGTAGTAACAGTATTAGTTTTGGTGGTGATGCTTATAGTAGGGATGGTAGTAGTGGTTACAGTAGTAATAGTATTTGTTTTGGAGGCGCCGTTTATAATATCTATGGTAGCAGGGGTGAGCGTAGATATAGTATCAGCTTTAGTGGTTGCGTTTGTAGTATTGATAATGGTAGTGGAGACTGTAGTAACAATAAAACCTTTGGTTGTGGTGTTTATAGTGCTGATAGTAGTAGTGGCAACTGTGATAACAGTATTAGCTTTCGTGGTGGTGCATATAGTATCGATGGTAGTAGGGTGAATGTAGTAAGAGTATTAGAATTGGTGGTGGTGCTTGTAGTATTGGGAATAGTAGTAGTGACGACTACAGTAACAGTGTTAAGTTTGCTGGTGGTGCTTATAGTAGTGATGGTAGTAGTGGAAATAGTAGTAATATTATCATCTTTGGCAGTGATACTGAAGTATTGTATGGTACTATTGGTGACTGTAGTAACAGTATTAGGTGCCGTGGTGCCTTCTATAGTAGAAATGATAGTAGTGGTGACCGTAGGTATAGTTTTAGTTTTGTAGTTGTGTATAAAGTAGTGATGGTAGTAGGGTGACTATAGTAATAGTATTATCCCTGGTGGTGGTACTTATAGCACTGACTCTATAATGGTGACTGTATTAGCCTTAGTAGTGGTGCTTATAGTAGTGATGGTAGTAGTGGTGACTAGAAATATTATGAGCTTAGATGGTAGAGTTCATATTAATCATTATAGTGCAGGTAACCGTATAAATAGTATTAGCTTTGGTGGTGGTGCTTATAGCACTGATGATAATAGTGGTGGCCGTAGTAACAGTACTTGATTTTGGGTTTAGCTTAGAGTAACGGTTGTAGTAGTGACGACTTTAGGAATCGTATTAGCCTTGGTGATGGTGCTTATAGTACTGAAGGTAGAATGTTAAATGTAGCAATAGTATTACCCTTGGTGATGGTGCTTATAGCAATGATGGTATTAGTGGTACCGGCAGTAATACTATTAGTTTTGGTGGTGATTCTTATAGTGGTGATGGTAGTAGTGGTAGCCGTAGGAATAATATTAGCCATGGTGGGGTGCTTAAGGTAGTGACAGTGTTAGTGGTTGCGGTAGCAATAGTATTAGTTTTGGTGGTGATTCTTATATAGTAGTGTAGGTAGTAGTGGTGACTGTGGTAATAGTATTAAGTTTGGTGGTGATTATAATACTAGTGATGGTAGTAGTGGTAACCGTAGTAATAGTAGTAGTAGTAGTAGTAGTAGTAGTAGTAGTAGGTTTGGTGGTGGTGCTTATGGTAGGGATGGTAGTAGTGGTAACTGTAGTAATAGTAATACGTTTGGTGGTGTTGCATATAGTAGAGATGGTAGTAGTGTTGACTGTAGTAAATATATTGGTTTTGGTGGTAACACTTACAGTAATGAGTGTATTAGTGTGACTGTAGTAAAAGTATAAGCTTTGGTATTGGTACTTGTGGTCGTGATGGTAGTAGTGTGACTGCAGTAAGAGTATTAGCTTTAGTATTGGTACTTATAGTAGTGATTGTAGTAGTGTGACTGTAATAAGAGTATCAGCTTTGGTATTGGTACTTGTAGTAATGATGGTAGTAGTGTGACTGTAGTAAGAGTATCAGCTTTAGTATTGGTACTTATAGTAATAATGATAGTAGTGTTATTGATGTAAGATTATCAGCATTGGTATTGGTACTTATAGTAATGATGGTAGTAGTGTGACTGTAGTAAGATTATCAGCTTTGGTATTGGTACTTATAGAAATGATGGTAGTAGTGTGGTTGTAGTAAGAGTATCAGGTTTGGTATTCGTACTTATAGTAGTGATGGTAGTAGTGGGACTGTAGTAAGTGTATCAGCTTTGGTATTGGTACTTAGAGTAATAATGGTAGTAGTGTGACTGCAGTAGGATTATCACCTTTAGTATTGATACTTATAGCAATACGGGTAGAAGTGTGACTGTAGTAAGATTATCAGCTTTGGTATTTGTACTTATAGTAGCGATGGTAGTAGTGTGATTGTAGTAAGAGTATCAGCTTTAGTATTGGTACTTGTAGTAGAGTGACTGAAGTAAGACTATCAGCTTTGGTATTGGTATTTATAGTAGTGATGGTATAGTGTGACTGTAGTAAGATTATCAGCTATGGTATTGGTACTTTTAGAAATTATGGTAGTGGTGTGACTGTAGTAAGATTATCAGCTATGGTATTGGTACTTTTAGAAATTATGGTAGTGGTGTGACTGTAGTAAGATTATCAGCTATGGTATTGGTACTTATAGTAGTGATGGTAGTAGCGTGACTGTAGTAAGAGTATCAGCTTTAGTATTTGTACTTACAGTAGTGATGGTAGTAGTGTTTTTGTAGTAAGAGTAACAGCTTTGGTATTGGTACTTACAGTAGTGATGGTAGTAGTGTGATTGTAGTAAGAGTAACAGCTTTGGCATTGGTGCTTATAGTAGTGATGGTAGTAGCGTGACTAGTAAGAGTATCAGCTTTAGTATTGGTACTTATAGTAGTGTGACTGTAGTAAATATATTGGTTTTGGTGGTAACACTTACAGTAATGATTGTATTAGTGTGACTGTAGTAAAAGTATAAGCTTTGGTATTGGTACTTATGGTCGTGATGGTAGTAGTGTGTCTGTAGTAAGAGTATCAGCTTTAGTATTTGTACTTACAGTAGTGATGGTAGTAGTGTTTTTGTAGTAAGAGTAATAGCTTTGGTATTGGTACTTACAGTAGTGATGGTAGTAGTGTGATTGTAGTAAGAGTAACAGCTTTGGCATTGGTGCTTATAGTAGTGATGGTAGTAGCTTGACTAGTAAGAGTATCAGCTTTAGTATTGGTACTTATAGTAGTGTGACTCTAGTAAGAGTATCAGCTTTGGTATTGGTATTTATATTAAGAATGGTAGTAGTGTGACTGTAGTAAGATTATTAGCTTTGGTATTGGTACTTATAGTAATAATGGTAGTAGTGTGACTAGTAAGATTATCAGCTCTGGTATTGGCACTTATAGTAATGATGGTAGTAGTATGACTGTAGTAAGAGTATCAGCTTTAGTATTGGTACTTATAGTAATAATTGTAGTAGTGTGATTGGAGTAAGATTATCAGCTTTGGTATTGGTACTTATAGTAATGATGGTAGTAATGTGACTGTAGTAAGATTATCAGCTTTGGTATTGGTACTTATAGAAATGATTGTAGTAGTGTGGTTGTAGTAAGAGTATCAGGTTTAATATTCGTACTTATAGTAGTGATGGTAGTAGTGGGACTGTAGTAAGTGTATCAGCTTTGGTATTGGTACTTAGAGTAATAATGGTAGTAGTGTGACTGTAGTAGGATTATCAGCTTTAGTATTGGTACTTATAGTAATACGGGTAGAAGTGTGACTGTACTAAGGTTATCAGCTTTGGTATTTGTACTTATAGTAGCGATGGTAGTAGTGTGAATGTAGTAAGAGTATCAGCTTTAGTATTGGTACTTGTAGTGTGACTGTAGTAAGAGTATCAGCTTTGGTATTGGTATTTATAGTAGTGATGTTAGTAGTGTGACTTTAGTAAGATTATCAGCTTTGGTATTGAACTTATAGTAATAATGGTAGTAGTGTGACTGCAGTAAGCGTATCAGCTTTAGTATTGGTACTTATAGTAGTGATGGTAGTAATGTGACTGTAATAAGATTATCAGCTACGGTTTTGGTACTTTTAGAAACTATGGTAGTGGTGTGACTGTAGTAAGAGCATCAGCTATGGTATTGGTACTTATAGTAGTGGTGGTGGTAGTAGTGTGACTGTAGTAAGAGTATAAGCTTTGGTATTTGTACTTACAGTAGTGATGGTAGTAGTGTTTTTGTAGTAAGAGTAACAGCTTTGGTATTGGTACTTACAGTAGTGATGGTAGTAGTGTGATTATAGTAAGAGTAACAGCTTTGGCATTGGTGCTTATAGTAGTGATGGTAGTAGCGTGACTAGTAAGAGTATCAGCTTTAGTTTTGGTACTTACAGTAATGATGGTAGTAGTGTGACTGTAGTAAGAGTATGAGCTTTGGTATTGGTACTTACAATAGTGATGGTAGTAGTGTGACTGTGGTAAGATTATCAGCTTTGGTATTGGTACTTACAATAGTGATAGTAGTAGTGTGACTGTAGTAATAGTATAAGGTTTGGTGATGGTTCTTATAGTAGTGGCAACTGTAGTAATAGTGTTAGCTTTGGTGGTGGTGCTTTTAATAATGAGGGCAGTAGTGGCGATCGTAATGATAGCCTTACCGTTGGTGGTGATGTTAATAGTAGTGATGTATCAATGCTGACTGTAGTCTCAGCATAAGGTTTGGTGGTGGTGCATATAGTAGTGATAATAGTAGTTATGACCGTAGTGATAGTACTAGTTTTGGTTGTGGTGTTTATATTAACTATTGTGGTAATGATTTGGTAATAGTATTAGCTTTGGCGTTGCCGCTTATGGTAGTGGTGATCGTAGTAATAGTACTAGCTTTGTCGGTAATGCTTACAGTAGTGATGGGAGTACTGGTGACCGTAGTACTAGTATTGTCCTTGGTGGTGTGGTTCATAGTAGCGATAGTACTTATAGTGACTGTGGTAATACGATTACCTTTGGTGATGTCGTTTATAATAGCGATGATAGTAGTGGTGACTACACTGATAGTGTTAGCTTTGGTGGTTATGCTTATAGTAGTAGTGGTAGTAGTGGTGACCGTAGTAATAATATTATCTTTGATGGAGGCGCTTATAGTACCGATGGTAGTAGAGGTGGCTGTAGTGATAGTATGAACTATGTTGGTTCCACTTATAGTAGCGATTATATTTGTAGTAGTGACTATAGTTATAGTAGTAACTGCGATGTTTTTATTTATAGTAGTGAAGGTGGGTGTGGTGACTGCAGTACTAGCTTTAGATTTTGTGGCGCCGCTTATAGTAGTGATGGTAGTAGTGTTGACTGTAGTAACAGTATAAGCTTGGCGGTTGTGCTTATAGTAGTGATAGTGTTAGTGGTGTAGTAGTAATAGAATTGGCTTTGTTGTTCCGCTTATAGCAGTGATGGTAGTTGTGGAATCTGTGGTAAGGATATTAGCTTTGGTGGTTGTGCTTAAATAGTGATGTTAGTAGTGGTGACTGTAGTTACTGTAGTTGCTTTGGTGGTGTCGCGTATAATGACAATGGTATTGGTGTTGATTGTAGTAAGAGTATTAGCTTTGGTTGGTCAGCTTATAGTAGCGATGGTAGCAGTGGTGACCGCAGTTATAGTATTAGTTGTGGTGGTTGTGTTTGTAGTACTGATGGTAGTAATGGTGACTGTAGGAATATCTGAAGCTTTGGTAGTGGTGCTTGTAGCTGTGATAGCAGTAGTGGTGACTGCCGTAGATAATAGTATTAGCTTTGCTGGTGCCGCTTATACTAACGATGGTGGTAGTTGTAACTGTAGGAACAGTATTAGCCTTTATGGTAGTCTTTATAATGGCGATAGTAGTAGCGATGCCTGTAGCAATATTATTAGATTGGATGGTGCGGTTTGTATTAGAGATGGTGGTTTTGGGGGCTTTAGTAATAGTATTAGCTTTGGTGGAGGTGCTTTTAGTAGTGATGGTAGTAGTGGTGTCCTTAATAATAGTATTAGTTTAATGGTGGTGCATATAGTAATGATGGTGGCTGTGGTGGCCGAAAGAATACATGGTTTGTTCTTACACATTGCGGCTACCGCGCGGCGGCTTGTTCGCCGGCCGCTACATCTTCGACTCCCGCTCAAACTCTAAATGGTTTCCGTGCAACCCCTTGATGTTATAGTTAAAGATACAATTACAGGGATAATAAACACATGCCCTATCATAAGATATGTTGGATGTGCTGTTCTTGTCTACCCGCACATTTGTAGTATCTTTTCAGAAAGGTTTTATTTATACTCGGAATTGAATTCCTAAAATTGATTGAAATTCTCTTCTGATGTTTTCTTTTAGTTCTTACAATGTATTTGGTTTGCTGCATGCACTTTATTTTACGGGTGTTCAACAGAGTGGGTAAATTTCTGTAATTGGTGTTTGCGAAACGTTAATTGGGTAACTGAGCCACGATTAATGATCTTCTTTGACGAAGCATGATTCCATTTACATGGTTATCTTCGTCGTAAAATAACAGATACTGAATCACAGATATACACAAATTTACACGCGAAATTTCCTTGTATGACGCGAGAATTGGTGTATGAATTGCAGTAAACCCATACAGAATAATAGGACCCATATTTTTAAAACCAGCAATAAATATAGAGAGGCATAGGAATGCCCTACACTATTTTATGATGAGCTAACCAACATTAAACTTCGTTCCGGGTAATTTCAAGTACTTTTGCTACCACGACTACTGCTAATGAATCATTAATTTTAATTCAGGTACACTTTTGATCACAGGATACTCTTAGTAGCAATAAAGGATTATGGCCCTCAAGATCCCCTGATTAGCTGTTTGGGATTTTCATCTATGAGGGTAGTTGAAAAATAAAATGAATGAAAAAAACGTACATATTCAGACTAAAAGAAAACATCTGACGTAAATTCACTCAATTTTGAAGAGTCAACTCTCGAATGTGAAGGAAACTTTCCTGAAAATATGCCAGAAATTTGGGGATAGGGAAGGAAAACATTTCCATTATTTCTAATGGTAAGGTATGTGCTTATTATCGTTGTAAATGTGACTGTAACTATCAGAAGGTATGGTGGTTGCGCGGATACTGTAACTGTTTCGGCGAGAGTCCGATCTGCGGCGGCCGCCGAGGGAGCAAAAGTGCGTTGGCGGCAGTGCGAAGGAAAAGTACTATAGTATTTGTGTTAGTGGTGGTGTGAATAGTAATCCCCAAGATGGTTGCTTAGGTAAATACGGCATAGTCGTTCTTGGATTCCCAAGTCACCGGTCCTCCAGGTTTCGGGGGCTGGGTTAAGGTTAACAGCCCTGTCCGCAAAACATTAACGTTCCTAATCCTTTGGAGGACAGCCGAGGCAGCACGGGATCTCAGGTAGACCCCGTTCGGAAGCGTCATGAGTTTCGACCAGGGATGAGATAAGTGGGCTAGTGACGTGTCTCTTTGCATGAAATCCACTAGAGCAATGGACTCTATCAATGATTTTCATGCATTTTTATCTAAAAAGAAGCGTATGGTTGATCTTGCCTTGGAGGGAGCTGTTACTGCACCAGGAAAGAGTTGCTTAACCATGGGTTCAGCTACAGCATAACAGGCACCTCTTAGTTCTTGAACCTCTTTGCGGTTCAGGCCACATTGTTCAAAATTGCTGACCCGGTAAAGAACTACATCCGGTAACACAATGAGTCTTTAATAATAAAGACTAATGATCAACAAACACTTCGTCTACTACAGGTACAGCAATTTGGAAAAGCATGAAGTTATTGTTGAGGCGCATGCTACCCTGGCCAAGGTATTGTGACTTCATCTGCCTTAGATGGCCTCACTGAACAGTATATTGTCGCATATCCTTCTAGCAAGGGTATCAATGCTGCTAAGAGGCTCACGCGGCGAGAAGGTACAGAACAGGTAGTTATAAGGTTCTTTTGATGTTTAACTTGATGCGGTTTCTCCATTTTCTTAGAGCTCGATATGTGATTCTCGCTAGGTTCCCAACCGTTTACATTGTTTTTCATACCAAGGGCTTGAACACACAGGGCTAACGTGCAAGCAGCAGCCTTTATGTGCTCAGTGTGGGAAAACAAACATGCTTGCACCTCCATGTACTAATGCGTGAACAGCAATGGTGCCCATCCTGCATACTCTCGTTACTCCTCTGTGTATAAGGAAGATTACAGGGTTCAATAAATGTGATTAAGGATTAAGGATAAAATTGGCTATCGAGATTCGAAGAAGTAACTTTTCCTGTTATTTCTCACGAAGTTGGCCCGCGGATACTTGAGTCGGATTCTTAAATCCACAGCTCCTACTATTCCTGTTCCTTCAATACTAAACTGTACCTGCCCTTTTATCTACAATGCCCGTGCTAGCCAAATAGAGATTCTCCTATGAAAAGCACTTTGCTTTCCTGCCATCAACTTTTTTAATTATTTTGGAATATCCCAAGTATACCCGTCAACGTTCTACTTACCAAAAGCTTCATCAGCATTGGGGGCTTTCCCCATTCCGACCTTCAGTTGCTGAGGCCAAACGGTTTTTTGACTTACCTTTGGGAAATCCTGCAGATCGATCTATGGATACCGACCAGGCGCATAGTGCTCCTGGTACACATACCACAAGAAGTAAACTACATCCGATTTCGGATAGTCTGTAAGGGCGTTAATAGGGCGTATCTTAATGTATCAGCTGGCTCCTGCTTCATCCTTAATGTGGAGAAGGAGAAAGGGGGTATAGCTTACCTGATTTAAGAACATGTGATTCCATGCTTTTTTATACTTCTGCTTGGTGACAGCTAGCCATGCCGTACACAAGCGAGGTGACCTGCGGGCATATTGTTGGCATGTGGGAAGCAGAGCGCACAGTAAAGCAGATTGTAAACGCTGCGCAAATGAGTAGATTTGTTGTACAGTACTGGATTACACAATTCTAGGAGCGCGGTGAAAATGGATTAAAGACGCATCCGAAATAGGGCAATCCACGTAAAACAACTGCAGAAATCGATGTTGCGATTGTAAATGCAAGCACATATTATGCTCCATTTAATTCGTATACAAAATTGCGCCGCGATTAGAAGGTAACTTGCTGCATTTCTACGGTGAGAAGCCGCCTCCATTATCGAAAGACAGCAAGGAAAATAGACTTCACTGAACACCACAGCAACAGTCGAATGGGGTACTTGAATACTTGGTCAAATCAGACAATTTTCTGCAACTGGTCATTTTCTCAGACTAAAAAGGTTTTTCCCTCCGATGAGGATAGGCGAATTTATTTGTGGCGACCAGATAATACTCGCTATGCTTCAGAGCATATGGTTGCCAAAAATTCACTGGTCGCATAAGCGTGTGTTTTGGGAGCTGGATGTCTGTGTAGGACCAGGAAAACTGATCCAAGTATCATCTCGAATGGATTCGAGGGATATATACGTATTCTCGAGAAGTGTATGCTTCCAAGAGTCCGAGTTATTGATCCGGCCTATGAGATGCCGACCTTTGCAATCGTGCAGGATAACAGCAGTGTCCACACATGTAAAAGAACGCTTAATTGGCTTCGCGCACATCAACAAATTTCAGTAATTCAGCTGCCCTAAAGTCCTAAATTGATTCCAATAGAACATGTATGGCTTTAATGACTCGCTGTTGGGAACCTCTTTCGAATCAAACTGCGCTTGCCCTGAAAAATCGTGCGTTTGTAGTTTGGAAAAAAATCAGAAACATATATGCGAATGTAAAGTCTATGAATAAAAGACTGAATGCGGTATTGAACAACAAAGGATGGCCGACTCTATATTAAAATGCTTTTATAAACATACAAGAAGAATGCAATTTGCTCATTTATTTTGAAGAACTGTCTTTTTTATTTTCCCCTGAAATAATGAATTTAATTGTATGGAATAATACTATTTATTTAATGAGTAGTATGGGAAAGCTGTTTCCTAATATGAGTCCCTCGCACTTAGATTATGAAGTGGTTATTTACAGTCACTTAAGCAAATATTCGTTTCCACTTTAAGTAATTCCAGCAGCCAAGTCAAAGGGCAAAAAACTCTCACTCTTAATACGCAGAAATAAAAAAATCATAGCTCAAGTGCTCTGGTGGTCTCTCATAGTTTTCACACTCTTGGGTTGTATTTCTTGAAAATTTCAGCGACACTTCAACCTTTTTATGTGTGGCGCCAGCAGAACTACCTTGTATGCGTCTGGTAGAGCAATCTGCTTTGGATAACACTCGTATATTAAATAGGGGTGAACACTGAATTTGGTCTGATGAAGGAAAACTTAGTTGTAAAAACTGAGGAGCTAATGAGGAAGTTCACCAAACAGATTAATAATTGCCTATTTTAACAACTTCTTTACTTCATCACATCAAACCCCATGCCACAACTTCAGGCATTATACTAAAAACAAAATGTTCTACCAAACGCACACAAAGCAATTCTGTAAATACCAAACATAAAAAAGCCGAAAATTCCCCGAAATTAAAAAACAAACAAACCCAAAAAATGAAAACACTGGAAAAACGCCAGAAAATACAAACTACAATATCCTGCCCTCCATCTGCAGATTAAAATTGTTTACCTTCCCTCCGTCAATCTGGCTGCTACAATCTTCCAAAGTGGAGACGAATAATTTGAATTCCTTACCTTAAAAATAGAGGCAATTGCTCAAAGACGCGTGTCTTAGTTGTGCTGAAAGTGTGCAGTTACATTATGAATTATTAATTCTGTACATGCAACATATTTTAATTTATTCAATGGATTATTCGTAAATATGTGTAATGTATCATTAGTATAAACATTAGAAGAAGGGATAGGTTTACATCAAATAACTTAATTTCAATTAAATGTTAAAATTATTTTTATTCCCTAGTGTCTAACAGTGTGTGCACTGGACAGCCTTTTTTATCATAAAGTACTGGATCACGTAATTGTATGTTACGATAAACAGTTGAATGTGTTAAATATTGTCTCAAATAAAACAATTATGTTCCTCATAAAAACTTATCTCCACCGAGTTACCTTGAATAATGTAGGGAAGTTACTTTATGACTCCCCTGTAAAGGTACTCTTTATGAGAAACACAAACTTAGTCCACTAGTCTTGGAATACAAGAAATAATATAAATAAACGATAAATATAGCAATCAATTTTAAGGAAATGACGAGTAGGGGAAGAAAGGGCAAACAGCCAGAGCAGGCAAAGAAAGTTGAATGGCACGAACGAAAGAGCCTATCATTATGGTGCCAGCGTCTTGGCCACTAAGCTAGGAAATGCTAATTTATATGAGGACATATAACTGATGTTTAAGGACATAAATGCCAAAATCTCGAGAACTGACTCTAATTCAACGGCATTTTTAAACAGGCCTTTGCCATACATTCGCCATTAACCTCGCGAAATACCAACAAAATCGGTCTCCACTATATTAAAAGTAGACATAAGTTAACTGTCCTCGTTTTTAGCTGAGTGAGGTGGCCATTCCTCACCTATATCTATTCGTAATTAGCCAATGAGTTGACAGAACTCAAGGGCCATACTGAAAATTTTAGAGTGCCATGTTTCTAAAACAAATTAAATTTGTGCATATTTCACGTCCACTTTCCAATGTTTTGCGAGGTGATTGCCGTGTAATTTGTTCGATTTCCTCTAATAGTTTGTTAATTATCATCATTTAAAAATATTGTGCTCATCCAAAAATTAATTTGACTAGACAATATTTCCGGGCTATGATGTTTTACGGTTTTAAATCGCCATTAACACCTAAACAACGTGAACAGCGGCTTAGAAGCGCATTTGGCGAATAAGCCACATATAAGGCAACAATTTATAATTGGTACAGCAAATTCACAAGAGATCGACTTTTTCTTAGCGATGAATTTCGTGAAGGACACCCAAGAACTAATGTTGCTGATGAAAATATTGCCCCTGTTCCAGCAATGATTGAAGAAGATCGACGGACATCTTATGAATTTATTCGAGCCACATTGGGCATTGGTATGTGTCAAATTCAGAAGATTTTACATCAACAGTTAGACGTGAGAAAATCTTGTAATCGATGGATTCCATATAAATTGACTCCCGATCAAAAACAACGCATTGATTGGTGCCGGAAAGCTCTTGAAAAATTCTAAGTCGACACTATAAATTTGGTTTGGAATATCCTTACTGGTGATGAATCTTGAAATTATTGCTATGATCTTGAAAAGAAAAGTGAGTCGGCTCAATAAGTCTTTCGAACAGAACCTAAGCCTACAAGAGCCCAACGAATTCGCTGCGCTGGGAATTAGATGACTGCTAGTTTTTCTTCTAAAGCGGGCCATATTGCTATTATAACATTAGAAGATAGACATACCGTGGTAAGAAAATGCCTGTTTACGGCAATTTTTTAAAAAAATGGTGAAAAACGCCCAAAAGGAAAAATAACATCACATCGTGACAACGCATCGTCCCATGCAGCAAAACTAACGACCAAGTATCTGGATGCCCTAAAGATCATGACCACGGACCCTCCACCATACAGCTTTGACCTAGCACTTTGTGATTTCTTCTTGTTCCCAAAAATTAAAGATAAAATGCGTGGAATTACTTTTTGGTCATTAAATGAAGCAATGCAACATTATAAAAACCTGGTTTATGAACTGCCTCGGGAAGAGTGGTATTATTGTTTTAAGGACTGGTTTCGTCGAATGCAAAAGTGTATTGGTGTTAAAGGGAAATGTTTTGGAAAACTATAAAATCATTTAAATTTTTTAAAACTAATCCTTGTTTAATGTTCTAAAAATGTTCAATGTCGCTCCGGTAGCATAAGTATGATTATTGGTCCGATACACGGCACAAGGTGTGATAGCACCTACAAGGTGACAAAATGAGCCAATAAATTGAAATCATGACGTCATGAAGTACCCTAGAAACCGTAAGAAATGCGATGTTGCTAGGGAAGCCGTGTTTATTTCTTCCTGTCGTTTCTGTACCTCAGAGAGAATCACCTGTACACACAATGCACTAAGGCAGGAACCTACTGAGTACTCCGCGAGTGATTCATTACCACACCTTCAGTGTGTTCTAAATCACGTATCCTGCTACCGGCATCCAGCAATGTTGGGACCACAGACAGCGTGGGTGTTTCTCGTACACAAGCGACTTCGTCTACAACTTCGTCTTGCGCTACCTATGACAGATCTAAGGAACCAAAACTTCCATCTACAAGACTTGTGTTGCGAATTGGAACATTATTTCAGCACTTCCTCCTGTTGCTATGTCCCCTTGTCCAAGGAGTTACCAGAAACTGCTCCTGGGTTCTCCCAACATCTCAGGAGACACAGTATTTCATGCGGTGAGTAGTCTTAAATCACAAATTTAGAAGACGTCGAAAGCTGCTACAAGGTCAACCACTACTGTTATCGCTACAGATAAATCTTTAAAAAGAAGCCTCCTAAACCACCTTTCTTACCAAGCCCCAGAAAGAGGAACTGGGCATCTAAGATTAAAGAGCGGTAAAACCGACATGTTTAGAAACAGCTTGGAAATCTAGAGGCGGACTGCGACTTTTAAACGCTTCCACGATTTTTTTCCCATAGTTTCGGTTTAGACTTTTTCTCATTTACTTGTTATGACCATTTTGCAGTGGAATCTGCTTGGTTACAGTTCCCATAAGGAAGAGATAGAACTTATGTTTTATACTTATCAGTTTTTGAGTTTGTCTTCAGGAGACTAAACTCAGTTCTGAGGATCACTTGCACTTGACTATCCGGAATAATATCACTGTTTCTGGTGGTAGCCATAACCGTGATGGGGCTTACAATTTAGTGCATTAGTACCTGCACTCCACTCCGGTTCAGCTAAATACGTATTTACAATATGTGGCTATCCGTATTACCTTACCATATCTTTGGTTCACACATTGTTCTTAATACCTTACACCTAATTCTTCTGGGGAGGCGGAACACTTTCTAGGTTTGCTTCCGCAGCTCCCGCAACCATCTTATACTAGACAATTTCAATGCATACCATCCCTAATGGGGTTCAGTCCGCGAGTGTCCTAGGGGTAAAATGATTGGTGCAATTGCAGACGTCCATCATATAGTTACGAAAATGGGTTTCCCGTGTTATTTTGTGATTCTACTGGTTCTTTTTCTTATCCTGATTGTTCTTTCTGTTCACCAGAGCTCGTTGCCTTTTTGCGATGGTCTATAGTTTCCGATACTTACGAGAGTGACCACTACCCCGTTAATCTTCATATCATTCTTCGCGGAGACCACCCTGCTTGCCCACAAAAGTGGATGTTGAGTAAAGCAGATTGGTGCCTTGATTCTGAACTTGTGACCCTGGATAACAACGTCTATTTTCCTCATATTTATGTGCGGACCCAATATCTCCAGGACAAGATATTAGCCAGTGCTGAGCTTTTCATTCCTCAGATGTCGCTTATGAACGACGTACATCACGTCGTCTTGGTGGTCGGAGGAATATCGTACAGCTACACAAACCCGTCGAAATGCCTTGAAAATGTTCCAACGTTATCCAACACTGAACAATGTGGTCATTTTTAAAAGATTGGTTCTTCGATTAGGAAAATAATTAGAGGAATATTCTTGGGAATATTTTATCTCCGCTTTGTCAACGTATTTGTGACAATTTTCTGGTACATTAGTTATCCCTGAACTTTCTGTGGATGAAAATATTGTTACTGATCTCCATAATACAGACATTTTCCTGGATGGAGCCTTTGCTTCTACTTCTGCCCCTATGATACCCAGTTTTTGGTTGTCAAGGAGCGGGTAGAGTCATCTAATTTTATTTCGCCTCTTAGAATGTCGAGGAATGTAATTTGCTCTTCTCATTACAAGAACTGCAATTAACCTGGTCGCTTACTCCTAATACTGCCCCTGACCCGGATGGTGTATATGCACATTGCACAAATGCTTACCTCCCATTAGTAAGCTATTTCTCTTAGAGCCTTTTAACTACATTTGGATACATGGTGTTTTCCCGTTTCAGAGGTGAGAATCGTTAATATTTCCTATTCTTAAGCCTCGATAAGGTCTACAGTTCCCTACAAATTATCGGCCCGTTTCACTTACAAGCTCTGTTGGTTATTAATGGAAAGGATGGTCCCTAAGTGATTAATGTGGTACCTTCAAACCTCTGCTATCCTCACTCCTGTACAATGATGTTTTTCGTCAACGGCGGTCAACTTTTGGCTACTTGGTTTCATTGCCAACTTACACATATGATTCCTTTCTGTGAATACAACAAACCGTAGCTGTCTTCTAAGACTTAGAAAAATCCTATGATAACATTTGGCAGATGAACATACTCCGCCAGCTCCTCCATTGGAGTTTCCAGGGTCACCTTCCTTTATTTTTGCACCATTTTATAAAGCCAATTCTTTGTGTGTGAGAGTCGCTTCGTCCTTATCCAAGATCTTTAGGCAAGAGAACGGTATACCGCAAGGCTCCATGTTGAGTGTTATTTTGTTTGCTATAGCTATAAATCCCATGGTCTCGCATGTTCCATCGGGCGTCATTCAGTTTATCTTTGTAGACGATTTTGCAGCTTCTTGTAGCTCTGGGCGTACGCGCTTTGTCCATCGGCGTTCCCATGACTTTCTGAATATATTGCACACCGTGTGTGTGGAGAACGATTTTGGATTTTCAACGCAAAAGGTGCGCTGTCTCAATTGTTGGCGCCGTAAGGAGTTCCCTAAGCTACATCTCTCTCGTGGTGGAGTGAAACGACCTCTTTGTTGAGAAACCTTTCTGGTACTCATATATTACTATTGGTGGCTTCATATTTTATACGTAGCTGGACGATGTGCGGTTACTTTGTGTTCATATTGACACTTCCTGGGTTGCCGATTGTATACTGATGCTACGACTCTAGCGGGCGTCAATATGCTCTAAACTAGACTGCGCTTCCATTGCCTATTCTTCTGGTCGGGCCTCTATTTTGCGAAAACTGAATCCTGTATATTATCAGGGATTTAGATTACCCCTAGGAGCGTTTCGTACTTGCCACAACAGTAGTCTATAGGTGAAATCTAGCGAACCATCCCTCTGGCTGAGTCAAGCAATTCTTATCTGTAATTACGCCTCTGCCTTACGTGTCATGACTTATCATCCTTCCTTCCTTGGCACCCCTTTAGAATGTCGCTATCGCCACAGTTAGATAGCACTGTTTCCTCCAGGAAGTAGATTTCGGAATGTATTGTCAAAATTGGACACAATACTTTCCTCGGCGATCCGTATTGGATTTAGACGTTATCCTTCATGGATACAATCCATTACATTGCCAAAGCACACCACTGTCGTACCTATATACACCACACATTTTGCGACGTTGGGGAAGAATTTCTGGATAACGTTTTTATATACTGATTAGCTCTCAAGGGGATCAAGGGGTAGGCTCTGATGCGATGAAGAACACAAATTTTCACCAGAAGATTCGCCTCCCAATTGACATTTCCGTATATGCTGCGGAAGTGTATGCTATATTTAAAGCTATAATTTTCACCAGCTCCTTTTCCTTGCAACCCAGTGTTATTTGTTCTGACTGCCTTAGTGTTCTGCTCAGTTTACGGAATCTTTATAGTTCACAGCCACTTTATCAAAAAGTCTATGGTCGGTTGCACTCTCTACACCCTGCTGGCTTTCAAATGGTGTTTGCCTGGGTTCCTGAACAGTTGCAGAAAACTAATAAGGAGATCAGGTAGCGAAGGATAAGATTCTCCATCACAATGAGCGCGTTCTGCGCTACTTATCTACGATTTGAAGAAAGATACTCTCTCACTGGCAAGAGGAGTAGTTTACAAAGACCGCCAAACTCCGAGACGAAAGGTCTATAAAGCTCCCGTGGCGTTGTTCTTCTCGTCCACTGCGTCGCGACGGACAGTGCTTGCTAAGCTATGTATTGATCACTTGTATTTCAGTCACTTCTACCTTCTCAATAGTAAACCATCACCGCGCTGTATCCCCTGTAATGTGTGTTTAACAGAGAAGCATATTCTCACCCACTATCGTTACTATTCCACACTCCACGAACGATCAGTCTATCTAGTCATTTATTTACTATTTTAGGAGACTACTATGTCTCTTCTAACAGCAGCAGTTATAAGGTGTACATGTACTCAACTAAAGCAGAGGTATTCCTGTTGGTCAATGGACGCCATCTTTTGCAATTCTATATTTTTTGCATTGATCTGTGCTGGAAGGGTTGCCACATTGCTTGTATTCAAACATCAGTAAGTCTTATCGCTGAAGGAACAGAAGATGAAACATCACGGAGATAGTGGTGCCAATGTTTGATATTAATACGTGTAGCGTGGTCGTCTGTTTGCATTCCTAGGGAAGCACTTAATGGGAAATGTTATGTTCTTTTAGTAGTGTTTAACGCTCGTTCTTACTACATACGCTACCACAGGTTGTGGACTCTAATGGTACATGCAAAGAAATTATATTTGGGAAAGGAAACGTTCCAGACCTAAATTTAGGGTACCTCGGCATTTGACAGCTATAAGGACTGAGGAAAATATAGAAAAAGCTTCAGCCAGGGACAACGGTCCTGGCGACATTTGAACTGCGAATCTTCCGTTCATGATTCCGTAACTTAATGACTTCGGCCACCTGATGTCGATGAAAGATAATTACTGCCATGTTCACCAGCAAAAAATACACGCAAATGATTACGATCCGTGTGGAGACGCATCGAAGTGTAGCCGAGGCCTAACGCTGTACTCTGACACTGTTCACCCACTGGATGCCTAAGACCTGACGGATCATTCCAGATACAGCGTACTGTGAAAAGACGTATCTACGATGATCCTGGTATTTCTCAGAATGTTGTTCAGTATTTCGGAGAAAATTTTACTTAATGTACTCAAAAGTAAAAGATGTTACGTGCCTAGTACTCAGGATATATTAATGTAAACAGTTGTGATATTTTGGTGTGTTTCAGTATGATTTTTACATATTTATTAATTTATTATTTATTTTTATCATCGTAGTTACGGAAGAGAGGAGCTGCAGTTGGCTTCGGATTACGTTTCCATTACTGTCTCCTAAGAATCCTAACAGAGCATTCTATGAGACTACAACATTGGGAGACTACACATACCTAGACAAAAAGAGGGAGAGACAGAGGGGGAGAGAGAGCCACGCACACATATTTTCTAAAAACGCAAAGTTTTCTTCAAGGAAGCCCAAAGTGTGTGTTTTTCGTTATATCCATAATAGAATTTGGGTTCGAAAACGGCTTCTACACATTATATGACGGATGGAGAAACCATAAGTTTTACAATGAAAATAAATTACTAGTTATTGTTGTTATCTTGATCTGTTGGTGTAAGCCATGAGTAGGATTAAAATGTGGATTCAGGCGTATTTATATATGCAAGAATATATAATTAATATGTTAATTAATACCCAATTCCACCTGGCATGCCCCCCTACATTCCAGAGAACACCCGTGGACATATCTTTTGTATTGTTTGTCGAACAAAAGGTGACAGTTGATATTGCAGGTGTTATCCTGCTCCCCTGTTAGCTACTGTCAAGATGGGACTGTAATTAATATTGTTTTGACCTCCCCTGAATGGTCTATTAAATTTTGCGTGGTAGTTTTTATATTGGAGGTGGCGTATATTTACGTTCCCACGTGTCGTGCACTCGTCTATATCCTATTAAAATACCAGCATAAGTGTTCTAGCACACTTATGGATGCTAATGAATACCTTATTCCACTTTTCCTAGCGTTTACCCAACATTGCAGGTGTTATTCTGCTCCCTTGTTTCTATTGTTAATATATGACTGTAATTAGTATTGCTTTGACCTCCCCTTGGATGGTCTATTTCATTTTGCGTGGTAGTTTTTATATTGCAGGTGGCAAATGTTTAAGTTCTCGCGAGTCATGGACTCGTCTATATCCTATTAAAATACCTGCATGAGTGTTTTAGCACACTTATGGATGATGAATACCTGATTCCACTTTTCCTAGCGTTTACCCAAAGACGGGCGCCCAACTGCGCAATTCCGATATTCCCTGCATTCTAGAGAATACCTGCGTGTCATTAATGTTGCATTGTTTGTCCCACAAAAGGAGGCAGTTGACATTGCCAGGTGTTATACCGCTCCCCCATCTGTATTGTTTGTTGAACAATTAATTCCTTCCATTGATTTCCCTTCTTTGTTATCCTCTTCGACAAAGGGAGGCCGAATTCTGATCACTGCAACAGCTGCATATTGTTTTGACGAACAACGGCTTCCTTCCTTCCTTTGACTTCTCTTTTTGTTATTCTGTCTGACAAACGGAGATGCGATTCTATTCACAACGACACCTGCATATTGTTTTGGCAAACAATGGATTCCTTCCTTCGACTTCCCTTCTTTGTTATCCTCTCGGACAAAAGGGACCCTGGATTCCATAAACTGTGACCTAAACACCTGTGAACATACACACTCGAATCATTCTTCCCTCCATCCTTTGCATTCTGCAAACACTCAAGCACCACATAGCCTTCCCTTTCCCCCGCCGCATTACATTGTCTGCTTTGCAACGTCCGATCCTTCCAAATATGCACCTGCATCTCTCCCCTTCTGCATTCCGCAATAACAACTGCAAATATCGTGCACGTCATGAAACGCGCACCTGTGTCCTCCCCCACTGCGTTCCATTCTCTGCTTGGCACCCTCGACCATTCCAAACAGTGATAAATAATTTCCGTGTATTCCTCTCTGCAATATGAGTTAACATACCCTTCACTTTTTCCCCCTGCATTCCTTGACACATTCCTATGGTAAAAGTATTCTTTATTTTGTTTGTCCTGCAACCACAAAATGTAGAAAAAACAAATTACAGAAGATGTAAATAAAAACGTAAATATGTAAAATTAAAAAGAAGAAGAAGCAGGTGAAAAAAGTAAAGTGAATGCAAGTCTTTGTATCACTCTTCGGAGATAGGTGCTTTATTCGTCGCATTGAAAATAAAATATATTTGTTTCACAACAATGTTTTTATTAAATTAAAGCTAATACAAGGAGTTGTGTATTGTTTAAGATGTAACATTTATAAGCATGACAGCTTCTGTGTACTTAAATGAATGGCTTTATTATAAAATGCAAGATAAGCAAACATATGTAAGGCAAGAGAAAGAAAATAAAAAGAAATTTTACGTTTTATATTCACATGATTATCTCTACTCGCTCATCAACAAACTACCTTTTCAAAAGCTTATTCTTCTATCTACTTCTTCTTAAACAAGATACAACTTCATTACACATTTCGTTGTAAATATAAGGACACATAGGCTAAAGCGATAGTTAGATTTTTAAAAACCAGATGACTATACGATGACTTTGAAATTCCATGCCCTTAGCATGACCACGAGGAAAATACAAATAGGGACTTCCAACAACAATTTCAAAATTTAAACCAATAACAAAGAATTTCTCGGAAATTATTAGCACAATTTGACCTAAAATGTGTCCTTTACTGAGATTGCATTTTACGCACAGTAAGATTTTGTCTATCTCTTACGGTTTACCAGCTATACAAAAAGTTAAGAACGAGGAGCAATTTACAAGTTAATCCCAGAACATAAAATTCAAGATACAAATTTTATTTTACATGCAAATATCTTAAACATGCAGTACTTTACTAAAATCGTTATAGCTGTTTTTAAGAAATTCAAAACAATAACAAAATTTTTTCCATGTAATGGGTTCTTTTTTACATGTTCGTGAATGTTAGACACAAATTTAGTTTGGTTGATTCAAAGTTTTGTAGCTCTCTTCTTCGTGATGTTAGCACTACTGGTACTCGACAGAGGGTCATTTGCTGGTGCGGCTGCAGGGGCAGCAGCTTGGTTCGTTTTCCAAGGCCTCAACATCTTAATTAAGCTCTTAAATGCTAATAAACATTAACCACTGCTAAAATTACAAAACTACACTAAGTAAAACACTATATAACCTCTCTGAAGACACAGATATAAGCTTAACTAAAAGACGGAAGAAAATCACGGGCGAACAATCACAGCTGCTAAAACCAAAGAAACAACAGAAATGACATTGCAACAATACTTTGCTTTGGTGGAGCTAGGAAAGGACCAGTTGTTGTAAATGAGGAATGGGAAATCCCTACTAATCGTTTACTGATGGGTTTTTGGTCAGGCTTCAAAGCTTTCCGTTCGCTTTGTAGCCGACTGGGAAACGTTGCCTGCGACCAGTATACAATAAATAATCGTGCAATGGCATCATTCACCGTATAGTGTGTGACATGCCTTCCTATCATGACCAGATGTATTCTCGCAGCATGTGCACGGGCAACTGTCCCGTCTACAAAAATCGTTGATATAGGTACAGGTTTTCTTGAATGCTATTTATGAAAAAGCCTACTGTGAGAGAAAATAAAATGTCACGTTGCATTTTATTTCTTATTTTTAGGGATGCTGATTCCGGAAGTGACGATGAGATGGACAACATCGTTTCAAGCCACGCCTCTCTGTGCCATTCAGAGTATTGCAATGGATATACTCACGCAATCCTATGCGACAAGCCAGAGGTACACGATCACATGATATCGTAATTCCCGTGCAATGAGAACTGCAGCGTATACATGTTCAGGCTGAGAAATTTAAAGTAAATGGTAGTGTAAAACCATATTGCATATGCAATGCGATCGCACACTGGTATCGCTGTATAAGTAACCTTCGAATTTTTAATGTAAATAATTAAATGCATATACAATATTATGGAACATTGATATCTCGATACATTAGTACTATCGTTCATTGGTATCTGGATATATTAGTACTGTCGTGCTTTAGCATCTAGGTATAGCTAACCCTGGGAATTATTATGCCTTTGTAGAATTCAACTGGCGACACCAGTAAATAAAACGAGCTATATTCGAAGAGAGAAAATATAAATATAAATGTCGTCATCCGTGGTGTAGTGGTTACCATGCTAGCCTGTAGTTTCCGAGGTCTTGGTTCAAACGCGGCGGAGGGCGATGGATTTTTTCGGGCCCAAAAATCTGTAGCATGGCTTTCCTCGGAGGGAAGTAAAGTCGGTGGTCCTGTGTCGTAGATTTACGGCATGTAAAAACCTCAAGCCTGATAAAGAGGAGTCTGAACAACATTTGCGGTGTTTCACGCCCAATATAGAATGGGACGCTAAGGAGCATAGTAGTTAAAGTGTCCAAGAATAAAAAACTCAATTATTAACAAAGAGTAGAGAATATAGTATAATACCCTCTTGCAGCACCAGCGCAGGCTACTAATCATATAGACGGAATTCAGAAGTAGTGTAATTCCGTGGACGGAGATCTAATACAGACGAAACCAAGGTCTTCCTTGGGCAAGTAAGCAGATCTCAGGAAAACGCTGATGTGAGTATTTTCATGTCTAGAAGAAAAAATAACCTTTACGCTTCATTTCTCTGTAACCCAATAAATTTTATTATTTTTCAGGCTACCTACATTTCCAAAAAAAACATGTTTTCTAAGACTATCATTGTGTATTGCTTCAGACGCGGAAATAATAAGACGAATAGCCTTTACCGATTCACAAAGGAGGCTGAAGCTCTTGGAGGATGGAATAGCCACCATCGACACCCCCAAGAAATATGGAGGCACGAAGCGTGCTCCGAGACGTCTGCATCTCAAGAAGTCATAGTTTAAGATCGGGTTCGTCTAGGACATTCCAGTGCTTATAGTGCAAAACCACATACAATTTTGTACACATGGCAATGTATGACTGGGAGGTAATTTGAGAGAGTATCCCTATATTCCAAGAATTTCTCCAATCGCGAAGGTTCCCGTGAGTGGAATATAGTGAAAATATTGTTTTCTCTTATAATGCCTTTGCTTATATGGAAAAGGACAAAATAAGACTTGTGAACACTAATTTAAATATTGTGAAATACTTTTAAATAACGATGAAGTTTGCAAACTAAAAAGGCTTGAGTCGTGTATACATTACAAGCTAGGTAACCTATCCATTGCAACTGTAATGCCATATATAGTAACGAGTAGTTGGAGGAGAAAAGTGCTGAAATTGTATGATAAAGAATACTAAAAGGAATGAATGTATTCTTTTACAACTTTGTTTATTCGTTAAAGCCCCTTACATTCCCAATGAAAAAGGAAAACCTTACATTACAATGATTCGTTTAAAATAAAAGCTGCATCACATAAGTTAGAGACTTCTATGTAAATACATTAACATGAATTATCAGGCAACACACTGAGGTGTGTGCAGAGATATTTGCACTAGGTTAAATTTCGAGCCTTGTAATGCGTTTGCATGTAGTCAATGGTTTGAAGCAATTTGTTTGTTTCACAGGAAATGAAGTTTGCGCTATAGCCTGTTTTGGTTACAGTGCGAAGAAGAATGTTATCAAATATATGTCCACGTACAAAATACCACATTCTGTTTATTAACGCGAAAATATATTTGCAACCAGCATAATTGAAAATACTCTTGTAGAACATTTCATGATTTAACAAAGTTAAAATGGCTTATTCATTGTTTCTTTATGCCTGGAGTAACCGCCCTGTTCCGTGTTGAAGCGGACAGGAGAAAAATGCTTGTACATGGGTTCAAAACAGAAACAACTTATCGCTCGTGTAAATAGATTACAATGATATCAGGTACATTCAATCAGTGCTAAAATTCTCTCCGGGAGAGAGAGACAGAGATGGGGAGAAGGAAGATTGGAAGGAGACATATACACTGCCTGTGTGAGAATTGCATCACCAAGAAGGAAACGCACGAATGCAATGAATTTAATACCACAGGTTAGGTACATGACAAGTAACAAATGATAAACTTTCAAATCTGCACATGACCTTTGAGCCCTAATATTCAGTATTTGGTGTGGCCTCCATGCGCTACAATTAGAGCTGATATACGAAGTACCATGAATCAAAAAGGTTCTGAATAAGTTCCTGAGGAATTTTCCTCCACGCAGTTTGTATTCGAGCCCACAAATCCGTGACACTGGTCACTGGAGAACAATGTCACCAGGTGCCGACCAACCATATCCCAGACATGTCGAATGGGCGACATGTCAGAAGAACCTGCAGGCCAGGGATGCAATGGTACCCGTCGCTGTGCGAAGAAGGCTTGTACATTCCTCGCAATATGTGGACGGGCATTGCCCTGTTGAAATTTGACCTGTTAGGATGCCTGAAACAGGAGGAGTACCTCAGGCTCTATAACCATCGTTAAGTACCGGTTGCTGTTAAGAGTGCTCTTAATTTGTAGTAGACGATATCGGTTGTTGTAACCAATGGAGCCCCAAACCATCACACCTGGTGTTTGTTCTCTATGTCGCTCAATAATGCAGCCCTCCAGATTGCGCTCACCACGGTACCGCCGGACACGTATGTAGCCATCACTGTAGGACACGTTGAAGCTGGACTCGTCCGAAAAGGCTACATTTTGCTACTCAGCACTCCAGTGACGGTGTTCACGTGCCCATTGCAGCCGGAGGAGCTGGTGGTTTCTGGACAATGGAAACCGACGTAATGGCATGCATGCAGCCAGTCCAACCTGCAGCAGACCGCAACGAACCGTTGATGCAGACAAGTTCACACCTGTTGCAGTGCTCCAGCGTCGAGCCAACACTCTGAATGAAGCTTACGGTCCGTTATGTCCATGTGGGCAAGATGACGGTCGTCCCGTGCTGTGGTCATGTTCCGTGGTCGAATACCCGCTCTTCGTTGGGTACGACCTTCATCTATTCACGGCTTCCACACACGCATCACTGTCGTAGCAGCATGCCCTGTACGAGACGAAATATCACAATATGACAAACCCGCTTCCCGGAGACCGATCATTCTGCCCCGTTCGAACTCACTCACATGCCGATATGGCTCCCTTTGACAAACACGAGGCATATTGGCACTCACTTTAATGCTTCCACCTTTTCTGACAGCACTGACTACACTGGGCGCAACATTGGCCTTGTTGGACCGATACGAGAGGGCTCAACTCGGCCTACGTGTACCCCATCTCTCTGCAAACCTAATCACTTATTGCTTGCACACTCTTCTACACTTCCACCATGTTTGGAGTTATTCGGGAAATTCCTTCTTGGTGTTGCAATTTTCACAAACGGCAGTGTACGTTTACACGGGAGGAGGCAGAAAATGTCAAGTCGATATAATCCCATTGGCTAAAAACTCACGTGAATGAACGCCCCTCCAATAGCATTGCGATTTCACAGATATCAAATCTTGCACCGACGCGTTGAGAGGGATTTCGTTAAAACTATTAAAGAAGGTGTTTAGGGTCAGATATACTCACTTGAATATGAAAATGTTGCTCTGTAATAAATACAGCAGCGTGTTACGTTCTAAAGAAATATGTGTATCTTATGGCGAATGAACTAATCAACGGTTTGGTTTCTACAGTAAATCAGTCAACTTAAAAATACAGGATGAGCGAGTCTTTTATTTTACATGTTTTCTAAAAACGAGCGTACTCATTAACTGTGTGTTTAAACGATACAGGGTTTGAAATACGAATACGTAAATAGGAATCACATTTTTATCTGAACTTCATTTAAAAAGAACAATCATCTATAATTGTATTTTTTTTAAATAAAGAACTCAGAGCTTTGCTTCTTGCCTTAAATATTCCTTTAGGAGCTACGGCACAAAATTGCAGGCCAAATTCCTTACACGTAAACAAAGAAATTGTGTTATATGAACATGGGTCTGGAAATGCTTTATTTCCATGTTACAACTCATTTTCTCCAGCTCATTAATCATGGGAAGCACACATAAACAGAACGTTAGAATCATGGGGAACATGCACTCTTTGTTATGTCTGGATACGTTGCCATTATCGTAGGTGCACCGCCAGTGTTTTGTTTTACATGTCCCTGTTGCCAAGTGACTTACATCATTGCTTGTTTACAGGTAACATCGACTGTTCCAGTGAGCAATACGACCTTGTCAAACACACGGGTTACTACGTACTAGTAGAGTTGATCACAGACTAGGCTCGTGTAATGGCAGTGTACACAAATGCAGAGCTGGCAGATGCCCATCTGATGTATATTAGAAGAGGCAATGGCGCTTGAGCTCAACGTTTCTACCGAAGAGATTTCCAGGACGAAGGTGCCCCTACAGGAAAACGTCTGAAGCCGTTGATCGACGTCTTAGGGAACATGTGGCATTTCAGCTTGATATTCGCGACCAATGGGAGGCCTAGAAGGACGACGACACTGCAACTGGAGGCGGCATTTCTTCAGGCAGTTGACGATGACCCTTGTGTCAGTACAAGACAGGTAGTTGCAACAATGAATGTTGATCACATTACTGTCTGGCGAGTGTTACACGAGGTCCGGCTGTATCCATACCATTTACAGCGTGTGCAGGCACTATCAGCAGCTGATTTTCCTGCACGGGCACGTTTCTGCAAATGGTTTATGCAACAAAGCGTCAATCCTAATTTTAATGCAACGGTGTTGTTCACAGATGTGCGTCGTTTAACGAGTCAGATTGTAAATTATCACAATCTGCATGTATTGACTCAGGTCAATATTCACGAAACAGTTGATGCAAGTCATCAACAAAGCTTTTGTGTCAATGTTTGTGCCGGCATTATTGATGACTGTTTGGTAGGGCCTCACGATCTTCCACCCAGGCTCAGCGGATAAAGGTACCACAATTTTGTAGAGAATGCTCTACCTGATCTGCTAGCAGAAGTGCCTTTAGCTGTGTGATAAAACATGTCCTTCATGCACGAAGAAGCATCTCCTCATTTTAGTGTTAATGTCCGTAGGCTTCTAAATAACAGATTTGCTGACAGATGGATAGGTAGAGGTAGACAATTGCTTGACCTCCACGCTCCGCGGAACTAAACCCCCTGAACCTTTATTTGTAGAAGATGTTCAGGATCTCCGTGCCCGTATTATGGAAGTCTAAGAAACCATATACAAAACTCTAGAGCTACATTAGCGCATCCGGGATTCACTACTACGGCGGAATGATGCATGTATCAATGCTCAAGGAGAGAATACTGAAAGTCTCCTGTGACAAAGAGTTGCATGTAGTACGCTAGTACGTTCTATTCTTGGTGTTTCCCACGATTAATGAGTTGGAGAAAATGAGTTGTAACGTGTTAACAAAACGTTTCCAGACCCATGATCATATAACATAATTTCTTCGTCTACGTGTGAGGAATTTGGCCTGCAATTTTGTGCCGTACATTATTGTTACAGTCTCTATGTTTGATAAAATTCTTCTTCGAACTGTACCCAAAACTAGTTACGATGCAAAATTCATTCCCTCTGAAACCAATACATTGTTTCTAACCTATAACTACATGCAAGCATATTACAACTACCGAAATTTAAACTAATGCAAATATCCCTGCACAGACCTCATTGTATTACCTGATAATTCATGATAAAGTGTTACATACAAGCCTCAGACTCATGTGATGCAGTCTTTATTTTAAAAGAATCATTGTAATGTAAGGGTTTCTTTTTCATTCCGAATGTAAGAATTTTTTAAATGAATAAAAGAGGTTGTAAAAGTATACATTCATTTTTTTATTATTATTTATCATACAATTTCAGTACTTTTCTCCTCCAACTACTCGTTACTATATATGGCATTACAGTTGCAATGGATAGGTTACCTAGCTTGTAATGTATACACGACTCAAGCCTTTTTAGTTTGCAAACTTCATCGTTATTTAAAAGTATTTCAAAATATTTAAATTAGTGTTCACAAGTCTAATTTTGTCCTTTTCCATATAAGCAATGGCATTATAACAGAAAACAACATTTTCACTAAATTCCACTTGCGGGCACCTTCTCGACTGGAGAAATTCTTGGAATATAGGAAAACTCTCTCGAATTATCTCCCAGTCATACATTGCCATGTGTACAAATCTGTATGTGGTTTTGCACTATAAGCACTGGAATGTCGTACAGGAACCCGATCTTAAACTATCACTTCTCGAGATGCAGACGTCTCGGAGCGAGCCTCTTGCCTGCATGTTTCTTGGGGGTGTCGATGGTGGTTATTCCATCCTCTAAGAGCTTCAGCTTCCTTTGTATATCGGCAAATCCTATTCTTCTTCTTATTTCCGCGTCTGAAACATTACACAATGAAAGTCTTAGAAAACATCCTTTTTTGGAAATGTAGGTTACAGACAAATGAAACGCAAAGATTATTTTTTTCTTCTAGAAATGAAAGTACTCACACTAACGTTTTCCTGAGTTCCACCTGCTTGCCGGGGGGAAGGCTCTGGAGTCGTCTGTATAAGATCTCCGTCCTCCAGGGAATTGGACTCCTTCTGAATCCCATTTATATGATTAGTAGCCTGCGCTGGTGCTGAAGAGGGTATTCCACTATATCCTCTGCTGCTCTACCTCCCGAAACTATCTCGGTTTTAGGTACATACGTCGTCGTTTGAATTCTGTAAAGATATAATGATTTCCAGGGTTAGTGATGTCTAGATACCAAAGCACGATAGTATTAATGTATCGAAATACCAATGTACGACAGTACTAATGTATCGAGATATTAATGTATAATAATATTGCATACGTTATTTTTTACATTAGTAGTTTCCAAATTTACTTACACAGCGATACCAATGTACGATCGCATTGCATATGCAATTTGTTTTTACACTGCCACTTACTTTAAATTTCTCTGCCTGAACATGTATACGCTGCAGTTCTCATTGTACGGGAAGTGCGATGTTATATGATCGTGCACCTCCGGCTTTTTGCATAGGACAGCGTATGTCCATTGCAGTACTCTGAATGGCACAGGGAGGCGTGGCTTGAAAAGATACTCTCCATCTCATCGACGCTTTCGGAATCAGTATCCCTGAAAATAAGAAATATAATTCAATGAGACATTTTATTTTCTGTCATGGTAAATGTTTTAGAAATAGAGTTCAAGAAAATCTGTACTTATATCATACGTTTCTGTATACGGGACAGTTGTCCGTGCATATGCCGCGAGAAGACATCTGATCATGATAGGAAGGCATGTTACACACTATAGAGTACATGATGCAATTGCACGACTCTTTATGGTAGTAAGTGTAATGGTGTGCCTCTTCTTCGCACTCGCTCCAAATATCATTCATCGTATTGTCATCTCGATCACGCATCAAACATTATTTCAGACAGGGGGCGAATGTGCTCCTCATATCCGCATTGCAGAAAAGCGGTTCATTAGGTCGCATATAATGACATGTGGCGAGGGGTCCGCGGGGGAACATTCTGCAGGTTAGGCCGTGTTTTTATTGTGATTATAGAGAATCGAGAATGGCGCATGGAATGCAGGGGAAATGGTGCAGGGAATGTTAACTCATATTGCAGAGGGGGATACACGGAAGTTTTTTTAATATTGCTGTTTGGAGGAGTCCAGGGTGCAAAGCAGAGAATGGAATGCAGAGGGGGAGGCAACAGGTGCGCGTTTCGTGACATACACCGGTGTTTGGAGGTCTTTTTGCGGAACGCAGAAGGGAAGGAATGCAGGTGCGTATTTGGAAGGATCTGACTATGCAAATCAGAGAATGGAATGCAGCGGAGGAGGGGGAGGATGCATGTGCGTGTTTCATGTCACACAGTTGCTTGGGCATTTGCAGAATGCAACGTACGGAGGGAAGAATGTTTTAAGTGTGTATGTTCGCAGGTGTTTATGTCACAGTGAATAGAATCCAGTCTCCCTTTTATCGGAGAGGATAACAAAGAATTGAAGTCGAAGGAAGGAATCCACTGTTAAACAAACAATACAGATGGGGAGATGTATAACACCTGGCAATTTCAACTGCCATCCTTTTGTTTGACAAACAATACAAAATTTATAATACACAGGTGTTCTCTGGGATGCAGCGGATGGCGGGATTACACAGTTAGGCCCCCGTCATTGAGCAAACGCTAGGAATACTGGAATGAGATATTCATTAGCATCCATAAGTGAACACTCATAATACTATTTTAAATGGGATATAGACGCGTCCATGACTCGGAAGTAAACATACTCCACTTTAAATATAAAAATACCGCGCAGAATTGAATAGACCATTCAGGGGGAATTTAAAACAAGATTAATTACACTCATATCCTGACAATAGCAAATAGGGGAGCAGAATATTACCTGCAATGTCAGCTATCGCCTTTTGTTCAACAAAAAATACAAAATTGATTACACACAGGTGTTCTCTGGAATGCGTGGCAGGCGGGAGGAAGTATTAATTAACATATTAGTTACAAATTCCTGAACATATAATTGTATTTGAAACCCGTCTTATAACTACTGCCATGTCTTATTTTGACACATTGCCGACGTTTGGCGAATTCTTTTATGAGCATTGACACCGGCTGCGTAAGTTAATGCATTCATTTATATTGCTACTTGCATAGTTTGACACGTATACCAGGTAACTCAACCTGGTATTTCAAGTGTTGAGATATGCCTTCGTGCTTTAAGAATTGCAGAACTTAACGGGGCAATTCCAAGTAAACAGAGTTCAGTGGGGAACTGGCTATTACCATGAGTGCGTTTCGGGTTCTTTTTTTTAAGTTCCATTTATACCCCGCCTTGACTAGAGAAAACCTCCAAACCCAGCGGGAATCGAGCCCGGTATCCCTCGCACAGCAGGTAGACGCTCCATTGACTGAGCTATGGGACCGGAGCATTCGTTCTACTCCTCTTGCTTATCAGCAAAGACGATGAGCCTCAAGGAATCAAGTGCTTCATTGAGAGGCAGTTCCTATGTTTGCAATAGAGTATGTAGTCTGTGATGATAGACTAAAGCATACCCTTGCACTAGTGCGTACTTTCCGTGATTATAGACAAAGGTAGGCCGAAAAGATCTTAGAATATTTTCCACTTCATTTACACAGGATTTACTTTAGAGGGAATAATCTCACTTTTTGGACTGACAAATAGTTAAAATGTCTTTATTTTATCTATTCGTATGCTCCGATAGCTATTTCTTTAGTTGTGTTTACGCTGCTCTTGTGTAACTTACTGATTATAGGCAACAAACACGAGGGTACGCAGTGTTTCGCTGTCAGTTTCTCGCTTGATATTGTAAATGTTATTATTATTATTATTATTATTATTATTATTATTATTATTATTATTATTATTATTATTACTATTATTATCATCATCGTCATAATCATCATTAGCATCTGCTAACAATACAGATATGCTGACTTCGCTCATTGAATAGGTGTTAGAAATGTTGCCCTGTTGATAGATACCATGTTCCAACTATCTCCGTGTAGCAGCTGTATGGGCGTGTATAAGCTGTAGGTTATTTCGTTGTGGCAGTGGGGGTGGTGGTGGGTTGTTATGGCGCTAATGCACCAGTTTCCCACTGACCTGTGTTTACTTGGAATTGCCTCGTTGAGTTCTGCAACACTTTTAATGCACGAAGGGTTATCTGCACACATCAAATACGGTGCGGTTAGGCCACCTGATACAGTTAACTTATTCTATATATTATATTCACCACACCAGTATCTTAATCTTAATATGTTCCAATAAATTATAGAAACGTTCATGAGAAAATAAAAACAATATAACTAGTGAAAATAATTTTGTTGGGAAACAAAATATAGCTGCCAAAGTCTTTTAACTCCGTAGAATGCGTTATTTCTACTTCTGTATACATGCCGAAGATGAAACGTCTTCTTACTTGAAGACAAATTCATAATAGACCACATCAAAGCACGCACAAATAAGATTAAAGTCCATCCCAAATAGAAATTTTTCTCAAATCCCAAACGGATAAGTGATTACTTCCATTGATAATGTTTTTGTTGTATACATGAAGTTTAGCTCAGACTGTTATCCCCTATTGTCGTAGGGTATTTCACACCTTAAAGTTGTTTTTTCGTCATTTCTAAACACCATACACACAGGCATTCTGGGATTACAGTTCAACAGTTCAACGCTGAACAGCGAGTGAATCGCGCAGCACGTTTTGAAACCTTCTTGGCGTATGCAATGTAAATTTCCCAATGTTGCAATCCGTCATTTGGCGAAGATTATCCTAGACAGATCATGAAAAGCCGGCGTGTAATGTAACTTCATTCTATACACCACCTGAGAGGGCTTCTGTAAGCCGGCAGATAGCGAACTGCTATGTTAGGTTAGGTTAGTGTAGAGTTATATTAGAGGTTGGTTAGAGCTATACTATATGCCTAAGAAGATCCATAATTTAGAGAAGAACTGAGGCTGAACGTGTACTTTCCCATGTTTTATCATATGCCGGCGTTTTATAATCTGCCTAGGATCTTCGTGAATTGACGGGTTTCATCAAAAGCCAGCGGCATAAGCACCTTCACGTGCTTACATCGTTCCACAATTGGAAAGATACGCGCATTCTAACATAAATTTAAATTGCGACACTACACAGAGAACTTACTTTAAAATAAGCCAACTCTGGCTTAGAATATAGCTAAATGCTGCGACGCGCAGATAGAGTTATGACTTATGAGAGAATTGTCGTCTTTAAGTTTCTCTGTACATAGAACGTTTTTCCTAGCATAGCGGTACTCATCCACACTATCGCGACTAGAGCGATGGTTCCTAGAAACGCGAATGGTTGTGTTACGTTTTACACTACACCCTTTCAATGAAAGCTACATTTCACACACATCAGATGGTTTGAGTTTTCTTGATATTGAACTCCAAATGCTATACGTTGTGGAACAAAGTGACTATTACCCGATTTAACTTCTGGATATAATTACATCTATCTCAAAAAATATGTATACTGTAATAACAAGTTCTATAACCATTTACATCGCAGGGGATTCCTCTACCACGGTCAGATCTTCGAACACGTCATTTATAGTTCATCGTGTGTTTCGCAACTTTGTTGCAGTTATGTATACTTCTGGCTAACATATATAAGGTGTAAAATGTTCATAATATGTTATATACTACTTAAATGTAAAACAGGTGTTTTTCCAAAGATTTACCGAAATATCAGTACGCCAGGCACCCGTTATTTTACGTGGCTCTCCCTTTCATTTATCACAAACTTGGTAGCACTGCAGAAAAAAGTAGGATATAGTTACCCACCGACATTAATTACAAGATGCAGGAGATCAAATGAAACAGTATCTCATTTGCTGTGTGACCGTGAAGCTCTCACAGTTCTTAAGATTAGGTATTTTAATCAGAAAATCATGAAATTGCAACAATTTCAAGAAGTTTCTAGTAAGAATTTGCAGACTTTGCCAAGTAGGCCAAGATCTAAGGGGAATAAATGGAAGGAAGCACAATGGATCACAACAGGTCGCAATATATTGGACATTTATTGCCCTCCCTTTTCTTTTAAAATAAAAAAGTACACCGACATGCCCTATGCAGTGATGTTTATTGTTTAACCAATTTAACTAAAACTCCAGTAAAAGTGATTAAGTGCTTTTAGAACCTCACGACATACAGTAAACCCTAAACCTTGAAACGGCAAATTTAATCAAAGTAAATTGCACTGAAGAAGTCAATAACATAGAATCACTACTGCAATAGTATTCCTTTCTCCAGATGTATCTCATTTATAAACCTTGCTTCCGAGTTCCTCCATATGCACGACGTTGGCACAATTGGCACCACTGATTCGTTTAAATTTCAAACACAAAAACCTGGCGGACTTCTGAGGCAGGAAAGTAACAGTATCTTTCTTTAATCAATATGTAGTTAAAGGAGTTATTGCTAGCAAAACTACTTATTTAATCTGATGCTTCCCGAGAGAAGAAGTACTTGCTTGGATTGCTCCTTTCTGCTAGATAACGATATTACCGCGACTGTGCATTAATATTTCAAGGACAAAAGGATGAATACTGGAAGGTCAGAAGTGAATTCCATTTGCGATCATGAAAATAGATGCGACCGCTGCTGCTTGCATATTGTAAACGTGTATCTTTAAAATATGCCCTGTTACCTACGGCGTGAAAAACATAGGCAGTAACTGGTGCTTATAGTTCGCTTTCATTGGTTAAAGAAGTACGAAACAAGCCTTTCCTTACCCTTCCAGTAAGCTGCCTGAAATACTGGGACATGTTTTAATCAGGTACAAATTTGAAGTAAAATAAATACTGAATGATTTGAAGAAGTTACATTTTATGCGTTTCAAGGTATTTATGCCACTTTTATAATATTTACCTCTTTTATTAAGCCTTTTTCACAGCATGGATTACTGTCTGTGGATCTCTCGTCCAAAGGAATTTCTTGGTCATTGATTAAACCACCACAAATCGAAGTATGAGCGAGGAAAGCAATACCTTTAAATTGATTAATACTCTTCTCATTTTTCTCAAACCTATTAATATTATTTGATGTAATACATTTCTATGCACCTTTTAATAAAGCTACATCTTTAACTCCAATTAAAACATCACCAAAAGCTTTAACTTGAAAATTATAAGTAATCTATCTATAGGGAGGGAAAAACATACATTTGCAGTGCTCTCTCTTTCCTCACGATAGACAATACTGGTCAGTGAAGAACAACACTGATCTGGACGTTTCACGTGTCATCCAGGAAAATTTGGAAGAAAGCAATTTATATATTTCTGGTTAAATCGATTGGTGGCAGACTTCAAAGCGAGGATCTAAAATGCTGTCTCAGGCCGTGACATCTGTTTTAATTAACGCCGAAAATTATAGCGAAGGTAGTTTGACATGCAGGTCAGATGATGAACAAATCACCCAAAATATTTAGTAGTGATTGTTAAATTGGAGAAGGATCCTTATTTAAAAATATACCTCATAATTTGCTAACAAATAATCCAAGAGACATATAATGTGCATAAAAAGTATTTATACCCCGTGAATTTGAAACTAAATTTATTTTCATTACTACTGAAAAGTTAAACTTACACAGCGAAATAATATTCAATTATTGATTACCATTGACAACTTGGCTTTTATTTTTCAATTTACTGAAGGAGATGTTTCTAAAGACATATAGCAGGTATTCGGGAGCTATTAGCTACGCCTTTTAATGCGATGAAGACTGGTTAGCAAGTCCCTTTAATTTCTCAGTCTTGTTTAACTAATACTGGTTCCATTGATTAATCTCGGGACTCTAGATAATAAATGAATTAATGAACCCTGTGTTGAACGTACTAACAAAACTTATATTCCTTATGCAATTTTAAACAATATCGTACTAATTCTGTAGAATGATTCCCGACAGGATTAGAAATAAGAAAGCCAAGTAAATAGAAGTCAGTAAATACAGTTCTGGGAACGTAACCGAAGGCACTAAGATGTTATAAATGTTGTATTAGCGTAGTGGAAACAAATTGAACTCTGTTCACACGAGATCATAATTTTCGATAAAATTATGCTTTCATGCAAGCAGGTAAGAAGTCATATATTACAAATTCTTTATAACGTAAAATCAATTTAGAGTAATTGAAAGATAGATTCTTCACGAAAACAAACAGTACGCTGGGATGTAAAACGTCTGTCTGTATCAGTTAACGTGAAATTAGAACGGTAAAATATTACTTTAAATGGATTAATTGCAATAGTTAAAGTTTTAAATTGGTTTAAACACGGAATCTCTGTCTTTTTAAATGAATGTCAGATCGTCTCCTTGTTGGGTTTTACAAAGTGTACAAATATTCTGTTATCCCTTGTTGGCAACAAGTGAACAACGAAACACATGCGGATGCGTTAACAGTATATAGTAATATTGTGGATGGCGGGTATTGCTGTAAAGGAAATGAAGTAGCTATTATTAAGTTAGTATTACTGTCTTAAGATCAATCATTTTAGGTAGATTATATAATACCATATAACTTACAATAAGCGGGAAGCTAGAACGCAACTGCGAAAAGTGGTGATAGTGATATCCTGTGGAGCGTTGTGATTCTTTACCCAGAAGTTAGGTAGCCAATCGGAGGGGCCTCCAGTAATACCAAAGCAGCACCGCACGTAGATCTAGTGGAGCCTTTGTGCTTCCAACGTGACCCCTGGGAGGAATGGATAAAGGGGAGACCCTAAGGATGACCAGATCCGGACGATGATGTTCGCTAGCAAGGGCCACTAACGATTCCAACTAGCCCTGCCATAGCCACCGAAAACTTGGGTTCCCGGGAATAGACGAGGTAGCTCCCAGGAAGGAAGGGGGATCCAGCAGATCCGCCAAGCACCAGGGAAAAATCTTTCCATAGCACAGATTCCACCGTCCTGCCACAACACGCTAACCACCGTCGCCTGACCTCACAACTCTGAAACAAATTAGTTGAAAGAGATGAAAGGAAATGAAGGAGACAGGAAATGACGAGGATAGGAAAAGATGGACAGGAAACTAGCGGTAGAAGGGGAACCACCCCGGCATTCAATTACCGACCCGAGGAAACCATGAAGTATGCCATGTTCAGAGTGGCCGTCACGACCGGAATCGAACTCACACCTGACTGCGGAGCCATCTTGCTCCGTTCTTTATCGAGAAGTTCCATTGCTCCCGTATTTCAATATACACAGGGGTAACTGAACGCCAGGGTCTCCCTAATTTATTCCAAAATTTCTAAAGCGTGTTTATGGCTGCGTATACAGGTTAACTTGGAAACAATTCAACAGATTTTAATAATTCTTTCACTGTTATTCCCCGTTAACAAAGTTCCAACTGTTTAAACTTGGAAAGTTTTGGCTTGCTATATATTCATGTCATTCAATTTCACTTCACTTTCTGTAAATATTAACGTTTAGAACATAATAATTTTCGCCTTTTAGTGACCAAACGCATGCGTTTTATGACATTCCAACCGTATGTGTACAAGGGGGAGCTTATTGTCCTCTCAATTTAGGGGGGGGTCCTTAAATTCATGCGATATAATTTGTCTCCGAATTCGTTGATATTTGATATAAGGACATATTTTAGCAAGATCCGACAAGGTTTGTAAGCTTACCCTGCAGCACACCAGACAGCTTTGAAAATTACTCCTGCCAATACTCCACCAAAGTGGAAACCCCTTGCGTATATTACATAATGTTTCGTAAGGGTTGGGAGTTTGAACTTTGAAGCCTTCGTTTCAATCCTTTTGGTAAATTACGGAGGCACTGCTTGTGGAGACGCTTATTTATCAACTTACCCTCGCGCACAAGTGTCCCTTCGTCCTTTTAGTGTGTGTCTGTGTGCTTGTGTGTGTGTATAATCTCGTATCAAATCGCAGTCTCCGTCATTTCGGTATCAACCCCTGATGTTGTTGCTGTTAACTCTCTATTTCTTTGCCCCCCCTAAAGAAGTACGTCCTCCTTCGACATACATAAACTCCGGCTTCGTACATATTCATTACTGCGTCATAAAATGGGTTGGATATTTTTAAAATAAAAATATAATGTGCTGTAATATAAAAATTATTGTGTCGAGACCACACACTTGCATTTCTGTATCCATTGCTTATCCAAGTTAAAGAACTTTGCAGTAATGTGATACCTAAATAACAATAATTGGTTACATATAATAAGTCGAAAATTACCTAATTGCCCTGAATTAATAAAGGTATGTCATCAATTTCAGTTATATGCTATACTACAAGGAAAGCTACAACATGACAGAATGCTGCAAACAAGATGCTAAAAATTTTACTTCTGTTTGCGTGTCGTAATCCCTAAGAAATAGAAAACAATGGCACATAACAACATTTTATCATGTGTTAGAGTTAAATGCTCCAAATGTTACAGCTGCCATATAACTGCATTGTAAACTAGGTCACTCAGATTCTTACTGGAAATTAATGGTAAGAGCACTTTAAACCGAAGGGTTTAAAGACACGAAGACTGCTCTAATAGTATCTAAGCCATTCATACTCACAGGGACTGCCTAGGACGGTCCATTCTAGTTTAGATTAGCTGTAAAACGTTGTTACACAATGGAGGAGTTCCTATTGCGCATGCTCAAACCTGCAAAATTTTTCTTTTGGCCCTTTTGTGCAGTATGTACCTGGTGCTAGCGGTTAATGGATCACCAAGTGGACTATAATCAAACAGCTATTATTCCTCGCCCTCTGGAGAAGGTGGTCAGTGCCACGGGTAGCCGAGGTCGTTAAGGCATGGGATCGTGAACGGGATGTCTGCGGTTCAAATCCCGCCAGGACTTTTCTTCCTGACTAAAGCTTTTTCCGGATTTTCCTCTATGTCTATAACTGACAAATGCTGGAGAGTAACCATAAGCTTATGCCTGGAATCTTTCCTTCCCAAATTCAAATTTCCTTTCGCTATTATCATTTCATTTCATGTATGATCAATGTCGACAACCTGTAGCGCCGTATGCAGTAAGAACGTGCGTTAAACTCCATAAAAAAAGGCACTGCCGTTTGTAATTACTTGGAAGAAGGCAATTGTGGTTTCTTTTATTATTGCCAAAGCCCCAAAACAAACAGTAAAGGCGTTTATAGTATTACAGCCATGAAAAACCTTTAAACGGCTTATAGTCTACATATATTTTATTTTCATGTGCTTCTGCTTCCCAATAATATTTTCCAGTGAAACATAATTTAACCATTTTGCAAGGTACTGAACCTTTATAAATCGCAGGAGTACAGTGAAAGAGTGTGTATGATTTAAAACAAAGAATGTGCATAAATTAATTACTTACATTATCTCGCTATACGTACACTGGAGTGCAATACCTAAGGACGAAAATAATCTTCGCATGCTGTGACACTGCCAAGTAACATAGCTCGATGAAACTTGAATCATACGTAGAGGGAACTGCTACGGTATGCTACAGTAGGCAACTAAACGATATATGCAATGAGACGAACAGAAATGCCACTTTTATTCATAGACCATAAGCTACACTAAAGTCAATACGACATATGATGGCTCTCTAGATTTACAGAAACAGATACATGGTGCTTAAAAGGGTGTATGGTCACCATACACAGCAATGCATGTTCTGCATCGTGCTCCCATGCTGGCCGCAAGGTTGGTAAGCAGTTCTTGAGGTAGGGCGTTCCATTCCTCCACCAGTGCTGTTGACAACTTTTGGATGGTCGTTGGTGCATGTGGATGTGCTGCAATGCGTCTGCCCAAAGGATCCCACACATGTTTGATGGGATTTAAATAGGAGGAACGGGCAGCCCAGTCCATTCGCCGAATATCCTCTCGTTCCAGGAGATGCGATCGCGCATTGTCATCTATAAAGATGAAGTCAGGGCTGACTGCATTCCTGAAAAGACACACATGGGGAAGGAGTACAGAATCACAATAACGTTGACCAGTGAGCGTACTGTGTTCAAAGATTTGGAGGTCGGTGCGCCCATGTTACATTATGCCTCGCCAAACCAGAACACCCGGTCCACCAAAACGATCATGTTCAAGGATGTTCCTGGGTTCGTTACGTGTTCCCACCTCTCGCCAGATGAGGGTACATCGAGAATCACTACTTAGGCTGAATCTGCTCTCATCCGAGAAGAGCACGCAACCCCAATCCTCGTTGATCCAATTTTGATGCTCTTGGGACCATCGCAAACAGTGCCGCCGATGTGCGGATGTCAATGGAACACAACGTACTGGCCGTCGGGCAAAGAGACCACCTCTGTGTAGTTGCCGTGCCACTGTGTAGCGTGAGATTCCGTGCCTAGCTGTCCTGTTAAATGTGGTTGCGATTGTACGCGCTGTTTGGCGTGGATCCCTTCTTGCCTGTTGCAAAATGTAGCGGTCATCTGCTACTGTAGTTCAGCGTGGTCGACCACCGCCTCTCCTTGGGACAGCAGTACCTGTGGTTTGGAAGGTTCTCCATGCACGTGAAACAATGCTGTGAGCAATTCCAAACTCCTGAGCAACACTCGTCACACTTCGCCCTTCTTCCAGTTTCCCGATGACTCTTCCCCGTGTGAAGTCATCCAAATGGTGTCTACGGGCCATGTTGCAATCAAGAACACTACTTCAGTGCACCGTAACAGCTCGCTGATTGCCACACACCGTCTTGTCGTGTTTCGTCAACTGCCCCGTGTTGCGAGACCAGACGCATTTGGCACTATAGGCTCGCTACACTCACGCCATGTGACGTCCAGGTTTCTGTGTAGGTGTGAGAGACCTCTGGCAACATGCTCCTGCAGCTTCAACTACTTCCACCAAGTAGTTCATTTATGTTACTTTACCCATCTCGTCCTTAGGTTTTGCACACCAGTGTAGTAGGAAAGTATACGACAAATGCATTGGCAGTAGCTTTACTGCATACATCATCTGTTCTGCAGACGCATGGCTTGCTGCGTTACGACTGAGAGTTATATTAATACGTGACCTGTTCGTTTGCGTGCAATATGTCCAACCCGAAGGTATCAACCCTACCGGTACACTGTCGCAATCATATTCAATGCTTCTGCAATGATGAACACTGTGTGCTAGCAAGCCGGAAGCTTAAAGGATTTCTCTTTTAAGTGGATTTCAATATGATTCAGAAGGAAGGAGGAAGCGGCTGAAATTTAGTCTTTAGCTTTAAAAGTCGTACGAGAATAAGGTACAACTAACTAATAAAGGTAGTTGCAACAACTTTGAGGATACAAAGTGAGGGCGTTAAGTTCTTATAATGCTTTAATGAGCTAATATGAAGCAATAACATTATCGAAAATATTGTTAAGTGATAAAACTCACTGAAACTTCGTGAAACATGGATCGGTACTTAGAAGTTAACTTTTTGTTAAGTATACTCTTTACGAAAACCACTACACGTTTTCGACTCAAAATTTAGTTTTAAGTTTTTAAGAACAAAATAAAATGTAAGACTTGGGCTTTTTAATTAAAGCCTGCGGCTTACACAAAAACTTCTTCTATTAGTATAACCTGCTTCCTGGCCCGAATTTTCTTAATTGCTTCAACGGTGAAGGAATTAAGAAACTTGCAACAGTTACGCGTGCGCAAGCGCGAATTCTCTCTGTATATAATATTCGTATAAGAATTAAAAATAATTTGACTCTCAGGGCTACTCTCATATGTATTGTTTAGCTCGTTGTTTAATCCTACGTTGTGAAAAAAATAAATGAAAAGAAGACTACAAAGCGGAAGGTATATAAACGTATCAATTATCTTAAATTATAATGCGTATGTGAAAGCTTTCTATTTATTTTAATAAAAGTATAAACGTTTAGTGAACGATTTAGCTAATTTTCTATATACAGATTGGGCCCATTTAAGTTCAGATTCTACAATATCTCCAAAACTAAGCGTTGTAGGAATAAATATCTTGAATAAAAGTTGCTTGATATTATGAGGGAAAGTAAATGCCATTAGTCGTGTTTTATTTGGAGGATGTTGTGATGGTCATTTTAAGTTCAATTTAAATTGACCCTAATTGTAGGTTCCAATTTAAAGAAATTAAATTAAATGGATATGTATATATAATGCTTATTCTGAGTATATTCTGAAGTAAATTCCAAAGAATTAGGTTTTTGCCAGACAGTAGGTACTTTATTTCCAATGCTTCAGCCTGCACAGAAGGGCTGGTTCCTGGTGCTCAAGTGAAAAGATGCACAATTGACGCAAAATCGGCATTTAGACTTAAGTGTGGTTTTTAAGCAGAAGTGTTATATTTGATTCTCCCCGTGTTTTGAATTAAAATATGTGGAATTGCAAATAGAAATAATGAAAACTTATGTTGGTACACCTGTTTTATTGTAGGTCAATTGCAGCTGTTCTCTCTTTGTTCATTGTTTAAAACTTGGTTGAAGTTGTAGTCTTTGCTATCTTCTTTATGATATGCAAGTTATATATTAGGATAAACTTGACAAATATGTACACCAAAATATTTATATCGAAAGGGTTGCAAATCACTTTCTGTTTTCTTGATACGAATGCATTTAAAACTTGAAACTACAACCTTTCAAATAGTTTACGAACCATCATCTAACCTCTACCCATCTGAGTGTAGTTCAGCTTCACAGCAAACCTTGCAAATGCCCATATTTGATAACAATTTTAAGGTAATATGGGCACAATTGCTGGAAATATGGGCAGGGTGTTTTAATTGACAACTATAAACAACTGCTGTTATTACATTTACAGCTAACTGACAGAGATGTTTTAGCAACATCTGACTTGTTTTAACAACTTATAATAAATTAAAAAAACTGTAATTAAACATAAATCACGAACCAAAATTTGTCAAGCAAAGAAAACAAGGGATACTTTTTTCAAGTCATTATATGGAAATAGCTTTTTACCTAATGGAACAATGCAAATCAGATAAATTGCTGAGCTAACATGAATAATTCAAGTCTAACACAACATGAAAAGATTTTGAGAAATAGATCTTGCAAAATTTTCATTTGCTACACTCATTACAATAGAAGAAATCACCTTTCAACGTAATATATTCTACATGAAACCACAGGGAACATGAGCCACAGCGCTGCACCCACTTCTGACCCTTATTTTCATTATAATAATTGTCATTACAAACGGAACAAATGCAAGAACATTTGTAATTTACTACGTTTCTTGTGGATTTCCGTTCTGCCCCATAATCTCTCCTACTAGCTCCTGAGTTAACCCTTTTCTTTGCTGAATCCGGACCTTCTGTGCTTGTCAGTTCTCTTGCAATGTTCTTCTTTCTCCTGCGATGGTGGTTCTCAGTTTTGGAAATGGGATTAGTTCCTCAGAAAGTGATGCTGCTGACTTTGAAGATTCAGAAGTGGAAGAAGACGAGTCGTGTGCTGCTCTAACGCGGTTTCCATTTGTTACAGATTCTTGAAGGGAGTTTCCCGTGGCAAACTGTGTATTATTGAAGCTTGAAGTTGACTGCAATGACCATTCCGTACTGCCATAACTGCACGAGACATATCTTCTTTGTCCCATTTTTGACGAACATTCCCTCGTCCGTTAAATAATCGAAGTTATATTCAGAAATTAGAGACAGTGAAGCGAAACAATAGTTTAATTGAATCTTGAGTCGGTAGAGTGGCGCGTAACTGGAGTTTTAGTGTATTCACCGATTCAAGATTCAATTAAATTATTCCCTCGTGTGTTACAGTTTTGCTTCATATATTGAATTTTAATCTTAATGAAGCAGTATCCTGCAAAAAGTAAGCAGCATATACTGTAAATGCTCATTTTTAAGATTTAAAATAAATAACAAAGCTCTACAGGCCTTATATAAAGAAGATATTCAATAATATTGGTTATGCCCATAATACCCGTAATCACACTGTCCATATATTCCTTAGTGTCCTTTTTCAGCAATTAGTACTACTGGAAAAGAAGCAACGTTAAGCCATAACCCCCCCCCCCAGCCCGCGAAGTAAATGTTTCTAGACTAACCTAAGAATGAAGCCACTAATATATTTCTTGAAAAAGAAGCTGATTGTGCGTCTGGTACCTTAAGAAAGTAAACTGAAATACAACAATGGCTCTATTGTGGCAGAGCAGGCAGTCGTACTTACCTGAAATTTATTTGTCAGGGTTTCTGTTACCAGCACACTAAACCATCGTGTCTGTACAGCACGTACAGACACCATGACACTTCAGCATGACCAACATCGCAGAACGAATGTTCCAACTCGATAGCATTACTTGAAATACGGCATTTTGCTTAAATGTGCCCATATTATCTTAGTGCCCATAAACGCCAAGTTTACACTACTATTGACCTTCAAAATGAGCGATAAGAAATTAGATTCCGTAACTGATTCTTTACCCTCAAATAGAAAAGAAAGATTATCCAGAAAGAACACAAAAAGGATTAAGAGATAAAATATAAACGTGCTCGTTGTGCTAGTTACGTATCTAGTCGGAAAGGAGCTTACTGGAAAGAACTTTAATTTAGCAATCAAGAGTTAAAAAAAGCTATTGCTATAAGGAAGTAATATTTGATGAACAGTTGAATCATTTTTCTTCCTTTTATGACGGCCAGGAAAGGAGCTCGCAGGACTCATTTCTAGCAAATTCTATAGAAACGCCAGCTATGAGAACAGATACCCTTAATCCAAAAATATCCAGAAACCACACATGGCAGTACAGAATAACTGTTAATGGTTCGAAATCACGGATATGCTTGAAATGTATTCAAAGTATGTACCAAAAGTACGTACTAAATTATTCAAAATAAAGTGATTGAAAATGAGTCGTTTGAAGAGGAAGAGATACACATGCAAATAGGACCACGAAATATTTTATAAAGCGTTACAGAAATTATGAATGATCAGCTCAAGAGTATTCCTAGTGATGTATAAACCACTGTACAGAAACCGAAACCAACTTAAAATAATGTTATAACCGTATAGTAAGTGTTAAAGAATTTTACGAATGTTTTTCGAGTATTACAAACAAAAGGAGGAACTTCTTTTAATTTAAAATATAAAATATCTATGAATACTTTAAGACACCATTCTCTCAATCGATTTAGAAGACCAAGAATTGATGTATGTGATTATTGTGGGGAGTGTAAAATTAAGCTGAAATTAGATCAAAAATATTCATGTCAAATATCTTATAATCTTTACATCAAGAAAACTTTGAAATGGAAAGAATTGCAAGATTATTATATTGAAAAAGCTGGAACATATTCTACATACCTGCTAATAGAGTTTGACTGCTCTCAGAATTTTGCAGTTCCTAGGCTAAATGCGAACAATCAGTTTTATAAACATATCTTATGGCTCCATTGTTTTGATACAGACATATTTAACGCCGACTCGAGCTACTGCATTATTTCATGGGAACATTACTACTTTTCTTTGCGATGCCTTTGGAGCACAAAATAAAAAGCAAGCCGTTATTAAATGTTCCTCCTGGTTTGCCAAGGTATGTCATGTGACCATTCCTCAAATATTCTCATTCTTAGGTCATTCTTTTTCTCATAGCGACCGGAACTTCGGTCTTATTAGGAAAGAAAATAAACAAGAAAGAAATAATTAGAACTGTTAGGACTTTGCGAGAGTGGGTCACCTTTTTGCGTGAGGAGCTCACCGTTTTGCGTGAGTTTGTCACCTTTTTGCGTGAATGAGGCACTTATGAGTGAGTGGGTCACCTTTATTGAGTGAGTGGGTCACCTTTTTGCGAGAGAGGGTCACGTCTTTGCTTGATTGGGTGACATTTTCAATTGAGTGGGTTACCTTTAAAGCGTGAGTGGGTTGCCTTTTTAGCATGAGAGGGTTACGTGATGGAGATATCTAGAATTAGCGTTCTAAAATTGTCAGGATACAACTTACCATGAAGTTCGCGTCTAAAGTCGCTTTCAAAGTCTAATGCCTGAATCGACAGCGAGCAATCTTGCTTCACCAGCTCCATCTTTCCCGCTAAAATAAAGTAAATCGCTATTAATATATACATATATATATGCTAATGAGTGTAAGCAATGACAAAATATAAAGGAACAATACACTAATAAAATCATTAGTATACTATGAGAACTAACGAGTTAATGTAGCAAGAGGTTCCGGATTAATTAATTCTCTCATTAACTTGTTGTCATTGGAAGCGAATTTGCCTGGATACAGATACAGCTGACCTGGGACATAGCTAGAAAAAATATTAAAGAGACGAGACCCCGGAATCAATCCGTTAGACTAAGCGTGCAAGCTTCACGACATTGCCTACCTCAGTATAAGGACTCTAGCTCGAGTAACATTGCAGGCATGATCTTGGCTGAAAAGGCGTGGAAAAGAGTGCAATCATCTGATTCTACATTAGGTGAAAAGTTGGCAGCGCGCTTAGTAAAACCAATTATAAAGGGTAAGGTAGCTGTTGTCGCCGGATCCAGGAAGAAGAAACGAGGATCTCTAACTCTCACCCCAATTATTGCAGCTCTAGGTGCTGCAGCCGGAGGTGCATCACAAATTGCTATAGCCGTAAATGAGAAAAAGGCTGCAGATAAACAACTGGCCGAAATGATGAAACATAACAGAGAAATTGAGGGAAAGGTATCTGTTGGTGCTGGGTCCAAAAATAAGAAACGAGAAGGATTTCTACTTCTCTTGCCAATTATTGCAGCTCGAGACACTGTAGTTGGAGGTGCGTTACAATTTTCTACAGCCGTAAATAAGAAAAAGCCTGCAAATAAACAACTTGCTGAAATAATGAGACATAACAGAGAAATTGAAGCAAGCGGTGAGGTCTTCGAGTGAAGGAGAATAAGGGGAGGAACACGGAAACTAAGAGGGGACAGATCAAGAAAGGGAATTCAAAAACTTCTGACAGAGGGTTATACTTGTATCGTAAAAGCATTGAGTAACATCGATCTCGACTTGTATGTGCGACGCTTAAAGATTCCTCATTTTAGACTGTATGTCTTCTTTATTAGATCAATTAATAATACTATGAAGCCTGAAATTAAATATACTTTCACTGTTGATTTATTCCAATGATTGTTCTATAAGAACGTTCTGGGCTTCAGTGACAAAATTATTCCAGCTAATCAGCTGGCTGAATCTGATTTCCTGCTGAATATATTAAGATGAACACCATACGAATCTAGCGCAGTATTGCATCAGTCTCCTTCATCGATGGTAAAATTGGACAATCGATATATCAGCTTTCCCATCTGTTGCGCTTGGATATCATATTTCACAAGAATCACCAAATCCAATTTATCTGATATTCATAAACATCCACTTCATAGACCAAATCAGATTTCGTGTAGTGGACCAGAACAGTAATATCATTGACTTTAGAAACAAGGATATAAGCATAATGCCCATAGATTTTAGATGAAGAAATGAAAGGCTTCGAGCATATAATAACGACTTGATTGGACGCCCACTCCATACTTGCCATTGACATCCAGTGTGTTAACGTCATTTAATCAAAAGTTTCTTCAGGCATTGGGCTTTAGAATCCTATAATCATGGATATCACCAGTGTTACCGGGACGTCTAGATCACTATAGAAGAGGAACATGTTTTTTGCCGTATAATATATCACCTCTGGACGCTAATGGCAAGATTAGATCCCCTTGCCAAGCTGAGCATTTATATACTTTACCTAGTTGAATTTATCTATACATCAATGGAAGTATTACTAAACCTGATGGAGCAACTACTACTGAACAGCTTATTCACAATAGCCAGTCGGTGTTGGTATTGATTCAATCCAAGGACTCTAAAATCTGAATTATAGCGCCTCAGGATAAAGAGAATGTTGCTGTTAAACCTGCAGTAATCGAGTGAAGTCTTTCTGGTGCTGAAATGTTGGAAATCCTCAAGACTGACAAGCTGGATAAGACTCTCTTCCACCCATTTAGGACCATGGCTCTGCATACTCAACCTGCTGTGCCGCAAGTATTTACCTGCATAGCCGCCACCACATCTAAAATGGAGAAGTCGAGATTTGTCATTTTTGGTGCTCTGACTTTGAATTCGTGTAATGCAACTAAAAACTGTTTCCTTTTTGATCATTGTAACCAGCTAATTTGAGACTTTATCTTAATAGTGAATGTTATCCCTATCACCATAGGAGCTTTGACTTTGGAAACTCGAGATTTGCCTCATTGCATGATATGTACTCAAGCTCTTCTTATGAAAAAGAGAATTGTCCTTTATTGAAAAGAAAAGATTTTTTTCTTAAATTTACTCCTATATTTGTTATAGATTGCTCTCATCGCCCAGAGGAAGTTGTAAATTGCTGTGTCAACATCAGAATTGAAATTCAAGCGAGTGCAAATATCCCTGCACAAACGTCCTTGGATTGTTTAAAAATTCATGATAAAGTATTTACATACAAGCCTCTGGCTCATGTGATGCACCCTATATTTTAAACTAATCATCGTAAGGATTTCTTTTTGTACTAGGAATGTAAGGATTTTAATGAACAATAAACATGATGTAAAAGCACAGCTAAATCCTCTTTATTATTATTTATCACGCATTTCCATCACTTCTAACGTACAAGTTATGAAAATTTCTTTATTATTTAAATGAAAGTCTCTTTGTTTTCGTAATTGTTATTCCCACACAACAAATAGTCTTGATACTGTTAATTTATATAGGATCCATGTATTTTAGGGTACAAATTTCATCACTATTTAATAGTATTTTCACAATCATTACTGCTATCAATTCTTATTTTCATCGAATATAGGGAGACTCGCTCGAGCTAACTTTCAGCTGTCTTGTATTGTATACAACATTTTCCGTGTTCCTTCATCGTATGCCCTGGAGTGTTATATAACAAATTCTTAACGTGTTTCGGTGATGTAGACGTCTCAGCACCCGCTTCTTACCGAAATGTATCTTGTAGGTGTCGACGCTAGTTATTCTAACCTCCAGGAACGTCCACAGCCTTTCCTGAGCTGCAAGCATTTTCTTCTTCTTCCCTTTATTCCGTCTGAAACATTACACAATGAAAGTCTTAAAAACATGTTTTTATAAGTGAAGGTAACCTGAGAGAAGTACCTTTTTTCTAGGATTCATGTAAAATGAAACACAAAAGATTTGTATAAAGATTCGGATAACAAACGCTATTTCAATGTGATATATATATTACTTTATTCAAGCATGTGACATTGTGATTTCATGATTCTTTATAAAGTCTGTAGAATGTATTTTATATGCAATATTTTATATATATATTGCATGTATTATATGTAATAGCAATGTGTCATGTGTTTTATTTATGAATGTTTTCACAGTAAAATAGGAAAACGTTGAATACTTAAGTTTGACATTTCTACATACCGTTGCTGGGGGTGCAAAAGACTATTTACATGTCTCAAATTTCCCCATCTCTGCCATGCCCTTATATATCATGTATATTTTTCCAGGCATTTCTGCAACCTCTTTGTTGGTTAACAAATTATAGCGCTAAGGCAAGAACACTTGACAATCCTCCAGAGAAGATACGATCCTGTTACCGTATCTTGTTTGAGCTCTCTTTAAGGCCTTCATCTCATACTTAAGACCTATTTCGAGATGTTGTATATGCCGAGTCGGTAGGAAACTACGCTCTTCAGCTATCTTGTTAAGTCTATCTGCTAAACATTTTATAACAGAAATTGATCATGAAATATTATTTTCAATGCATTATTCAGATGGAATGACAAGTTATGCAGTTCTTTAGTCTAGAACTAAAGTGTGTGTTGTGATACATTACCACACTTTTTGTAAGTATTTTTATGCATGCTTGTGTTCGAGTATACTCGTAGGTATTCGTATAGGTTTGGGTGCTTGGTAGAAGCGCTAGTTTGTGACAACCATGTAGCCTGGTAAATCTGGTGATGGTGAATGGAAGAAGAGTGTGTAGAGAAACAAAAGAATGAGAAGAGAAAATCTATGAATGTTAATTGAGGATGAACTTGTAGCAAAACAAAGAATGAGTAGAGAAAATCGTGTTAATGTTAACGGAAGATAAACATGTAGAGAAACAAAGAATAAGTAGAGAAAATCGTATGAGTGATTGTAAAAGAAAAACATGTAGAGGAAATCGCGTGAATGTTAATAGAAGAAGACTGTGTAGAAAAATCCTGTGAACGGAAGAAGAGTGCGTCGAGAAGTCCATGTGAGTGCAAAGTTCAGATTAAAAACTATGATACTCTTGCAACGAATCGTGTTTCATGCACTACATGGTTTAAACAAAATGCATCCTAAAAGCCACCACTGATTTGTATACTTATGTAAAAACTCACTCACCTTGCATTGTTTCGTGTTGATAAATACGGTACGTGTAGAAATCGATGACTCGCGCCTCTTCTTAAACTAAAAGGCACCGCGCCTTGCTTTTTGTTGGTTTTAAAATTTAAATATATATTTAATAAGATCACAACGGCTCTAGGATGCGTAGTTAGCTGTTTATATAGCAATCTAAATCCCTCCTGGCTATGTCAGCACATCGTCATGGTGGGGATGCTTACACGTCACGTGATTATTTCACACAATGGAATTATCACCTGTTGCACATGTGCAGAGGCTGTCAACACTTCTATCCCTACTTGCTTCAATTCCCCTGTCTCTCTCCCTCTCTCAGAGAGTGCCTCCATAATGTCTTTACACGAGCTATAAAAATGCGTTGGGATGAAAGTCATGTGAATGCGGTAGCCTGAAAGGAATTACATTTTTCTAGGTTACAGTAAAATGAAACACAAATTTTTGAATTCTGTAAAGGCAATAATTTCCAATGCTATCGCGTGTGTATGTGTAGGCGTGCACATGCATGCGTGCATTGGTGTATGTGTCTATGTTTGTATGCGTATGTGGTTGTGTGTGTAATTGTACTGGAGAATGATTACGTATATATGTGTAAGTGTGCGTGTGTGTGCGCGTATGTGTGCACAGGTGTATGAGTGTGTGTCCTGGTGTATGTTTGTTGATGTATGTGCGCGTGCTCGTGTATATGTGAACGCTTGGACGTGTGTAAGTCGAGAAGAAGGAAAGAGATAGATAAGCAGAAAAAGGGAAAAGAAAGACAGACGAAGAAAGAAAATAAAGAATGGTGTCTAGGCATCGGGATACCAATATATACACCGGGGTTTAATGAAAATAATTATATTTGTTAATTACATTATAATCTGACCGTCCATACTAACGTAGTTTAATATTTATTAAGCGCTAGAGTTTCGCAGGGTAAGATTCGAACTAGGACCTCTGGGTGCTCTAATAATACAGCTCATTACAACTTCGTAATGGTATATAAAAATTAAATAATATTTGTTAAATACATTTAAATCTATCCGTGCATGCTTCCTTCATTTAATATTTATTAAGCATTAGAGTTTCCCAGGGTAAAATTTGAATTAGGACCTCTAGCTGCCGGAGAACGTATTTCAATAATCAGGGTGATGATAAAATAATGTTTTACCCTAACAAAGCATCAATTTTTCATTAGCAATTAAAACATTAAGCTTTTTGACTGCAGTAAGATTCAAACACTGACCTATGGATATCTAAGTATATACATGGGGTTTAATATAGGTAATGATACATGTTAAACACATTTTTGATATCGCTGTGTGAAAGAGCCAATAGAAGCATAAACAGAGAGCTTGTATAACAATGTTCGGGTATACCCGTAGGTCTTCGTGAAGACTACTGCTCTCGGAGAGACCTAGCTTCAGGCAGTACCGGCGTCATGATGTCGGTGTCGATCGGTGGTGGAAGTTATGGTCTATCAAGTAGATGAAACCTGCCTCGGGGGAAACGGGACTCTCTCTCTCTCTTTTCCCACAGTCAATTTTTTTCGAGTGGTGGAGAAAATGATTCAGTCACTGAGCCCAGCCCCGATGGGAGTCGAGACTGAGAGACTGGGACTCACCAATAGTCGGCATGCTAACTAAAAACTTCTCCACCGGATGGAGAAAGGAAGGAGGAAATGTGGAATGGCGTGGCCTTGCGTGGTCCCGCATAGCACCCTCGTTAGTAATTGAAGGCTGTTGGCTGCCGTCCTATGGGCGGTAGCGGGTAAAGGTAGTTACTAGGTTGCAGCCATGAAACCTGACTGCAACACTAGTGGGAATGGCAAGGGTTAGGTGGAGAATGGAAGTTAGGATTGAGGATGGTACTGACGATGATGCTGCTGATGCTGGTTGAACTCCTTGCATTGCTGCAAGAAGTTCGCGACTCTCTCCGTGTTGCTCCTCAGCCTGGACCAAGAGAAGAGATACGGATGGCTTCGGTGATGACTGTTAATCTGGATGAAGTGCTGTCGAACTGACCAGCCAGGAAAACCTGTTGAGTAGCTGATGAGGTTTGAAGATCCCTGATGAGTTCCTCCAGAGCTGTCAGCTTTGTTGTCATGTTCAGGAACTCCGCTTGGAGATCCTGAACGGCGTCACGTAGGCCCTGGACTTCCTCGATGATCGGCGTAAGTGATGGTGCTGGTGTCGGCGCTGGAGTTTTCGGTTGTGGATCTGCCACTGGCTGCGGCCTAGGTGCTGGTGGCTTCAGCGGTGCCTTCCTGCGAGGATGCAGGGGGCAGAGTTCTTGGCCTGTGAAGTGCGTTGACCCTCCTCACGTAGCACAGTAGCGTCGTCGGTGGCGTAGTTCGTGCTGGGTACACAATTCGGTGGTGCAGGCGGAACCACAGTAGTGGCACCTTGGTTGTGCTGAGCAGATCGACTCCTCGTGCCCGTAGGCACAGAAGCGCCTGCAGTGTGCCTGACGTTCTAATTGGCTGACCTTGATGCGTAAACACCGGCATAACAAGGGCAGCCACGCCCTCAAGGCCGCGTCATAGTCGGCAGGGTCTTCGTACTCGATCCTGACGAGCGATGTGGGTCCCTGTGCTCCGTACATCCTAGTGGCCTTCAAGGCTGAAGGCCACTGCTGTTGAGCTGGGCTGATGAAGAACCTGACTGGCAGGTTCCTCGGAACCCCTCGGATGACAGCACTCTACCTCCCATGAGGCACAGGCTGGGACTGCGCAGACTGGGAATTTCCCAGGATCGGTGTGAACTCCGGTGAAGATGGCGGTAACTGCTGAGGCAGTTTCGGCGAAGCTGCGCTGGATGGCGGCGAAGCGACGGTCGAAGCATAGGTATCCCCGAGCTGCGGCGAGTTCTCCTCGGCGGGTGCCGGAGGAGACGAAGAGGCTCCTGCCTTAGCAGGAGTGGCGACACTGCGTACCTTCTTCTTCGCCATCTTGGAGCTGAGTGTGAACAGTCAAACAAAGACAGGGCTAGGTAAATGGTGAAGGGGTTACTGCAGACGTAGTCTTCCTAAAGTGCACGTGTGCGGGACAATGGAATGGTGGATAATCGAATCTGCTCCCCTTGTCATTCAATCTTTTGTTAGCTTGGGTCCAGCCTGTTCTATTATTATTTTTCAAGTGTTCGTCAAACAATGCTGAGGGGGTGGTGTTGTTGCAGGCGGGCTTCCTAAAAGTGCACGTGTACGAGAATTCAAAGAATTGAGACAATAACGACTTCTCCTTTGTTTACGCAGCTCCAGCCTTCTCTATTGTTACAAGCGTAATTTATTTTACCCTTTGTTCATTTTGACGCGTGAAGTACAACCTTTGTTCCTTGCACATGTTCGTCAAGCAATGCGATTGGGAGGTGGGTTGCTCAGGTGCAGAAGTGCATGTTTGCGAATATAGAATGGGGGACAATAACATCTGCTCCTTTGTTGCAAAGCAAAATGTATTATCACCATTGTTCATTTTGACAGGTGATTGACATCCTTAATTGCTTACCTGTCAAGCTTTCCATTATACTCAACAAAATTTATGACCGCAGCTGCAACCAAAAGGTACCAGGGGGTGGAGCAGGCGGTGGGGGAGACCTAATTAGCATATGAATACACATTCCTGCATATTAAGTGTACTTGTAACTCTATTTCCCCCTACTACCGGGCCATCGGCGGAACAACCTATTAGCACATATGTCTGTATTTTTCTCTTTTAATTCAATCTCTTGCTTATTTAGCTATTATTCCCACGTATGTATAGTGACACAATTGTTTTCTTTTAATTTTGTTAATCATGCAAGCAGCTTATTTATAATACTTTTTGTGCACCATGACCTGAGTTAGATACATTTTCAGTTCTAGAAGTACAGATGCATTCTAAATGTGTTTGAATGTTTACGATCTTAATACTACATGCTATGTCCTATTTGTTATTCAGAAGCAACTTTAATTTCACCTAGTGCCAGAAATGTTACGATCTGCAGCTACTTTGACATATTCCCCAAAATGTAATGTATTGATAAGCTTCATTTTAATTTCTCTGCTGTTTCTAGAATGAGTGATGTATGATCCTCATCGTTTCGTTAGCGCCTGCATTGAAATTTGAATACGAATAAAAGTGTGAGGCTCGAATTGGTGTTTATCTTAATATTTGATTCTCCTGTCTTTTATCCTAAAATAACCTGTTTTTATCTTTAGCGGTTACCTATAACTTTCTTGATAGGTTCAGACTGTTTGGTAGTGCACTTTTATATGGTAATGATTTAATTTTCAAAGAATCTGCCTAATCTTTTTATTCTCGTATGTGAGTTTATCCATACTATAGGTAAACTTAAAGGTCTTGGAATCAGTTGAGGCACTCTTGTTGTTAGACGTTCTATATTTCGTTGTTTTCCTACTCCTGCTTATTCGTTTTAATTTGTTTGATCTCATTAGCACATAATTATGGTTGCAATTAATGTAACATTTATTTTTTAGTTAACGTGGTAGCGTTTTCGATCACCACTAACCTGGTACGGCTTTAGAAACAGCTCATCACTAAGAAGGTGTAAAGTTAAGAATTATTATATTCTTAATTCTAGGTTATAGATAGAAAAGAGGGGATATTTTAAGGTTAAAATAGCAACTATGAGGGAACTTTATACGTATCATTCATATGCAAACTATATTTCAACACTTAGCAAAGAAACACCTATTCGAAATCTGTTGAAAGTGCATTTCTATATGCAGTGAATGGAAAAATGTTTACATTAAGATGTTTATACTCTGTCAAAGAAACAACATCAAGGAAAAGAAACAATTTAAATATAAACAAAACCATATTTATTGAGAGACCCTAAAGTCACAATTTTTAACAGCGTAACTCAATTATTAACACATCAACCTTAGCATTAATATGACTCAAAACTACGATGTACTGTACTTTCAAGGTCATCATCTCCTGGAGCAGTATGTCTAAAATATCTGCAATGTTCACTCAAAAAAAGAAAAATGGGTTCTTTAGTTTCGTCACAATTGTTATAACATAATTCTTCTTATCACCCAATTACAGTTTCGTAAAGCATGCCGTGAGGCACTCATCGAACGTCTTCTGTTTGAGTCAAACGGATTATTAGTTTTTGCATCGGAGTTACCCGTCCATTCCGTACATTTATTTCTGAAAAGAATCACTAAAGGAAGTAAAAATAAAAAATAAACAAATTACACGAACAATGAGGAGCGGTCAGAAGGATAATAGTGGAAGTTTATAATCTTCTTGTTTACGTTGAAGAAGTACAATAAGAACCCCGACTTTCTCGGTGAGTTCACTCTATACTGGAAGGTATTCAGTTCTTGATAACAATAGTCTTAAAGACCGCACCACGTTAAATAAAGATTATACATTAAGCTTAAACTACTCTTAGAACAGTTTCATTTCACACTTTTTGTTCTACAGGTTGCCCTCTGTGACGTTACCGTTAACATTCTAGTCCGTCCGAAGGTAGGCAGCAGATTTTTTTCGGATGTAAAATTCCATAGAATGTCTTTCCTCATAAGCAAAGTAAATTCTTTGCTCATGTGATAGGTTTATTAAAACTTTAAAGGACCTTATAAGAAATGGTCTCCGAAGAAAATTGTAGACCATTTCTCACACATGACGTGCTTACATTTCTCTAATACCGTCTCACGTTTTACTCTTTGGGCTGTAGTGATAGCAGGTACCCACCTAAAACCCTGACTGATTACAGGAAACCTCTCAAGACGTTACTGTGCCCACAAGTTGCGTAATTGCCGAATTGTTGTACTCATTTGTTTTATAAGAGGAGTTTAACATATTACTTGTGAATGCTTCTTCACAGGGAACGGCAAAGATTCGCAATAAAAGGTTACAGTGATGCGTTGTGAAACTTTTCTGTAAAGAGTTATTAATTCACGTAATATTTTGCGCTCCTTTTAACTGTCAGCATTTACGCGACATGTGAAGTCTTTATTCATAGAGTATTGATACTCTCTTCTCACAAATTAAATCTTGCAAGCTACTGTCGTCATTGTGTTACTTCTTTCAGAGCCTCCAGCTTCCTTACTGCGCAGAACAAAAATAATGGTTAATAAGTGCTAGTCTTTCTCTTTGACGGTGCAATTTTATAAGGCAACTAGAGGAGAAAACTTTACGTATTAAAGCAGAACTGAAATGCTAATTTTGAGCTTGCAGGTTGTGGATTTCCTGAAGTATCCTTCAAAGAGTAGCCTGTTAACGCTGTCGGTGCAGTTACCACCTCGAGATGTAGGTGAACATTTTAATTATATGTGGTCAATCCACTAAATAATGATGTCGTTGTTCGGCTTCACATCCGCCTTAGTCTGATGTATTTGAAGGTATTGGTTGTAGATATACCTAGCTAATAGTCGGCCCAGGGACCTTTATTTCTGCAGTTTCCTAGGTTCTGACTCACTCACTGCTGACTCGCTCACTCACTACTTATTCACTACCCACTCAATCTCTCACTACCCACTAAATCACTCACACCTACTCACTCATTTATGAAACAAAAATAAAGCACAAGAAAGAACAGACACTGAAAACTCAGAAAAAGTATTAGGGAATGAGAGGTACTACAGTCACTCCGCAAGACAGCGCTGCTGACAAGGACTTTGGGAAGTATGGAAGCTGCTTTTGTTAGAAATATACCTCTCGCTTCCAGTGAACCCTATAGTATACTAGTACTAAAACTAACAAAGTATTAAACAAATGTATATGAAAACTGTATCATACTTACTTTGGCTTTATGGAGGGAACCGCTCTGTGTGTTTCTCAAATCCCAAAGTGCTTAGCTGAGTTTTCCCAAATTTCACCACATCTTATGCCGATATAAAGAAGTGCACTTGCAAAGTTTGGTACACGTATATGAAGCCAATCCTATATTATGCACTTTAAGGCATAAATTTAAGCTGGTTTATAAAAATGATCCTTATTATATAATTTTCATAATTTGTATACAACATTTTAGATATGTGTTCTTTATTGTGCTAGAAAACAAGTTTGCCAACAAATATACTTTTAAATTAATTGCTTTTTAAAAAATAAGTTTTGTTCAAATGTAAATTTCAACTTTTGCAAAAATATATGTTTATCAAACTTTGGTGAACTTGATGCCTCACACTAATAACTATATTGCAAATTTTATTCAGCATATATGGGGGAAACTATTTCCGAAGTTTTACACTAATAACTTAAAAGTTGAATCGTAAGGTGCATTACAAATGGTGAAAAATGTATAAAGAATTACAAATGAGACAAACGCGATGGAAAATTCGCCCATATTAACTGACTTTCTGCTTGTGTATTTTTCATAAAATAGTGTAGATTTTTACTTAAAATGCATAAGTTAGAAACTGGTAAAATTTGTGCACCAAATTTTGCAAAAACGCTTCAAAAAGTTTTGGAATAAATGTTAGAAATATCAAATAGTCCTCAAATACCTTACCACACCATCTACTCAGAGTTTCTAAATCGTCACCTATTTCCCATTTTCACTCCGATTTCAAAAAATTGACACGAAAACGCTTCTAGAGAATCGGACTTAATAATTTAAAAAAACTTAATTACAATTTTCAACTATTTTTTCCAATTTTCACCGAAATGACAAAGGATGTTATTTTAAATACCATACTATCCACAGCCTGAGAAACATAAGCGTAAATTATTTAAAAAGCTGGTATCGTAGAAAATCTTACATTTTTAGCGGATTTAATACACGAATTTATGTAGTTTACCTCATCTCGCGGGTATATATTACATTTTGCTGCACCTTCTAACTCTTTGCGTTGGTTTATATTGTCATGACTGTGTGTGTTGATTCCCTGCAGAGGAGGGGAAAATATCCGGAAAGAAACCTTACGGAGACTACATATCCAGACCGAGGATCGAAACCTGGCCTACCGGACGAGAGGCAGACACGCTAACTCCTAGTAGCAGTTGTGGACTGTTACGTTTCTTATGCCACTGCTTCGCTTCACTGAAATCTTAGTTTAGAGCTCAAAATTCCTTATGTTATGGAAATTGCTGAATAGGATTCAAGCTACGATTACAAGTTCTTTAATCCTAATGCCGATTAATGTGCTCAACTCTGTGAAAAAATTATTACGGTATATAATTTATTCAAACAAAACTTATGAAACGTTCTCAATAACATTTTGTAATTTTAAACTTAAACTTCTTTGTATAAGGTCTAACTGAATTAATTATTAGAATACCAATTTTAAAACCATTACTTAATTCATGTACAAAATAACCAATCCCAGATAGACAGGTTTTGAATTTGGGCGAATCACAGCTACAAATTCAGCCATTTTTAGCTTTTAAGTGTTTTCGTTTTCAGCTTATGACTTCGACTTACAATTGCTTGTTTCTTAGGTGGAAAAAGTGTATAAATAAAATTGTACAAATTGTACTGAAATCAGTCAACGAGCAAGTCTATAAGTTTTTATCCAATATCAAACCCATTATTGCAAATCCAGCACTCTCCATTTTTCTCTCCGTTTTAATTACCTCTTCGTTTCTGCACACTGAACTTAATTTCGACTATCATATAGTATCCCAACTATTTTCCCGTTTATCATTCCTTCCACATCTCTTAGTAGACAACCTGTTCCCATCCTAAGTCCCAAAGAGTTTCTCTTCCTGATCAGTTTTAGTATTAAGTCCTCTTGGTCCTATGGTTCTAAAACGGCTGTATAATCTATTTTGTATGCTCATTTCACAAGCTTTGGTCTTCTCCATATGTCATTTAAAAGGGTCCCAAGCGTTTTACCTTAGCACGCCACGTCAAACGTTTCACACCACAAGATGTGTTATAGTAGGAAGAGTATTTTGTACGTGTGTCCTTCTAGATCTTTCTATAAAAGTAGAGAGTTTTTCTTTTTCTGTTAAAAGCTTCCTTTTCCACTGCTATCCTCTGTTTGATTTCTTAACAAAAGCCCATGTTAATTACTGAGGCATATCCCAAGTATCTAATGTTGTCGACTAGCTCCGCTACCTCATACCGAATTCTAAGACTACAAATTCTTTCCTGTGCAAAATTATGGTATGTTGAAACGATAAGTTTTGTTCATGAAGGAACGGCACTTGAGAAAGAAGCAAATAAAGAAGGTGTACGCCTATTCACATCAATAAGTCATCAGGGGATTTAACTAGTGATTGCGCAGCGCGTTTCATTTGCGAGTGAAGCTCCCTGAGTGTATGGTCAAACATGTTTCATATGACGTGTCATATGGAACGGCTCTTTGCCATGCACAAATTTTGAACTTGATTTTGTCGTTCTTTGGATGCCTTAATTATTCTGTGCATATAGAGGTGAAGCAAGTGTGTTGATATATGATATGGATGAGAGAGAAGGAAAAAGTAAGTACAATGTCTGCGGTCTTGTGGGTACTTCATTTAATAAAATATAAGAGTTATTAATATTTATTTAAGAATGTGAACACACCGTCGTACTGTGATGCATTTGAACATCATAGAACGCTTAACGTTATGGGCAGGTAAAAGAAAAGGAACATAGGTATTTTCGTGTATTCGTTGTAAAATCTGAGGTTTCAGCACAACTTAATGCTGAATTTCTCAAACTAACGTAATTCTGTTGGTGTACTACTTTTTGTAACTTCATAAAGTGGCTCTCCTCTCAACTTCTGCCACACAAGTCTGATGTCTCGCAGATAGGCTGATGGTGAGTCAGAGTAGATAATAGCTGCAAGCAGAGACAGGTGACTAAGCGTTCTTTTAAGAAGTGAAATACGGAATCCCTCAGAGGTACGAACAATTTTAAAATGATAAAAATGTAGTGAATGCGGCGGCACAACTACACTCGGGGCTCGTCAAGCTAAATTTGCTAGCAAAACCTTCTGACTACCACTTCTATTTTGCCACGGAGTCGCGGTAGATAATGCCTTCGTCAAGTCGGGTCAGAGTGCCCGAAGCAGAGCCATGCATTTTGGTAAGGAATAACCAACAAATTAGATAGAGTGCTTGGAGGTTTTCTAAACTTATCAATTTCTTTTGAACAATGGTTCACTTTATCAAGGGATAAAGTTAAAATGAAAGGGATTCTGAATCGCGCTTAGGATTCTGTCTATTAGTGCTACATCACTACGTCCACCAGATACTGATAACGATTTAGGTGTGTTTCACAGAAACCTTCCTATTCCGTTTTCATGACAACTAGGATAGAATAGGACTAGAAGCGGAAGAGGACTTAGCACTTCGACCTATTGAAACGGCAACTCTAGGCCGAGCCCAAGAACTGTAATTACAGATAATTTATTAATTAACTTTTATTGATGTTAAATCGTACTATGTAAATATCTTTTTCTCATACTGTTTGTATATTTTAAGAAGGGTGATTTAACATTATGTATCTATCTAGGTTACTAATATTAATAGAGTTATAAATGGTTTAATGTAAATAATTTAAGCGCTATGTTAAAATACTGTCCAATATGGAATGTTTTAGCTTCAGGAATAGTGCTTTCGAAGGCAGAAAACCTAGTTTTATTACCTCTTTTCGGTCGCCGTGCTATTATTCCTACAGCGAGGGTGTAGAGCCTTTGTCCCATTATTTGATAATTCGCCGTGACCAAGTGAGCGAGAAAGACAACCTAACGGTAAATGTAGGAAAAGCCGCGATTTATATTAAACTTGGACCAATGAAATCCCTGAAAGTTTATTCGAAATAGTTAGACGCGTCGAGTCGCGCTAAAAATGGACCAATAGGAAAGGAAGCAGCCTCAGAAGCCTGAGACTATAAATGGATCTGTTTGGGGAAAATTCGGGACAGTTTTGGTAATGTGTGGTCAGGGAGAGATGCTGCAGGATGTGTGAGATATCGCGCCAAAACAGGGAATCAAAATAGTTTTAGCAACACACCTAAGATCCGCTACTCTGAAAGCGACAATAAGAATAGTTATATTTCGTGCCATATCCACGCCATAGTTTAACAGCGGTGGACAGTATTTTACAGCGGCAATACCAGTTTTGTATACTACGAGTGTTAATTAAATAAAAAGAAACGGCAGTGTCATCTTTTCATAAACAAAGCAAGTCTATGTCTTCCTATATCACCACCCGAGATCTACGTTTTCCTTTACCGAGGATAAGTCCATGCTCCCATATAGTTTAAGAAAAATTACTGCAGCTAGCCGAGGATAAATTGAAGAGAACCAACCCACTGAGAACTTCTGGAAGCAACGGGAGAAGCATCAAGGTAAGCCTAACAGCAACGGATGAGGAGGTGATCGCCGCAAACTGGCGCCATAACGTGGAGCTCGAAGGGAAGAACGACACAAACGGAGGACTAGGAAACAACGAACAGACGAAGAATCTTCAGAGGAAAGGGGCACAGCAGAACAAAATTACAACGCGAACTTCTAGTCTACCTACGTGCGACAACAAAACAGCTGAGAACATCGCTTCTAGAACTTCACCAGGATTCGAACCCGGAACGCATCAGTTATCATTGAAAAAAATACAGGTTAGAACATTTATTCAAAAACAAACAAAAAGGCATGCAGAGTAGTGATTCAGTTTTGTGAACACATGTTATTGAGAGGGGGTAAAGTCATTACTAGGGAGGTAGAACTTACTAACGGAACCATGAGTAGGTCAAGGGAAGATTTGAAAGAACTGAATGGGGAGGCTATTGTCAGCATAACAACAGATGGAAAAAATATGGTCGCAGCAGAGGTAGAAGTTAGGCTAGAAAGGCAATCACTGATTGAGCAGGTCATTGACGCAGGTCAAAACCAGCTGCTAATATTGCTTCAACAGTTGAGTGAACAAAGTAAAAATTTAGAAGGGAAATTAAATGAGCTGAGTAAGGAGTCAAAAAATTTAAGTGAACAAAATAAGAGGTTAGAGGGGAAGTTAACTGAGCGGGGTAAGATCTTAAATGAGCTGAGTAAGTACTTAGAAAGCATAGTCAATGAGCAGAGTAAAAAGTTAGAAAGCATAGTAGATGAGCGGGGTAAAAAGTTAGAAAGCATAATAGATGAACGGGGTAAGATCTTAAGTGAACATAGTAAGAACTTAGAAAGAATCGTAAGTGAACATGGTAAGAATTTAGAAAGAGTCGTAAGGGAACAAGATAAGAATTTAGAAGGGGAATCAAATGAGCAAAATAAAGACGTAGAAAGAATCATAAGGGAACTAGATAAGAATGTAGAAGGGGAATCAAATGAGCATAATAAGGACTTAGAAGGAATCGTAAATAAGCAGAGTAAGGGCTTAGAAAGAATCGTAAGTGAACTAGATAAGAATTTAGAAGGGGAATCAAATGAGTATAATATGGACTTAGAAAGAATCGTAAGTAAGCAAAGTAAGGACTTAGAAAGAATCGTAAATAAGCAGAGTAAAGACTTAGAAAGAATCGTAAGGGAACAAGATAAGAATGTAGAAGGGAAATCAAATGAGCAGAGTAGGAACTTAGAAAGAATCGTAAACAAGCAGAGTAAAGACTTAGAAAGAATAGTAAGGGAACAAGATAGGAATTTAGAAGGGAAATCAAACGAGCAGAGTAAGGACTTAGAAAGAATCGTAAATGAGCAGAGTAAGGACTTAGAAAGAAAATTGAATGAACAGAAAAAGGATTTCGAAGGGAATTTAAGTAAGCAGAATAAGGACTCAGAAAGAAACTTAGGTGAACAAAATAGGAGTTTAGAGGGGAAATTAGTTGAGCTGATGAAAGGGAAGTTGATAGAAACACTTGAAGGGAAATTACCACAGGCACTAGAAACTAAAGATCCGAAAACACTAACGGGAGAAGAGACGTTAAAGAAAGCTTTTGAAAGAATGTCAAAGAGGGCGCAGAAAAGAAAGCAGGAATTTAAAACAAAGAAGCGAAAGAAATGGTTGATCGAACTTAGAGAATTAGTATGGGTATATAAAAAAAAAAAAGAAAGACACAATATCATTGATCCTGACTCTACAGTGCCTGGAAAGGAGAGCTTTCACATGTGAAGTAATGAATTATCTTAAGCAGTTGTGCAGAACATTTGTTTTTTTGCATTACTAAAGAGACTTGAGTATTAAATGCTCATTAGTGATAGTGAAGAAGAACAAGAAACACCTTTGACATTAATATGTTTCAGTTTCTTTCTGTTTGAATAAGTTCGTCTTAAGGTTGAAACAGCTTTTATTGTCACAATATTTATTATTTTTTTTGATACTTAGCAATATTTGTAAATTATTAATTGGTTGATATGCTAGCAATATGCTGACAGTTTTCTTTAAACCTATAAATTAGTTTATTAATTATATAAAAAAAGAAAGGTATCATAGAATGGAAAATTTATTTAAAGGTCCATACCGGGTGATTAACATTTTTGGCTCGGATACATTTAAGTTACAAGAAATAAAGAATTCCAAGATCGTAGGGAGATATCATAAACAGTTGCTCAAACCATACAAATGTTTAGAGAATGAGAAGCGTGAAGAATGCAATGAAAAGAATCAGGTTAGTTTTACTCGAAATGAGGTAGCAACCCTGTGAACAAATAGTAAAGGTAATACACCCGATAAATAAGGATGTAAAGAAATAAATAAATGCATAATAATTATGTACCAATATGTATGTAAATAGATTTAATTTTAGAACTTAATTTGGGTATTAGAGTATTTGTTTGCGTTACAAGTTATTCGTGTGCGCGAAGTGTATTGTGTATAAGAATGTCTCTCGGAAAACCTGTTTTTAAATGGTGAGAGGGGGTCAACCATAACAAAGTGTAGAGTGAATGACCCAGATGTAAACACCACTGGTTTGTCAGAACCCAGGAACAGGTATAGCGAAGGGTCTCTGTCAACAAAACAAACCAACAAAGGCCATAATCAGAGGAATTATTCTGGAAAAGAAAATTGTATCAAGTGCTGAAAAATTTATTCTTTTCCAGAACAGGGAAATTTGAAACGGCAACTTTAGGCCGAGCCCAAGAACTGTAATTACAGATAATTTATTAATTAACTTTTATTGATGTTAAATCGTACTATGTAAACATCTTTTTCTCATACTGTTTGTATATTTTAAGAAGGGTGATTTAACATTATGTATCTATCTAGGTTACTAATATTAATAGAGTTATAAATGGATTAATGTAAATAATTTAAGCGCTATGTTAAAATACTGTCCACGATGGAATGTTTTAGCTACAGGAATAGTGCTTTCGAAGGCAGAAAACCTAGTTTTATTACCTCTCTTCGGTCGCCGTGCTATTATTCCTACAGCGAGGGTGTAGAGCCTTTGTCCCATTATTTGATAATTCGCCGTGACCAAGTGAGCGAGAAAGACAACCTAACGGTAAATGTAGGAAAAGCCGCGATTTATATTAAACTTGGACCAATGAGATCCCTGAAAGTTTATTCGAAATAGTTGGACGCGTCGAGTCGCGCTAAAAATGGACCAATAGGAAAGGAAGCAGCCTCAGAAGCCTGAGACTATAAATGGATCTGTTTGGGGAAAATTCGGGACAGTTTTGGTAATGTGTGGTCAGGGAGAGATGCTGCAGGATGTGTGAGATATCGCGCCAAAACAGGGAATCAAAATAGTTTTAGCAACACACCTAAGATCCGCTACTCTGAAAGCGACAATAAGAATAGTTATATTTCGTGCCATATCCACGCCATAGTTTAACAGCGGTGGACAGTATTTTACAGCGGCAATACCAGTTTTGTATACTACGAGTGTTAATTAAATAAAAAGAAACGGCAGTGTCATCTTTTCATAAACAAAGCAAGTCTATGTCTTCCTATATCACCACCCGAGATCTACGTTTTCCTTTACCGAGGATAAGTCCATGCTCCCATATAGTTTAAGAAAAATTACTGCAGCTAGCCGAGGATAAATTGAAGAGAACCAACCCACTGAGAACTTCTGGAAGCAACGGGAGAAGCATCAAGGTAAGCCTAACAGCAACGGATGAGGAGGTGATCGCCGCACTATGCAGATCTGTTTTGCCTAGGACCCTGACGGGGCCCCTCCGGGAGGGATGAGGTGAGAGGAGACAGAGCACGGCTGGATCAGGAGGCACCACAGGCAGAGGGCAGGATCCCTACCATTTACAGATTTGAACTCCCTGGGTGCTGGCTGGTGCAGCCGGCCCCCTCCCCTCTGTGTGTTTGCACATCCCCTGGAGGCCAGGGACCCGAAGACCGCTCGCAGTCCGGGGAACGAAAGTTTTCTCAGAGCATCCTTTTCCCCTGCCATGCACACGCCGAGACCTTCCCCCGGTATTTGCAACCCTGAAAGAAACCAAGGAGCTGAAAATGAAGTGAAATGACAATGTATACAAAATGGAGGGGCAGGAAATTCGGGCGATGTAACGATCCTACCCAGCATTCGCCTGGTGACCCGGAAAAAACCGGAAAAACCAATGGGTCAGGAAGGTCGGCCAGGAGCTCTCGAATGCGGGCCACAGACGTTACCGCCTGAGCCATCCCGCTCGGTATCATGACAACTAATTGTGAACACAGAGCAATGCGAAGGTACATTTTCAAGCAACATTTGTAACTTCCTAATTTTATGTTTGTAATTTGTTTTCGTTCTAAAGAGATCCCTTACAATAAATTGAATATTTGATTCGAATTGCACGCGCTCGTTTTGCGTTTCTCAAAAAACAAACATTTCGTTTACAAATCCAATCCTCTTTTCTGAGCGATTAGACGCGAAGGTTCACATGTCACCAATTCCAAGGGCTACATCATGTGCAGTACGCTGCGGCCTGTGGTTTCAGGGTTGTCAAATATAGCACTGTATATCGCTGGTGTTTAGATAAATAGCTACATGGAGATGGACCCAAGGATACCAGTAGTTATTTGTTCCTCCCTTTTAGTTCTCTTAGATGGTCATTTATATACCTTGTATCCTATGCAATATAAATTTGATATAAGAAGATGTGATGGCAGCGACAAATTAAAGAAATTTCTGCTAAGGTTAACTCCGAAAGAATGCTTCAAGTTAACTTCAAGTTCATGTTTGTGTTTACCATTTTCTCGAAAATAAAATCAACATAAATATGAGTCAACCTGGGAATATTTCTGGTATATAAGATAGTGGTGTTTCCTCTCTACAAAAGTGTCTTTAAACAGCTGTAAGTATTTTAAAATTAATTTTATTACTTTTACTGACCAGCCTTATGGTATAGTCAAACACAATACTGTTGAATTTAGTTATGATTTAGTATAATATGCATCATATATGAGATGCATAGAAGTAAATAACTGAGAAGATGAAGGTATAAAATCCAATACCGCTAAAATGGTACATGGAAAGCTAACAAAACACCCAGCATAAGATATAAGATAGATATACTCATTGTTATCAGAAGTAATGCACTTGTTTGTAAGTGATAAGTTAGAAAGGAATGAAACCATCCGGAACATCACTTCACCAGTTATTAGATATTACCATCATTAGGTATATCATCCCTGGCTATCCACATAAACATTCCACCCTGTTTACAAAATAAAGCTAAATATAAGTAAGTGACATACATATTTACTACGGCTCTTGGTTGAGAACGTGAAGAACACCGGAACTTGATGTTACTTGAATTGTGTGTGTGTGTGTGTGTGTGTGTGTGTGTGTGTGTGGGTGGTAGTCATAGTTTTTGTGTTTGAATAGCTTATACGACTGCATGACCTGTTACTCGATCATATAGTGATTATGTTCTTCGTATGATGCTCTTCTGTATTCTTTTAAATGCTTTATACCACGGGTGGCCAAGTTATTTTGAGCTTGGTCAAGCAAATTTATAGAATGTTCTTGAAGGTCCAACTAACTAAATTTATATTAATAACTATTTTTAAACTAAACTAACATAGTATATATACTTAAACATTCAGGTACGTGTATCTGTAGGCCGATATATCAAACATAAAGCTTTATGTCATTCAGTTATTCTTATTATTCACTGTTATATGTGAAAACATCATATGATGTTACAGATTTCTTAAAATCATCATAAAAGCATACGTACTTAATTATAATACGCAGAAATACTCCTTATTACACCATTTAATAAGAACATTCCAATGAACTCTAGACCTGTAATGTTAATTTAACTTTTTAACTTGCTTTTCATTCACAAATTTTCAATGTATTAGGTGAAGTTTTTTATGCACAGAACAAGTATATTAACAAGATGCGTATATGTAATAGTTTAACGTAATTTATACTTAATAATGTTCATGGTAGAAAAGATTTGCTCATACATTTATGTGGAGGCAAATCTATTCACAAGCCCAAGAGCAACGTCATGAATTTCAGGAAACCGGTCTGAAGGGATATATTTTCAAAATTCAGTCAAATTTGGATAAAAAGAATGATCCATAATGCTCCTTAAATTTAGCACAAAGTCCTGAGAAGTTTGATTTCATTATTTCCATTTTCAATCATGGAGAGTATTTATGAATCTCAGACCCTGAAATGCAAAATGCATTTATGAATAAAAACAAGTTATTATTTTCAGATTCAAAACAGAAAGATTTTTAATGAAAAACAGATTTACATTGGAGCTTCAACCATCGACGGACCATTAAAAATGTCTTGACGGGCGATACTTGACCCGCGGGCCCAGGGTTGACAGCCTCTAGTTTATAAGAAACAGTGCTCTATTGTATAGTATAGGGAAATAAATAGTGATGGATATGAAAGCCCTATAATAAGGACATTTGTCAGCATAATCTTTAGCAGTGTGGTATTTTAATATTTTGGTATATTGGTATATCAAGTGTCGGTTTGCAAAGACAAATAAGCTAGCTCTCAATTTTGTTATTTATGACCGATTGGTGTTGTATAAAATGACCTATTCAATTACCCTAGTATCGCTTTCATTGAGACTGCGGAATAAAAAGAAACAAGCATACAATACAAGTAAAAGAGACAAACGGTATGAGCAAAAGTCGGTTTGGAAAAAGAACGTATTAGCATCAATGTGGTACTGAGTAGTATGTCAATAGATGTTTACGTTTTTCTGATGAAGTGGCACCAAGTAAAAGTTTATGCAATGGTTAGCTAAATTGTTGTGAACGCAAAGATAAACTACGCGTAAATTATGGTTTTACTGGGGAACGACACTGACGAATACATCAAATCAGTCACAAAAGTAAAGCCAGCGTTGGGCAAATAAATGGTTATTGAATAAGCTATCACATGCAATCATAGGTATCGCGATTCACCCGTCTGAACATTGAAGTTACACAAAATATTTTCGAAAAAGTTTTTCCACTGTCAAAAACGCTGAAAATGTATTTTCAATACTGATTGTGCTAAAGGAGATTCCGAATTGGAAAATAGGGGACTCACTCTTTGGTGTCAGCAGACCATGTTGTTGGTAGTGCAGTGTATGGGTATCAGTGAAGGGTCAGACGCAGGTGCAGGTATTTAAGGATATTAGTCATATACCTTGTGGTTTTTTAATTTTGTAGTGAGTGGAGACTATGGAGATGGTTTTGTGTTGTTGGCGGATATTAATGGAAATTGCTGAAAAAGTGTGTTTTCTCAAATCATATTATTTCAATATGTATACTCCAATATGTAGACTTAATTTTCTCTAACAGGATTAACATTACAAGACACTTTTAGTTCTGCAAAGGTACATTATGGAATACAAAACAAGACTAATTACACTGTTGTAAATCCTACAATACAGTAAACCCTTCAACGTTAAACATTAAGCTAAATACGAGCACTTTTACAAATGTTATCCTTGTTTTATATTGTGTTAACACAATTTACAAAAAAATAATTGAGTTTTATTTATGGACGCTCTTTAACTACTATGGTCCTTAGCGTCTCATTCTACATTGGCCAGATCGCTTTATCAGGCTTGATGTTCTTTTAGTGCCGTAAATCTAGACACGGGACCATCGGCTTTACCTCCCTCCCAAAGGAAGCCATGCTAAGGATTTTTAAGCTCGAAAAGATCCATCGTCCTCCCCCGGGTTTGAACCCGGCGACCTCGGGAACTAGAGGCTAGCATGGAACCCCTAGACCACGGAGGACGAAAATTTACAAAGATTTATCAAATAGGCACTTTTGAACCAGTAGTGGACTGAATTATTCTTTCCTTTTTCTAAATAGAATTGTGTGATAGAAAATATTCGTGCTTTTTTGCCAGGTTCTTCAGTGTATAATGTAATTGTAACAGATCTGCGCCATGGAATGTTTGAAGTAAATATTGAAACAGGAGAAATGTCCAATTTGGGGATGCTTAGAGGGAACTGAAGCTTGGTATTACAAAAGGTATTTAATAGGTCAGTAGTAACATAGAACTAAAATGAAAAATTTTAGGTATAGTATACGAAATAAGTATTTCCTGTACAGGACGTAGCATATCCGGGTTAATAACTCGAACCAGAATCAATCTGGTTAAAATATTATTAAAATACTACTACTATTATTATTATTAATAATAATAATAATAATAATAATAATAATAATAATAATAATAATAATAATAATAATAATAAAGGTTTACACTGTTAAATTCAGTATAAGACAACGCAATGTCTATAATTTACGAATGTCTTGATTTTTCGCTTCTAGCACCCCATTTCGTGGTTTGTTGCGATTTTTTGTGCATATAATACCTATCATAACACTCTAATTCGTGAATGTTAGCAAAAGTTAGTTGCATATAGAACATACAGTACGTGAGGTTTAAGTTGAAACATAATAATTTCAACGCTACCTGACCGTTCTAGGAGAGGATGCTTAATGGCATCCGAGTGCTGAGAAACGCTGCCACGGTCACCCTTCACTACCTAGTCTCTCAGTAGCAATTGTACTTGTAATAGTGTTGTTGCCAGTTACACTTTTGGCAGTGAAGTATGGAAAATGTCCTGATATCTTCGGATTCGCTGGCTTCCTTATTGTTACAAGTGGGTGTTGGTTGTTCTCTTCTAAATTTCATGTTTCAACCTTAACCAGATTCTATATAATAAGTTTCAATAGTAAAGGTTTTGAGATTAGGCAGTTAAGGATTACCAACTGCCGTGTGGAATATAGTGCTATCTCTTTGTACTTTCCATGTTTCAACTTAAAGCAAATGCACTACATTACTATCTCCATAAATACCCTGCCCTGATCAGATGCATTGGGATTCTTCGCCAGAGAAAAAACCACGATGCTGTTTCTGATAAGGACAAGGTTTTCTTGCAGATTAGTGTCATATGCCGATTGTCTTCGAGTTCGTTGATAATATTGCACTGAAGAATTTGAAACATTGCGGTCATTGCCAGAAAGCAACAACTGTCGTCAGAAGCTGTCTATGAGAAAGCATTTTTTGCACTGTACTCATGGCAGTAACGAAAAGTATTGAATATGAAAATAATAAACCAGACCCTTAATCTTTGAACTCGATGGTGAGAGTGAGTCACAGCTGAAGTTGAAGCTGTCTGATTATAATCATGGCCAAAGTAAACGCCACGCACGTCACAACTATTCCTATTGAAGATCTACTGCAACCCTAGCATTAAAACCATTAATCTCTTGCATACTATCAGAACTCTTAATTCCAAAACTGCTTACAAAATGTATTTTTAAACGTGTTAGTCCATTCCATGATACTGTGACTTTGTCCAGCTTTTAACTCTCACCTCACCAGTTTTCATTGTCACTGTTATAATCTAGTGCAACTTTCACTGAAACTCCACTTAGTTCCCACTGTCACTTCACTGATGTGTACTAATTCAATTTCCCCTTTCACTTCACTGTTTGCGAGACGTAGTTGCGTAATGAAATACGCACGACACAGCCCCTTCTTCGGATGGTTCATTTCACTTCCTGGGGAGTCGAACACAAGACATCTACAATCTCTACTGAGGTAGCAGCACCCATTGCATGTCACGGCAGTGGTCACAAACTTGCTCGGAGAACAGCACGCTTCTTCGCTCCAGAAACAACTCGCTAACTCGCTCATCACTGTCTGACTCAACTGACTCACTCCTCTCGCAAGAACGCTCACTTATATAGCCAATAAACTTTTCTACAGTACATTCCAGAACTATTAGACACACGTTCTGAAGGCGGGGGATAGAAACTTCCTGAAGATTCTGTTTATCTGCCGATACTACTTCTGGTGTTTAGGCCGGGCGAGAGCGCAACTTATCTTTGTTTATCTCCTACTCTCTGGTGCCGATCACCCGATAACTTTGGGCCATAGGCCTGCGTCACAACATCAAATAGGAGACATTCCCAAACTTTTGGATCCCGGTGTCGCAGTTGGAATCAATCCCTATCTCGGAGATTCTTAATCCTTACCGAGGAGAAAGAGGGGTAATGTAAGATAGAGGGATTCTACATTTTTTTATAGTATTTAATTTAATCTATTTCTTTTCCTAGAGCAGCCACGAGCTAAGCGTATCACTTACATCTCGCCCTGCGAAGCCTCCCCGGAACACAGATTGGGAATCTATGCAATAGTAAACAGGGTCACACTTTTTTAATCCAATAAAGTAGGAACTAGCCACGCTTCGCCTGCAGAAGTTCTAAAACTCTTTTTACTAATAATATTAGATATGTCAAAATCCTAAATCACACTGCTCTGTTCTGCTTCCTCATTTACAAACTGCACGCAAAAACTTGCTAAAACTATTTACACGTATTTAGATTTAAATGAGGGTGGAGTGCCTATCTGGCCTTTATCGCTAAAGTTCTGGTTAAAATTACATAGCAGACGCATTACTACAAAATATGAAGAGAACGCAGGAGTGCACAAGTATTATTTTATTACCGAAAAATAAAGGAACTACAAAGCAGACTGTTTGACAGAAATATGCCGCCAATAACAAAGCAGAGAGGTAATGTATTCTTTTGTTACCACGAATAGCAAGACAAAAAATGCGCAGAAAGCTTATCTGTATTACTACAAAGTAATTGACCAACCAAATAGATAGTAGTCCTTATTACAGAATACCCAAACAATAAAGTAGGCACATATACCCATTGAGAATGCCTTTAGTACTACAAATTGTATACATAAACATCAGGCACATATAGCAAATCTTTAGTATTAAAACCATAAAGACAAGAAACCAGAAACAGTAAAATAACTTTGTTTCTATAATATAAGAACACAACAACGTAAACATAGTATAAAGCCCTTATTCACAGAAAAACACAAAGAAAGCAAAGCAAGTATCTACTTTAGGTGTTTATTGCTACAGAAAGCAGAGACTACAAAGTAACCAGATATATTTCACTAAGGCTAATGTAGATATAGCCGCACAAAGTTTGCAGCAGAAAAGAGCCGCAACTACTGTTACGATTATTTAGCTTTAATAACCACTCAGACATTCAGAGAACATAGAGACATAGTACAGTATTTTATACTGCACACCAGGCTTGGCGTACTCAGGTTTGTATTTGGATCCTCCGAGCTGGTTTCCCTCTGGCTGGCAGAAAGCCGATTTCCATCTCCACTTCACACACCGCTAGATGGTTTAATTCTATAACTCAAAGAACGACATTTTCGTCATCCCTATCTTAGATTATTCATGATCCTACTGTTTACCTGCTGTCTCGTGTCATAAATAGTTAATTTTCCCCAAATAGTCACTTAAGGGTACCCATAGGTAAAATTTCTAAATCCTACAGTTCTACCTAAATGTTTCCAAAATGTTGTTACTTACTGCTCTCCCGCAATTATAAGCATCCATTAAATTTCATACACATATCTTTAATACTTTTTGAAAAATAGAGAGTTTGCTTTAATTATACTAATTAATCGGGTGTTCCATATGAAGCAGAAATCGGAATCTTGAAGAAATAAAAACACTACCACCTTATTGAAATACTAATGTACGAAACTGCTATATAGAGTTTTATTTACTACTCCGTTTTTCTGAGCAAAAGGTTTTAAACAATAAAATATGTTTTTTTAAACAATTTATCCTCAGAGGTCGAATAAATTATGTCATATCTTAAGCAATTTAAAAGTATAGTTCATTTTAAGTTCATTCTCTAAGAGTTTGTGCTGAAATTTCGAACATGATTGGTTACAAACTACATCACGTGAAACATTTTAATGTGCAAAAGTGTAAGAAAAATCAAAGGCATTGGGAGTAAATATAGGTCATTAGGTCGTGTGCTCTTGAGCATTTAAATGGTCACGTGTTGAAGCTAGCTAGGCTCTGAGAGCAAAAGCTAAAATATGTAATTGACGCTAAATGTTCAAGGCGTTTATTGACATAAAAAGTAATTTTCGATTTTTTGAAAATATTGACCAAATTTCAGCTATAGGTACCCATAAAATAACTTACGATGATACGTTGCGTTTTGAACAACGAGTAATCCTCAAGTTCTGCCAAAAGCCAGGCAAATGCGCAAATGAAGCGTTTGTGATGATGAAGCACGTTTACGGTGAGGGTGCCTTAGGATGCAGTGCTGTGCCATCATTTTTCGCAGGGTAGAGACAGTTGAGGATGATCGGCCACAAACAACCGAATTGAGCACGAGATCGAAGAATTTGCAAGAATTTGGTATGCGCCAACCACTCCCAATCGGTAGACGATTTTCCAGAAACAATTTGTAACGAATCGCAAAATTATATCTGATGACTTCTACATATCCCATGTTTCATGCGTTCTGTCGTGACGATCGCATGGCAACTTGCGGTGACCTGATCAGTAGTGCTGACGATGAACTGACATTCCTCAACCAAATCATAACAGCAGACCTAAGCATTGTATCTTCATTTTGATCCGCAACTGAGGCGACAATCGGCCACCTGGAAATCACCATTATCACCACAGAAAAAGAAATCGCGATAAGATAGGTCACAAAGCAAGATAATGCTTGGACTGTCTTTCTACTCGTAGGAAAATGTTCTCATATGATTCATATCACACGAAGTAATCACAAACAACACCACCTCGTAACTACTGTAAGCTTTGGCGTAGGAAGAAATGGCTGATTCGTACTACACAACACCCCTGTACACTGCTCTGTGCTTGTCCAAGGGGAACTTGTAAGGTAACACCCACCGTGTTTACTTGATCTCACACCATGCAATTTTATGTTCCCCCCTCTTGAAACAAAAGCTATGTGGGGGTAGATTTTATTAGGCCGAGGACATCATTAGTGCCACAACAAAAGCCGTGCGGTATTTTCCTGCCAGTATATTTGAGTAGTACCTCCAACAGCAGTTGCTAACGCTGGCAGACGTGAAAAGTAGCCAACGGTAAATTTGGGGGACAATGTGGTCCTGTGTAAGTGAACGCCGTGTCCCGTAGAAACTGGCAAGCTTGCAACATTTCGTCTACACTCCAGGCACCAGTCCACGCACTTAATGACTCTATACGTATAACTAAACTCAAAAGGAAATTGCAGAGGATTGGAAAAATACTTCCACTGGGCGGAAAAGCCATACAGAATAGGCCGCTACAATTAGGTCTGCCATTGAAAAATAAAACCTTATTTCCTTAAAAAGAAATTGCCTTTTTTGTTGAATAATTTAGCAAACATCGATTTTATTGCGCGTCCAGTAGATATGGTAAAAGTGATCAATTTGACATTTCCACGTTTTTAAAGATATATTTACCTACGTTATCATTTCCAGAAAAATATGCTATTACCAATATACTGCATAAATACTCCAAAACAAGGCAATAATTTGAGATATTAAGGCATTCAATCTAAAGAAGACCATGTAAATTTGAACAGTGAAGTGGAAAATATTGCATCATATAAGATTTTTAATCATATAAGGACGAACGTTCAGTAACGTTACTGAAATTGCATTTGGACAAGTATCTTTCATAGTATCTCTATCAACAGTATCTCTACATTAGAACTTAGTTATTTAAACACATGCCAGTGTATTAATGCTTAGACCCACAAAGTGTTTAAGTAATTAGGACATGGAAGAGCCAGGGTTCTTGATTATTGGTTTATTTAGAGGATGTTTTTGTTGCTTTCTCTCTCCAATATTTCTTTTTTGGGCTCACAAAGAAATTAGCGGTTCAAAATTGCATTTCGCATTAGAAGTACATGCTTTATTTCCATTTTATATAAATCTGCCAGTGACCTACGGCATTGTATATTTATAGGTTCTTTTTAAAAGAAGATAAAACTATATGAATTAACTCATATACATTTCCTCTTTTGTAATAAAGTACAAATATCTACATTCACAATACACGACGAAGTAAACAGAAAACAGGAAAATGCAACGAAAATGTACTCCTGTGTTTTCACAACAGATTTTAGCACAAATAATGCGCTTTTAGATGGCATACCACACCTAGAGAACCCACAGGGGTGGCTAAGGTCATTGAGGCATGGAATCAAGAACGAGGTCCGCGGTTCAAATTCCGCAAGAACCGTCCACCCCAACTGAGGTGTTTGCCAGCTTTCCTCAGCCCTCGTAACTACCAAATATCTTAATCCTGGAACGTTTCCAACTCAAATTTCCTTCCCAGTTTTCATTTTGTGTATCATCAGTGTCCACTGCCTGTGTTGCCATATTTAGTAGGAAGGGATGTTAATCACTATTTAAAAATACAACTACAGAGGCATTAATGGAGATTTTTAGCAGCCTCTTAATTATTTTAAACTGAGTAAGTTGTGCAAAGTTGTACACAAGCTACAAAGATGTCTAATGTGGTGAAAGCGGAATTGTAACCTCTGATCCTCAGGATATTCCTCTCTAACGTTGGATCAGTTTGATAAGTTCGTATCAGAAAACGGCAATACTTCTGTACCTAATACGACGCCTCTAGCACAGAAGCAAGCATTGGTGGAATTTATCATTTATCTGGACTAATAACAACATAATATCAGCCTGTCTGCAAGGAGACAACATAGACGATGATTCCGAATCGTTATCCATTTTCTTCGAATAGCAACCCAAATGACATCAATACAGGTAAAATATATTTACTGCTTTATCATAGCAATAGGCAGGGTTGGTTACTTCTGTTTCAGTTATTTTATTTAAAAGCCCTCTAGTACAGCTAACACTGTCACCGCGTACGAGGCAAATCTATTTGAGGTACCAACATTTACCGTTGATTGTTACATCATTTAACCCACATACTGTTCGTGCAGTAATAATTGTATGTTTCGTATAGTACTATAATGCTTATAATATAAATACTTATTTACCTTATAAATGCAGTATAATAATAACAGTAATAATAATTAATAAAACTTCCGTCTGTCATTTTTCATATATCTAAAAATATGCATATCTGCATATGTGCTTTGGGTACGAGTGGTTACAACGACGGGCTTCTAACGAAGAGGTTCCGAGTTTGTTTCCCGCTCCCTTGTGTAGAGCTTTATATCAATACTTACTGTGCTCATGGATATACATGCTCGTGTGCATAAGAAAAACAAACAAAAAAGAATAAGAAAAGTACCAAACGTTTACTATAAAACACATCTACGAAATTACGTCAATATTTCTAGGTGTTTCGAGAAGAATTGTCCAATTTGTGTGTATATGATTCCAAAATATTGCTTTAGGTATAATAGAGCTGCTTCTCTCGTAACATATAATCTACATTAGAATAATGATGATGTACACTAACGAAGATTACATAGCAATGGTGCAATTACTATGTGAAGCTGGAGGAAACGTTTCTGCTGTACGAACAATGTATTAGCAATGGTTTCCGCAATGTCGTTACTCTTCGTTACTCGGGCGCACTATTGAGAGACTGAAGACACATGTCATTCTACAACAGGTCCGTCCAATGGTTGTCAGACCGGTTGTTGACGGGCGTCAGGAAGATACTCTGCCTTTATTTCTTGAGGACTCCCATATGAACATTAGACAAGCGTAATCGAATTAAGACCTAGCACACCTTCCATTCATTGAGTACTTCAAGGACAGATGTGGCACTCTTAGAAACTTTATCTGATTCTACAGTTAACAGAAAATCACTTTCAAACCACCATCTATTGCTCTACGATGCAATGCAGTCTCCAACAATAACCGGAATTTATCCGCCAAGTTCTATGGTCATACGAAGGTTCCTTCACCAATACTAGCAGTGTAAAACAGCGCAACATTAAGTACTATGCAGATTGCAGTCCTCGATGTTTTCGTGGGCCAGATTCGGTGAAAGATGTATGCATGTTGAGGTATTTTAGGGGATCATCCTACTGGACCAGTTATCCTGGAAGGCGATCTCGTTGGAGAATGTTTCGTGTAGACTCATCTAATGGACGTTGAATTTTTAATGTTGCCTGCGCTCGCAACATATCACTGGCTACAGCGGGATGGCACACCCACACATAATGCGTCATGTTGCTGGATTTTTTCCATTTTACCTATCCACTGAGGCCTATGTTACACATCCCATTGTTACTAACCTAAATTTCCAATGAAAGCAGAGCACAAGAGAAAAAGTAGAATGAATACTGAATTACTCGAATACTTACAGCGAATTATGTTTATTATTTTGTAAATAATGTTAAGATTAATAGTTTGTAATATGTTTTTGGTCCTTTATTAATGTTCTAACAATCGTGTATCAACATAATATATTACGAAGAAAAGAGAACTGTATTTTGGTTTTTATAAAACATTAATGCTGTTACAGGCTACTGTAAGCCCCACCCTAATTTTTATCACATAACAAAGGATTTGTAATGTCTTTAGTACGATATTCATTGAAATGGACGAAATTATTTATATTAAGCATGTTAAGGTTCGCCAAAGTTTTAAATAACACACATCCACTACACTTAAGGAGCTGTAACTGATTAACATATGTACCACCCCTAAACCCCCCGAAACATATCATGAAATTACCGGCTACGAGAGAAGACTTCAAGAAATTGACGAGGATATGGGAACACAGTATGAGTTAAGGCCAACTACGTTCTGATGGAAAAGAACCACCTGCCCATACCAACTATCTATGTTACTTCAAACGAAACTCAACGGAATGGGACTGAAATGTACTCGTGGAAAAGTACGCCATGTTATACTATTGCTTCGGCGTATTTTGATTTCGTGTGTCTATTTCACCTACATCCCGTTTCATCGGTTTCGTTAATGGAGAGCCGCCTAGAACTCAATGTAGTTTTGCTCTCTGCGGAGATGTTATGCCGTTATAAAGGTTGAATCTTTGTGGGATATACCCAGTAATTCGGAATTCCTATTACATAACTTTAGAGGTTGAGAGCGGTCTTAGTAGATCAAGTTTTTTATGCGAAACCCATGTCCGTAAATGTGCACGTCCGGTACAACAAGATCACATAATTTCGAATATTCCGTTGCAAGTTATACAACCTACATTAACGCAGGGCGACATCCTCAGTCGTCTGATGTGATACTTACAGCTTTTAACTTCCGCTGTTTACAATCCGGTATGATATGACCTTCCCGTCACTGGCCTTTCAGTCTTTGCTGCAGACAGTCCTCTATTTACAATCTGGTTTGCTTCCAACTTTACTACTTGTCTATGGAATAAGTGCAGACTGGAGGTAGAGAAAGCTCAAGAAGAAACATAGCAGACAGGCCGTATTATGTCGCCGTTCCCGGTGCGTAGCATGTACAGGTCTGCAAAAAGGAAATGCAGCAGTTGAGTCGGTTATTCACAGTGGACGGGTTCGTAAATAAGTCAAAAATGCAAATACCGCTACGCGAAGACCAATGCTCACATGGTAGAAAAAATGCAATGGTTTAAGAGCTTTGTAAAGAAGAGAAACGTAAAGGTCTAACTTCCGTTACGTACGTTGTGTTGATGTTTTAGTGGTCAGACTGTATTGTACTCTATTCGGGGTTATCTCTCTTGTATAAAACTAGCCATGGCACACTAGTGACCTCGCCTGAAAACTGCACTCTTTCGTCAGACTGGCAGTACATCAGTTACACTTCAGTCGTTCCGGAAGTCAGTACAGTCTGATTGAAACAGGTTTGCCGAGAACACCGGCATGTTAATTTACGGCGAATCTGGACGTAATGGAAGAGCTGCGCAACGTCTGTATACAGTGCGTTTACCGCATTGTGTCACTCCATCGCATACTACTTTGCCTGGATAGAGCAGTGTCTATGAGAAACAGACACTTCCAAAGTTAACAGAGCTGACAGCGGTGTTCCACGGATATACCGCACTCTTGACGATAAAGAGGAGCAGCATATAGCGTATTCTTTACAACTAGGAGTTTCGTCCCTATCACCCTCAGAGGTTACATGTTAATGGCTTCGGCAGATTTTATTCCACGTGTCAATTACTGTGTATGTTCTCGCCACCGTTGTGTAGACGTTCCTCAATTCTCTCGGCTTTTTCTTCTTATTGATAAAGCGCATTTCGTCAGGTAAAGTGTCTTCAATCGTGGAAACAGCCACGTTTAGGATGAAGAAAACTCTCCAGTCCTGCATTAACCTGAATTAAAGTTACTGTTTGACATCAATATATACCGGGTTGAAGGGAAGTTATTACATTAATTTAAACCAGTTACGGATCATTTTGTAACAACCATTCTTTCTATGACCACTTCCTGCTCGGATTTTTTAGGTTTTTCGAGGATATAAATACACATGCCGGCAACGTTGCAAGGCTTGCTGACCCATTAGAGCGGAGGTCACTTTCACTTTCAAATCAGTCGGAGGACACGACGTAAACAGGTTCCGCTTTCGCTTTCAATGGAGCGTGACTCATGAGCTTAAATAAACAAACTTTTCGTGTTTGCCAGCTCCTAATAATTGCATCTTAAACTTCCAGTGACGCATTTTGTAACCTAAACTCACAATCTACGGATATTTCTATCAGCTCCTTAGAAATTAAACTTAAATACGTGTTGCTATTGATACTGCTGTAATTAAATCAACCAAACCATTTTTTACATGCAAAATTATTGCTAGGTCCTTAAAAAGTCTACCAAATGGTACTTTTAACATGGGTAGCAAAAGAATATAGTATAAACCAAACGATTCACCCGCTTTACAGGTATTGTTCAAAATATTCACCATTTGTGACACTGCAAGTTTCACATCTTATTAAGCAATTACGTCATACTCTAGGAAAGACTCAGACATGCGTGCGCGAAGAGTCTAGCTTGTTTACATGAAGAGATCCATCCCCTTGGCAATACAGAGCCACGTCTATTGTTCTGTTCGGGTCGCATACATTTTTTCTGCTTTAACATTTAATCTAAAGAAAGAGGTTTTGGCTAGCATATAGTTACACAAGCTTATAATACTATCGGGATTAATTATTTCGGAATGACACGACTCCACATCTGGCCATCTTAATACTCAACTCAATTCTGGTGTACTTACCATCGTCGCCTGTAGTTATTAGAGTTCAATTGTCCATCGAAATCGGTAGTTTCAATGCCTTCCTTAATTTGCCCCTGCACCCTACATAATAGAAGAATGTTTAAAGGTTAGAATTATTTATATAATTTTCTAATTGCATTGTCAGTGTTTTGAAAATCGTGCCTGTGTTTAGTTTTAAGAGAAACGCCATGAAAGAGACTGGCAGGAAAATTGAGTTTTATTTATGGGTGCTCTTTCACTGCTATGGTCTTTAGCGTCCCGTTCTATATTGGGCGTAAAAGACCGCAACGTTTGCTCAGAGACCTCTGTAACAGGCTTGAGGCTCTTTAACGTGCCGTAAATCTACGACACGGGACCACCGACTTAAATTCCCTTGCGAAGAAAGCTATGCTAAGGATTTTTAAGCCCGAAAAAATCCATCGCCCTCCACCGGGTTTGAACCCACGACCTCGGGAGCTAGAGGTTAGTATGGTAATCACTACACCACGGAGGACGACGGCGGCTGTCAGGGGTAAAGAAAGAAGGGGAGAGAGAGGGTTTAGAAAAAGAGATTCGTGTATGCATGTGTGCGCGTGCGTGCAGCGCGTGGGCGTGTGTGAACAGCGTAACTCAATCCAAGCTTACAAGTCAATTTATATACACTTAATTATATTGATCAATCAAATACACGCGACGAGGTTGCCGGTTTCTTTGCAAGCGGCTTCAACCCTTTAAAGCCAGCAAGGTGAAATAACTATACAAATGTATATGATCCCTATCAAAGAGGCGTCATTCTTTAATATACGCGGTAACACATGTATACGCTACTGGAAATCCAAGTCCTCTAAGACTTTAGCGGCGAGCTTCAAGCTTTGAAGTCAATAATGTGCAATAATTATATTAAGCTATCAATGGCACGCGGCAGCCATGACAGAGAAAGAGAAGAGAGAGAGGGTTTGGTAAAGTAGATTCGTGTATGCATGTGTGCTGCTGTGTGCGTGTGTGTGTGTGTGAACAGTGTAGCTCATCAAGACTCGCGAGCCAACTAAATTACACTTAATTATATTAATTAAATACACACGACTTGGTACCCCCTTCCTTGCACGTGGCTTCAACCCTTTAAGACCAAGGAGGTGTGATAATTATACACATGTATATGATCCCTACCATACTGTCGGCAGTCTTTAACATACTGGTAATACATATGCGGTACCGGAAATCCAAGCCCTCTAAAACGTTTGCGGCGGGCTTTAACCATTGAAGTCAATGATGCGCAATAGTTACTTGGATATTAACCTATCAATGGTACGCGACCAGCCATTTAGGACACGTAATACTGGAGAATCCAAATCGCTATAGGGCGATATAGCCTTTATTAGCGGTTTGAGTCCTTTGAAGTCAATGAGGCGAGGTAATTATACACAGGTATGATTATTATCTGAATGATTGACGTGTCATACATCACCTGTCTACCCTTGACAACCTTTGTCAATCACGTTTGAGAGGTGATACTCACTTAGAGATGCCGACTCTTTGGCGGCGAATACCCTCCAAGCCGCCGAGGTTTCAAAACGCGTGTTTTACATGTAATTACACATACAATTAATTAATTAATTGGTGACTTTCTTTGTGAAGCAGATCCCTTCCATCGATTTAGGGGATGAAAAAGCAACTGCCAGTCCTAGAGGGACCGTCAATTTAGGGGAGGAGTCGGCAACATCCAGTCCTAGAGGGCGGCAAATGCTTTGTCCGCAGCTACAGCCCTTTGAAGTCAATGATGCGCGGCATTTAAACGCGTGTCTGATCGTCATCAAATTGATTAGGAGTTAGATCCCCTTGTCAATCAAGTTTAGTAGATGACGCGCTTACAGATGCCGACTATTTGGCGGCAAATCCCTCAAAGGCACCTAGGTGTCAAAAAACATGCGCAACCTAATTACATGGTCAATTAAGCTAATTTGATTATACGCCTCATTAATTGTCGGTTTTCCTTTTTGAGCCAAAAGGAATATGTTTATCCTACTGGGGCGTATTTCTCCGGAACCAGATAAATGCCTTCTCTCAAAGATTCGACGTCATTGATGGATGTCTTGTAAACCCTGCTTTTCATACTGGACGCTGGTATTTCTTCCATTTTACACTGTTCTAATGTAGGGTACTAGCTTGCCAGTTCTACTTCTTATTTCACAAAAGAATTTACATCTCCCTTTTGTCGTATTTTTATGGATTAAGAGACATGTGGAAAACACCGTTAGTCACCTTTCAGATAAAGGAGGAGAATGAAGTAGGCTATGTTTTGTTTACGTCTGGAAACTAGTTCAGATCGTGTGAGCTATCTCGACATGTTTCCACTGTTTTCGAGTTTTACAGCAACATTGCGTCTGCAAAAAGCTTTTCGGAATATTCTTTTGATGATTAATTATTTAAAAACCCTGTGAAACATTAAAGTTATTAACGAAGGTATGTCAGAAATACGTTACTCTGTTCAACTTACAAGGAAAAAAACTATTATGTTCATACATTCTTGCTGAATTAAACATCTCTTTTGGAACAAAGACTGTCTTTTTTCGAAAAAGGCTGATCAAAGAAGAAAATGCTATTATACTTTTTTGTTTGTAGTACTTTTACGATGCACATATTGTAAGGAATGTAATGAGCTCACTTCCAACCGGTATGATGGTATCATTGTTGATCATCTGTTTGGGCCGTACCTTCTTCCAGACCACCTAACGGGTCCGAAATACCTGAACTTCCTGCAAGACGTTTTGGCGCCATTGTTGGAAAATATGCTGCAGCAAATTTGTCAGCACAATTCCAGCATGATGGCGCACCAGCACACTTCTACCATGATGATCAGACACCTGTAGAGTCGCAGGAAGACTTGTTTTCACGGGTTTAGTCTGCAAAAGCAAGGCTTTAACATACACGGGTATTTTTTAACGTGTGCATGAAAGCATCTTTCGGAAGTATACTATTTGTATTGAATTTCAGGATTGCCACATCCAGCAGATCTTGTCATCTGTGTAACATTCAAACTGTACGTCTACGGGCATGGGTTGCTTATTAATCTTCATCTTTTCTACAACCGTTATAATTATGTGATAAGCTGAATCTTCCTGTATACACTAAAGTGCATGGAAATTTGCTTTTATAATAAACAATGGTTTGTTGTTAAATAATACATTAAAACGTTTCTACGTCGCCCATTACCAACCCTTTTCTGTTTCTCGCTGTTCCTATGAGGTGAATGGTAGTCTATACTTAGAACCTTTCACAATAAAAATTAACCGTAAACATAACGTAAAGTGAAAATTATGAATGAGATCTCGAAACCGTCGATACCTGGATACTCTCGATACTCGGTAGCATCGAAGTATATTTAACACTTTAAGATAAACCTTCGATACTTCCTTGGAACTTTGGATTTGTTTAAGCTTTGCATTATAGAAAGTTGTTGCGTTTAACTTTGTTTAGATAAGGAATGGAATGACTCGAGACCTTACGTTATTGCCTCGCATGTGTCCCCAAAGTGTCGTTGGACTATAGCTCTTGATTGATTTTGACTGCGTTTCCTGTGGGTAAATGAATTCACTTTTCATAGACTCCTAAGTCTAAAATAATAACATGCAAAACAATGTGGGAAGGAGTAGAGGTACTATCTTTCAAGAAAGTAAATGTACACTTTTCGCGGGTCAGTATCATGCAGGCGTTGCGTGAGTAGGGAGTATGAAAACTAAATCGACCATGGTAGTAGATCTATACTGTCGTGGTCGCCATTTTAACAATGTCACTGACTTCGAAGATTTCAATGGCTATATTAGCCCAGTATGGCGAAACATGGAATAAATGTCACAAAAGAAGTTACAATTCCCTCGCTGCTGAGCTATTAACTACAAGGCATTGGTAAGAAAACGGAAAACAGGTGGAATGATGATTTTAATAGAACCAACATCTATGTTATATATAACCCGCCTATTAGCTTATGCTGCCGTAGCTCATTGGTAAAACGCACGCTATTTCAAATGTGCTGAGGGTACACGGTTCGAAACCCAGCATGTGGTCATACTTCTTGTTCCAACTTTTTCACCTTGTAAGACGCAGTAATAAACAAATTTACAGTTCTCTTGCAGCTAAGTTATTACTACACGATTTCAAAGAAAATGCGAGGAGGCTGAATCATAATTTTAATGGAATAAATTTCTACATGCTGTATACAATGCATCTGGTCACAGCAATAAGCTCATACATAAAATAAAAAGAAATTGATAAATTCTCATCTTGAGAAAAGCAAACTTACAGCTGCAAACATAATTGTGTACAATTCGATGGAGTATAATGCATAAAACTGAAAAGGTATATTCTGTGTAAGTGTTAGTTACAATATAGTTACTCCACTTATTATAAATAACAAGAAGAAGGCGATAGCTAAGGATAATGGTGCTTAAAAAGCAAACTAAATAACTGCTATTTCATAACCGATACTACACCGTATATGAAGAAATAAATTCATTTCTGAAACATTTCAGATTTATAGATAATGTATTTCTCCTGGAACAAGAAACTTGTGGAAACAACGAATAGAAAACAAAAATGAAATCTTGATTTTATCATGTAGTAATAACCCAGCTGCAAGAGAACTGTAAATTTGTTTATTAGTGCGTCTTACAAGGTGAAAAAGTTGGAATAAGAAGTATGACCACATGCTGGGCTTCGAACCGTGAACCCTCAGCACGTTTGAAATAGCGTGCGTTTTACCAATGAGCTACGTCAGCAGAGGCTAATAGGCGGGTTATATATAACATAGATGTCGGTTCTATTAAAATCATCATTCCACGTGTTTTCCGGTTTTTTTTCAATTCCATGTAGTTAATAGCCCAGCAGCAAAAGAATTGCAACTTGTTTTGTGATATTTAGTCCATGTTTCGCCATACTGGGTTAATATAGCCATAGAAATCCTTGAAGTGACTGACAGGCGACCACGACAGTATAGATCTACGACCACGGTCAATTTAGTTTTCATACCCCCTATTCACGGAACCCCTGAATGATACTGACCTGCGAAAATTGTACATTTACTTTCTTGAAAGATAGTACTCTTGTAACATGCAGCGTTAGTAACTGAGTTGTGAATGAAGTTGATTAAAGCTGACGCACTAAATCACGTTTCTGCAATAGCCTGGCTTGGTGACAAACCCTCTGCCATTAGATTTACCTACTCCGATAACCAAAATCTGTGAATCCAACTGAAACAAATCAGAACTTAAGATAGTACAGCGCGGTACCCCTTATCCTAACATGTATCAAACTTCTCAGACTTCAGCTGTGTCACCTTAAGTAAAAATTCACCTATTCCCTCCTAGTCTTACATGCCTGCCAGTAGCACCCAACATATCCTGAACTCTCTATTCGAGGCGGTAAAATATTGGGTTAAATTCTTTCTCCTCTATTCCTTCGCGCTCCTACGTGTGCTAAAATACGCAACCAGGATTTCTCCTAATTACAAACGGGGCAGATTCTCATACTATTTCCATAAATAATTTTTATTATCCACCATGCACCAAGCCCAAAATACGCGAACTTACTGTCTAGTGAGTTTGTCCTCTGTTTTGATGTATTGTTCCTTACTCCATCCCAATTTTAGCCTAGACTGTACTTCCCATGAAATGTTTTGTGCATTGCGTAATTGTTTGTTGCGATACATAAAATAAATACAGTGCTGGGAAATATTGCAACGAAATATTAAATAAGACTCCAACATACATCGTCACTTCATTCCTGAAAGTTTGGTGGCTTCTAAGGCGTAGGTTTCGAACGCTTTCTAAATCCATGGATGAATATCTATGAGGTTGAACTATCTTTTAAAACTGGAAATTGATTTTCAGTTTTCATCAGATCCGTTAGAATTTATTTTTATATTTGTGCAGATGCGTCAAAGGATTGTCAAGTAGGAGGTACAAATTATGACATTATATATAGTTCCTGAAAATTGGAGGTAGTTCGTGTTTTGCTGAGAAGTAAAGCGTAGGCGCCCGAAGTTTTGTCCAAGTTTACCCAAACCTGGAAAATCTGGCTGCGTTATCATTTTGATTACTACCATCTCCTGCCCTCATGACGGCACTCCTCATTTCCGCTTTATTTTACAGCCGCTAGCTAATACCATGCAGGGTATATCTTCTTTGCTCTCGGGAAGAAAAGTGTAATATGTATTCCTGACGTAGCTTATAATTCTCACCTAGTGTATGCAAAGTTTTGGCCAGATAGTTAAGGATACCCATTTTTGAAAAAAGGCCAAAACTTCCAAAATTCATGGATATACATTTTAGTATTATTGAACATTACATTCCCTTTTTAGTCCTACGTAGCTTACATAGCCTTACGACGTTGTAAAGCATGTCATATAGCGATCGAAATGCCTGCGTGTAAGACCAGCTTCCTATAAAACTGTAGTAAATCCAATAAGTTTGGCCTATATTAATGTGAAGAAACCTTTCAAACCTCAGAAATCTTCAAATGCTAAATTAGCTAAAGAGCAGCAGAAAAAAACAAGAAAGAAAGAAATATAAACGAAGTAGGGCCTGCATGATGTGGCATGTGCACAGATTATAGTAATAGTAATACGTCCTCTGGTTATCCAAGTCGAAGGTTGGCAGTTTATCCGAGGAGGGGCGATTAAGGGGAAACAGTCTCATTGGAGGGGATATGGCGTTAGTGACGCCAAGCTTAGCGTTTTTTCATATAGTCTGTGACGAGTCTTTGCGTGAGCTAGACGGATAACTGTACCATGGCGTCCTCGCCCGGCAGACACATGGGGTAAGAGATATTATTATAATAAATCTACTAGTTGTCCATTCCTTTGCAGTTTCTAATTATGATAGTAGAATAGAATCCTTGCCTCTCCCTTCAGCCAGGAATTATGTTGTGAATATAACTTTAGCTGCGTCCCTTCGTCGGTGCCTCTTAAATTAACGTTCTTTGTTTGATCAACGATCCCTCTCCTAAGCGAGTTGCTCCCATCTGAATTTCTGAAGTTAAATAATAAATAAATATTGAGGTACTCGACAAATTGGCGGAGGCACCGAATAATTGGTTTGATTTGTTTTGAGATTTTAAGTGCAAAATTTTTTTTCTTCCCTCCAAATTTAACGGTTTGTCCTCCACGTGGTCGTGAAAAATGTAAAGTTCTTTCTGGCTAAAGGGTAAGGATTTTTATACTTTTATTTGTGATTCTCTTCTTCTAAATTTTGTTTCCATCCTTTCTGAAAGTCTGGTGTCGAAATTTCAATTTTGAGTTCATTTTTGCATTTTTTCCATTGTCTGCCGGCGTGACGCTAAAACTTCTACTCCATTTTCCCCTTGGTTTGGCTTCATTTCCTTTAAACTATATCACTGTGTTCCGTTCTTCGGGCTGGTTAATTTCAAAAAATGTTTCTGTGAAAGTTGAGTGGTGCAACGAACGAGATAGTTGTAGTTTCAAAATGTGCTCGTCACATGTTGGCTATCCGTTTGCAAATCTTGTTTTCTGTGCTTATTAACAGTGGTTTGGAAATGTATAACTTTATATTCCAGTGATTGTGATTTCTAGCTATTTACTGCACTTTTCTGGGTCATTCTTCGTGTAACTTTTATGTACGCACGTGTGTTGTGTAATTCCCGCGTGGTCGTGCATTTCAGCAATAATTTTTAGCTTGTGAAACCAGTCTTCCTCAGCACGTGTTTTGGCGCGTTTATTTGCGTGTGCATATCAGATTATATACCTTTGATTTAAGAAAAAAAAGAGAGAAGTTTTGTGTGCTCGTATAAATTACAAGTTTGTATTCTGCTCCTTTTGAGAATCTTCGCGGTGGTCACAGTAAGTGTGACGTGGTTTTTTTAACTTCCAGTTCGAGGTTTCTCACTGAAGCTATCATTTTGTTTTCTTCCATGTGTTCATTCTGCTTAAAAATCTTGGTATTGTGTCCAAGTGGCTTGTGTAGCCGTGTGTTAGTATACTTTTCTGATATTTCGCCGCGGGCGCTTAATTGTGTTCTTTCTGCAACTGTTTTATTTGGCTATGTTCTGATCTTGCTACTTACATTCATGTGATGTTATAAGTGTTTAGTTTGGTGTAATCTGTATTGCTTGGTCCTACTGTTTGTTTATTGGTTGCGTTATCTTTTGTGTTGCAATCATGCCTAAGCGACGTACTGCACAGAAATCTGATATAGCGATTGCTCCAGTTGGCGAGCACAGTGAGATGGAATCTCTGTCCAGTGTTAGTACGCCTGTTGTTACGCAGTTGTCAGTGATGCCTAATCCGCCTGTCGTGGCCCATGCCCCGCAACCAGCTGTCTGCCGCCCGGTCATTGACCCCTCGTACTTTGAGAATTCCAGTAGGATGTCGGCACATGAATTTCTGCAGAACTTTGAAATGGTCGCTGCTGCTAATGGCTGGTCAGAGGAAATGAAATTGAGATGCTTTCCATGCTATTTACGAGATACTGCTGCATCATGGTTTCAAACTTTTCGCCATCGGCACCCTCACCATGATTGGATTTTCTTGTCTACACAATTTTTAAATGCATTTCAGATAACAAACCAGAGTGATATTCTGGAAATGAAACTCAGACAGCGGGTACAGTTGGATGATGAACCTGTTATTAGTTACATCTATGACGTACTATCTTTATGTGACCAAGTCAATCCAGCTATGTTGCAGTTGGAACAAATTAAACATTTGCTTAAAGGTCTTAGACCTCTGTATGTACAAGCTTTATTGCCATTAAATCCTCAAACTGTTGATGAGGTGATACAAATCATTCGACTAGTGGACAAAGCACAGTTTTACATGCAGAACCGTGAACATCTAGTGTCTGCTCAATCTCAGGCTGCAGTGGTTACGCCACCCTCTGTTCTATTTAATACTGCATTTGTTCCTGCTGTTACTTTACCAGCTTCTCCTCAGCCTTCTCAGGCTTCTCCTCCTGTGGGCGTACCTATCGATCCTATGCATCAGCTGATTGATTGTGTGGAACAGCTATGTAACAGAGTTAACCAGTTTCAGTTGCCATCTTCGGAGAGAACTTCCCAGCATTCACAGCTTCCACGGTCAGCTGACTTCAACTGGAGGGACCCACCCGTCACCTGCTATAGATGCAACAGGCAGGGCCACCTGGCTGTCTTTTGCCGGAGCCGCCTCCCGCAGTCGAAAAACAACTGGCGACGAGATGTAGCAGCACCACCACCACCCACCAGCATAGCTACACCTCAACGGGATGTGTCTGCATTATCAGGTCAGATATTGCAAGTTCCTGGTCGTATTGCCCAGACAGAGCTCTCCATCTTGCTCGATACAGGAAGCGCAGTGAGTATTGTGAATCCTGCACATGTTCTTGATCATTCTACACTAAAACCTATAGAGATGATGCTCCGCACTGCAGGAAACAAGTTACTTGATGCGCCTTACCACACTGTGTTAGATTTCCATATTAATGATGTTCTTTTTCAGGAGGATGTACTAGTTGTGAAAGAGTTGTCCCATGATTTGATTTTAGGCAATGACTTTTTGCAGACCCATGATGTTATAATTGATTATGCACAAAATCTGATAACCTTGAAATCTTCTAAGAATGATGCATTCAGTATACCAATAACTCTCACACAAGGACCTTTTGTTGATATGGCAGTAAACCCTCTCCTAGATGATGATTGTACAGATTCTGGTGTTAAAATGGCAGTTATGCATGATGTTAAAATTCCACCTCTGTCTACATGCTATATCTCCGTTAAGCCTTTGTCAGCCATTAGTAATGAGGTTATGTTTGAACCTGCTCTCCACATAATGCAAAAGAAGAATCTTTCTATTCCACCGTTATTGTGTCATTCTACCTCTGAACTTACTATTCCAGTGCATAATAATACTTCAGTTCCACAAACATTGTTTGCAAATACAGTCTTAGCTAAAGCGTATGATGTTGCATTTGTTCAGAGTAATTCTGTTTTGTCATCCGATGTTACTCCTCTGCCAGCTCCAAATTGTAATTTTAATGTTAATGGTAAACTCCTGGAAACCCAAAAGGCTAACTTATATGCTTTGTTATTGAAATATAGTGATCTTTTTGCCACAACATTACAAGAACTTGGTACTACTGATGTTGCAGAATTTGATATCAAAGTAAATGATCCTAAGCCAATTAAGCAAAGACCATATAGAGTTCCCCATAAACAAAAAGAAATTATTGCTGAGCAAGTTAAAGAGATGCAAGATGCTGGCATTATCAAGGAATCACAGTCCTCCTGGGCTTCTCCTGTAGTACTTGTCAAAAAGAAAGATGGCTCAATGAGATTTTGTGTCGACTATAGAAAATTGAATGCTGTTACAGAGACCACCTCTTTCCCTTTACCATTGATAGATGATTTGTTAAGTTATTTGGGGGAGGCTAAATGGTTTGTCTCATTAGATTTACTGTCAGCATACTTTCAGGTACCTATTGCAGAGGATAGCCAGAAGTACACCTCTTTTGTCACTTTTCAAGGTCAATATCAATTTACACGCTTGAGTTTTGGGTTGGCCAATGCCCCTAGGTTTTTCAGTTATATCGCAGACAAGTTGTTAGGCGATTTGAATTTTAAAAAGGCTATTGCATATCTGGATGACATTGTTGTGTTTGCTAAAACCTTTGAGGAGTTGTTGCAAAATCTTGAGGCTGTTTTTCAACGTCTGGATCACCACAAGTTTAAACTTAAACCAGAAAAATGTTTCTTCGCCATGCAAAAGATCAAACTCTTAGGCTTTGAAGTTTCTAAAGATGGCATTTCACCTGATTCTGACAAAGTTGTTTCCATTCAAAATTTGCCTCGTCCTAAAAATGTTCGAGATGTGAGAAAAGTTTTGGGACTGTTTAATTTTTACAGGAAATTCATCAAGGACTATGCTAATATTGCTCAACCTCTAATTCAGTTGACTAGGAAGAATCAAAGTTTTATTTGGGGATCTGATCAGCAAACTGCATTTCAAAATTTGAAGGACTTATTGGTTTCGGCCCCTGTCTTAGCTCACTATACTCCTGGTGCTTATACAGAACTACACTCTGATGCCAGTGGATTAGGGGTTGCCTCGGTGTTGTATCAGAAGATTGATAATGTGTTGAAACCAGTGGGCTATGCTTCGAGGACACTATCTAAATGTGAACGTAATTACAGTGTTCCTGAGTTGGAATTGTTGGCCATCTTGTTTGGACTTACCCACTTCCGCAGTTTTGTTTATCTCTACAAGGTTCATATTGTATTTGATCATCACTCCCTTTGTTATTTAAATAATTTGAAAGATTTGACTGGGCGTTTGGCACGATGGAGTTTGAAATTGCAAGAATTTGATTATACCATTTCTTATAAATCTGGCAAGAAACATCATGATGCTGATACTCTGTCGAGATTTCCTGTGTTACAACCTACAGAAAGTGATCTTGAACAGCTTGATGAACTCCCCACATGTTTGCTGTCATCAGTTGAAGTTGCTGACCATCAGAATAAAGATACTGGGTTACTGGAGCTTATTAATGCTCTCCATGATCCTCCGTCGGCCCCTGCTAAGCTTCAGAGACAAGTTTCCAACTACACACTCAAATCAGGTGTTCTTTATCGTAAAAATGCTGGCTCCACTGGCCCTCTCCATCTGCTGGTTATTCCAGAAGCTCTAAAGCATGAAATTCTTTCTTCATGTCATGATGATCCTCTTTCAGGCCACTTAGGTTTCTCGAAAACATTTGCCAAAATTCACTCCAGGTATTACTGGGTTGGTATGAAGAAAGATATTGAACATTTTGTCCGAACCTGTCCCAGCTGTCAAACAAGAAAGGGACCGAAGAATCAGAAACCAGCAGGCTTATTACAACCAATTCCGGTTACATCTGTAGGCGAGCGGTGGGGTATTGGTTTGCTTGGGCCTCTCCCACGCTCCAATTCTGGACACAAGTATGTTGTCGTTGCGACCGAGTATGCTTCTCGCTGGGTCGAGTCTGCGTCGCTTTCTTCAGCAACAATCCCTCAAGTTGCTAAATTTATTTTGCATAACATCATCTGTAAGCATGGAGCCCCTGCTGCCTTGTTATCTGATCGTGGCTCAGTTTTCCTAAGTGAGGTGACACAAGAATTGTTGAGATCTTTATCAGTGTCTTCTAATTTCACCAGTGCCTATCATCCAGCTTGCAACGGACTTACTGAAAGATTTAACCAAACCCTCTTAAATATGCTCAGCCATTTTGTGGATAATAATCAGAAAAATTGGGACTCAATATTGCCCTATGTCATCTTTTCATATAACTCGAGTGTTCAAGAGTCTACTAAATTTTCACCCTTTTTCTTGATATATGGTCAAGAACCTTCATTACCTAACCAGGTTCAGCTACAAGCTACGTCTAATTACCTTTTTGTGAGACAGATATTGCAAGAGATTCAAAAGGCACGAGAGGTTGCTGTTGCTAACATTACAAAGCAGCAGGTGAAGCAAAAAGAAGCATTTGATGCTAAACATCGAGATGTGGTTTATAATGTGGGTCAATTAGTTAAAGTTTTCACTCCCATTAGGAAGAAAGGTAAATGTACAAAGTTGTTACATAGATATTTTGGTCCTTTTGAAATTATCCGACAGATCACTCCTGTTACCTACCTTGTTGGTCGACCTCATGCTCCCCGTACCAAACATCAGAGTGTTCATGTGTCACGCCTTTACCCTTACTATGATCCTGTGGGTCCTTATAGGCTGTAAAGTCTGAGTTTCTGATGCTTAATTAAGCCTTACTTTTCAGGAATATGTGATATGAATGTCTCTGCTAAATTAAAAGTGTGTTATTCTTGTGGGTGTAATTTAAATTTTGAATTGTGTTTTGGTAACTGCAAATCATTTGTTTTGTTTGTTTTATTATGCTGCAGGAATGTGTTTCAGGTGTACTATATGCTTAATTGAGCTTTCATTTTCAGGAATGTTATGTGACAATATTGGTTTGAATAATGATGTGATGTTGTTTTGTTGCATTCGATTTGATTTGATATGATATGATTTGATTTTGGGTTTCATAATGATGCTGTGATCTTTATTTGCAGAAAATTGTTGCATGAATAGTGTTTGTATGTATGTGTGTATTTGAGGTTATGTGATATAGGTGAGATTTGCCTCGGTGGGAGTGCCAAAGTGTAACCCCGATGGCGTAGTGTGAGGTTATGTGAGAAATAAGAGTTGAGATCTGCTTCGGTGGAAGTGCCAAAGAGTAACCCCGACGGTGTTGATGTGAGATGAGGAGAGATGAGACGAGATGATGTCAGCTTCGGTGGAAGTGCCACAGTGTAACCCCGACAGTTGTTGTATCATTTCAGAGATTTTGCTTATTGGTGTTGCTGTAACGTGCCCAGTATAGCGTGTGTGATGAATTCACACGAGAGATTATATAGATGGAAGTGAATGTAATGAAAATAATTTTTTTTTCTCTCTGTTTATGCAACAAGTTTATTACCATCTTAGATAGCAAATGTTAATACCACCTGTTTTCCAGCTTAAATTTTCATTTTGAGGATGTAGATGCAACATTATGTCATGTTATTTGTGTAATCCCTGAATTGTTAATGTGATTTCTTGAAGGTTATGCCTATGTCAAATGTTTTGAATTTACAGCATGTTAAATGAGACACGTAAGTGCAGATGTTTTGTTTTGGAGAGAAAATTGAAAGATGATGATGCTTGAAGTAATGATCGAGATTGCACTATTACTGCTGATGATGTTGATGATTATGATTGCGTTGATGCTAATACTGCGATGAGAAAGATAATGATGTGGACAAGAAGTTGTATTGGTGACAAGAGTAGGACACTAGCAGTTGAAAGCATGTCACGTGGCGTAGTTTAGAAATGTATTGTGGATGTAGCTTGTAGTGATGTATACACTAGTTTGAGTAGATAGTTAAGTCAGTGTTGTGTGTAATTTGGGGCCATGGTCAGTGTGAATGAGTTCATTTCATCGTCATGTGTGACTGTCTTGTAAGTGCACTTACTTTCTTTTGTTAGTGATACCAGCTGGTTATTGAGATGTAATATTGGGATCCCAAAACATGGTTATGTTTCATTTCTGTCATGTTCATGTATTTTGATTCTGTTTTACTGTTATTTGGATTGTAAAGCATTGTAAGTTACACTTTGGATGGCAACTCTGTAAAATTTCTTTCTTATGCCAATTTGTACTAATTTTTTTTTCTCTCTTTCTTTGCCCCATGTCATAAGAATTTTTTTAGTGTACATTTTTCAAACTTTAAAATCTTTAATTGTAAATGACATACCCTTCTTTTGTGTGTGATTCTTCGTGGGAGCATCCTGTTTATTGTGTGGTGGTTTTGTTTTAGTATTTTGCTGTGGCAGAGAGCGAGAAGGTGCATCAGCATCCCCAGGGCACACCAGAAGTCAAGAAACACCGCAGGGAAGCTGTCGGGCAGCCACTACACTGCCGTGGCATAAGGAGCCACCATGTCGGGGGGCAGTCCAAGCCAGCGACTGCCCACCCTGTTGTCATCACCAGAGACCTGCGGTGCTAATTCTACACCAGGACAAATCGTCGTTGTGGGCACTGTCTAAACCCACCCACAAACAGTTACGGCAGTTCATCACCCTTTTGCGCAGTGTAGTGTGCCTGTGAACTAAGGCAGCGTGGTGTGTGCGTGTGCGGGATGCTAAAGCTAAGTGCATTAACAATACTAAGTCGACAGCACTTACGTTCCTCGCCTCTCGTCATCGCCCAGCAATATTGTGTCGTCGGCTGGGTGCTTACCACACATATATATTATTGTTATATTTTACTTCATCACACATTTGTATGTCATTTTTGGTATGTCTTTGTTTTGTTTTTCCTGTTTATTGTATTCATTTTCTTTCTGTCGACGAGGACGTCGACTTCGGTGGCCAGGGGGAGATGTGGCATGTGCACAGATTATAGTAATAGTAATACGTCCTCTGGTTACCCAAGTCGAAGGTTGGCAGTTTATCCGAGGAGGGGCGATTAAGGGGAAACAGTCTCATTGGAGGGGATATGGCGTTAGTGACGCCAAGCTTAGCGTTTTTTCATATAGTCTGTGACGAGTCTTCGCGTGAGCTAGACGGATAACTGTACCATGGCGTCCTCGCCCAGCAGACACATGGGGTAAGAGATATTACTATAATAAATCTACTAGTTGTCCATTCCTTTGCAGTTTCTAATTATGATAGTAGAATAGAATCCTTGCCTATCCCTTTAGCCAGGAATTATGTTGTGAATATAACTTTAGCTGCGTCCCTTCGTCGGTGCCTCTTAAATTAACGTTCTTTGTTTGATCAACGATCCCTCTCCTAAGCGAGTTGCTCCCATCTGAATTTCTGAAGTTAAATAATAAATAAATATTGAGGTACTCGACAATATGCACAAAATGCGTTTTAAACAGCTTAAAATGACGAACGGCATTATTTTAGTATTATAATTCGTACTCTCTTTCTAGAGTTTCATTTGTTGACAAATTCTCATTTTCAAACTGTTCCACACGATGTTCTTTTCGGTGTCAATGAATGAAATTTTGTACACTGCCTTATAAATAACAGGATAAAGAATAATGCAATTAATTTTTGTTAACGTGCTTAGTTGTGAGGTTATTAAAGAATAATACTTATATTGTGATACTTGCTTATTTTCTCCCAAACTAGTATGATAATTAAGAATTCAAATTTGTTAATACTGTTCCTTTGTCCAGTTTTACTCACTTCACTAATGTGATTTAGTTCAGTTCTATCACTGCACTAATGTGATTTAGTCCAACACTTCGTGTCACTCCACTAATGTAACTTAATTCGGTGTTTACTGTCACTTCACTTTTCCTCGCGCGTAGTGGTGCAATGAAATACACGCGAAACAACCTCTACTTCCTTCTGCTTCACTCTCTGGGGCGTCGAACACTGGACTTCTCTAATTGCAGTCGAGCAGCGCTCACTGTACGACATCATCTCACTCGTAAACGCAATGAGGAACCAGCACTTTATGTCGCATCAAGAACGACTCACTCACTCGCGAGCACACTTGCTTTTATACAAGAGTGGGAGTTTCTGGAATGTTTGCGGGTGGTGAAAGCAAGAAACTTACAGAATAATCCAGTTATATCTCGATAGCGTTTCTGGGGTTTATGCTAGGCGATAGGGCTACTTCTCCTCATCTCTTCAACCGACCGGTCTGCTGACTTGTATATAAGGGTTTGAAAATAAGGTGGCGGAAGGTGTTTAAATTTACAGGATAAATTCCCGTTCCTGCAACGTAAATGTCAAAGATTTTCTGCGTTCCTTTGGACAAGGCTTTGTCGTGTTGAAATTGACGATTAGTATGAATACTAGTAGGTTATTTAGAAGAGAGCTGGGCCACTTTTTTGGGCATATATGGGAAAGGATAGGGAAAACGAGGCTGGATGGGGCGGTTCAAGGAGGAAAATGGGTTTATATGGGAGAGATAGGGAATACGACGACCGATACTATGCTAGACAGGGTTGAAGGAGGGTAGTGCGTTTATATGGATGAGATAGTTGAGATATGTTAGACTAGACAGAGGCTGAGAGTAGAGAAGGCGTTTATATGTATGAGAGGTAGGGAACAGGAGGAGGGGTGTTAGGCTAGACAGAGGTTGAGTAGAGTATGGTTTATATGAGTGGTATAGGAAAACGAGGAGAGGTGTTAGACTAGACAGGGCTTGAAACGTAGTGTATGGTTTATATGAGAGATATAGGAAAACGAGGAGAGGTATTAGGCTAGGAGAGTTTGAGTATGTGTTTATAAGGAGAGACGAGAAAATGGAGAGAGTTCCTATGTTAGGACAGACAGGTGTTAAAGGTAGAATGTGCTTCATATAGATTAGCTAGGAAACCAAGGAGAGATACTCAGCTAGACAGGGGCGGGAGAGGAATACGCTTTATGAGAGGTAGGGGATACGAGGAGAGATGCTAGACTAGACAGTGGTTGAGAGAGGGTATGCGTTTATATGTATGAGAAGTATAGGAGCAGGAGGAGGGGTGTTAGGCTAGACAGAGGTTTAGGAGTAGATTATGGTTTATATGAGAAATATAGGAAAACGAGGAGAGGTGTTAGGCTAGACAAAAGTCGAGGAGTAGAGTATGGTTTATATGAGAGGTATAGGAAAACGAGGAGAGGTATTAGCTTAGGAGAATTTGAGTATGTGTTTATAAGGAGAGACGACAAAACGGAGAGATCGTATGCTACGATAGACAGGTGTTAAAGGTAGAAGGTGTTTTATATATGTTAGATAGGAAACCAAGGAGATACTCAGCTAGACAGGGGGCAGGACGGGGAATAGGCTTTATGAGAGGCAGCGGATACGGGGGGAGGTGCTAGACTAGACAGTGGTTGAGAGTAGAGTATGGTTTATATGAGAGGTATAAGAAAACGAGGAGAGTCGGTAGGCTAGACAGGTAGTGTAGCAGTAGGAATATGGACTTATATACAGGAGAGATATGGAATAGGAGGGAGATACTAGACCTTGAAAGCGACTTTAAGCGAGAACTTCATGAAAATATGTTTCATGTCGATGTACTAGATATGCCCATCACGTAACCTATTCAGGGAAAAGGTGACTCGTTCAGGGGAAAAAGGTGACTGCTCAGGGAAAAAGGTGACCCACAAACGGAAAAAGTTGACCAGCAAAGGGAAAAAGGTGACCAGTAAAGGGAAAAATGTGACCAGCAAAGGGAAAAAGGTGACCAGTAAAGGGAAAAAGGTGACTAGCAAAGGGAAAAAGGTGACCCATGAAGGGAAAAAGGTGACCAGTAAACGGAAAAAGGTGACCAGCAAAGGGAAAAAGGTGAACAGCAAAGGGAAAAAGGTGACTAGCAAAGCGGAAAAGGTGGCCAGTAAAGGAAAAAATGTGACCAGTAAAGGGAAATAGGTGACCAGCAAAGGGAATAAGGTCACCAGCAAAGGGAAAAATGTGACCAGCAAAGGGAAAAAGGTGACCAGCAAAGGGAAAAAGGTGACCAGCAAAACGAAAAAGGTGACCAGCAAAGGGAAAAAGGTGACCAGCAAAGGGAAAAAGGTGACCAGCAAAGGGAAGAATGTGACCAGCAAAGGGAAAAATGTGACCAGCAAAGGGAAAAAGGTGACCACCAAAGGGAACAAGGTGAGCCATAAAGGGAAAAAGGTGACCTGCAACGGGAAAAGCTAACCCACTCACACTAACAGGTAAGTAATTCAGCTAGTATTGCAAGAGGCTGACTGCATCATAGCAGTGTATGATTTCACAGGTAATTCAGCTAGTATCGTATGTATTTAGGCTAATTCATCTAGTATCACAGGAGGATAGATTCCAGATGCTAACTGCATCATGGCTCTGCATGATTTCACAGGTAATTCAGCTAGTATCGTAGGTATTTAGGCTAATTCAGCTAGTATCACAAGAGGATAGATTCTAGGGTTGGGTATAGCTTAGTGTCGTATTTCACAGGTAATTCAGAGAGTATCGTAGGTATTTAGGTTAATTCAAGTATCACAGGCGTTTAGAGTAATTCAGCTAGCATTACAGGAGGGTAGGTTCCAGGGGTCAGTTATAACATAGCTTCGTATTTCACAGATAGTTCAGGTAATATCGTAAGTATTTGAGGTAATCGACATAGCTTCACAGATATTATTGATAATTTCGATCAGAGATTTGTATCACAGCTATTTAAGGTAAATGCAGGTGATTCAGGTTGTATCAATGGTATTTGAGTCATTTTAACAGGTAATTCATCTAGTATCATTGGTATTTAAGGCAAACCAGATAGTATCACAGGTGCTGGTGCTAATTTAGAGCAGGAATTCGTATCAGAGCTAGTTAAGGTAATTTCACATGATTCGGGTAGTATCACAGGTATTTAAGTCATTTTCACAGGCAATTCAGCTAGTATCGTGAGCATTTAAGCTAATTCAGCTAGTATCACAGGAAGCTAGATTCCAGAGGCTAACTGCATCATAGCTATGCATGATTTCACAGGTAATTCAGCTAGTATCGTAGGTATTTAGGCTAATTCAGCTAGTATCACAGGAGGTTAGATTCCAGGGTTGGGTATAGCATAGTTTCATATTTCACAGGTAATTCAGAGGGTATCGTAGGTATTTAGGATAATTCAAGTAACATAGGTGTTTAGATTAATTAAGGAAGCATTACAGGAGGGTAGGTTCCAGGGGTTGGTTATAACGTAGTTTCGTATTTTACAGATAGTTCAGGTAATATCGTAAGTATTTGGGTAATCGACATAGCTTCACAGATATTATTGATTATTTCGATCAGGGATTTGTATCACAGCTATTTAAGGTAAATGCAGGTGATTCAGGTTGTATCAATGTTATTTGTGTCATTTTAACAGGTAATTCATCTAGTATCATTGGTATTTAAGGCAAACCAGATAGTATTACAGGTGCTCGTGCTAATTTAGAGCAGGAATTCGTATCAGAGGTAGTTAAGGTAATTTCACATGATTCGGGTAGTATCACAGGTATTTATGTCATTTTAACAGGCAATTCAACTAGTATCACAGGTACTCATGGTAATATAGAGAGTAATTAGATTATAAACATTTCTCATCCAACGTTACAACAATTTATATACTTTTTTCTAAATCTTACAAACTTATTATATGTTAAACAGTTATTGTACGATGCGGAGAGGGATAAACTGCATATTGGTTCACAAATTGAAAAGCTTTGCGTCAACATACCTTTATTTTAGTTCGTTGTAGGTGTCTCTCCCCTTTTATCTAGGCTTGAGACTAGCACTAGGATTGCTCCTAATGGCAGGGCTACCACCTTCCCTTCCATCTTCTTCTGTCTTCATCAGGCGTCTGCTAGTTGCATACACAGCACACGGATAAACTTCATTTTTAAGATTGTAGACTCACGAGAAAATCTTCATCTTCGACTTACATTCTCTTACGCACTGTTTGTAATACTGTAATGTCCATACGTATAGGTAGTTATTCCATCCTCAGCAATAATTCTTTTATCATCAAAGGGATTCAATGTAATTTTATTCACTTGCACTGTGGTAACAGCATGCTTTCGTGATAGGATAAGATTCATGGGCGTTCTGATGATTTCACAGGTTTTAAGACAGTCTGAATAGCTGTCAAACGAAATGTACTGCTTAATAGCGCTACGTTTTATACCTTTAATCTTTTTTATCATTGACCCTTGAATATCTAAGGCATACATCTTAGGACGTAGTCCAACAAAGCTTAGGATGATTTTGCTATTAGCCTCATCTTTAAATTTTCCCAATACCTTCTTGTTCTGAGTAGAGTAACATATATGGTTGGCAGGGTAATCAGCTGTATCGAGATGCTCAAGAAAACGTAGCTTGTCCTGGTACACATCTTCAGTTGTAACACGATGAATGAACGAATCAGTGTCCATGTACATAAGCTTCAGGTTTTCAGCTCCATAATAAGGCAACAACACGTCGTAATGATAGTTATACATTAATGTCTTGGAGATGTCCAACACACTCATACCAATGTATATAGGCTTGTTGAATACAATCTGACGAGAGGCCATATGTACAGCAGCTAGATTAGCAGCATATATCGTCCTGTCGATAAACGTAGGCTTTGCCATCAGCTTCTCTAGAGTTTTTTCATTGGTCACCAGTCGTATATCCATACGGTTACGCAGGTTCTCCATCGTTTTTCCAAACATGGCGTTGTTAAAGAGCTTGTAGAGATCCTACTCGAAATCATTTGCAGCTTGTTGTCGTAGCCTGTTGTTAAATTCCACATAAGGTTTCAACCACCGAGACTGTCGGAATTGTAGCACACGATGGATTTTTGTTAGTCGTAGTCCATGACTAAGAGCTTGCTTCAAAGTCATGTAATGCACTAAATACTTCTTTCGAGGTCCAAGATGGGGTATCAGTTTCTTTGTAGATGATTCCAATGGTTTCATACACTCAGGCAGGAAAGGTAGATCGTTGTGTAGATCGTGAAGTTCAGCAGGATACTCGATGTCGACTTCTAATACGCACCCATGAGGATCATCTTCTTGTAGTGTTTCTAAGTTGATTTCTTCAGGTGACACCCACTGAAATCCACCAAAAGGAAGGGCGTGACACATTGCCCACCCATATTGGTTATTAGCGTCCTCGTATGTGATAAATTGGGTTGGTCTCGACGGATCAAACTTATCCATATAAGTGTTATTAGCCTCAGCATACCGATGGGAAACTTGGCATAAACCTCCTCTTATACCTGATTCCACCATGAGTAGTTGATCATAATCTTGTAACAGCTCCAGATTAATTCCAGTATACAGTAACATGGCGTCCCATGTAAGTCCTAGAGAGGTAAAATAATGGGCAGGATCAACTTTGTGTGTTTTAAGGGTTTGCTCTCTGAACGTCTCAAAGACATCAGCTAGGAGAAGTACAACCGAAGTTAAGTAGAGATCGCTGTACTCTCCCAGGTTTCTCACATTAAACAGCTCCCATACATTTCTAGCATGATCGTAGCCAGTATCAGTAATTTCTTCTTCATTTAATCTATTGTAGGAGTCCTTAGGAGGCAAGAAGGTCTCCTTCAGGACATCCCATGACGTAACAAAATCATATGGAAATACACCCTTACGGGTCATCAACTTCAATTTGTCTTCTCCAAAGTACTTTAGCGTTTCAGGATACGAGGTTAGATTTTTTACCAACTTATCCAAGCTTGTACTGAGGAATCGGAAGCTATCCACAAATCGAAGCTTTATATCTCCTACATACTTGGTGAATGAAATATAGCTTTCTTCAGAGTTAGGAATTACCTCCACACGTTCACTTGTACAACCCAGCTCCTTAACAATGAAATGAGAGTAATATCCGCTAAGGTTATGCATGAAGACTGGTATATATTCAGGTGTTTTACAGGCTAAATTACATTCATTATGAAGACTTCCTAGATATTCACCGCTGATGTGATCATGGTCGCGTACTTTATAGTTCTCTTCTGTAAAGGGTTTTCCACACAAGTAGCATGTCGTAGAAGACTCAAAATCCTTTTGCTGTTGATCCGTAAGTTTCAGAGGCTTAGCAGATTTGTATATGTCATCAATCATTTTTGCAAGAGATGTCAGGTACAGCATAAACTTCTGAGCAGCATCAGCACCACGATACACATAGGGTTGCTTAGGAAGACCAGTTTCGAGATGTTCAACACTGGATGTAGGCTTCACGTAAACACAGAAGCTCATTGGTGTGTGCTCTTGATAAGGGGTTGTATAGGAAGTTTCAGGATTGGGTATACACGTATGGCATGGAGTGAGAATACTCTCAAAATCAGCATAGATGACATAAGGTACTTTCAGCATCCTCTCAACATTTTTAAACTGTACAATTGCTTTCTCCTTGCTAGGCATAACTACCCTTGCAGCACCATGTTGAATACAGACGGCTGTATGTTCTTGTAGATTTTCCTGTCCACTTCGTCCATATCCATCATCAAAATGCGTAAAGTAGCGCTTACAAGTATAAAACCGTCGATTCCATTTAGTTTTCTGGCGTCGAATGAGTTTCTCAAAATTCTTTATATATACGTAGTGATGTTTTCCAGTACTATCACTCAATAGTAGCAGGTCGCAGTGTTCAGGTAGTTCAATATCAGCAACCTTTATCGGATACACTTCATGCTTCTCATCTAGCCCAAAAACGTTAATAGATATCTTGTTAAACTTCTCAAATTTAGGTATTTGAGAAAGTGGAGTAGGATAGGAAACACAGCTGAAGTCGTACTTATCTTGAAGATGCTTGTATTTGCTGACGCGTTGAGGCTTGGTGCTCACGAATTTAGCTAATACGGAGTACATGAAACATTTCTCGTCGCTAAAGTTCTGAATGTTTATACATGCTTTCCTTGCTTCAACAGCTGACGGTAGTGGTATGTAGCTACTTCCTCGCAACGGATTGTACTTGTTGATACGAAGTCGAAGTCCTTCCACTGCAAGCAAAGCCCAGTTGCTACCCTTAAGCTAAGACTCCTCCATTTCAGTCACCAATTTCTTGAATTTCGCTTCCAGTGTTGAGTCCAGATCTGTTTCTAGGAAAACAGGATGATTCATTCCTTGTTTTAAATGTTTTGTCACAGGTTTCAACAATACTGTTAACAAATCGACACTCAGCCAGCAGATTAATTTTAACACTCTTATGAATGCCGATTCAAGAACAATGGCAGATGCCGACAACTGATAGGATGTATTCGATATCCTTTGTTCTCCAAGTCGCCCTATTATTTCTACTGATTAATCGCTAATATCTCCTGAATGAAAAGAGATAGAACAATCGGATAAAAACTAATCAATTCTGTGGAATGCATCGCGTCATTACGGTATTGTTCCAAGTTGCCCGGCATGCCTGAGTTCGAATCCTAGGAGTGATTACAAATTCATCTTCTAATAACTCAGAGACTAATTACGATAAAGACGCCAAATTAACTTTATTATATTTACAGCATTAGGTAATTTGTTGTGAATGTATATTTGGATACCTGTTGTCCTGGGTTCGATCCTTAATGTTTAAATCGCCATTATCTCGGAAACTAAGAAAGCTAGAGGGGTGGACCAAAGCATTGTTGATAGCTGTTATAATGCGTAATTAATACTGTATATAATTTTCAATCAGTTGTGGTTAGTTCGAATCCCGATTTTTTAATGATTTCCTTAATTTTCCTCTTTACTCTAGAATATATCACTTAGATTGATATTGTAACTGCATGCAGCTCTTTTAAACATATAAAACTAATTTTTTTAAATAATTTTGTTTCTGGTGCTATGGGTTCGAATACCGATAAAATGCAATTTAATTATAAATTTAATACCTCCTAAAGGACTTGAGATAAAGGCGTCAAATAAACTTTATTGCCTTTATGTTATTAGGTTATTTCTTGTGGATGTGTAACTAGATACCTGACCTTCTGGGTTCCATCCTTAATTTTTAAATCTTTATTATCTCGGGAACTAAGTAAGGTAGAGGAGTGGATCAAAGCATGATTGATAGCTCCTACAACGTACAATTAACGCTGTATATAATTGTCAATCAGTTGTCTTTAGTTCGAATCCGATCTTTTAATGATTTCCTTAATTTTCCTCTGTACTCTAGGATATGTCACTTGATTGATAGCATAACTGCACACAGCTTTGTCTAACATAGCAAACTAATATTATAAATAATTTCGTTTCTGATGTTCTGAGTTCGAATACTGATTCAATGAAATTTACCTGTAAATTTAATAACTCGTAATTTAATTTATATAGACACGTCAAGTAAAACGTAAACAGAGTAACTAGTTTCTAAATATCGTTATCATAACAAAAATTACTTTAAAGTACTCAGATCGAATCCCTAATTTAATATATCTTCAAGCCTATGGATCATATCAGGTTCGAGTAAAGATTAAATGCTTGATGCTGATGCGGGGGAGCTAAATTACTAAAATTCATTTATTAAAAGTACTACCGGGTTCGATTCTAGAAGCTTAGAATCTGTGTAACTCTGGGAAAATTGCTTTGCAAGTGATTGCAGTGAAATGTAATGGTTTTTCTGAAAGAAGATGGAAAGGAAGAATTGAAAAGGGAATGAAAACATGAAATAATGTAGTATATACATACATTTAACTACACAATGGAGAAAATTTTCTACGTTATCTTTTAAGTCTTTACTTTTAAGTATTGTGATAATAGAGATTGTGCTAGCTTTGGTGTAATGGGTGGTGGTAGGCTTTGATGGAAACGTCTGTCTGAATGAGCATGTGAGAATACTTCTCTTGTTGGTGTGACATCATATATAGCTAGTTACGAGACGAGTTTAAACGTGTTTGATACTGTCAGACATCCTGTCTCTAGGTGTGACGTCAAAAACATCCTACTTCTGGGCGTGTTTTCCTAGAAACAGATCTGGACTCAACACTAGAAGCGAAATTCAAGAAATTGGTGACTGAATTGGAGGAGTCTCAGCTTAAGGGTAGCAACTGGGCTTTGCTTGCAGTGGAAGGACTTCGACTTCGTATCAACAAGTACAATCCGTTGCGAGGAAGTAGCTATATACCACTACCGTCAGCTGTTGAAGCAAGGAAAGCATGTATAAACATTCAGAACTTTAGCGACGAGAAATGTTTCATGTACTCCGTATTAGCTAAATTCGTGAGCACCAAGCCTCAACGCGTCAGCAAATACAAGCATCTTCAAGATAAGTACGACTTCAGCTGTGTTTCCTATCCTACTCCACTTTCTCAAATGCCTAAATTTGAGAAGTTTAACAAGATATCTATTAACGTTTTTGGGCTAGATGAGAAGCATGAAGTGTATCCGATAAAGGTTGCTGATATTGAACTACCTGAACACTGCGACCTGCTACTATTGAGTGATAGTACTGGAAAACATCACTACGTATATATAAAGAATTTTGAGAAACTCATTCGACGCCAGAAAACTAAATGTAATCGACGGTTTTATACTTGTAAGCGCTGCTTTACGCATTTTGATGATCGATATGGACGAAGTGGACAGGAAAATCTACAAGAACATGCAGCCGTCTGTATTCAACATGGTGCTGCAAGGGTAGCTATGCCTAGCAAGGAGAAAGCAATTGTACAGTTTAAAAATGTTGAGAGGATGCTGAAAGTACCTTATGTCATCTATGCTGATTTTGAGAGTATTCTCACTCCATGCCATACGTGTATACCCAATCCTGAAACTTCCTATACAACCCCTTATCAAGAGCACACACCAATGAGCTTCTGTGTTTACGTGAAGCTTACATCCAGTGTTGAACATCTCGAAACTGGTCTTCCTAAGCAACCCTATGTGTATCGTGGTGCTGATGCTGCTCAGAAGTTTATGCTGTACCTGACATCTCTTGCAAAAATGATTGATGACATATACAAATCTGCTAAGCCTCTGAAACTTACGGATCAACAGCAAAAGGATTTTGAGTCTTCTACGACATGCTACTTGTGTGGAAAACCCTTTACAGAAGAGAACTATAAAGTACGCGACCATGATCACATCAGCGGTGAATATCGTGGAAGTCTTCATAATGAATGTAATTTAGCCTGTAAAACACCTAAATATATACCAGTCTTCATGCATAACCTTAGCGGATATTACTCTCATTTCATTGTTAAGGAGCTGGGTTGTACAAGTGAACGTGTGGAGGTAATTCCTAACTCTGAAGAAAGCTATATCTCATTCACCAAGTATGTAGGAGATATAAAGCTTCGATTTGTGGATAGCTTCCGATTCCTCAGTACAAGCTTGGATAAGTTGGTAAAAAGTCTAACCTCGTATCCTGAAACGCTAAAGTACTTTGGAGAAGACAAATTGAAGTTGATGACCCGTAAGGGTGTATTTCCATATGATTTTGTTACGTCATGGGATGTCCTGAACGAGACCTGCTTGCCTCCAAAGGACTCCTTCTACAATAGATTAAATGAAGAAGAAATTACTGATACTGGCTACGATCATGCTAGAAATGTATGGGAGCTGTTTAATGTGAGAAACCTGGGAGAGTACAGCGATCTCTACTTAACTTCGGTTGTACTTCTCCTAGCTGATGTCTTTGAGACGTTCAGAGAGCAAACCCTTAAAACACATAAAGTTGATCCTGCCCATTATTTTACCTCTCTAGGACTTACATGGGACGCCATGTTACTGTATACTGGAATTAATCTGGAGCTGTTACAAGATTATGATCAACTACTCATGGTGGAATCAGGTATAAGAGGAGGTTTATGCCAAGTTTCCCATCGGTATGCTGAGGCTAATAACACTTATATGGATAAGTTTGATCCGTCGAGACCAACCCAATTTATCACATACGAGGACGCTAATAACCAATATAGGTGGGCAATGTGTCACGCCCTTCCTTTTGGTGGATTCCAGTGGGTGTCACCTGAAGAAATCAACTTAGAAACACTACAAGAAGATGATCCTCATGGGTGCATATTAGAAGTCGACATCGAGTATCCTGCTGAACTTCACGATCTACACAACGATCTACCTTTCCTGCCTGAGTGTATGAAACCATTGGAATCATCTACAAAGAAACTGATACCCCATCTTGGACCTCGAAAGAAGTATTTAGTGCATTACATGACTTTGAAGCAAGCTCTTAGTCATGGACTACGACTAACAAAAATCCATCGTGTGCTACAATTCCGACAGTCTCGGTGGTTGAAACCTTATGTGGAATTTAACAACAGGCTACGACAACAAGCTGCAAATGATTTCGAGTAGGATCTCTACAAGCTCTTTAACAACGCCATGTTTGGAAAAACGATGGAGAACCTGCGTAACCGTATGGATATACGACTGGTGACCAATGAAAAAACCCTAGAGAAGCTGATCGCAAAGCCTACGTTTATCGACAGGACGATATATGCTGCTAATCTAGCTGCTGTACATATGGCCTCTCGTCAGATTGTATTCAACAAGCCTATATACATTGGTATGAGTGTGTTGGACATCTCCAAGACATTAATGTATAACTATCATTACGACGTGTTGTTGCCTTATTATGGAGCTGAAAACCTGAAGCTTATGTACATGGACACTGATTCGTTCATTCATCGTGTTACAACTGAAGATGTGTACCAGGACAAGCTACGTTTTCTTGAGCATCTCGATACAGCTGATTACCCTGCCAACCATATATGTTACTCTACTCAGGACAAGAAGGTATTGGGAAAATTTAAAGATGAGGCTAATAGCAAAATCATCCTAAGCTTTGTTGGACTACGTCCTAAGATGTATGCCTTAGATATTCAAGGGTCAATGATAAAAAAGATTAAAGGTATAAAACGTAGCGCTATTAAGCAGTACATTTCGTTTGACAGCTATTCAGACTGTCTTAAAACCTGTGAAATCATCAGAACGCCCATGAATCTTATCCTATCACGAAAGCATGCTGTTACCACAGTGCAAGTGAATAAAATTACATTGAATCCCTTTGATGATAAAAGAATTATTGCTGAGGATGGAATAACTACCTATACGTATGGACATTACAGTATTACAAACAGTACGTAAGAGAATGTAAGTCGAAGATGAAGATTTTCTCGTGAGTCTACAATCTTAAAAATGAAGTTTATCCGTGTGCTGTGTATGCAACTAGCAGACGCCTGAAGAAGACAGAAGAAGATGGAAGGGAAGGTGGTAGCCCTGCCATTAGGAGCAATCCTAGTGCTAGTCTCAAGCCTAGATAAAAGGGGAGAGACACCTACAACGAACTAAAATAAAGGTATGTTGACGTAAAGCTTTTCAATTTGTGAACCAATATGCAGTTTATCCCTCTCCGCATCGTACAATAACTGTTTAACATATAATAAGTTTGTAAGATTTAGAAAAAAGTATATAAATTGTTGTAACGTTGGATGAGAAATGTTTATAATCTAATTACTCTCTATATTACCATGAGTACCTGTGATACTAGTTGAATTGCCTGTTAAAATGACATAAATACCTGTGATACTACCCGAATCATGTGAAATTACCTTAACTACCTCTGATACGAATTCCTGCTCTAAATTAGCACGAGCACCTGTAATACTATCTGGTTTGCCTTAAATACCAATGATACTAGATGAATTACCCGTTAAAATGACACAAATACCATTGATACAACCTGAATCACCTGCATTTACCTTAAATAGCTGTGATACAAATCTCTGATCGAAATTATCAATAATATCTGTGAAGCTATGTCGATTACCCAAATACTTACGATATTACCTGAACTATCTGTAAAATACGAAACTACGTTATAACCAACCCCTGGAACCTACCCTCCTGTAATGCTTCCTTAATTAATCTAAACACCTATGTTACTTGAATTATCCTAAATACCTACGATACCCTCTGAATTACCTGTGAAATATGAAACTATGCTATACCCAACCCTGGAATCTAACCTCCTGTGATACTAGCTGAATTAGCCTAAATACCTACGATACTAGCTGAATTACCTGTGAAATCATGCATAGCTATGATGCAGTTAGCCTCTGGAATCTAGCTTCCTGTGATACTAGCTGAATTAGCTTAAATGCTCACGATACTAGCTGAATTGCCTGTGAAAATGACCTAAATACCTGTGATACTACCCGAGTCATGTGAAATTACCTTAACTACCTCTGATACGAATTCCTGCTCTAAATTAGCACCAGCACCTGTGATACTATCTGGTTTGCCTTAAATACCAATGATACTAGATGAATTACCTGTTAAAATGACTCAAATACCATTGATACAACCTGAATCACCTGCATTTACCTTAAATAGCTGTGATACAAATCTCTGATCGAAATTATCAATAATATCTGTGAAGCTATGTCGATTACCTCAAATACTTACGATATTACCTGAACTATCTGTGAAATACGAAGCTATGTTATAACTGACCCCTGGAACCTACCCTCCTGTAATGCTAGCTGAATTACTCTAAACGCCTGTGATACTTGAATTAACCTAAATACCTACGATACTCTCTGAATTACCTGTGAAATACGACACTAAGCTATACCCAACCCTAGAATCTATCCTCTTGTGATACTAGCTGAATTAGCCTAAATACCTACGATACTAGCTGAATTACCTGTGAAATCATGCAGAGCCATGATGCAGTTAGCATCTGGAATCTATCCTCCTGTGATACTAGATGAATTAGCCTAAATACATACGATACTAGCTGAATTACCTGTGAAATCATACACTGCTATGATGCAGTCAGGCTCTTGCAATACTAGCTGAATTGCTTACCTGTTAGTGTGAGTGGGTTAGCTTTTCCCGTTGCAGGTCACCTTTTTCCCTTTATGGCTCACCTTGTTCCCTTTGGTGGTCACCTTTTTCCCTTTGCTGGTCACATTTTTCCCTTTGCTGGTCACATTCTTCCCTTTACTGGTCACCTTTTTCCCTTTGCTGGTCACCTTTTTCCCTTTGCTGGTCACCTTTTTCGTTTTGCTGGTCACCTTTTTCCCTTTGCTGGTCACCTTTTTCCCTTTGCTGGTCACATTTTTCCCTTTGCTGGTGACCTTATTCCCTTTGCTGGTCACCTATTTCCCTTTACTGGTCACATTTTTTCCTTTACTGGTCACCTTTTCCGCTTTGCTAGTCACCTTTTTCCCTTAGCTGTTCACCTTTTTCCCTTTGCTGGTCACCTTTTTCCGTTTACTGGTCACCTTTTTCCCTTCATGGGTCACCTTTTTCCCTTTGCTAGTCACCTTTTTCCCTTTACTGGTCACCTTTTTCCCTTTGCTGGTCACATTTTTCCCTTTACTGGTCACCTTTTTCTCTTTGCTGGTCAACTTTTTCCCTTAGTGGGTCACCTTTTTCCCTGAGCAGTCACCTTTTTCCCCTGAACGAGTCACCTTTTCCCTGAATAGGTTACGTGATGGGCATATGTAGAACATCGACATGAAACATATTTTCATGAAGTTCTCGCTTAAAGTCGCTTTCAAGGTCTAGTATCTCCCTCCTATTCCATATCTCTCCTGTATATAAGTCCATATTCCTACTGCTACACTACCTGTCTAGCCTACCGACTCTCCTCGTTTTCCTATACCTTTCATATAAACCATACTCTACTCTCAACCACTGTCTAGTCTAGCACCTCTCCCCGTATCCCCTGCCTCTCATAAAGCGTATTCCCCCTCCTGCCCCCTGTCTAGCTGAGTATCTCCTTGGTTTCCTATCTAACATATATGAAACACATTCTACCTTTAACACCTGTCTATCGTAGCATAGGATCTCTCCGTTTTATCGTCTCTCCTTATAAACACATACTCAAATTCCCCTAAGCTAATACCTCTCCTCGTTTTCCTATAACTCTCATATAAACCATACTCTACTCCTCGACTTCTGTCTAGCCTAACACCTCTCCTCGTTTTCCTATATTTCTCATATAAATCATACTCTACTCCTAAACCTCTGTCTAGCCTAACACCCCTCCTCCTGCTCCTATACTTCTCATACATATAAACGCATACTCTACTCTCAACCACTGTCTAGTCTAGCATCTCTCCTCGTATCCCCTACCTCTCATAAAGCGTATTCCTCTCCCGCCCCTGTCTAGCTGAGTATCCCTCCTTGGTTTCCTAGCTAATCTATATAAAGCACATTCTACCTTTAACACCTGTCTGTCCTAACATAGGAACTCTCCGTTTTCTCGTCTCTCCTTATAAACACATACTCAAACTCTCCTAGCCTAATACCTCTCCTCGTTTTCCTATATCTCTTATATATACCATACACTACGTTTCAAGCCCTGTCTAGTCTAACACCTCTCCTCGTTTTCCTATACCACTCATATAAACCATACTCTACTCAACCTCTGTCTAGCCTAACACCTCTCCTCCTGTTCCCTACCTCTCATACATATAAACGCCTTCTCTACTCTCAGCCTCTGTCTAGTCTAACATATCTCAACTATCTCATCCATATAAACGCACTACCCTCCTTCAACCCTGTCTAGCATAGTATCGGTCGTCGTATTCCCTATCTCTCCCATATAAACCCATTTTCCTCCTTGAACCGCCCCATCCAGCCTCGTTTTCCCTATCCTTTCCCATATATGCCCAAAAAAGTGACCCAGCTCTCTTCTAAATAACCTACTAATACTCAATGAAATCTGAGGAAAGCTTTGTGGTATGAACATGATAGATCTTCCCCAAAAGATGACTAAACAATATAAAGCTTCTTCTTTCATAGTTAGCTAAGGATGTTATAAACAGACATCGTTGCTATTAAAGTAAAAAATACCTTCTGATATTAATTGTGGACGAAACTAAAATGAAACTTAGAAATACCAATGTAAAAATCCTCCTGAAACCAGTATTAAAAACTTTGGAAACAACTGACACTTTGTCCACCGGCAATTGCCATTCTTTACAAATATGAAAAGAAAATTATCAAAAGCGATTGAGCCTGCTTCCAAAACTTAAGGAATTCTCTCCCCTCCCTCTCTTTTTCTCCCTGTTCATCTCTCTCTTTCTCTCTCCCCCTCTTAATAACATTAGTATAAATTTCAACATTATTCTATTTCCTAAACCAATGATAAACGTCTCCAGTCTTCCTCTTCAAACTGTAAAATATTGTTGCCCCACTTTAATGTATAGTTTTGGAAGTAAAATAAAGTGTAAAATATTGGTTAACTTTAGTCCTTGGTCCAACAATATTAAAATACTCTCGACAAGTGAAGCAATTTTATTGAATTTCTACCACATTATAGAATTTAAAATCGCTAAAGCGGCTTGGGTTATTACACGATATTGCATTCAGCAATTAAAGAATGTTGCATCAGACAAAAGATTATAAGTGATTTATGTTTGCCCATCCTTTAGCTTGGTACAATCCGCAACTCACGAAATAGTTTTAACAACTCATTAGAAAATACAAAGTAGATTTTACCACGAATATTCTTATTACTTTCATTAGCTTCGAAAAAAAATACCGAAGGAAACGAAAACTAAACATCATACAATCTATCAAAGAGCTTGAGAAATGTCTGCTTTTCGAAAACAGTTTGTATGCGCAATCCTTCATCTAAGCTCGACTATGTGTTTAGGGCTGCTCTCAAAATTCAAACCAATAAAGATGTTGCACGAAAAAACACATTCTAGTAAGATAGAACATTTAGGGTTTCGGAACACTCAGCCTGAGGACACATTGGATGAATGTATTAAAAATACCATGGATAATACTCCTAACATGGGATATGTATTGATTTTATTTTCATAGAACGGAAATATGTAGACTTCAATGGAAAAAACGCTATACCTGAACACTGCATTCTGTTCTGTGAAACTAACACGTGAATATCGTCTACCGCTTTAGAAATATTCGCGGTGATATGGCGTTTCCCTGAATATGGATTAAGTTTTAAAATGTTTAAGCGAAGGATAACCGGAGGAACAGACTTTCTGTAACCTAACTTCATGTTTTATTCCTTGATCCATTATTTATTTTTAACCACCATGTATTCATCTGATGAATTACGCTGATATACGTTTATTTCGATTTATGTAGCTTATAGTACATCTGCTTCATGTGTATGCAGCGACAACAAAATGTATTTGCAGATGATCGCCGAAATGTTAATGCACCTTTACGTTTACCGGAAAACCCATCAACATTGGATAGTATAGGGTCTTTCAACAAGAGTGTCCTATATTTGAACTTAAATAAAACACGTTCTATAAATGATAGAGGTTTATTTCATTTTTTATTTTGCCACATAATTAATGCCATTACTTGTGAAAGAGAACATCAGTTAAGTGACCGCCGCCACTCGTTGGGTTGCGCGTATACGGTTGACCCAATTTTCAATTACAGAAGAACGCAAATTAGGTTCAACTTCACGAATAATACGCGTGATGTTATTCATAAGATCATTTACTGTTTATGGCTTGTTGACATAAACTCGAGATTTAACACAACCCACAAGAAGTAATACAACGGCGTTAAATCATATGACCTCGGGGGCCAGTTAACATAACCACCACGGGAAATGATGAAACCTCTGAACTTCTCCTTCAAAATATCGATTGTTTTGAGAGTAGTATGACATGTGGCACCATCTTGCTGGAACCAGATGCTTCTGAGATCCATACCATCCAATTGAGGCCAAAAATAGTCCCTTAGAAGAGCCCAGTATCTTTCTCCATCTTCATCTTGGAAAAAATATGGACCAATGATTCCACCATACCAAACTCCACACCACACAGTAACCTTTTGGGGATAAAGTGGTCGTTCTTGAATCTGCATTGGATTGTGATTGCTCCAATAGGGGCAATTCTGTTTGTTAACACAACCATCCATCCAAAAGTGGGCTTCGTCGCTGAAGATGATTTTTCGACAAAAATCCGGGTCAGCTTCCAATTGCTCCATATCCCAGTCAGCGAATACACGGCGCAACCTATGGTTGTTGGGCTTTAGTTCTTGAGTTAGCATCATTTTGTAAGCGTGAAACTTCAAGTCCAGATGCAGAATTCGCCAAGTTGTGGTCGATGAAAGCCCCAATTCTTGCGCTCGACGAGCAATTGATTTGTTTCCGTTTTCGCGTACACTTTCACGAACGGCGCCTATGTTTTCGTTGGAGCGCTTACGTCGATTACGTACAGGCGTTCTTTGATCGCTGACAAAACCACTTCTTTCAAATTTATCTATCAAACGCCAAATATTCTCTCGCAGGGACGATTATGCACACCGTAAACTTCACGCAATACACGGAAGGTTTGGCGAACAGATGATCCATTTTGATAATAACTTTTCACAATTTCTACACGTTTGTGAATGCTGTAACGTTCCATGGCTATTTGTCAATAACAGCTGTAACTACATGAAAAAATGTCTGCTGTAACTCAATAACAACGGCAGCTATCACATGTTAAAAATGGGACACTCTTGTTGACCCCATATAACCTTTTTCCTCGATCATTGGCACAACAGTGGGATTATTCAATTAATTTAGGAAAAAGTCTTGAAAATTATTAATTTTTGTCTAACAAACAAGCAAAAATGTTCAGAGGCTAAATTGTATTTTTACAGCATGCAGAATTTTAAAATAAAATAAATAGGGACATAAGCATTAAAACTAATGAGATAAATATAAAGCAGATAAATTTGTTATGGGGTGAGCATTTAAAGGAGTGTGGTGCGCGTTGAAAATCATTCCTATCATGTGAAATAATTACCTCATTTGACTTTGGACAACACTTAATTAGTTTATTACCTTGATTGCTAACAAAGTATAGCATTTCCTTTTTTTCTGATAAGTGTATCTCGCTCAGGGGTGCACTCTCTGTCCTCTGAATGATTTGTGCCAATGGCTTTGGACCCAGCTTTTGGAGCTTGTTTTATATACGGGAGTGGCTTTAAATTTCGCTGTTTATTCCATAAAATGCGCGTGTTGTATGCGTTTTATAGTGTTACTTGTCTCATCTAAATTTTTTCACAAGTTTCTAGCTCTGCTGAATGTTCAAGAGTCTCCTAGTGACATTCTGTGATTCCAAAGTTGAAAAAAAAGAATGTACAGCACGCAATGCATTGTCATTCTGCATTTCCTGTTTGTTCAACCTGGCAATCACAGAAAGCCAGTAGGAATCATGTCAATATTCACCAGAGCTATCAAACTTATTGAAAAACCTAAGAGAAGCCTGCGATGTTAAATCCCGCGGAAAAGACTCCACACTCGAAGAACAAAGCCGATGCGGTCGAGAAGCACCAGCTGAAGGCCGGATGCTTGAAGTTAGAAATCAGTAAAAGGTTAATAACAGATGTGTCTTAACATCAATATTGTTCTATCACTGAACATGTTTAAACCTACACTTGTTTTGATAAAACAAACATTTCATTACATAATTCCTAAAATAAAAGGAAGATAAAATGGTTTGTTTAAGGTGTTCTTAAACACAGCTTCTGAGAAGCTTACATCCTGATGTGTGTGGATGACTGTATAGTCGTGAGACAATTATAATTATGAATTAATACATTAATAAAACAAATTAATAACATTAATTAATAAAACCAATAATTGTAGTTAAATTATCGGAATTTCTCCAAAAGAATAAAACAGCTATCAAAAGGTGAAAATCAGAAAAAAGTCAGTTATAAATATTATATTTCAAAAATACTTATTTGAAAGTATGTTAGCTATGTGTAAGTTATTAGGTTATGAAAACTTGTTTCATAAACACTGCATTTACCACTGCTATTACCACGTTTATTTAAAACAATCTGGTCAATTTGCTTGTATTAGCAAATGAAAGTTTTGCACAGACATTTAACAAACGCCACGTATCATTTGGATACATCAGTTGAGCCATCGAGGCTGTACCAGTAATCTCAAGCTTCTCATTGCTGCCTTCAGGCTGCACCAACAAACAGCTTGCGTGCAGTGCCTCCAGGTGGACGCTATGGTAATTACTGAGTGAGACAAGTGTATGACACTGTCCAAAGTAAAACAAGAAAGGGGGAAACAACGAAATCTGTGCGACAGTCTTGTTTGGAACGATGAAAACGCAATTTTATCCATTACTGGGTCTAAAATATTTCAGAATCTATGTAAATTGTATTAACATAACATAAGACGAAGAAAACATTTGTAAAACCACTCATACTATAGCCTGATCTTTAATTTTGAATATTTCCCTATATTTTAGGATGTACAGCAGTGCAATTAGTTTTGTTTTTTGTATTCCATACTGCACCTTTATAAAATTCAAAGAATCTTGTAGGGTTTATGCTGGTAGGGCAAATTAAGTCTATATAATTAAAACGCTGGTTTTTTTAAGCAATTTACTTATTTCCACCAGCAATATGAAGCAATCTCTGACAATCTCCGTTCACATAACAATTAAAAAACAAAAGGATAAAATTAATGGGCATAAATACCTGCCCCTGCACGTACATCTGGCTCTCAGTCCAAATTGATACAAATGTAGTATTTTTTTTAAAGTTCCCTTGTTTTACCCAGCCTTTGATACTGTGTTTTTACTGTTTTCGTTGCCGCTTATAAACGCAATCACACAACACACATACACACACAAACACCCATGCCCATTGCGGGACACGAACACGCGACCCTCAGCTTGGGGGAGCGCCGGAGCTATACACTCCAGCGACCACGACTACGAGGGCCGGCTGGTATTAAAACATCAAAATGCAACAAGCGACTTTGCCTATGTATTACCATCTCACAGGTAATCCTTATACATATACAAATGTATTCTATAGTATTCGTATATGAAGTTATTCTTGTAACCACTTGGCATTAATTATGATAAATATTTGCCCAGCAGTGATTCCAAATTCTACACTCTCGGTTCATTTTTACATGGAAAATGTGGAAAATACATCCATTTGTTTATATTGCAATTCGCGTTTCTTTTGTCCTAAGCCCGTGCTTAAAAAATAGAGAACGGTTCGTTTCGATACCTTCATAGTGACAATAGTGGACACTCGCTTGAAAATATTGAGCATATAGGAATATCGAGGAACATTTAATGCTGGTAAACAAACTAGATTTATTCTATAATGATCTCTACTTGCAGTATTAGTATAATATATTTTTGTTCTTAAATTATACAAAACTCAACACTATAAAGGAGACTTCAAAGTTCATTCAAAGGAAGTTCACGACATAATTTTATTTCCTATAACAGTATATCAATGAAATTTTAATTAAAATTGTTATGAATCTTTTGAAAAGATGAAAAATAATGAAAATTTAACACTAAATGATTGTTTTATTACTTCATAATACGTGGACTTAAACAAGAGTTTCGCAATTATTAGACTTTCCTCTTGTTAGGTATACTGTTGATAGGTGGGCAGTCTCCTCCGTGGTCTAGGGGTACCATGCTAGCTTATAGTTCCCGAGGTCGCGGGTTCAAACCCGGCGAAGGGCGATGGATTTTCTCAGGCATAAAAATCCTTAGTATGGCTTCCTTCGGAGGGGAAGTAAAGCCGGCGGTCCCGTGTCGTAGATTTACTGCGCGTAAAAGAACCTCAAGCCTGATAAAGGGGCGTCTGAGCAAAATTTACGGTCTTTCACGCCCAATGTAGAATTGGACGCTAAGGACCACAGCAGTTAAAGAGCGCCCATAAATAAAACTTAATTTAATTTACGGGAGGGCAAATAGACACCCATAAGCCCGCGGACTTTTATTCTAGTTTTGTTTGAGGGGAGTTTCCTAAACTGTCTTTCTGGTGAAATCTCCGTAATGAAATGTGAGTGGAATCGGAGTGTTTTCCTCTACCATAGGTAAGCCTGCTGATAATACTAACACTACTATATTAACCACGTCCATATAGTCATATTAAGTGTATACACGTTACCAGTAGGTTATTGCCTAATATTTTAGTAATGTCATGTACCTTTGGTAGAGGAAGTACAAATGATTTGGTTTTCCTTCTTTATGAACATATTACATGACATATGAACGTATGTCAGTAAAATACCGGATTTCAGTAAATGACTCCCTTCATGAGAAATTGCAGAACAATCACTGCTACACACTAATAATAATAATAATAATAATAATAATAATAATAATAATAATAATAATAATAATAATAATAATAATAATAATTATTGTTGTTATTATTAATTTATTTATCATCTTAGTAAGGTTACGTACCACTCCAAACAACGCATCGAACTGCAAATCCAGAAATGTTATTGTGAGCAGACCAAGACAAAGGTCTTCGAGGATTCCCTTCACAGTACAGAGGTCAATACTGGCTTGGTTTAAAAGTCCTGGATTGCAGTCTGATTTTACCGAGCGAGATGATTGGGCGTAACGCGTGAGACTAGCGCTCTGGAGGTCCTTGGTTTGATTCCCGTCGGGCCGCCACTCTGACCATGGGTTTGTTTCGTGGTTCATCTTGTACTTCAAATTTCCTGTCCATTTCCTACCATCTGTTTCAGGGTTTAAGGACCAGGTGACGAATTTCGGCGTGATGTGGTTGAGCGGTGAAGATTTCTCCCTAGCGTTGGATGGACTTCTGTCGTATCCCCCTGTGATATCTTCTGCTCCTACGGGCTGATTTCAACTTTGTGGCTAACAGAACCTGCATAACAGCAAGAGTATTGGTGGTGGTGATTGTATTGGTCGATGTTATGGTGATGAGTGCAGTGGTAGTGGTGATGATGGTGTGGCGGTGGTGCCGGGTATTCAGTGTTGGTAGTGGTGGTGATGTTGGCCTTGATGGTGCTGGTGTTGTGGTGATGGTAACAGTAGTGAAGGCAGTCGTAATTTAGCGGCGTTGATGGCTGTGGCATGGTGGTGGTAGCGTTGATAACGAATGTAGTGGCCACACTGGGGTGGTGTTCGGTGGTCATTGTGGCAGTAGTATGCCGGTGTGGCACAGAGGGACGAATCTAGAATCTAGCTGGGAAAAAGTCAAATTCTGAACTTTTTATATTTTAATATTATATTACCCCTTGATACTTAGATAGCTGGGATATCGTTTAGTGCCTAATTTATGTATCTTTGTTTTCAGAAGCGCTTATCTCTGGTGCACAGCCAAAGTTGGGAGATGAGTTAATCACGAAGTTGCAGTTTGATATGGTCCGCAGTTGCATTCTAACTTTAGAGTGATGTTCACATATGTTGTGTAGGGAGAGTGAAAAATCATTATGAACATTTGTAGTATAGCTGTGTGCTACAGTTAAACGTAACTAGATATCATTTAGTTGAGCTATGATCATGATTTACTATATATCGTTCAAGGTATTCATATGTGGACACTGAAATTATTAAATGTCTTTCAATTTCACCCAGGCTTACAGGTTTTGTTGCAAAAGATGGAGGCCTGACCACTCCCTTTAAAAAACAGAAATTAATGTAGTTTGCTGTGCTAAATTAACAAAGGCTTGTTTTCGCAAACTTTTCAGATACCCTGTTTTTTTCGGACCTTGTCATGGACCTATCATTACCTGCCGCGAGTTATATGAAGAGATAATCTATACTACTGTTACAAAAGATTCGCTAAACAACTATGTAACTAAACTGTTTGCTATTCAAAACTATCCTGTGGATATAGTGCAGTGTACAGAGTGTGTATTAAGAACATATGTGTCCGAAGATAGTATACGTTAGAAGCAGCACCGCAGAATTAAAGAACGTTTCCTAGGAAAACACTTTGGATGGCTAAACAAACCGGGGAACTTCCCTAATTTGGTTTATAAATATACAGTCTCTAAACAGATGAAAGTTGAACCAATATTATCAACATAAAAAACTGAGAGAACCACGTAAGTTTTTTGCAGAAAGTGGGGGGGGGGACCAAACGCACCAAATTTCAGCTGTTAATGGAGGCCTGTCCTGGAGATGAAACAGTTTTCACTGCTCAGTGCACATTGCAGTCTTCAGAGAAATGAGATGTTACTCGTATAATGTGGGAAGTAACTTGGACAAATCATACAAGAAAAATTAAAATTAAAACGGCTTATAAATATATAGTACTGATACCAAAGCCGTATACCGGAGAAGAGGCACTAACTCTGCTGATAGAAAATAAATTATCTAAATAGCAGTCCATAAACATCCGGAAAGGCTCCAAAGATTTAAAACGTAACATCTATAGTATAAACAAACGAAAAAAGGTCCTTTTTGATCGATTTTGATCAAAATTAAAACAACTATGTATTTATATATGAACTACATTACGTATATAAAACTGCGTAGTGCAAATTTAACACAATTTTCTATTAAAAGCTATTAAATTGGGAACAAGTTTTCAGTTTTGTCAGAATTCACCTCTTTAAAGGGGTAGTTTCTCTTATACAAATTTAATCGGTGTTTGTATATAATATCAGAAATTTGTTTGTAACCAACATACAAAGTTTTGTGAAAGCTATTAAGAATAGAAGAGGTTACTAATTTTTTTAAATTCACCCATATAAAACTGTAGCTTCTCATAATCAAATGCAGCCAGGATCTGTGCGAAATATCAGACTGCTATTTGTAGCTCCTACAAAAAGGTTCGTTTCAATCGAGCAAGTTGTATAGAAGTTGCTAATTTTATCCAAATTCATCCCTACAAAGGTACAGTAACTCTTAGCTGAATGAATTCAGGATCCGTACATGATATCAGAATGCGTTTAATAACTCCTATACAAAGTTTCATTCAAATCTGGTAAGTAGGAAATAAGTTACTAAATCCAAACCTATAAAGGGGTGGTTCCTCTTATCCAACTGTAACCAGGGTTTGTACATAATACCAGAATGGTATTTGTGACCCATATATAACGTTTTGTGGACATATATTAAGAACGGGAGAATTTACACATTTTGTCTGCATTCATCCCTAAAAAAGGGTAATTTTTGTAAATCAAAGGTCACTAATCTTTTCCAGCTAGATTATCATTCTGTTCTTCCAGTTTATGTGCTGGTGTCAGTGCTGGTTGCTGTTACGTGTTGCTGGTAATGGTAATTTCCGTGTTAGCAGCGGTGCACTTTTGGTAGGATGGTGCTTTTGTTGGTAGTAGTAGTTGCAGGGATAGTAGAGCAAATGATGTTGGTGGTTATGATAATTGCAGTGGTAGTAGTAGTAGTGGTGGCGATTATGGTTGCTTTTTCAACACTGTTTGGATTCAACGAAATTCTTTGTCGTGCTAATTTTACTCGAGATATTTCATCAGTCACGGCGACATTCATGTATCAATTCCGAAAACAGAATTGTTAGCTATATCAGTATAGGTATGTGATACTGAAACCAAAACATTTCAAATAATTATATCATATTTCATATATAAAAAGCTAGGTAAAATATAACCCTTTAAAATAACGAAAGATGCCGTCTAATTAGGATATCTAAGTTGCCGATAACCTCTTTCTATAATTTGCTTATTTCTCCCCCTAATCATCATAATATATGTACAGAACGAGTAGTTGTGTATCAAGGAAAGCTGCCTTCGATTTTGCATGTTACACTCCCATTTTGCTTTAAATATAGGTCACTCCTTTCTTAATTGACATATATCGGGCCAAAAAGGATACTGGCGTGGTTACGTCTCCTAATTTGCATTAATATAAGTCACCCAATCCCACTATTCATATATTACTGGACCATAACGGATGCCGACATGGTTACTGCCAGATAAGATAAATAATAAATAGATCGTCCCTTACCTTACTTGCATTTTTATAGACAACAAAGAAACATCGTCCAGCCACTCACTCAAATTAGCATATTATGTATCTCAAAATTTTCCCCTAATTTGTGTATTTCTGGCGCACAAAGGATGACGCCATTAATTTAACCGCTAGCTCACTGCTTATGCTCATGTTTATTCACATCTCAAAGGAATGCCACCACTCTGATTTGCATAATATATAGGGCAACAATTTCTGTTGCGCCCCTTTTTAAGACCACAAACGATGCCGCCCAGCTGATTAATATATCAATAGGGAGCCGCCCCTCAGATTAGCATACCAAGGAGAAGCCGCTAGTGTTACTAATATATAAGTAATAGCTTAACTTGTATACAACAAATAAGCGCCCAATCAAATTCATTTGTGTACAAAGCTTTTAAATTGGGAACCAAGAGTAACATCCGACACATCATTTCACATAATCCTTTTTCTTTCAGAGGAATCCAACGGATTGGCGAGTTGTTGTCTAACTTTGGCAGTGTAATTTATGCTAAGCCAACAGAGAAATTGGGAAGCAAAAAACGGTGGCTTTAACAATCACTACTTGCATTGTTAGATAAGAAACTTACCATGCGATACCGTAATTACTGACGGGAAGATATATAATTAAATAAAGAAGTAACAGTAAGGCAGAGAAATAATTGCAATGAATAATTTTCGTATATTAAATCCGTGTATAATATAATAAGCTTGAGTTGAAAGATTTTGTCTGGAAAGACAGAGGTAATTAGGAAGTCAGGTTAGCGAAAGACTATAGCGATAGCCGAAGTGGCGAACGCATTAGCTTAAAGATTCTGGATATTCAGTTAGGTTATAAGTTCTGTACGTTTATAGTCACGTAGGACAATTCTGTAAACTAGAGAGGTAAAAGAAATTCTGAGAAAGGTGAAAGACTGAATTTGCAACAGTCAGAGACGTACATGATGAGATATGAATATTGGTCCGGGCGTAAAATAAAGTTAGTGGGAGTAATTCTAATGTATGCGGAGCTTAAGTAATAAAGGCGTGCAATTTTAGTTTGCCCTATCTCTCTCGTACCGCCACTGGTACTTAGTTTCGTGCGTGCACACCTTCGCACACACACTTGTGCATACATTATCTCTCTGGTGCCGTCACCGTACGTACTGCTCGTGTGATATTTTAAGCGTTTAGTGACGCGTTTGTGTAAGCAAGATTCGTGCGGTTATTGCAAAAGGTCTTTGGATAAGTATTTTAACGACTAATGGCAGGTTACGCCACTAGTTTCTTTTGTTGCGGAAACAGTTATATCCTACCGTAATTTCGATAGAGCAGAAGTTGGCAGGTATAATAATTCAGTTGTTACAACTTCGAGACCTACGATACATAATCAGCTTCATTCTTTATCCTCAAATGGTCGGCAACTCACTTCAATAACTCGAATGTTAGTTCACAATAAATGTCTTAGTCAATTTAAGCTGGTGTGCTCCTTCACAATATACCTACGCATACCCTGGGAAAAAGATCTCAAGTCTATAACACTAGAGCAGCTGGCGCACGAGGTAACAGAACGAGCTATGAGATCACGGCAGTAGAATCAACAACGAAGTAGGTAAAGTATACAGCATCGAAGGTGACGACAGTCGTTTCTGCTTAAAATTGTCGCACCATCGTGGCATCACAAAGATCCTGCTTCAAATTGGCACTTCAACATGCTGCATACTTCTTGCTTCAAACTGGCGACCATTGCGGGGCTGCGATGACAAAATTCCCATATCAAACTGATGACCATCGTGCTTCACATAATGTACCAATCCTTTGTTATATCCCATTTCAGCAGCCTCCTCTAGTTCGATCAGCCAGTCCCTATATTCTTAATTTCATTAATTCAGTTACATGAAAAATACGATTTCGTAGAATGTATAACATTAAAGGATAAAAGGTGGAGTAACAAATATGAGAACGTATAAAATAAATTCTATCATCTGTAACAGCGTGACGTCATATCGGGACCTGAAGACAATGATAACAAAAGTTTTCAGTTTTATCTTGGATAAATGTCGTTATGTAAACTCTTGAAGAGAATATGCAAGGCAGAGAACGTTGCGTCCATCCTGCCAGTGCGCTCTGGCGCTCCTCCCGGTTCGAGCTGGCCAAGAGCTATTAGACTGAATCTGCAGCCAGGAGCAAGAGCAGATCGCCATGTTCACTAAGGGCGGAAGTTGAACGCCAGGTACCTATCCGTTTAGTTACGGATTTACCCGTGCGATATTATAGATTTGAGTGTAGTAGCAAGAATATGTGTCGTGGTTACCTTGAAGAGGGCGGTTGTTGGCTCCTCGTAGTGCTATTGGCACGGATCGATGCTAAGTCCTGAGCGATCACGCCTCCAAGCGGTAACCGAGCCCGGTATGCTTAACTTATCCGGTCGCTTGCTGGATCGTTAAGTAAAGCAGTGCCATCCAGCGAGAGCACGTAAGGAGTGGGTGCATTTGGTGCCAAAGGTGAGTGAGTGGGTGAGTGCCAAGGAAAGCAGTGGCGCGAGGTGGGGATCAGTGGTCACTCATCGAGCCGTGACCCGGCCCAAGGCTGCTTAACATGGGGTGTGTGATGTCGGATGGAGAAAGTGTCACTTTTCACGAGCCCAGCTCATCCTTGGGCAGGCGGTAGTTCTTGCGCCGTCTGGGTTTACAATGATCGTATTGCCCAAGTGTATTAACCAGTCGGTTGGGATGAGCAGCAAAGTTATTTAGATTGTGCGAGCTCTCTCTGGCACAAAATTCACTGGGTAAGGGAGATCCAATTAAGGATGAAGTATATGTGACGGGAATCTGCGGTCTGTGCTGTAGATCATCCGAAGTGCCCTGTTCTGCACAAATTGCAGCCTGCGGATGGTGGACGGAGTTACCGAATCTCAGACCTCGTAGCCTTACAGTATTAGAGGCGGGATGATCGCGCGATACAGGTTCAATTTGGGGTAGGTAGGAATGGTTGAACAGAATACAGGATGCAACTACCAAAGTGCAGCGTGACCCAAGCCGAACTTAGCCTTTACATGGGGAGTGAATGTGAGACCGCGGTCTAGCAGGAACCCGAGATACTTGGCAGAGTTAACCCAGGGAATTCTCCTCTGCCTCAGCCTCAGGGGCCTTTCCGGTCGCCAGCAACCAACATTAGCGAGGAGTAAGGTAGAGCTCTTCTGCGGGCTAATGGCCGTTCTCCACCTTTCACTCCATCTGCCAATGACTTGGAGCTGTCTCTGTACTGGAGGGAAGTAGTAGCGCGCATTTATGTTCTGTGCAGTTTTGAGGACGTTGTCGCATATGGCCACGTAACAGAACTAGGTTCCGTGGGAAAGTCAGATATGTAGTCAGACGGCGACGGTATACTGCCTTCCGGTACCCCGGCCGCTATGGGTCTGAGAACAGCCTCCCCGCCACCGGCACCCGGAACATGCGATCCCGTAGGAAGCTGCCAGTGAGGGTGAGGTAGGGGGAGGGATATTTGCCTCTTTGAGTTTATACAATAGACCTTAGTGTCACGTCGTGGAGAAGGCTTTTTCCACGTCCAAGAACATTGGTATTGTTTTAAGTTTTCCTGCAAGTCCAGGGCAGCCTTCTCGGCCAATGCCAGCAGCTGCAGTGTCGTGGAGTGCCCATGACGAAAAATGATCTGATGATCCGGAAGGAGATGCCTTTCCTTGAATAGGGGGATAAGGTGGAGTAGAAGCACCGCTTAAATACTTTTGAGGCGATTGGGAGCAAACTGATGGAACGGTAGCTGAATGGGAAGACCGAATCCTTGCCGGGCTTCAAGATGCAGACCACTCTCGGCTCCTAACCCTAGAGCTCTAACCCTACTGTAAAGTTTTCTTCCTTTTTTCTTTTTTTACACAGGAGGTTTTAATTTCTATAGTGATAAAATGAGGGCTATGCTTATGAAGTTGGCTGGATTTAAGCGGAATACACACTCAATATGAATACTGAACATTTTAAAAAGGAATTCAACGTTTTATTTACAATATTGCTAGAGTATACATAATTCTATGTGTCTCGTTGTAAGCACCAGGAAAGTGACCCAAAGTTTCTTCATTAATTGCTTTAAACCTGAGTATGTCTTGTTTGGTTTTGGAGACCTGATAACCACATTGTTTATATGAATTACTTGAACACCATGGTCGGATAAACCATTAACAATTTGGATATGCTTTTCAGGACTAAAAATAGTTCTACTCACAAAGATGTTATCAGTTATTGTTTGTGAGCTATTAGTTATTCTAGTAGGAATGTATGTAGGAATATTACTATGTGTATCATGTTAAAGGCCCCTGAGGTGCCACTGAGTTGATTTACTTTTTGGCTTGGAGTTAAGAATTTATTCACTGTAACCTCCTGTGTTGGCATTGGTAAAAGTGTAACGTCCTATCCAGGTGAGTAAAGAAATTTTAAATTTCCCTATATGAGCCCGATACAGTATTATAATACCAATGCTAAGTTTCTGGACATCCAACTGAATAGCACACACCTTAATATCTTGTTCTACACAAAATTTAGAAAAACCGATTACCTTATGAAGTATATCTTGTTTTAAAAATATGCATATTTCTCCATCCTTAAGCGTTTTCCTTGAACGTTCTGCTCTTACAAAATGCCTATGCAACACTAAAGATGAAACTTCCTGTTGGGTTAAGTGATGTTCCGATATGGAGACGACGTGTTGGTTTACAGTTTCTAGACACACTGACAGTTCTTCTAGTTTGGTCTTTATTCCCCGAATGTTTTTATGAGAAACAGTAAAACATGTGTTAAGTTTATTAATTGGACTAGGATTCCCATTTCAAATACTGACATTGTCACTAACTTTCATTCTCCTTAAATTTCTAAATGTTTGACTATTCTTGTTAGAGTTTACCCTAAAAGGGAGGCCTATCACTTAAAACAGAAATTTTTGCAGAGGTCGTCTCTCGGAGGAAGAATCCCCCTTAAGGTTATTTATCTATCTCTCTGAGCAAGAAACGAAAGACTAGACGGTAAACACACATACAGTTTAATTTAACAAAAGGGATTTTCAGAGCTTTTGCTTAGGATAATGTACCCATTGTCAGATCATAGCATTACGTAGCGGGATATATTTCGGGAAGGGTAGCTGGGTGTATTTAACTAACGCTTTTCTCTGGTGTTAGAAAATCCTATTGTTGCACCAATTTACAAAGACAGAAAAAAATTAAATCCTTCATTGTTAAAATAAGAAATTCTAAGATACTGTTTTCAGCGCAGAAGAATGTGTTCAGAAACTTGGTGAGAATAGTTTACACGTTTAAACTTGAGCGTGGGAAGCCGGGTGTTTCATAGTGCACAGAGAAAATGCAATTGCAGTTGTCTTCGTTTAACAAGCTTCACTGTTACGAAATTTCAATGGACCACACGCACTATTTCTTTGCTAGGGACAGATTAAAATAAATACCTTCCGTGTCTCAGGTTGCCTACGAGAACTTTCCTGTGACGTCTTTGTTCCCAAGAGCTTCATTTTGTAAACTGGCGAATCCTTAAATATCTACTATGTTAGCGCAGAAGCATGTATTCAGAGTCACTGAAATTTTACAGTTACATGTTTGAACTTGCCTAAAATAATAGCTTTCGTGTCTCAACTTGGCTATGGGATTACTTTACTATCATAATTCCTAGAAAAACTGTTCTATAGTCTTCAACAAAGCCCTAATGTAAAACATTTCAAAGACAGGCATAGATTAATGACTAAAGGTTAAAACGGAAAGTTATAGAATATATATTGTTAACGTCGAATCTACGGAACATTCGGAAGCAGAATTTGAAACTTGTTCCCGCAATTTCCTTTTAAGAAGCTTTGAAAATATTGTAGCCCAAAACAAACAAAAAAAGTTCAAATAAGTAACCTATATGCTAGAGTCTGCGCATCCGTTCACTGGGATTATACCTATATTTTACTCAATTCACAGGGTACAACTTAAATGGCATTGTCGTGATAGTTAACCAAGAACATCTGTAGCTGCTTTGATTACACATATTTCTTACATGTCTTTGCCAGTTTTAACTGGTTTACAGCAGCTAGGCCAATAGGAAACTAGAAGTAGCTTTTGCCATTACTAATGTTTGAAATAGTTAATATCAAATAAAAATTAATTTTTGAAAGATTAAAAGGAAGTCGATGGTCACATTGCATGCTCTGGTTTTTATATAAATAAAAACGTTTTAATCGCACAACTCACCTTGTTTTACGCCGTCCCCTAGCTTTTGATACACTTAAAATGTCGTGCATGTATACCATCGTGGCATCAACCTTATCTCATTCCTTGCAATGTAGAACTCGTTCAAAGTTTACAGTGTTTGAGTCAAAATTCATAAACTGCGAGGGCAGATATGTAAACAAAGGTTATTTCTTAACGCAAAAGTAATTTTATCCAAACCACATATATTAATTAATAGAATATTTATTGATTTTCATCGAATGAAAAGAAAGTGAATTATCATTGTAAGTACCTAAGTTTGTAATATTATATGTTTAGTCTCTATGTTTAAAGCATTCTCCTGAAGTGTACACTTTGGAATTTTATGCTAGTTCAAAATTGTCAGTACCTTCTTAATCCTTAATATTCATCTTTCATTTTTGCGAATAGCGTTACACAGTCCATTTAAAATCAAAATATTCCAACTTCCAGTGCCTAACATATTGTGACTTCAAACCTGTTCTTATAACAGGTCTTCAATATATACCGACGTGTGTAATATAACATTATGTAGATCATGTTTACCCAGAATGTATATACTGCAGCAAAACTCTATAGAGAATGCTAATGAACTTTAATATACCTACATCGATTTCCTACGAATAAATAATTTTTCTAGTATACGCATCTAAATAAGCAAACTAAGTATATGCTTGCCATCGCATTATGAATATACGATTGCATGAATATTTGAGGTGGTTTAAATTTTTTATAGTGTAATACTTTATGTAACACAGCGAGATATATACTATAGGCGATAAAAAATATATAATTGTAATATAGTGTACTTCCACGAAGTACAAAATTAAAAAAAAAATAAAAGGATTAAAAAGGCGTTTTGAACGCGGCAAAAACGTAGTAATATGACAATGTCCATTCACGAACGTTTAATAAGGTGAATATTTCCCTTTATTTAAAATATTAGAATTTAAGCTGAATGCGCCACAATTTAAATTTTTCAAGTACTTTTTAATCACAGATATATTCTAAACTATTATCAACCTGTCCACTTTTGTTGTATACACAGATGTTTCGTCACTTTCTGTGATGTAAAGGCATGGGAGTTCGTAATGCAGTACAAAGTTCACACGATGTATGGGAGATGTAAACACGTCATCGAAAAGAATACATCCCTTGATTTCGTAATTTTTTCCACTTCTCGACTAGAATAGGATCGAAAAAAGAATAATTATTATGTTTTCATTAGACGCTTCGGTCGCCACCGCAACCACACCACCACCACCACCACCACCACCACCACCACCACCACCACCACCACCACCACCACCACCACCACCACTATAACCACCACCGCCACCACCATTACCACAATCACCACCACCAACCGCTATAACCACGACCATCATCATCACCACCATCACCGACACCACTATAACCATCACAACCATCACCACCACCATTGTAACCACCACAATCACCAACATCACCACTACTATAATCACCACGACTACTATAACCACCATAACCACCACAATCACCAGCACTATAACCACTACAACCAACACCATCACCACCACTATAACCACCACAACCACTACCATCACCACCACCATAACCATCACCACAACCACCCCATCATTACCACCACCACTATAATCACCATCATCGTACCACCACTATCACCGTCACCATCACCATCACCGCCACCACCATCACCACCACTATCACCATCACTATCACCACCACCACTACCATCACCACCGTTGTTCGAAACGCAATATAAAGATTGTAATGTAGAACTATCTAAAAAAAACAGGGGTCAAATTATAAACCGTTAAGTATTTGTGATGAAATTTGTAGTACTGATTTGTCATGACGAACAAAAAGTACTACCGCGAGAATTTGTAAAGGTACAGGAACTGTCTGGACTGTTTACACATGGCACTTTATTGATACACCGAAGAGTCTGTAAATGTTTCACGAAATGAATATGTGCAATTATCAATGCAGGAGCTTTTCTAGGTTCCCCTTAGTTAAAACAGAAGAAAATTAGTAATTGTCTTGTTTGGTTGTTTTACTGTTCATTTCCTAAATAATTATACAGGATGTTGGAAGAATGTTTCGCCATTTTCTTTTAGCTCACATTTCAATGCTGGTATTCTAGCATACATCTTGCAATTACCACAGATCGGTGGAGGGTCATTGAAGCGTAATTTGTCTTTGTTTCAATCTAAGTAAACATAATAATCATAATAAGGGATGCAACTTATTCAAATTTTCAACTCTTTGTGCAGTATTAATTCAATTTCAAAGAAAGCGACAGAAAGAAAAGAACAAAAATGTGGAGGAAAAAAATGATAAAATAAATACGAATTATGCTAGATTTCCCTTCTTGCATTATTAACTGTTTTATTTCTTTGGTGTTATAAAGTATTAACTTCATGAAAGATTAAGAAAAAAAGTATGTAAGTGGAAGGAATATCTAAACTGCGATAAATTCAAGACTATCTCTTACATCCACCCGTTTATTAAATATAGTAGTAGAACACACAGTTCTGGTCACGATACTGAGATAATTGCAGAGATTTCTCTCTCTCTCTGATTTTGTATCTCTGCTTTCTCTGTCTCTCTCTCCTCATTGTCATTTTCTTATTTTATCTACCATACTTTCTCTCCTTGTCTCTCCCTCTCTAATTAAGTCTCCTCCCAGTCCCTTCTCTCCGGCATGCTCTCAATATTTCTCCTTCTCTCCCCCTCCACCCACTCACTCTCTCCATAATTCCAACGTGAATATTATGTAGTGTTTTGAAAACCGACATTATTTTTCTTTTCTGGGATACTAATCAAAGCTAAAATATACGTAACATATTCAATAGTGTAGAAATTGTGCCACTGCATTTGTTAGGCGATCAGAACTAGACTACTCTACTCCAATCATGAGAACTTACAGAGCTACATGAGAATTACTCCGATATCAGAGCAAGACTACGGCTCGGATTCCAACATATCAAGATTTACACATTTCTGAGAGTTCTTATGCTTGCAACGCTGAATACCAAATTTAACTTCGGCGAAGGTACGTTTTTAATCCAGTTATTCAAGCGACTCATGACATCACACAAGTAGTCACGTGGTGTTCTTCCCTCCGTTCCCCTCTAGACGGTAAGCATACATCACAGGGATGTTCTCCTGGAGTGGAGAATAGTAGACACTTATCGCGAAAACAAGATGACAATAAAAGATTCATAATTATAATGCATCTAACTGGCTTACAACTGGTGCCTTCCATGTGCAGTTGTACACGAGTTGCCCCGGAAGAGAATTTGGAAATTGTTAAAGAACACATATTTATGGTGAAAGTGCCATACGAAATTACTAATGAAATTCTGGCGAAAGCGAATAAATTACCTGATCACAAGATATAATAGTATCCAAAAGCTGGCCGGTTTTCCATGCCAGGGATTCAGTTTGGCACTCAGAGATAGAATGTTTCAGCAAAGGATCGATATGAACCTAGGTTTCAAGAAGATCCTTATCACACACGGCAATCTTTCTCACAAATCAACATACTAATCTGAATTAACTTTTAGTGAATCCTCTTAGGATTTATATCATTATCCGGATAATAATGAGCAGGGTCAGGGTTCTGATAACATGTCATTTTTATTTGTTGTATTACAGAATATTGCTAAAGTGTACATAAATCTTTATCAGGAGTCCCAGATTATGACAATTTATATTTATTATCTCGTTTTTTGGTAATTTTTATGTAAATTTCTATTTTATGGCATTAGTTCCATTTTACGTAATATTTTTGCCATTTCCTTGCCCTTTGAGTCTTTATTTAGTAATTTTCTTGCATTTACACTGCCTGTATAAAGAGTTTAGTACTACTGGCATTTCACAAGCATTACTTCTCCAACATCATATATTTCACTATAATTCTGTATACACTTTACTTGCATACTTGGGAAAAATCACATTCTCATTTAATGGTTAGCTTGCGTTTTGATAGATAGCTGTTGTCAGAGGAGCATGTATAAATACACTTATGATTTCAGGTCCCAAACTAGGGATGTGACAGGACAGTGTTTCCTTTTTCGTAATAATAAGTACATACAGTCAAGCTGTCATTATGTCGTGTCGAAGTCCTTCATTCGTAATGAATTTTATATAATCTGGGAACAAAAAGAAGTTAATGCTACAGTTTCGTAAGACCTACATCAAAAACTACCTTATTAATTTTCTTTTCAGACTCTACAAACAAGAACATGGAACAAGCATGTTTCGTAATAAATTTTCTAAATTATCTTATCATTATTCTTGTAACTACTTTTTCCACTTGTATAGCAGTTATACCCATGTAAAAGTTCTTGACTGTCTGCGCATTAATTTTAATAAATCTCAATTTTACGTAATTTTCTTTAACTATTATGTCGATTCTTAAACAAATTAGTCACTTTATAGGTAATTTTTCAAGCATTTTAGGTCACCAAAATCCGAGCCCGTAATGAGTATCTACGTCTTCCTGCGAACAATGGACACTGCAGAAGATTCGGAACTTCCGCAGTCATGGCGATTAAACGACGCAGAATAAAACCATATAAGATTACTCAAATATAACCTGGCGGCATTGTGCACATAGGAAATTTTCGTGTGCATCAGGCTCGCTATGTATAATATTTGTGGTGCTATTCTTTACCGATGGCTGTACTTCTTGGGTAAAATTAAACAAATCTAGATAATACACCACCCCATAATAAACATTACCGAAAAAGTAAAAATTTAAAAAAGCTTAAATAAAAATTAAACATATAGCATTTAAGTAGTAATAATATAACAGAACCGAAACAATAGAAGTAATGACCTACTGTTCCCATACGGGAACAATAGAGATAATTATCATTGTTCCTTTCACACCTCCCGTCCATCCTTTGTGTTACTCCGGCAAGCCGCTAATGCAGGTGTCTTGTAGCTGTCACATCTTATTACAGAGGTTTGAGCCACAGAGAGACCCCGCTAATTGATCACCCTTGTAATACCATTGACTGTGTAATCCCATAATCCTTGTTTCACAATGCGCGCCTCCCTCCCCTCTTTGTGTTACACTGACATGTTGCTAATGGAGGTGTTATGTAGCTGTCAAATTTGAGTTACAAGGGTTTGACAAGGGTTTGATAACTAACGTCCACGTGTAAGATTATCTTGCTTTATTGACTTCAAAAGGACTGAAGCCGCGGCCAAAGGCATTTGTCGCCCTCTACGACTCTCAGTCGCGTGCAAACACCCCTCTAAATCTATGGAAGAGATTTAGTCACAAAGACGCCGACAATTAAAGTTTAATTGAGCGTACATGTTAACATATGTCTTTACCAATATTTTGACACCATTTGATGGTATTTTCTCGACACAGGAAGTCCCCGTCTCAACGTTATAAATATTTGGTCTCGTGGGCTGAATTGATTAATATAATTAAGTGTATATTCTCTATTTGTTAATTAAATGAGCCGCTTAATGAGTTTAATTGAATACATGTGTAATGCCATGTGGATTACTGGCGAAAGAAACTGCATCTCTAAGTGCTTGTCAATCAATCAGATAATGTTCGTCCATGTATAACATCATGTAGCCTCATCACTTCAAAGATTTGAACCGCTAACAAAGGTTATATCGCTCTGTAGTGTCATGAATACCCGGTATCACGTACCCTAGATGTGTGGACGCATGACGCCACCCACCCACACAATCTTTCTCTCTCTCCCATTGTCTCCTATGTGCTAGCACGCCGTTACCTTAATATGCTTAACGCTTCATTGATGATATGGGAAGTTGGATGCGCAAGCGACCTATACTGTCGTTTTAAACACCCCAGCCAAATACTTTTTATACCCCCTGAGGTGGGTAAACTCGATCTCGGATTACGAGGAGTAATTCCGCTTTCAAAGATATTCAGAGACTTGGGTTTTCTTTCACCGTAATGACACAGGATTTCCAAACAGCTACATTCGCTCTCCAGGAGCGCAAATGCTGGGGGAGATATAAATCATAGGGAAGGCTGACTCTGATCGGTAATATTTAATACTGCTTGATAATAAAGTTGAGTGCGGAATTAAAAAACATTGAACACTGCCGGGAATTGAACACGGAACTCAAGCGATACAAATGCTTTGATGAATAAAGAAACGTAGTTGTATATTGCACGTATTTTAAAACGATTTATCATTTAAGTAAACATACAGGTATTGCAAAAATGTGAATAACATGACACTGGGGACTTTAAAACATGCATTTTCGTGCACTCGAGCTAAAATAAAAGGTACATTCAAAACATGCATTTCCTCTAGAATAAGCTGTTGTAGGAGAGAGGAACGTTACAATGGAAATTCTGGGGGAACTTAAAACATACGATGTCGAAAGTCGTATTGAGTGCTCTAGCGGAGATTCGAACCTTGGACGCTTCAAACATAAATTAGATATTCGTTTTAAAACTTTTTCTAAAAATACATGCCAGCGGTCCTCGAGAAGTGAAATCATACATACTGAAAAGACGGTACTCATCAGGGAAAACCTCTCCACGCACCCTATTAAACATCTTTATAAGGATAGATGACGCTGGAAAAACCCTAACTTGTTTAGACGCGTTTATTTATGAAATGTACCCCATGCTAGACTATCTTCCCTGCATGAATCCTTAGAAAAGTTGTTTCTACTCGATAGGAATGGAGAAGTCAATCAGACCAATTCCCTTTATATCGCTAAACCTCTCGCTTACAATTTTTATATGACCAAAAACAATCATATAAAAGAGGCTGCTACTCCAGCAATTTTCACTGTGTCTTGCGAGAACTCGTCGAGATAAGTACTGTTCTTCTTTTACAACGCTTTGCGAAATTTCATCTAACACCATGTCTGGTAAGTTATAAATGCACTTCATTTACTTTAAAAGTTAACTGATTACTCTCTGCATTAATTTATAAATGTATTACTTCCTGTTTTTTAATGTCAGGCATTTGTATACAAATAGTGGAATATTCTGAAGTTAATAGCTAGTTGTGTGAATTTCATTGTCTCAAATACAAACAATTTAGTTAAATATTCATTTTTAAGTAAACTTATTATTCTAAGTGTTTAGATACGGTATATTCAGCGATGAATAATGTATTCAGCTCTAGAGAAGAATACATTTATTTGAATACCTTCTTAACCTTTTGCTTTTTTGGAATATTACAAACAGGCTCTTGCACGAATTTCATTTTCCCTAATGCTTTCATTTAGTGAAAACTTTCAGACTGTTTTCATTACGTTAAAAGAGATATTTCCGTGACTGTGTTGAATACTAAACCTTCTTTACATGCAATAGAAATTTTTTCTGCGGGCGATCACAGGAATCGAACCCGGGACTTCCCGAATACGAGCCTCGCACGTTACCTCGGTTGAACATTCTTCAGTTAATAGCTATTTGTGTGAATTTCGTTTCTCTAACGTTAACAGTTTAGTTAAGTATTCATTTTAAGCAAACTTATTATTCTACGTGTGTAAATAAGAGGTTTTTAGCACGTAAATGATATTAATTTATAGAGAAGAATATTTATATAGTTATTTGAATACCTTCTTAACTTTTAGCTTTTTTAGAATATTATAAAAGTCTGTTGTGCAAATGATTCGTTCTAACGAAGTAAATGTTTACATTATATTAAAGAATTTAAATCCAAAAATACCATGCTCAGTGGACTTCATTAATGAATCAGCGCCTCCTTTATATTTACACATATATTATCATTATTATTGTTGTTATAGTTATTATTATATTATACGAATGTAAATAATCTCGAGACTTTCAAATAAACGAATTTTTTTATGAAATTTCGGCTCCAATAAAGAATGTGCTTTTCTGTACCTTATGCAGGGAGTTTAGCAACCAAACTTAACACGCTGGCTGGAAATAGCATTTTCCCGGATGTTTAAAGACTACAAGATCCTCAGCCAGTGGAGACTTATAATATAAAAGCCATAAGAAAAATTGATAAGAGATATGGTGTTAGAATGGTTGCACTCTTAGGCGAAAAGGAGGTTTTTGTTCCAGCGAGATATTCAGTCCTAACAAGCGAACATTTGGAGGAAATGCCCGGAAAGTTTTAAATTGTATATCATGGATTAGTAGACATGGCAAGTTGAAGACATGTAAATTGCTTTTCTTCCTGTTAAGGTTTGTAGAAGTAATTCAGCTAATGTTTCATTTAGAGATATGGCCTTTGAGGTCATAAATTCTTGGATCACTAGGATAACATTCGTCTAAAGTATGCATCACTGTATTAAAAAAAACATATGTGTGTGTATATATATAATATACATCATATGTGTAAATAACATCTAAAGCCGTTTTGTAATATTCTAAAAAAGAAAAAAGTTTAAGAAGCTATTCAAATAATTGTATTCTTCTCTAGAAATGAATATAATTCATAGTTAAAAATCCCGTATTTAAACACGTAGAATAACAAGTTTGCTTAAAAATCAATACTGAACTAAAATTTTTGTATTTGAGACAATGAAATTCACACAACTAGATATTAAATGTACAATGTTCATCTATTTGTATACAAATGCCTGACATTAAAACAACAAGAAGTAACACATTTATAAATTAATGCAGAGAGTAAACACTTAAATTTTAAGCTAAATGAAATGCATTTAAAACTTACCAGACTTGGTGTTAGATGAAATTTTGCAAAGCGCTGTAAAAGAAGAATAGTACTAGCTCGACGACTTCTCGCAAGACAGCGAAAATTGCTGGAGTAGCAACCTCTTCTATGTGATTGCTTTTGGCCATATAAAAATTGTAAGCGAGAGGTGTGACGATATAAACTAATTTGATCTGATTGGCTACTCCATTCCTATCGAGTAGAAACAACATTTCTAAGGATTCATGCAGGGAAGCTAGTCTTGCATAGGGTACATTTCATAAATAAACGCGTCTAAACAAGTTAGAGCTTTTCCTGCGTCATGTATCCTTATAAAGACGCATAATGGGGTGTATGGAGGGGTTTTCCCCGATAAGTACGGTCTTTTCAGTATGTATGATTTCACTTCTCGAGGACCGCAGGCATGTAATTTTAGAAAAAGTTTTAAAACGAATATATAATTTATATTTGAAGTGTCTAAGGCTCGAATATCCGCTAGAGCACTCAATACGACTTTCGACATCGTATGTTTTAAGTTCCCCCGGAATTTCCATTGTAACGTCCCTCTCTCCTACAACACCTTATTCTGGAGGAAATGTATGTTTTAAAGTCCCCCTGATCCATGTTATTTACATTTTTACTTTTCCGATAACTACGGTCTTTCAAGATGTATGATTCTACTTCTCGAAGACATCCTTTTTAGAAACAAGTTTTAAAATGAATATCAAATTTATTCTTGAAGCGTCCATGGCCCGAATCTCCGCTAGAGTACTCTATAAGGCTTTCGACTTCGCATGTTTTAAGTTCCCCTGAATATCCATGTTAACGTCCTTCTCATGCAACACCTTATTCAACAGGAAATCAATGTTTTGAAGCTCCTCTGTATTTTACCTATCCTTTAGCTACATGCAATATACACATGCCTTTCTATATTGATAAAAGCATTTGTATATGTACAGTTCCGGGCTCAATTCACGGCGGTGTTCAATGTTTTTTAATTCCACACTCAGCTTTATTATCAATCAGTATTAAATATTACCGATCAGAGTCAGCCGTCTCTTTTGATTTATATCACCCCAACATTCGCGTTCCTTAAAAGTGAATTGAGCTGTTTGGAAATCCTGTGCCATTACGGTGGAAAAAACCCGTCTCTGAATATCTTTGAAAGCGGAATTATCCCTCGTAATCAGCAAGGACGGGTTTACCCACTTTAGGGGTAAAAATATATTTGGCAGGGGTGTTCGAAACGACAGTATAACTCGTTGGCGCATCGAAGCTACAATATCATCAATGAAGCGGTAAGTATATTAAGGTAGCGGCGCACTAGCACAGAGGAGAGAACGATTTTGTGTGTGTGTGCGGGTGGGTGGCGCCATGCGTCCAGCCATTTAGGGTACGTGATACCGGGAATCCAAGACGCTAGAAGGTGATATAACCTTTGTTAGCGGTATAAATCTTTGAAGTCAATGAGGATAGATGATGTTATACATGGACGAACATTATCTTATTGATTGACAAGCACTTAGAGATGCAGTTTCTTTCGCTAGGAATCCACATGGCGTTACACCTGTAATTAATTAAACTCATTAGGCGGCTCATTTAATATAAAAATAGAGAATATTCACTTAATTATGTTAATCACTCCAGCCCACGCGACCAGATGTTTGGAGCATTAGCGGCGCGGAATTTCAGTGTCGGGAAAATACCGCTAAATGGTGCCAAAACATTTTAAAGACACTTGTTTACATGTACGCTCAATTAAACTGTAATTTTCGGCGTCTTTGTGGCCTAAGTCTCTTACATCGATTTAAAAGGGTGGTAGCACGCGACTACCGCATCGGATTAACATGACACACAACACCTGTCAACACTTGTCAATCACATCTGACAGCTACATGACTCTCCATTAGCGGCTTGCCGGAGTAATACAAAACAGGGGAGGGCCGTTTATGCGTCCATACTTCGAATCTCCGCTATAGTACTGAATACGGCTTTCGACATCGTATGTTTTAAGTTCCATTCCTGCAACAGATTATTCCAAAGGAAGTGCTTGTTTTGATGGTGCCAGTATTTTACCTCGAGTGCGCGAAAATGTATGTTTTAAACACCTCATCATTCCTTTACTTTAGCTATATGCAATAGACATATACGTTTCTTTATTCATAAAATCATTTGTATCGGTAGAGTTCAGGGTTCAATTTCCGGTGGTGTTCAATGTTTTCTAATTCCACACTCAACTTAATTATAAATCAGTGTTAACCCTCCGTTGGTCGCCAGAGGCCTAAGAGATCCATGGCATTGTTTAAATTTTATAATTTTCGAACAAACGCACCTGTTAAATTGCCTGACTGGGACATATAACATTATACCTTGCTCGATTGTTTGCTCTAGTGACAATCTTATGTGTTTATTTTTTTGACTGGAAGAATGACTAATCTGCAGTTTCTTGTCGCACAGGTCAACCAGATTCCACGCGCCTGCTCTCGTTACATATTGTTGACAGATTTGTTCCTCATTAGTTGTGCAACATTGCTTTGCCATTGCAGGGAACTGTTACTGCTTCTCGTGAGCATGAGTAAAAGGTGCGATCTACGAAATCCGAATGATTTGGAAGAAGTATATCGCCTAGTTTGCGATGATGATGCCTTGCCCGTGGACGACAACTTATATGAATCAGATGATTTTGATTCTGAAGATAAACTCGAAACGAATTCTTTAGATGCAGAAACCGATCATGAAGATGAAGAGTAAGACGATGAAAGCAGCTTGTGTGATATAATCGGCGCAACAGTTCTAGACACGTGAAAATCTTAATGAGAGCTATGATGCGAGTTGCTTACCAGATCAGGTGGTGACCGGTGGACTGCATACTGCAGGAGTGCGTGGGACAGTCATCGTCAAATATCCACACCGGTTATGCACTGCTTTGCGCTGATAAACTTAGTTATATACAGTGTATTAAAATCCACGCTGTAAAAAGCGCTTAATATAAAAAACGCTGTCAATCATTGCCTCCAATTCTTCCACACCGAAACAACCCTTCCTCTTCTGCGGAATCACTCACATTATTGCCGTCATCGCTGCTGTCACTACTTTCTGCACCATTATCTTGGATGAGAATTCTTTCTATTTGATTTTCTGCAATTCCGTATTTTTCGAAATAATGATTCTTAATTTATTCAACATGTCGACATACATTTTCCCATTCTGGGCTTCCAATTTCAGCAAATTACTGGCGTTATAACTGCTCCACATATTTTAATTTGAAAGTCATATTTCTGCATGCCACCCATTTTTTGATATCAGCCCAGATTAATTCGATTGGGTTTAGATCTGGGTGATGCGATGGGAGTCTAAGTACATTATGGCGATGTTGTATTACTATCTGATCAAGTATGTATGACGTCTGAAGCTGTTTGTTGGCTTTAATTAAGTTATATAGCTTTGTTTTACTCATGCTTTCATCTAAAGCTTTATTATGTCTAAGCAACCAAGCTCTCATTTCTTCTTTCAAGGAAGCTGAGGTAGGTGGTTTGTGAATTTGAGTGTTGACGCACTGTGAAGCATTGTCGATGACCAGAACAGACCCAGCAGGCATATAGGTATAACATGGCGTTGATTCACTTCATGTAATTTTCTGTATTCATTTCTTGATTAAAATCTCCTGTTGTTTGTTGCGACTTGTAAAAGAAGGGCATTTGGAACCAAGCCGATCTTTCCAACAGCACGAACAATAATAAGTATTTGCCTTTGGCAATAGATGCCTGCAAACCTAATTCGCTATCGTCACTCCAACTTTTAGATGCTGTAGGACTGCTGTGTATGTATGACTCATCTTCATACACTATAGTATTTTTCTGAAATTTGTAGCACCACCTTAAAAATTAATGCTGATATAAGTACATATAAAATTATACTCCTTTGGAAAGGTAGAATCAGACTGAAAAATTCAATGCCATAGCCGGGATTTGAACCACGGATCTTAGGCTTTCCGTGCCGTTGGTCTAAGTGACTAAGCTATCATGGCAACATTTACTTTTTATTTTTTTTATTTTATTATTTTTTATTTTATTTATTTATTTATTTTGCTTTTCTGTTAGAGTTCTATTTGATTTCGGTTTCTTCCACTTGAACCCTAAATCTTTAATAATTTTTCTGAGATTTGTAGCATCACCTTGTAAGTTTCTGCTGTGTTTCAGCTGGATGAGCAATCTGCTTATTGTTAGCACATTTTTTTCTTCCACATAGGAATTGTGAATCGTGCGCCGAATGACGCATTCGAAATCGTCTATTTCTGTAATACGTTTAGGGACCTTATGTTTCTTCCCAGGTGTGTCAAATGGTACTCTTTCATCCATATGTTTTTTTCTTATCTTTGAGAACTCTGGAATCGGAACTCGGTGAAACACCAGTTGCTTTGACTACTCTTTCTTTCATTCTCTTAAGGCTTTTGTGGAAATCGGATGAACATATATTTTCTTCCTTCATCTCTGCTTCTTGCTTCATGAAGTCGAGGACATTTGCAATTATTTCCCTACTTTGACTATGCAACACCTTACCACTTAACTTTGAAAACATAGGAGCCATGGTTATAAATATAACAAATATGAAATAAGTACTATTTAGATACTGCAGCTCTCTTTAAAATTACAACCAGATGCAGACACTTTCTATGCAGACTGTATGTGTTACGCTCTGTGAGTAAGCAAAGATATTATATCGCTTTCGTTGATAAAGCTAAACATAAACCATTCCTAGGCTCGGCAACTGGGTTGGCAATCAAGGTCACGAGTCCAGAAGTTTTGTGCGAGTAATAACATGTATTTTATAGGTAACATCATATGCTTATCATAAGAATAATTATTATTGTCAATATATTCTGTTATTATTTGTAGTAAGAGAAGGAACAAAATGGGATAAACCCCTTGAAAAAACACAGACAAGAGCTCACAATGTATTGACCAAACCTCCTGGTATAATAGAAGCTGCCAAAAATGCGAAAACGGAAATTCAATCTTGGAAGCTTTTTGTTACCGAAGGTATAGTTGATTTGATTGTTATTAGCTCAAATAATTACATTATTTGCGTGCAGCACAAATTTGGTCGCGACAGAGACAGCAGATCTACAGATGCAATAGAAATAAAAGATATGCTAGGCTTAATGTACCTGGCAAGTATTTTTCATGCTGGACGCCAGAAAATTCACGATTTTTGGGGAACCGATGATCTATAAATACCTCTATTTCGAATGGCTATGTCCCAGAAATGCTTAGTTTTCTAATACACCGTATTCGCTTTGATGACAAAAGCTCAAGACTGGAAAGGACGAATATTGGATAAATTGGCTGCTGTTAGAGAAATGTTTACATTGTTTCTGAACAACTGTCAGAAGCATTATTCTCTTGGACAAAGTCGACGAACAGTTGCCCGCATTTAGTGGTTGATGTGGTTTTAGACAATATATACCGTCCAAGCCAAACATATATAGCATAAAATTATTGTGTTTTAGTATGCAGAACTGTTTTATAGCACTAATATGGAGATTTATTGTGGACAGCAGCCGGACGGACCATATTTGCAAACTAATTCGGCAGAGGCTGTGAACCAATCTCTGGCACTGGACGAAATGTTACTACAGATAATTGGTTTACCAGTGTATCGACGGTGAATGAATTGCGCAAAGTACAACTTTCTCTCATTGGTGCTGTACGAAACAAATAAAAAAGGAATTACCCATTAATTTGCGAATTATCCACTGACAAACTTGTTTCATGTGTTTCAAAAAAGGGTAAAACAATAGTTTTACTCTCGTGTCTAGATGTTTTATCCACACAGTTAACAGAAGGTCCTGAGAAAAATCCTGAAATATTCCTGCATTACGACGACACTAAATCTGGAGTTTATGTAGCAGATAAATTTTGTGCTACATACAATGTAGCCAGAACAACGAGAAGGTGGCGCACTATAACTCTTACCATATCTTGAACATTGCAAGTATTAAATCTATGATTATCTCCCTTGGAAACCAAGATAAATATTCCACAAGGCAGAGTATTTGAAAACAGTCTTTCGCTTTGCTGTTGCAACAGCTACAAAGGTGAGCAACAGTATCAAATCTACCAGGTGATTTGAAGGGCATGTTGACAAAATATAAACCTGAAGAATGCCCAGTAGATGAATTGCCGAATACACCGCTATCCACATTGAAAAGGAAACGATGTCAACCCTACAACAAAGACAAATGGTACTGCAAAACTAAATATGCATGAGGAAAATGCATTACTCCCCTCTGTTTGAGCAAACATGCTAAAATTAATTGCGATATTTGCTTAGTCGGGGAAAACACGGGAGAGGTAGTAGATGATTCTGAGTAACTGAGCATTAGAAGTGGCACGTATACCTGAAAATGGTAATGTATTTCTTTATATTTATTGTAATAAAATTTATAATGCATACGTACTCATATTTTAGACTGTGCTTTTATGTTGTAAGATAACACCTACTAATGAGAGCCATGTATATATAATCTAAATAAAGGTAAACATGAAAAAATGGATAATAAACGAAAGATAAGAGAAATACAAACAATAACAACAAAAACATAGCGCTGGCCTACTAGGCCCCGCGCGACTAACGGTATTCTACCATAGCGCGCGCCTGGCTGAGGGTTAAATATTACCTATGAGATTCAGCTTTCTCTATGATTTATATCTTCCCCAGCACTCGCGTTCCTGAAAAGCGAATTGAGCTGTTTGGAAATCCTGTGCCATTACTGTGGGAAAAACACCCAAGTCTCTGAATATCTTTGAAAGCGGAAGTACCCCTGGTAATCAACGACGTAGGGTTTACCCACCTCAGGGGGTATACAGCATATTTGGCAGGAGTGTTTACGATAGGAGTATAACTCTCTGGCGCATCCAATCCCGGGGAGGTAATGGTTTCTCTACTTAAAATCTGAAATATTTAATGTAAAATTGTTTCGATTATAAAGAAGGGAAACGGAATGTTCTTTTGTGAATTTAATACACTCTGCATTATAATGCTGAGATTACACATCATGTGTAATATTTAATTTTGTAAATAACACCGATAAAAGAGGTGAAGGGTCTTTAAGCATGCTTTGGTTACACAGAGGGTGGGGACAATCTCCCATATCATCAATGACGCGGCAATTGTATTAAGGAAGCGGCGTGCTAATACAGAGCGGGGAGAGAAAGAGGGAGGGTGAGTGTAAGTGCGTGTGTGTGGATGGTGGCATGCGCCCAGCCATTTGGGGTACGTGATACCGGGAATTCAAGACGCTAGAGGGCGATATAGCCTTTGTTAGCGGTTAAATCTTTGAAGTCAATGAGGCTAGATGGTGTTATATATGGACGAACATTACCTGATTGATTGACAAGCACTTAGAGTCGCAGTCTCTTTCGCCAGTAAGCCACATGTCATTACACCTGTAATCAATTAACCCCTCAATTAAACCCACTAGACGGCTCATTTAATATACAAATAGAGAATACACACTTAATTATATTAATCAATCTAGCATACGCGACCAGATGCATACTTAGAATATTAGCGGCGGAGACTTCCTATGTCGGGAAAATACCGCCAAAGGTGTCAAAGCATCTGTAAACACACATGTTTACATGTACGCTCAATTAAACTTTAATCATCGGCGATTTTTTGGCCTAAATCTCTTCCATTGCTTTAGAGGGGTGGTGGCACGCGACTGAGAGTCCTAGAGAGCGGCAAATGCTTTTGTCCGCGGCTTCAGTCCTTTTGAAGTCAATGAAGTGAGATAATATTACACGTGGACGATCGTTATCAAAGCCTTGTCAAACCCTTTTCAATCATATTTGACAGCTGCATATCACCTCCATTAGCGACATGTCAGAGTAACACAAAAAGGGGAAGGTGGCGGGCTGTGTGAAACAGTATTATCTGATTACACTGTCAATCGGATTACAAGGATCATCAATTATCGGGTCTCTCTGTGGCTGAAACCCTGGTCAATAAAATCTGACAGCTATATAACACCTCCATTAGCGGCTTGCCGGAGTAACACAAAGGAGGGGCGGGAGGTGTGAAAGGGGCAATATGCCATTATCTCTATTGCTCCCATACATTGTTCCCGTATGGGAACAATAGACCATTAATTATATTGTACCGGTTCTCTTATATTATTACTACCTCCTTAGGAGGCAAACTGTTTAAAGCCCTTAAAACATAAATAATCTTAAAGCTCTAATATACAAGTCACACTATATTATATCCAAGTTTTCAAAATAACTAAAATTGTCACACACAATTTTCCCATAAACGTTTGTTATGAAGCATTTTTTGGAAAAACTGAAATATAAGTGAAATATTTCGCATTTTGAATTCCTAAACCATTAAGTACCTGAGAAAGTAGCTACGATAGTACATATGCTATTCTCTAAATGAATGTAAGGTATGTTGTATACGAAGTTTCATAACTTCGGTCTAGGCGTTCTTAAGTGAAAACTTAAATTATACTTACATATTCCCTCGTAAACGTACATTAACATTGGTTATCAGTCCAAAGCTCAAAAATAAAAACGTTTTCTTTACAGCTTTTATATACGTATACTTAATAATATAATAAGGAATAAAGAAAACGTATAATTCGGGAAATGTTCACCGAGCGAGGTGGCGCCCCCGTAATGTGTTGTCACTGCTTTCGGGTGGTCTCGGGTTCAATGCCCGGCGACCTTCCACTCTGACCGGTGTTTTCGTGCTTTCCCGGGGGTCGGCAGGCGAATTCTGGAGTGCTTACTTCTCCACCACAATTTCCTTTAATCCATTTCCCTTTCATTCCATTTACTTCTCATCTTTCAGTTGTGTTTCTAGATTTGGGGTGTATGACAGTGTGCGGATGCATGCTCAATGGAAAGAGTATTCCCCATGAACACCAGAGGGCTGCTTGATTGCTGGGTCGTTCATCGCCCTCTTTCGGCAGCTCCAGCAGTGGGAAAGGTCTGGGAGCTTGAAAATTTTAGGGTCTTCCATGCGTCTCTGTGGTCTATCTGCTTAAGACCTGTAGGCTCCTTCGGTTCATTTACTTCATTCCTTCCTCCTGGGAGTTGGTAGCCGCAATAGATCTGTGCAGGTCACACTGCATGAGATGTCCCGCTCCCTTGAAACACCTGTTCTTATACATATGAGAAATGTTCAACCTGATCGCCACCACTTGATATGCACTTGGTTAGAACTGATGCACATAATTACCACTTTAAGGTGTCATTGGAAGAATCAGTTTCTATACGTTCCTCTTTCACTAGGTTTACATAAATAAGAATATTAAAATTCAGCACAATACAGAAACATCCATTATATGGCTTAGTGTAAAGAAAATAAATTGAAAATAGAAAGTAAAAAAAAAAAACTACTACCAAAGAAGTAAATACGAACATACTGTATCCCATAGAGTACAATTCTACCTTAAAATATAACAGGATACCATAATATGTGCTATGGGATTGCAAGTTGCCAACCACAGCTTGACAGTCATTTTTGATCTTCCTTAATTTCTTTAGTTTTCAACAGTTACCGTTTCCTCAGAGTTATTTTGCGGCGTGGATAAAATTGGTGCTTCTCTTGAAGACAATTTCATATCGAATCATTATTGATTCAGCTTCAGTGAGAAATATTTGCAAATAGATAAAGGGGAAGGTGTACCTACCTGCCTATTGTCTAGCCTAACGTGGTTTCCTTCAGTGCATCATGACTGGCATAAAATCCTGAAATCAAATTCAAATTCCACGTATAATGAAAGTGAAGAAGATAAACAACATCTTAAGTGCATGTTAAGATTTCATTATATATGTAAATGAATACTGGGAATATTGCCTCTTGAGGAAATCAATGCTAACGCTGTTATTACCTGTAGGAAACGTTCAAAATTTCACTTAAATCAGAAAGAACTGCAGTTTTATTTTATTTTCCATTTGAGTATGCTGTAACAAATCGCTGTCCGATTTAACATAAATTTATTTCCTGAAATGTTTTGTATGTCCGTAGTTATTGGGGCAGGGATTTTGATGACTTAAACGTTTTTAAAAGTGAACCATAAAATGACTGATTTTTTTACAAACATGATATAGTAATTGCAAAACTTATATAAATTCAGATTTATTTAATTTCTTAAAATTTGCACACATGGGTATAATCGCTATGCAAGTAAAAACATTAGGCATAAGAAATATTATGAGGTAATTTATAAATTAATTAAATATATTTATTGTTTCATGTCCTTGTATGAAGATTCCAAAATGAGAATTAAGTAAATTGCTCATTTAGTTGCATTAACTGTAGCAGTAGCTCCTTTGGGCTCTCGGGTAATACAAATTTCATTAACGAATGAGGACTTCACAGGCTATGACAACAGCAATCTGACTGTACGCACGAAGAAGGGAAATCTGAACTTCCATTCATAGTTTTCGATATAAATTCATAACTGTAATGTTACCTGCTGCTCTGACAATAGCCCCTCTACCCACAAGCAACCCTTTACAGAATAACCATTTAATAGGAATGGTTGTTTTCCCAAGAATGCGAGTAAAGGACGTACAAAGTTACTCTTATTTCTCAGCTGAATAGTGACATTTCTAATGTTTGAAAATGTATCCTTATTTAAAATGTCAGTAATATAAAAGTCTTTATATACCCAATGCAAATGCAATAAAATGACTAAATAAAGACATTAAAGGCAAGAAAAGGTCAAACAATGACAAAATATCGAAAACTGCCCTAAAATAGAACATTGCATAAATGACAAAGAAAAATGAGCTAATGAATACAACTTCAAAATCTGGGACCTATGATAAGGATTTATATACACGTTAGCAATGCCTATGATGCAACAGTTAAAAGATGACATGTGATCAGAATCCAGGTGCCAGTTATGCTTTATTGTTGAGCCCTTCATTTCACCTTCTGTAAACTGAAGGTTTTGCCACATTTGTGTGACATGAGAAAATTGTCTGTAAGGATACCAAAGGTTATTATGTCAGGTCAAACTTTTCACCCTAATGGACCAACGTCATACTGTTTTACGGGTTTTCGTGATATTACCTGCATAGATTTTTCTCAGTTTTCTTTCTGTCTGTTATGGAACCACAAATGCGGCAAAAAATACAGATAAAATTAACGAACTCGACTAATATACAACCTCAATTCTGTAAAACTGGGGGGAAATTAATTATCGTTCTCTAACCCTAAATTTTAATTAAAAACTTACTAGAGGAACTTATGCTTATAAACCCTATCAAAAGATTCCAAAAGAATTACATAAAAATTGCTAGGTGGTGCAGTGCTGAATGCAGAACAAAGAGAAACGATAGCAAGTTGGCGCTATCTAATGTTGAAACCGTGAAAAACCATGACCTAGTAGTTGGTGTCGTTTCCGCAAGAATTCGCTATGTGTATGTTCCTCCTGGCAACAGAGCATACTAAAGCGGGAATCAACGGTACTTATGAATGGTATTTATCGCGTTTGGGAATGGAAATCTTACTTTTGTAGAATTTCTTTTTCTTTTATTTCGATTTTCATAAATTGTAATGCTCACCAAGATGCTGAATCTTGGAAACTAAATTTAAAGCTTCAAAATAGTACTTCTCACTGTTGTTTTGCACGTGTAAAACCATAGCTTTTGAAACAAGAAAACGGGACATTTTATTTTTTTCTCAATGGAACAAGGGACAAATGAAAATGCGTAAAATTGTTTTGTCATAAATACAAAGGTTTCGAAGCTAATAATAAATAAATAAATAAATAAGTAATATATAACTTAATGCACCAGGTGAGTCAGCTGACCCTAAGTATTCGTATCTATGCAACTCGCAGTTTACAGTCTAATGTAAAAACATTGACCCTTTTAGCAAACAAGCTGTTATTGTTGCTCTGCCCTTCTATTCGGTACTATACGCAACCACCATTAATGATTTAAAGCCTGAATGAGCCAAGAAGCAGCGAAAGGCTTAAAAAGACGGTTCTTCATGGATATAATGCTTGCAAGTAGGTAGAGGAATGTTCTCCCGAAGAGCAAGTCAAAACTCGTGGGCTCCGGCGGAGAGGTTTAGCTCTCGGAATGTAATGAAGCAAAGGTTAGCTTTGAAGGTTCGAATCTAATACTTACCTCAAATTGTTTTGGTTCTCTTTTTTTTTCTTTCTCTTTGTGTTTATTTTATGTATTTAAGTGTACTGATTTATTTATTTTTGTTATTGGCTCTCCTGTGAGCCAAAGACACAAGAATTACAATCAGATAATAATTGTGGATCATCTTTACCCTACTAATATGTACCGTATCTGGTGTTGTAAATCGTGTTACGTGGTTATTTTTCATTCTTTTGGGCGCATATCATCATTATTAAACCTAACAGTTCTTGTTTCATGTTTAAATCTTATCTTTTACTTCTTTTACTGAAAAAGGAATTGTGAATGTGCTAAGTTCACTGGTAAACAGAATAATAAATTGTTAAAGAACGTGGATTTCATCAACGAAGTAAATGTTCAAAATGACAATCCCCTTCATTAATGCACATTTGGGTACGTTGCCAGAGAGACCTTCTTGCATACTGTAACATGCGCGGATTAATCTGCCTGCATTCTTAACGTATGGGTGCCCATAGATGATTTGGGCTTTGCGGTTCTTGATCGTAGACCCCTTCCTTTAAATCAACCCACAAAAAGAAATCCAGTGGGGTGAGATCAGGTTATCTAGGTATCCATGCAATTAGGCCCCCTCGGCCAATCCATTTTAGAATATGTTCTATGTAAGTGATTCCTTACAATCAGTGACCAGTGTGGTGGAGCTCCATCCTGCCGTATACACATTTTTGTCCTTTTTACTAGTGGCACATCTTCTAGTAACAATGGCAGTTCTTCTTGTAGAAATGCAAGTTACCGTGGTCCTGTGAGGTTATAAATAAGTGCGATCCAATTAGCTGGTCGCCTAATATTTCCGCCCTAGACATTGATGCTCCACTCTGGAACGTAGTTTCTCACATCCAGTGAGGATTGTCTATACTCCAGTAGTGCATATTATGGCGGTTAACTGTTCCAATATTGTGGAAGGGAACATTTCCTAAACACTCTGCATCCATTTGCGCTCGCTGCTTTAGCCACTGTGCATGTATCATTCGCGCTTGAAGGTCGCGTCCGTGGAGAGCCTGATATAGCTCTAGATGGCATACGGATGATATTTATTACGGTGGAATATGCGCATCGCTGAGGACCACTTAGACTAATGTACAGATCTTGAGCTATGGTCCTTGAACTGGTATGTGCATTGTTTTCTATTGTGTTTCGCACAGCTTCCTCATTGCCTCCAGAGGTTACTGGAGCATCGCGAGCAGGTGGTGCTATTGCAAATCATCCTGTTTCACGAAGGCGTCTTTCAAACCTTCGAAAAGTGTCTACAGTAGGTGCCCTCCTTCCTGGAAACCGTTCTTCATACAGGCGCTTTACTGACAGTGCATTACACCTTGTTTCTCCATAGATTAACAGCATTTCAACATACATTACACGTTTGTATTCGTTATGACAGCAGTCGTGTCTCATAGAAAGGTTTCAAATACTTAGTAGATAATGGAGAGTTTATTCACGCCAAGTATTGACGCAGGTGCAAATAGCTAAAGCCACTTTGCATGTGTGAAGTGTTTCAAACTTGGCTGAATGTGTCAAGCATAATACCGAGTACAATAAAATACCTACTACGAAGTATAAATTATCCACCTGTCAACGGAAAGCATGACGATTGTTCTATTTAGTACACACTTATAATGTTATCAAAAATGTTCTTTGTATCATAATATGAAATTATAGGGCCAAAGAGATAAAAAAGGTAATAAGAAATCTGAGCTTAGCAGGAAGGATTTGAACCTAAACTAAAGTGGCACAGTGGTAAAGCAACGTGATAATACCATTCGGCCAATGCTACCTTGCAAGCTGGGGTTCTTATAGGGATTAATAATTGCAAAACTCAACCCCACCTCGAATCTTTACATGCTTTTTGCAGCTTCGTGCAGTGTTTGGAGCTCATTTTGATAACTTTAACTTAAATAAACAAACTGCATCAGCCATTTCAATTACTGTATGAACTGAAATATGCCATAGTTTGTGACAGAAGAAAAATTATCTACCTAATACTTAGCATTTTTGACAAGGCTGTACAACGATCTTTTGTTGGCTGACGGCTTAAATCCAATTAGTTGCACTAGTAGATCTGTCAGTTTGTTTTCAAATAGTTTTGCCTACCGATGCATGTGATAAGTTGTTCCTTCAGGGGCGTTTTCAAAGGCGTGTGTGAATGTATGCTAAAGAATAAAAGTTTACAAAATCAATTAAAAGTGCTACTGCAGCTCCCAGTGTCAGGGCGGGATGTTTTTGGCATCGACATACATGGCGATAGCATTCTGTCCCGTAAAACACTTATGCACTGAGTTATCTATCCCTCCTCGATAAAATGTTATGCAAATCAGCCATTAGAAGGCATTCAAGAAAGGCGTAAGTTACATATGTCGCTTAGCACGTTGCATAAATTCAAAAATAAATAGGTGTAGCTGACTCACCTGGTATATAGTAGCTCTGAATCCATTCCAGCCAAACCATACTGTAGAAATATTAGTGCAGGAGTCATTCCTCATACATTGAATAAGTTTAGAAGTACAGTCCATGGATCTGAAAGATTGGTTTTGGTGAACAGTATGGTAAGCGAATGCTCCTTCAGCAGTTGCTATTTCAATATCTGTCACCAAAACCTTCTTTTTTAAAAGAATTAGTCACTAAGGTGCTAGAAGAAGTGCTTGTACGCACCACTCTTTTATGTTTTTCACTGTTCATATGTTGTGATATATCCGTTCCCCCCCCCCCATGGCTTATACTGAAAGTAGATGCACACTTATTGCAGCGAACATCTGTGTCAGAATAGTTAGTTTAATGTATGGATATTCCTTTTGTAGGTCACTGTTAGAAACACACTTCCTTTTCGACGGTGGCATATTATTAATTTCAAGTGTTTTAGCACTCGCAGTTTACAAAATTTCAATGTGTATTATTATTTCACAACTACAGAACATCGTACTGTCTTCTACCGAAGTCACAAGCTTAATGAATTTCTTCTGGCTCAAGCATATGCGTTTACAGTTATCGTTATTGTTGGCGGCAATCGCATCAAACATGAGTAATTACGATTTGTTTGTTGATAGCGCGGACCGGTACGACAATTGTTGTGCGCAACTGTACTTCTCCAAGGGAAGTCTCTACATGGTTTCAGGTGTATATGTATTGCAAACCCATAATATAAGCAGCGGTTTGCTTCGTCAGTAATTGTTAAAGCCTTTAAAGTTTTTATCAAACTCATGCAAAACAGGACATTTTGAATTTTTGAGAACTATAGTTAAAGGTGTTGTATGCCGATAAGTCATTGCCACAAAGAAGGGACATTTTGGCCTTTCGTTTCTACTTTAAAGAAAGACGGGACAGAGACCAAAAAAGGGACTGTCCCGGCTAATACGGGACTTCTGGTCACCTTATTTGGAGTGCTGTTATGCGATAATGAATCTACATGCCTTAATATTACAACCTAAAAATCGGACAAGACATTTCTCTACCACCACTTGATTTAGTTGTATTAAATTATCGCTGCTGTTACATTAGTTTGGTGATATATCTTAGTTCTGATTGATAATATATTTTAAAGATTAAATCATATTACAACTGGACTAAGTGCACATGCATAATAAGTACCCTCTTATTTTACAGATTCAGTTTCTACTTGGTTAACATTTTACTGCAGTAAGCCACAGTAATCAGAATATCCGTAGTTCAAACTCCTTATATACACCCATACAAACAACCCGGCAGTAATAAACATTACAATAATAGAGCAAGGAGATGCTTAGAAGTAGAGCCGACCTGTAATAAGCAGAGCTCCAATAATTTATACTGAGAGAATCTGGAGTTCTAGTTGTATTTATTTTGACTAATTCATCAATGAAATTAAAAAAAAGACTCAAGTAATATATACACAAAATGTGCTTACAGAATAGCGATAATTATAACAATTGAGGTGGTACGCGGCGTGAGGATCGTAACAGGATGTGACATGGGCTAGCTCTGCAGCATGGAAGGTCTGGGATTGGTCCTGCGTTCGGGTCTTGGTTAACGTTCAGATTGGATCTTTTCTCAGGGGTAGTATGTAACTCGACTGCTGTATTTTATGTTTCTTTCTTTCCCCATCACCTTTATTCCTGTATTGATGCCGTCACACATGCAACGCACTACGCACCGTTGTTACTGCCCCTTACTCGGTGTACATCTAACACGTTTGCCCGCGTATTTATCCTGTCGCCTGTGTACCACTTGTCTCGTGCCTTAGCAACTCATTATCGTCAGGTTTTAATAGTTTTACTTTTAGCCACTTCTCCGTTTCCTGTTTACCGAGCGTCAGCAACTTCTGTGCTCTCCGGTGTTTTAGCAACGTCCGCCTACTCCAGTGTTTTACCAATGTGTCGCTCTCAAAAATTGTCTCCCTCCACTTAAATTTTGAAGCCGCTTGCTGTGTAGCACGTGACCTATACCTTGTCTCCTATTTAAATTTTCCTTCAGAATACCAGCTTTATACTTGGAAAGATGCATTGAACTTATGTAGGACTTACACCCCCCAGGACTTACAAGCGGGTGCCTGGGGTCAGAGGCCCGTCGAGGAGCAGACACTAATGGATCAGACAGAGCATCCAGGATGGGTGATCAGCCCGATGCCTGGTATGGGATGAAGGAAGTAGATGAAACGAAATGTGGGTGAAATGGATGAAAGGAAAGGTGATGATGGAGCAGTTGGTGGAATGAATGGCGGGGGAAACCGGAGAACCCGGAGAAAACCCGCCCAGACGCCGCTTCGTCCACCACAAATCCCACATGCAGGTCCCTGGGATTGAACCCGGGCCGCCTCGGTGGGAGGCGAGCGGTCTAACCACTCGGCCACGGCGCCGCCCCTCGGACAATTTAACTTCCGCTAATAGTCGAACAGATGAAGGTGGAAATCATATGTACTTATAGGATCACGCAGTTGGTATACCTAAGAAAAGCAATTGAAGGTCGTGTCCTATAATTAAGAGCATACAATTATAACTATAAAACCGTTCTTATAGACAGCTGTGACTAGTTGATATTCAAAGTCTTCTCTCCCGAAATGGTCACTTTGTACATGAATGAAATAGTTGTGACTAAATATAATTCAGGCTCCAAAAAACACCAAAAACGTGTAATGAAGTTTTTCTTTCGGAATAGGTAAGTAAAGGAGATAAGTCGCTTTAAAATGAAAGCTTCAAGCAATTTGTACGAAGGTGCAGTGTTTAATTCCAAACATGTGCTCTAGTGCTGCCTGACTCGATTACAGAAAAGCATTACAGTTGAAACTTGGGCGGAGGGCGTTACGTCCCCCTGGAGATTACCCAAAAAACTTGCCCTCTAGTTGTCTGGTGTTACCTTTTATAGCAAGGATTCGTATCGCGAGTACAGAAATCCTTGTACCTGGTTATCAAAATTAAGGGTGTTGTGCAAAGTGCAATTGGCAAATTGGTTCCACCAGTTAGCTTTTGGTTCACAAATAAGATATCATAAGGTCAGTTGCTTCCTGGTCATAAAGTCCGATAATAGTTAAGAAGGGAAACCAAGATTAGATAGCTTGTCTTGATTCACAAAAGCAAAGATATTTCTTAAGGCTAATGACCGTGTGGTCCAATCACTCTATTTACCTCACTGTATACTCATTTCATACACGTATTACATTTACTTGGTACACACATTTATTACATGCACTTATTACACCCCCTCCCTTATAAAATCTATGGTCCAATCTTTTCGAAATTTAACGAAAGAAAGCCTTGCTTCATGTTCTTCTTGCTATAGGGTCGCTTTATGAACTACTTACTCTTACTGCTTGATCTTTTGGAGATAACATAGAGTCACTACTTGATGCAGCCTGTCCCGTAATTACCGTTAATGTACCTGCTTCGTTATCTCCCGAAATTCTAGTAAATTTTATGTTTGCTTCTGGCTGTGCAATGTTAACCATGTTACTAAACTTCTCGATGGTTTGTTCCATACATTTTTTGGAGTTATTTTGTCACACAAGAACCAAAAACAATTTATACAACATTTAGAATAGCAACAACAGATGCCAACGAATAACATGCTCCCAATCACTAAGCTTTAAGCTACTGCTGTTACATACAAATAACTAGAATCTTGCTTTTCTTGATCAGTGATTAATTTTTCTACCTCATTAACCTTGATACTTGTTGGTCTCAGATCATCACTAGATGATGGTATATTTACTAATGGTTCATTGATAGGTAAACTGTTGTTTTTTAGTTTTATATCGTCAAAACTACAGTCAAAATTTATATCAGCTGTGGCATATAATCGCTATTATATTATTTTGGATGTCTTACTCGACAATGCTGTCAATTTTACATATGCTGAATGCCTTTTGCATCCAGGTACAAATGATAGTAAACCTGTATTGTCTAACTTAACAGTGTTGGGTTTTCCTGGACATATTACAGTAAATGCTTTTTTGTCCGTTGCTCACATACAACCACCTACTTGTTGAATGTAATGGTACCCAGAATGTATGACTTAATTTAACAATTCCCACATCACAACTTTCAGGAAGATTTTGCTTTGAAGGACGAAGCAAAGTGGCTTCTCAGTCTTCCTGTGGAATGTAAGTGCTGATTGGAATGTTCTCTTTACAGATAAACATAAATTCATTAGGTTGGAAACATGCTTGAAGTTCATTTCCAATTATTTTACCATAATGATGCCTTAGTGTGTCACTGAAGACGTATTCTTTCCTAAAGTCAATGTGATGATACACGTTATCAAACTGTAACACTGGTATGGGTTGAAGATTATAAAGCTCATAATGGGTACGAGAGAGTAATTGAATGTTTAACACATAAGCAAGGTGTTTTTGATAGGAATAGGTAGTAGGAAAAATTATTTTTAGAAGTTCTGAGAAGGAAAGGTTCGGATATTCCAGTCCACTTGGCAGGGTTTCTGACTTTAATAAACTTTTAATTTTCATAAAAATGATAAGCTGTGGTTGTATAATGTCCATTTCAGCATGAACAAATACATCTACTAATTTCTCAAAAGCGTGTTGTCTTTCCGCAATACCTCTCTGAACTAATCTGAATTGTTCATTAATTACACTTATTTGATTTATTCCTTCTTGGTGCTCATCAAACATCTTATTTGCTAAATCAACTAATTTATCTTGTCCGACCTTCAATTTCCTCTCATTTATATTAACTTTCTGAATAGTACTGTTAAAACCTAATATTGTGGACTTAATAACTGTCGTTTGTTCTTTCGATAAGTGCAAGTACTCTGTTTTCTTTCCAATTCATTTCTGTGCTCGTTATATATAGCTGCATATGAATATCTTAAAGTATCAAATAAAACTTTTTCAATTTCCCCAACAAAATTTAGAATTCCTCTTTTTCTGCTAATACTAGGGGTACATGGTTCTGGTTCTAAGTATTGTGCTACTATATCTCTCAGCCTGTGAACCTGTTTTATTTTTGAACTCATATATTTATCAAAATTTTGGCAATCTGTTAAATGATACCATGATGCTCCCAAAACAATATTCGTTAACCTTCTTATAATGACTCTTAGTGTGTTTCCATAAGTCTCCGCTAAGACTTAAATCAAGTTACGATACAGCTTCCCTTTTAACGGATAGAAACTAATGGTTCCCACTTTGTCAAAGTATATGCCTGTCTTTGAGTTGCGCTCTTATGCATTCTTACTGCCTCATTGAGAACAAAAATCACCAACCACTTCAGTAACTTCATGTTCCATCAATCTGAAATAGAAGAAAAATAGGGCTTTAACCTATTTTATGCACTTGTTGATGCTTTCTTTGGCCTCATTCTTGTATAACAGGATTAGAAATCCTATCTTCCAATATTTCGTGTGGTCCCTTCCAAATAGGATCCAATTTCTGCTTCCCTTTAAATTTTAATAACACTTAATCTCCTTTATTAAATGACCTAATCATCTGAGGTCGTTTTTTCTGCTGCGAGTCTTTCTTCCTTATTAACCTTTCTTTAGCTATCTGAAATTTATCTTGCATTCTGCCTGTTATATCTACTACTATATCGTCATAATTATACTGCAGAGATTTTGCCTACTTCAGTGCCGCAGGTATATTTGCAATCCTACCAAACAAAACCTCATACGGTGTAAACTTAGTGATGGAATGTAGAGTTGTTTTGAAAGCAAAGGTAGCCAAATTTAACCATTTATTCCACTGTGTGTTCTTCTCTGTACAAAAGCATCTTAAATAGTTTACTAGTGTTTTCTGTGTTCTCTCAAGTGCCCATTACTTTATGGTCCGTAAGGTACAGTGTTAATTTTATTTATCTTTAGTAATTTGAAAATTCGTTTAAATACATCACTCATGAAATTAGTTCCTTGGTCTGTCAAAATGCGGTTTGGTACTCCGAATATTGGAATTATATTCGGAACAAAAGTTTCGCTAACCTCCTCAGCTGTTTGTTGGTGTAAGGATATTGCAATTAAATATTTACTTAGGTTATCTTGGCAGGTCAAAATGTACTTATAGCCATCTTCACTTAGTGGTATAGGACCTACAATATCGGCATATATATTTTATCGTGGTTCATCTGCAGTGTCTGTAATTTTTAGATTTTGCTTTTGATTCCTACCCATTTCCCTACAATTCTGACATATAGGATGATGTTTTATAAATTCAGCAATGTCTTTATCCATGCTCTCCCATTGAATGTATAATTTGACTCTTTCTATTGTCCTAGATATATCTTGATGTCCCCCAATCGGACAGTTATGCATCTCAATTATAATTCTAGTGTTTTTTTCCTGTGTTAACTCTTCTGCACTAGCAACCAAAGAAGTTAAGGGATACCTACTGAGGCTATCCGCATTGCAATGCCTATTTCCTGCTATATGCACTATGTCATAATCATATTCGTCTAGTAACAGTTTCCATCGTATCAGACGCGAACTCGGGTCCTTCAAATTAAGGATCCAAATCAAACCCTTGTGATCTGTAATAATCTAAAATTGTCTGCCAAATAGCTAAGGTCTAAAATGTTTACACCCAATATCACCCCTAGTAATTCTGTTTTCGGTGATGGAATAGTTCAACTCGGTTGAATTTAAAGTTCTACTTGCAAACGCTATTGGTTTATCTCTATATAAAGTTCCTTGGCTCAATACTGTTCCAGGTGCATACCCACTTGCATCATTGGTCAGAATGAATGGCTTCTTGAAGTCAGTATACTGCAGTAATTGTGGATTGATTAATTTTTCTTTTAGCATCTCAAAACTATTTTGTTCTCTTTCCTGCAATTTCAACTTTATCTGTTTCCTTAATAAGTCTGTCAATGGTTTTGCAATTGCACTAAACGTATCAATAAAACGCCTACAGTATCCCGCTAATCCCAAAAATGACCTTACATCTTTAACTGCTTTAGGTACTGGAAATTCTACCACAGCCTTTACTTTGTTTTTACCAGGTTTAATACCTTCAGCCGTAACCACGTGTTCTAGGAAACTTAACTCTTGCTTTAGAAATTCACATTCATCTGGTTCTATCTTTATGTTGTATTCTTTTAATTTAGAAAACACTCATTGAGTCTACTGTTGTGTTCTGCTATTAACTCCCCCATTATCAAGATATCGTCCATATACGACGGCTGATTGATAAGTCCATGACTTTAACGGGAGATAGCGTTCTAATCACAGGTTTCTTGTTTGCACCCAAGGCTTAGATCTACTCTGCGTATAATCACAGAAATTCGTCGTCATTCGTTTCTTAGAACATTGTTTAGAGCGTCTAAAATGTGCAGATGTGAAAATGGAGAAAAGTGAATTTCCTGTTCTGACAAAGCACTACTTTTTGCGTGGTAAGACGTGAAGGAAACGGAAGAAAAGCTGAACAAGTATTATGGAAAACCTGCTTCCTCACATGGATTAGTTCACAAGTGGTTCACGGAACTTCGACGTGGCCGTTGGAGCACATGAGATGCCGTGCGCACAGGACGGCCGGTTGAGATCACAACAGAAGAAATGGTGAACAAAGTTCTCGATATTGTGTTGGATGACCGCCGAGTGAAAATCCGTGATCGCCAAGACCTTAAACATCTCGAGCGAACGAATGTATAACATTCTGCACGAATTATTGGGTAAAAATTATTTATGGACGCTCTTTAACTGCTGCGGTCCTTAGTGTCCCATTCTATATTGGGCGTGAAGGACCAGTAATTTTGCTCAGAGGCGTCTTTATTAGGCTCGAGGTTCTTTTACGTGCCGTAAATCTACGACACGGGACCACCGGTTTTACTTCCCTTCCGAAGGAAGCCATGCTAAGCATTTTTACGCCCGAAAAATAATCCACCGCCCTCCGCAGGGTTTGAACCCGCGACCTTGGGAACCAGACGCTAGCATGGTAACCACTACACCACGGAGGACGAAATGAGAAAACTGTCAGCAAGATGGGTGCCGCGACTGCTCCTGTTGAGAACAAGCGGAATCGTGTGACCATTTCACAGGGATGTTTGAACATGTTCCAGCGCAATCCAAATGAGTTTTTCCGTTATATCACGGTTGATGAAACTTGGATCCATTACTATCAACCTGAAACCAAACAACAATCAAAGCAGTGGATTTCCTTCGGCAAACCTGCTCCAAAGAAAGCGAAAACTATTCCATCGGCAGAAGAAAATCATGGCAGCTGTCTTTTGGAATTCACAAGGGGTGATAGACATCCATTACCTGGAAACGGGTAAAACGATTACAGGTTCATATTATGCCTCAATGCTGGATCAGTTTCATAAGTAATTGTGAAAGAAACGACCCCATTTGGTGAAGAAAAAGTTCTCTTTCACCAGGATAATGCACCCGCCCACAAGTGAGCTATTGCCATCGCAAAATTTATGGAATTGGGCTACGAACTGCTACTTCATCCACCATATTCTCCAGATTTGGCTCCTAGCGACTTCTTCCTCTTCGCAAACCTGAAAAATTGGCTCGCTGGGAAGAGATTCACGTCCAGTGAACACATCATGACAGAAACAATCTCATATTTTGCGGACTGCAAAAAATCATATTTTTTGGAAGGGTTAAAAATTTCAAGAAATGTTGGACAACGTATATTGAATTAAAATTGATTTCTTGGAAAACATTGTTATTTTCTTTAAAAAGTCACTGGCATATCAAGCTCCCCGCATATACTAGCATTTTATTCCGATAAGGTAGAACAGAATGTTATTCATCATGCGCTGAAATGTTGCTGGAGCTGAGTTTAAACCCAATGGCATGTTTGTGAAGTGATAGTGTAAATATTTGGTACTGAACGCAGTTTTGCACTTATCTTCTTTAGTAATTGCTACTTGGTGATAACCCGCTCGCGAAATCAATGGCCGTGAATACTTTGCTCGTCCCAATTTGTCAAGAACGTTCTGTATATTTGGTAATGGTAAACTATCACCTACTGCAACTTCATTCAGTTTTCGAAAATCTATGCACACTCTCCATTTATTTTTGCCTGATGCGTCTAACGTTTTGGGTACAACTAATAATGAAAAATTCCATTCAGTATTACTTGGTATAATTATGCCAGCACGTAACGTTTGATCTACTTGTTTTTTTTAACTTGTGCTTGCTGTGCTTCTAGAAGCCTATACCTTTTAACGTGATTGCTCTAACTTCTGGAATAGTTGGGGTAGGAATCGTATGTCTAGGTGCTGTCGTTTCGGTTAACTTATCTCCTGGTTATCTAAAGATGTCATTATACTCTTCACATATCCTCTTGATTTCCTGAGTTCCCTAAGTTATGTGACTGAATCTCACATTTTGTTGCAACAACTTGAACGGACTGAAAAGTTGCCTCTGCCCTGTTGCTGTATCACATTTATAGATTTAGTTGGTGATTTTTACAGGTTTGGAACTCTGGACATTCTGATAGGAACCTCAGTGTTATTTATTACCAAGCAACAAAATGTGTTATTCTCACACTGTACTAAACTAGTTGCACAAATCAAGCCTTCTTGAATTTATTAGTGCTGAATCCATCGGACACCTTTTTGGTATTACACTTAACTATCTTTTCTATTAATGGTTCAGTTATTGGCAAGGGGCCATACTTATTTTGTTTTAGCCATACTTGTCCTAGCAGCAAATACAAATATTTTTGTAAATCATTAATAACATAACATTCATGCTTTAAGATTTCTAATGTGTTATCAAGTGTTAATTTCACTTTTCCCTTTATTTATATCTGACTACATGTAATACCCCGTATCACCATATGGAATTTTTCCCATTTCCTATACTTCAATGAGCTCTCTCTCACAAGAATATCTCTGACATCTGTATCTAAAAGTGCAATTCCTATGCCACCTTTTAGCTCTGGACATATTATGTACCTTTCATACTCCCCTAACTTATTTTCATTAATATCACTAGGAACGTTCCCTAGTGTACTTCTTTGGAATCATTGAATAGGACCTGCTTTGGTTGCTCAAACAGGTCTACTGCCTGTTTCCCTGATTCATGTCCTGAAGAAATGAATTAACTCAACAGTTCTTAACTTCATGTCCAATTTTCCCACAATTGTGGCATGCTAGCTTATTCTTACAATGTCATACCATATCCCTTTGCCCGGACATTTATAATACGTTACTCAATTAACAACATTTACTTCCTTTTTAATAAATGACCTCCTGAAAACCGTATTTCCTCCTGGTTTAGCGTTCCATAGCTGAACCCCTGGTTGCGCCCCACGAAACCTTTGCGTTCTGCACTCACTTTCTTCTTGGAGGGCTGTTTCAACTAATCGGGCCAATGAAACATCTTTCCCTTTTGTTTTCACAACACATTTAATTCTTTTATCCTTTAATTCCGCTATAAATGTACCTTTCAGAAATCCCCCTACCAGAGCACTTGCACCATCATGTAATTTTGCATCTCCACACATCTGTTCTTCTAAATGCGCCATGCGGTTTCCCACTTCTCTATATAAATCTAAACCTAATGTGTCAAGCCGTGAACCCCATTGTGCTACTGTTTCAAATTGACCTTTTCTGGCAGAAAAACAGGTTCCCAGCATAAAATACTAATGTCCTGGGAACTGAATAATTTTCCTCCAAAATTTTCTTAATTTCATCTCGCGTATTCCTTTGAACTCTAGCTAGTAGCTTTTCTCTATCGTCGCCAAGAATTATAGATTCTACAAATTCAACTGAAATGGCATATTTGTCTGGATGCACTAACTCAAAAGCAGATTCTACACCGTCACAAAATGCCCTTAATTCATTAACATTCCCATCAGAAGTATGGGATATCAAACTTTATAGCTTGTGCTACTGGAACATAATCATCCCTTCGCTCTGCCATAGTGGAATGGACTAACCTTGAAAATAGAAGAAAGGCAGGGTAGCTGAAGCTCCGTAGTTTGGTACGTAGTGATGGACCTTCACCTCCCCTCTCGCGACGGATGCTGCTGCCGGCTGTCACAACTACGGTCCCTCAGGCTCCACTGGCTGCCGCTGGTGGTAGCCTCCAACTACGAGTTGGGCTGACTTCCTTCTCGATGAACAACCTGATCAGGGTGTCCTCCGTAACTAACCTTAGCTAGACCTGGTGATAGTCCTCGTCTTGAAGAGAAGTCGACTAAAACACAGTCTGATGAGAGTTGAATTAATTAAGTTGAATTACTTGAGCTTACAATCGCGCCACTGCCACCATTTAATGAAGTTTTTCTTTCGGAATAGGTAAGTAAAGGAGCTAAGTCGCTTTAAAATGAAAGCTTCAAGAAATTTGTGCGAAGATGCAGTGTTTAATTCCAAACATGTGTTCTAGTGCTGCCTGACTCGATTACAAAAACATTACAGTTGAAGCTTTGGCGGAGGGCGTTACGTCCCCCTGGTGATTACCCAAAAAACTTGCCCTCTGGTTGTCTGGTGTTACCTTTTATAGCAAGGATTCGTATCGCGAGTACAGAAATCTTTGTACTTGCCTTTCAAAATTAAGGGTATTGTGCAAAGTGCTATTTGCAAATTCGTTCCACCAGTTAGCTTTTGGTTCACAAATAAGATAACATAAAGTCAGTTGCTTCCTGGTCATTAAGTCTGATAATAACTAAGAAGGGAAACCAAGATTAGTTAGCTTGGCTTGATTCACAAAAGCATAGATATTTCTTCAGACTAATGACCGTGTGTTCCACTCACTCTATTTACCTCACTATATACTCATTTCATACACTTATTACATTTACATCATACACACATTTATTTCATGCATCTATTACACAGGGATTTAAAATCTCATTTATCATGATTTTATATAGCAATGGCTGTCGGTATATAATCCCATCAGCCGTTATTATTAAATTGAATATTTATACTTCCTCTACATAAACAAACTATAAATACTCTTACATATGAGCAGCAATAGTCAAACATTTAAATAAAAGGCTATTTACAAATTATGTTTAAGTTTTATATTAGGTACTGAAAATGTTTATATTAATAGCAATAGCGATACACACCTTAAGTCGATCCTGCATATCTGGTTATAAATCAATAGAGCTTCAAAGTTTCAAGTTGTAATGCGTTTCCTAACATTTGTTGATGCCATGAAAGGGCGTGCATAGTGGAAACCTTAGCTTAAGGGCTGATTCTTTGTGAATGAAATATTCTAGTAGATTTTCTCTGAGCATTAATTTCCAATTAAAACTATTTTGTATGAAAACTTCATCACGTCCTTTTGCTCTGATGTTTTTGGTTATCAAAGCAAATTTAAGCCTACGAAGATATTCAAATAAACTGAACGGATTTTTCCATTGCAACCTTGCAGCAAAATTTACAGGTTTCGCAAAATTTATAAGTGCAGTTTCTTCACAATCACAATTTTTGTGGTGTACTACATTCGGCAATTCCACAGAGCAGCTGTCCACTCTCGCTTCATGTACTACAACTCTGAACTTTGTCACTCTCCACTTCCCTCGGTCGCTATTGCTCAATGGAGTCGCAGTAAATACAATGCATTATGGCAAACAAAAGCTTCGCGAATTCATTCCAAAGCCCTCAAAGTAGGAGAAAGAGTACTGAGGTGAAATAAGTTCTCGACAGAGAAGAGTAGTGAAAAAATATGGTTAAGTGTGACAGAAGATTTTCACCGTGTTGCTTTAGGAGTATTAAAAGCTATAAATTTGTGTGAATAAACACTTTGATCTTCACCAGTAGTTCAGTTATCAGTGAAGAGGATTTCTGTTCCCATAAAGGCATTTGTCCGTAGGTGCTACACAACCACACGAGGTGTTACGGCTTACAGTTTGGGTATAGTTTACAAACGTGTTATACTCGTGTTTCATATCAACCATGGGTAGTTAGGGGATAATGTAAATGTGAAAAACACAATTGCTTTTTCAAGACCAATTTCCAAAAGTTTCATTATATTTGTTTCTGTATTTATTTTTCTTTGTTTTTACTATAAATATTTCACTAATATTCAAACCGGAACATTTTTCTTTTGTTCCGCACGGGATTTGCTTAGCATTTCTCCTTAATTTATTTTATTAATTTTTTATTTTATTAACTTGTTATTCATTTTATTAATGTATTATTAATTTTATTAATTTATTATTACATTTATTAATCATTGCGAAACTGCATGCAAACAATTCCTCCTTCCCGACCGCGAGGTGGCGCGTGTAAGTCCTAGCGTACACTTGTTTATTTCGTGATCTACCACAAGCCTAGTGCCGCGCCGTTAGCACATGGCCTCAGTCGTGGACCGTTCTTAAATATTTTAATGCAATTCACTTGTTGCTAGTGAGGTGATTCGAGGTCGACTATTGGTTCATGCATAGTTTTTGTCTTTTTCGACGAGTCTTGTTAATAGTTTAAAGCTGCACATCTACATACCTTCCAATCCATAAACACAATATTTCGGACATGATACCTTAGCAGATCATGTTCTTACACAAATCAGTAATTAATTAGCAATGGTTCATTTCGTAATTTGATATTCTACTGATGATTAAGCTTAGAAATTATATAATACTTTAAAGCATTTTGCTATGAACTATATGGCGTTAAATTAATATATGCTTATATTTGTGTATACGTATATAATAGCTCAGAAGGTTATTTGTGCATTTATTCTCCATTAAATATTCCCATTATATTCAGCTATGGTTTCTTAATCTATGAACTCAAAGCTTCTGCACAGAAATTTCGTAATAAACAACGTCCGTTCGTTATACATGAAACGCAAACGAACTCCCTGTCAACCAGCATGAATAACTTACTTTCGGAGCCTTGCTATATGCTAAAGCTAAGGACGAGATGACCTATGTTGAAGACAGAATATGAACATGGAAATCAGTATTACTTTCATCGTCTTGACATTCAGGATGGAAGATGTATATAAAATATAAACATCTTAAGACTACTAATTGAGCTACTGAAAGAAACAACACACATGTTGAAACCTTTGGTGTACCTTCAAGCCTTTAACTAGGTATAAAAGAATTTATTATAATATGGAACAAGATTATTCCACTATGGTACGCATGTACAAGTACCTATATGCCACGGAGCGGAGTGAAGAAACTCAAGGCTGCAGCTCTCGAATTCTCTGTTTTTCTCCAAATTCGCAGATAGCGATGGTTTAATCCGTTAATTCCAATAGCAGGATGAAAGTAATGTTTCTATAATTATTAGTGATGAAACGAATGTGTTGGAGCGATTTGCCCCGTTTCAAAACTTTTCGTAAGCTCTATGAAATTATAAACTTTAGTAATCCTTTAAAAACTGTAAAACTTAATTGTTCTGTAAATGACACGAATTAAATAGCGGGGGCAATGACGTTCTATTCCCATCCAGTTATAAATTCTCTCAGGAAAATTCAATATGATAGTTAAATGCCGGAGGATATATCATTTACTACGTATCCAGCCTCCTTCATTCTTCCCCTTCTCTGCTTTCCTCTTTGTCTCCACAAATAGGACATTTAGCTTAATATTGCCTGATATCTGGCAACTCATTCTCCTAGAACCTTGTTTTCTCACTTGCCATTCCTTTCCGTGCATCTCTTAACAAGCTGTTTCTTCTGACCTACTGCCCATAGAAATGTACACCTATTATTCTTGCTGATCAGTTTCAGCATCATCCACTTCGCCTACTTTTTTGTAAAATAGCTTGCTTACGTAATGCTGCTACCAAGCGGGATAGCTCAGGCGTTGCGTCTGTGGCCCGCATTCATGAGGTCTGGCTTTCGGTTCCCGCGGGCGACCTTCCTGAACCATGAGTTTTTGGGGTTTCCCCGGATCACCAGGCGAACGCTGGGAAGGCTCGTTGACTCCCCCGAATTTCTCTTCCCTTGTTTCCTCTCATTTCATCTTCCTCTTTCACATTACAGGTTGCCTCCGGGGCTGTGTGTCAGACGACTGTGGACAGATGGCGCAGATGGCTTGCGTGTTGGAATTTCTTCTCTGTCCCGTCAGATGGAGACCGCTCGAGTCTCCGCTGATGGCTCAAGCTTTCTCCACTCTCCACTGGAGAGGGCCTGTGAGTAACCCTCCCGTGGTTTGGTAGGGCTGCCTTGAGCGCTCTCTGGCTGGGTGGTCAATCTTGTAACTGTGTGGGACCTCTGTGTGTCTCTGTCATCTGTGTCGGGCGGTCCTGCAGCCCATACGTCACCTGCGGTTCCTTAATCTCATCCGCTCCTCCCGGGTGTGTATACAAAAAAGATCCTTGTGTGGGTGCTAGGTGCTCCCTCCGCAGCGTAGTCCTAATCCTAATTAATGTTGTTTATTACTTTCATGCACTCTATTTTTCACAAATCTACATTTCAGATGCCTACATACTATAAGAGGCACTTCACTTCAGAAAAGTGCTCCTAGATCTGTGTCTTCAACGGTTCACAGAAGACATGATCATTGCTATCTTGTGTTCGACCCTTAGAAGCAGCTCATGTTGTTATATATGCTATCACCTGTCTGCATTTCATCCTAACCTGTCTGCTTTTCATCCACTTTTCCTATGGTTTCCCCCCCCATTAGTCGTAGTTCTTTTCTGCTTAAACAATTGCTTTCACCCCGCATTTGTAAAGTTTGTCATTTATTTACATTGGAGAATTTCTCAAGATATTTTCCTCCTTTGCTAGATGTGCCTTATTATCAGACTAATACACAGCGGCTTCTTCTTTCTTCTAAAACCACCTCTCCTTATTCCTGATTCAGTACTTCACCAGATGCTAAAAACGTGGAGAAAAAGGGCATCCCTGTGTATGCTTCTCAGTAGGGGTAAAATGATGGTTTAAGCGCAATTAATATTCATGGAATGTCTATTCATATGCAAATGAGCTCCCCCCACTCCCCCCGCAGCGCCTTGGTACTTTTACTTGCGGCTGTGGGCCATAAATCTTGTTGAGTACAATGGCAGCTTGACAGTTAAGCAATTAAGGGTATCCTTCACCTGTCAAACCGAACAAACGGGTCATAAATTTTACGCTTCTGTAACAAAGGCGAAATGTTTTTCCTACCCATTCCACATCCGGCCACTTCTGCACCTGCAGTAGCCCACTCAAGAGGCTATTCATCACTGTCAAAATGAACAATGTGGATGCAGGACAAAGGAAGAGATTCTATTGTGTGCCTTTCTATTGTCCGGGGCAAGGCTACTTTAGAAAGAGCACCTGGCATACTCATTCCACTAGCTTTTAACAAAAGAACAATTCTTGCCCTTCAGCTGTCAAAATGAACAAAGGCCATGATGAATTAGGGTCGTGACAAAAGAAAAACAAGTTCTATTGTCCGGGGCAAGCCTTCTTTCTAGCATTTCTCATTCTACTGCCCCATAACAAAGCCGGTCCCTTTCCATTGTTTCTCGAACACCTGCTAGCTTAACAAAAGAATCCGAGGGTGGCTTTATGCTCGCCATGTGCTTGTTCGCGTGAAAGAGAGAGAAGCTTGTTTACCAGCTATACGTAAACACTTTAACAACGTCACAGTCAGCCATCATGGTTTTTGCCTTGAGGGGCTGTTCTCCACGATGTTTTACGAGATCCTACGAATATACCCGAGCATAGTTAACAAGCATTCTGTTTGGCTCATTTCAAGCAGCGACTCCGAAAAAGCGTTTAATATACATTTCATTACATGCATTAAACCTCTGCGCGGATATCCATAGATCGGTGCTCGATTCTTACTGTAATCAAAAGTTTATTGCTAATGAGAAATTGATGATTGATATTATTATATCATTACTCTAATTAATAAAAAGGCGTTCAGAGGATTGTAGCTCGAATCTTACCAAGTGAAACTCTAATGTGTAATAACCATTAAACTATGCACGGGCAGATTAAAAATGTATTTAACAAATATAATTTAATTTTTTATATATCATTACTCTAATTAATGAAAGGGTGTTCAGAGGGTTCTAGCTCGAATCTTACCCAGCGAAACTCTAATGCTTAATAAATATTAAACTATGCAAGGTCAGATTAAAATGCATTTAACAAATATAATTTAATTTTTATATATCATTACACTAATTAATAAAAGGGTGTTCAGAGGGTCCTAGATCGAATCTTACCCAGTGAAACTCTAATGCGTAATAACTATGAAACTAGGCACGACCCGATTAAAATGTATTTAACAAATATAATTTAATTTTTATACATCATTACCGTAATTAAAGAAAGGGTGTCCAGAAGGTTCTAGCTCGAATCTGCGAAACTCTAATGTTTAATAAATATTAAACTATGTGCGGTCAGATTAAAAACGTGTTTAACAAATATAATTATTTATATTAAACACCGATGTATACGTAGGTATCCAAATGGATACTTTGCTAAGGTAAAACATTATTATATCATTACACTGCTTAATGAAAGGGTGCTCAGAGGATCCTAGCTCGAATCTGCGAAACCCTAATGCTTAATAAATATGGGAGTATGGGTGGTCAGATTAAAACTTGTTTAACAAATATAATTTAATTTATACGACATTACAATGTTTAACGAGCTGTATTCTTAGGAACCCGGAGGCCGCCAGCGAAACGCTATAATAACTATTAAATTATTGAGGCAGGAGGCGGTCGGATTAAAATTGCATTTAACAAATATAATTATTTATATTAAACCCTGATGCATACTTAGATATCCCGATGCCTAGACACCATTCTTTCTTCTTCTCTCTTTTTCTTTCTATCTATCTCTTTCTTTCTTCTCGACTTGCACACATTCAATTGTTCACATATACACTACCACTTGTATACACATCAGCAAACATACACCAGTACACGCACACATGTACATGCAAGCACATACACGTACACACACACGCAAGCACTTACATACAAAGAATGAGTAGAGAAAATGTATGAATGTTAATAGAGTATGAACCTGCAGGGAAACAAAGAATGAGTGGAGAAAATTGTGTGAATGTTTATGTAAGAGGAATGTGTAGCGAAAATCATGTGAATGTTTATAGAAGAAGAATGAGTAGAAAAACTCCTGTGAACTGGAGAAGAGTACGCAGAGAAATCCTTGTGAATGTAAAGTACAGATTAGAAAATATGATGCTCTTGTAACGAATCGTCTTTCATGTACTGCAACGTTTAAACAAAATTAAATGTATTGTAAAAGCCAACAGTGATTTTGTATAGTTATGTAAAAAACTCACCTTGCATTGTTACGTTTTGATATGTGCTGTATGTGTAGATGCCCTGAAGCTCACGTTGATTTTAAAGTTCTTTAAAACTTAAATGTAAAGTTAATAAGTACACAACAGTTCTAACATGAGCAGATATCTGTTTATATAGGGATCTAAAACCCCTCCAGGCGATGCCGGCACGTCATCATGGCTGTGATGCTTACACATCACGTGATTATTGCAGCCAATGACATCATCTCTTGCTGCGCATGCGCAGAGACTTTCAAAACTTCTATCCCTTCTTGTTTCCCTTCCCCTCGCCCTCTCTCTCTCTCACACAGAGTACATCTATAATGTCTTTACGCAAAGCTGCATGCAGTTACAGCATCAATCTAAGTGATACATTCTAGTGTACAGAGGAAAATTAATGAAGTCATTGAAAGATCGGGAGTCGAACTAGGGGCAACTGATTTAAATTATATACACCATTAATTATTCATTGTAGGAGCTAAAAAACATGCTTTCGTCCACAGCTCTATCTCTGCTAGTTTCTGCGATAATTGAGATTTAAACTTAAGGGTCGAACCCTGGACGTCAGGTACCCGAATATACACCCGCAAGATACTACTTGATGACATAAACGTAATAGGTTTATTAGGTGCCTTTATCTTAATTATTTACTATGTTATTAAATTTATAAGCAAATTACATTGAATCAGTATTCGAACTCAGAACACCGGAAACAAAATTATTTATAATATTGGTTTGTCATGTTTAAAGACGTGTATGCAGTTACAGCATTGATCTAAGTGATATATTCTAGAGCACAGTGGAAAATTAAGGAAGCCACTGAATGATCGGGATTCGAACTAGGGACAACTGATTGGAAATTATATAACGCATTAATTGTCCATCATAGGAGCTAACAATCATGCTTTGGTCCGCTCCTCTATCCCTGCTAGTTTCTGAGATAATTGAGATTTTAAAATTAAGGATCGAACCCATGACACCTGGTACTCTAATATACATGCACAAGAAACGAGCTAATGACATAAAAGTAATAAAGTTTACTTACCGTCTTTATTTTAATTAGTTTTGGAGTTATTAGAAGATGAATTTGTAATCAGTCCTAGGATTCGAACCCATGCATCCAGACCGGTTTCGAGCAATTCGTAAATGGCGCGTTGCATCCCAAGCTATAATTTGTTTTATCGCATCATTTTGTCTGTTTTCATTCAGGACATGCGTTGGTGTGTGCGTGTGTGGTTGGTGCTGTTGGGTGTAAGTGAACAGGCATATGTGTGTGTGCGTGTGGTGTGTAAGTGCGTGTGCGTGTGTATGTGCTTGCGTGTGTGTGTGCGTGTGTATGTGTGCGCGCGGTCGTGTGCGTATGTGTATGTGCAAGTGTAACGATGTATGTATGTACGTGAGTGTGTGTGCGTGTATGTGTGTGAATGCGTGTGTGTGTGTCCATGTATATGTATGTGTGAGTGTAAGAGCACTGGTGTATGTATACGCATGAGGTGCGTGAATGCGTGTGTGCACAGGTGTATGTATGTGTGTGTGTACTGGTGTATGTATGAGCCAAACAGAATGCTTGTTAACTATGCTCGGGTATTTTCGTAGGATCTCGTAAAACATCGTGGAGAACAGCCCCTCAAGGCAAAAACCATGATGTCTGACTCTGCCGTTGTTAAAGTGTTTACGTATAGCTGGTAAACAAGCTTCTCTCTCCTTCACGCGAACAAGGACATTGCAAGCATAAAGCCACCCTCGGATTCTTTTGTTAAGCTGGCAGGTGTTGGAGAAACAATGGAAAGGGACCGACTTTGTTATGGGGCAGTAGAATGAGAAATGCTAGAAAGAAGGCTTGCCCCGGACAATAGAACTTGTTTCTCTTTTGTCACGACCCTAATTCATCATGGCCTTTGTTCATTTTGACAGCTGAAGGGCAAGCATTGTTCTTTTGTTAAAAGCTAGTGGAATTAGTATGCCAGGTGTTCTTTATAAAGTAGCCTTGCCCCGGACAATAGAATGGCACACAATAGAATCTCTTCCTTTGTCCTGCATCCACATTGTTCATTTTGACAGTGATGAATAGCCTCTGCAGGTGCAGAAGTGGCCGGATGTGGAATGGGTAGGAAAAACATCTCGCCTTTGTTACAGAAGCGTAAAATTTGTGACCCGTTTGTTCGTTTTGACAGGTGAAGGATACCCTTAATTGCTTAACTGTCAAGCTTCCATTGTACTCAACAAGATTTATGGACCAGAGCTGCAAGTAAAAGTACCAAGGCGCTGCGGGGGGGGGGAGAAGTGGGGGAGGGGAGCTCGTTTGCATATGAATAGACATTCCATGCATATTAATTGCGCTTAAACCATCATTTTACCCCTGCTCTTCTCCCATTCTAGTTTTCCTCAAGGTATCTTCTTTTAACCAGAAGTTGGTTCATAGAAGGATTAGATAGAAGCCTTCTCTCTTAGTAGTGCATATCAATTTTCTTACAGCTTTTACAAAGATCTTTCAATCTACCAGGTAATCCATTACTGCCGGCTTGAAACACACATAGATAACCATTCAAACAGGAGGGAGCACGAAGTATATCCTTTGTTGAAGCCAATATCAATGAGAATGCCTTTAGTTTAGAGAAAACCAATACCAGGAACTCATTACGCCCTTGAATTCGGCAACTGTTTAACATGATCTGCACGGCCAAAATCTAATTAAAAATACTGCAGAGATGGATCACCTAATGTATTCTCAAATGGGTTTTGTTGATATACAAGTATCAAATTTACTTTATTTCTAAGTAACTTAAGGTGATTGTTCTTAGCAATCCAAATAGCGTCTCTTTAATCTTTTCCTTCCTGAAACCGGAATGTTCCTATTTTAAATCGTCATTTCTTTTTAAACCTAGGCATTGATTAAAGTATTTCCAGTATGAAATTTGGCTAACAAGAATACCAGATTAATAATCCTGAAATACTTCAATTCGTTGGCATAACCTTTCTACGGTATAAATGGCATAAAACCTCTCCGTGAAGACTTCAGATTATTCACCAATCAATGTCATGTTCTTCTTTCCTTCACCTAACTAGTTCAGTGGGGTTGCATCAGCTCCTATTCTTTTCCCTGTTTCGTTTCCCTAACTCTATACTCCATAAATTCATATTCCCTTTGTCCACAGATGTATTTTTCCATCTTCATTTACCAAGATATCTGGGCAACTCGCGGTGTCATGCGATTCTTTCATATGTGTTTTAAATTTGTTTAGTATTTTATGTTTGTCGCTTAATTGCTGATTTTTTCCTCCATCAGTTATATTGAACTTCAACTCTTCTTTGTTATGTTCATGTGTTTTACTTCGTGATCCATTAAATTTTATTTGCATTTTTCCTCCAGAGTCTCCATTTCTTCGCATGTAGTCCTGTACGTTCTTCTTTAGAATTATAAGTGCTTTCATTAGTTTTCTGTATGGTCTCCTTTAGCTTCTTATAAGATTTTCTATTTGTATAGCATTCCGTTTTATTCTTTCTTCCATATTCTTCGAAGTTTTACGCAACTTAATTTTTTCTTAATACTTTTTGTTTTCCCCGGATTCTACTGTTACTTCTGCAGTTACCAGCATACAATTTGTCAGTTCAATCTAGTTTTCATCAATAGTTCCATGTGTAGTTTGTTACTTATCGGCCTTTTCTCGGAAAGTTTACTGTAAGATTTCTGCTTCCATCCCAGTTCTTTCATTTTTCAATTTGTAACGTTTTCATAGTTTTCTTGGGGTTATCTTCTTCAGATCTTCTTAAGGTTGTAGTTTTAACAATTATGGAATGTTTTCTCCAAAATCATATGTGACATTTGGTAGCACTTGTAGGCCAGTGAACACATCCACGTGTATTTCTATCTTATTCTGTTGGCATACTGTACGAGTATTTCCATGCATCCTGTACTTGCTTTGTCAGAAGTAGACGTACCAGGTACCCACATCGTTTTTCCTTCTCAGTCATATTCTCCATCTCATACCACTGTGCTCCAGTCGCATTAGGATTATGCGTGCTCTGTTTTGTCGTAGATCTGCGTTACCAGTTAGTACGTGTGCTTGTAAATTTGTGCTGGTAACAAACCCACTTCTTCGCTTTTAGCTGCACAATTTTCTACGGGCAATTCAACAAAGCACCAATATCAGTATTCCTCTCACTCGTGGTGCCAAACCTCCACGAATTCGTTTATTCCTACTATTACAGTAAGTATTCTAAACTGATTCGCCACAGTAGCAGTCTATCATCCGTGGAGAACGGGCCCTTTGTCTTTGTGTCTGATAATACGGTGATCAGCGGTGCTGTGTCAAATTGCTCACAAACTCGACACTAGTAACAGTCTAGCATCCGTGGAGAACGGACCCTTTGTCTTCGTGTCTGCTAATATGGTGAGCAGCGGTGCTGTGTCAAATTGCTCACAAACTCAACACTAGTAACAGTCTAGCATCCGTGGAGAACGGACCCTTTGTCTTCGTGTCTGCTAATATGGTGAGCAGCGGTGTTGTGTCAAATTGCTCACAAACTCAACACTAGTAACAGTCTAGCATCCGTGGAGAACGGACCCTTTGTCTTCGTGTCTGCTAATATGGTGAGCAGCGGTGTTGTGTCAAATTGCTCACAAACTCGCCACAGTAGCAGTCTATCATTCGTGGAGAACGGACGCTTTGTCTTCGTGTCTGCTAATATGGTGAGCAGCGGTGTTGTGTCAAATTGCTCACAAACTCGCCACAGTAGCAGTCTATCATTCGTGGAGAACGGACCCTTTGTCTTCGTGTCTGCTAATATGGTGAGCAGCAGTGCTGTGTCAAATGGAACGGTACCTCGTGTAAGGCATAAGTCGCCAATGGTTTTAACCAGGACCGGTAAGATGACCACCAGAAGTGTGAAATGCCCTACCCCTACAATCACCCCTTGCTTTTTCCTTCTACCTGGCAGGTAAAGAGACAGGTGACGTGTGCCACAGTGGTGGTCATTCGGGTGTTTAATGAAACGTCTTTTTTGACGTCATCAAATGCATGCTTTGGAACTCAAAGAGTTGGCTAGGAAAACACAAATGACAATTAGAGACTTTCTAACTTTAGCCAAACCTTAAGCTTACAAAAGCAGGACTATACAATTAACATCTTTATATTTGTTCTGTTTTATTATCCAATAGTAGTTATATCGTGCTAATTAATTCCTTTATGCTGCTAAGAACATTTAGATAAGCTGTTCTCAAATAAACGTCATAATTTAGCTGAAAGTTGTACTGAAATTCTTTACAATGTACACTGTTAGATAGTGGCCTAGTCTTGAAACTCCTTTAATTTACACGATTGGTATCCTTCCTGGTTTCTTTGTAAATATTAACGTTTCAATGTCCGGCTGAAAACTAGACGAACTTAAACGTAGACCACATTGAAGATGTTCATCCAAAATACTACTGTGTAGCAGACTCTTGTTCAATGTCAATATGCTAAATATTTGTTCACATTGATAAGTAGTGCCAACATGCCCAGTAACTTTCTTGCAAAATCGCGCAGCTTGGGAAGTGATTTCGGCAGTGATGTGTACAAATCCAAAACAAGTTCTCCTGAACTGCGCAATGGTGTGCTGCTTTAAAGGTTAATTAATTCCAGTTGCTGTTTATGTTGGGCCACCAAAGGATAACAAGTAATTGGATTTTCGAAAAGTCTGCAGTCGTTATCTAACGCTTGCACGTCTGCAAATTTCGCTGAGAACGCTTCTGATAACTCCTCTAACACAGTGATGTATTTTTGCAAGGTATTATGAAGTTCATATTTCATAACCGATTCTAAAGATGGAAAAGGGCACTGTTTGTTCTGTTCTATTTGACTTTGGCACAATTTTTAACTTCTGGAACTGCAAATCTTTGAGTTGTTAGGAAAATATAAATTTCTTTCCGTAGGTCGAAAATTCTTTGCAACATTTTGCCTCTACTTAGCCATCTTACTTGGAGTAGTATGGTGAATCCAAATATTCGAAGCCTGAGATTGTCAAAAATTCTAAAAAAAAGTCTGTGTTACACTGCATGAGCTCTGATTAGTTTTAAAGTCTTAACACAGAAAGGCATAACGTAATTCAAAGTAACTGATTTTGTACAGTGTTTGTCGGTGAATAATGCAATGAATGGCTACAAAGTTATCAGAGGAAAATCGATTTTGAAAAAGGAATTTCTAGAGTCTTACTGTTAGACCTATTTGAGTTCCCACCATTGCTGCAGCCCCGTCTGCAGCTACGCAGACCAACGTCACCCATTGAAACCCAAACTTTGATGCTATCTTCATCACAGCCTAAAAAATATCTTTACCACGCGTGTGATCATTCATTGGATAAATGTCCAGCAGCTCTTCGATCACAGCTAATCCTGCATCTACACCTCTAACAAACACAGAGCGTTGTGCCTTATTTTTAATATCACTGGTTTCATCTATGGCAAGTGAAAAATTTACAGGTTTCTTTAATATGTATACTAACTCTACCTCCAAGTTTTTGCTCAGGTCAACAATTCTCTTAGCAGTAGTACCATGTGATAGAATTACCGCTTCGAAAGCTTCCATTAATGTTGGAGAAAGCTCTTCTACTGCGATATGCATACATGTTTTAATATACTCTCCATCAGAAACTGATTTCCATATTTAGCAATATGGTGTGCAAATCTGTAGCTAGCACGGAAAATATTTGTTGCACTATGTGTCTGAGGTGTCTACACTGAGCCGAGCCACTCTTACCTGCATATTTTTCTTTTAACTCTTCTAAAACTTTCTCACGTACCTCACCTGACAAGATATCTTCGTTATAGGCTCAGCATGAGTCGCATTGAAATGCCTGCTTAGGGTGAAGTTCTAATGTAACCAATGTTAGCAGGATATATCAAACACTGTGCTTATCATCTTGAAGAACAAAAAAATAATGGTTCTCTCAGTCCCGATTAAATATTCATCGTTCGCTCATGTTTCACATGCAAGCCACCACTGCACTGATAAGATTGCCACGGGACTAATACCAGAATCAAGCAGTTTATTTGGCTCCACCTGCCTATTGAAAGAGAGTAGTGGGGACAAGAGGGAGGGTACATTCACATCTGTAGTGCCTTCCTTCCCACCCCTGCTTTAAACTTTAAGCTTTAAAATGTCTGGGCTGTAAAAGTCTCTTTCATCGCAGCTGTGCAAACGTATCAAAATATATAGGTGAGGAAGCTCATTCTTGTATGTATATATACATATATATACACATATATATGAGAACTCTAAATGAACTAGAAAGTACGGAAAACAAAATTCACAATCCATAACGTAAAGTACCTATTTATTCAAACAAAAAGACATGTGATCGAGGAAATATAGGTAAGGGTACATATGCTAATGGAGCAGTTGGTCTTTTTAAAAGCCACTGAAACTATGAATGGTTAATATACTTAACTATGTACAAACGAAACTCACCAACACGGGTGGCCGAAGTCGTTAAGACACAGACTCGTGAACAGACAGGCTTCAGCGGTTCAAATCTCGCTAGGACGGTCCTTCCTGACTGAGGTGATTAAGGTTTTACTCAGTCCTCATAATTGGAAAATGTGGGAGGTACCTTGAACTTAGGCCTGGAAGGATTACTTTCCAAAATTCATTTCCCAATCATCATTTCATTGGATGTATCATCACTCATCAACAGGCAGAGGGGTTTAGTAAGTAAACACAGCAATGCTGTTACCGCACGGAGTATAGGTGACGATAGGTACAACGGACACACTCTTCCCCTCCCCAAAAACTGGTTTCGTTGCAATTGTTCCATTTATTTGCTGCATAATATACACCAGAGGAGAACTGCAGCAATATGTCTAAAGCAAGAAAGAGTCTATACATCAGAATTAGCATAATTTGTGGTAGATAACACTTCAGTACCAGTGGCGAAGCCATCAGATGTAACATAGAGCTCAAATGATGTTTAAACATCGTGATAAACAACATTGTAATCCAATGAAACACAAGGAACATGTGACATTATGAGAAAGGAACAATGAGGGAGGTAGACCTTCAACCTCCACGCCCCAAGCTACAGATCAGAGTTTTTCGAGGATCTGTGTCATACACTAATAAGAGCGGATATTGCTTTAAAAAATTTACTACTATTGAAATGCTTGTTTCGTAGCTTTCATAAACTAATTGCACTCTATCAGTAGCTAACCATACATAGCGTTCTTTCTTCTAATACTACTCCTTAATCCTGATGTATCTACTTTCGAAGCAGGGTGTACTGCCTTCAACTGTTCATCATATTTGTTTACAGAGAACACTTCAAGGTCGCAGTTACTCTCACCTTCCCTCGCCACTAACCCTCAATGAGTTCCTAACTTGATGGTTTACTTACTAAAACCCCTAACCCTGCTCATCAGTGTCCACCACCTGTAGTGCCGTTTGCAGTAAGAACGGGCGTTAATCACTAATAAAAATAAACACACGAATGTACCCAAGAAAACATGGTTGTAATTAAAAAGAATCAAACACTAAGAGCTAACACTTCGTTAGCTCTTCTAGTACGCAAATTCACACAACAAACTCAAGTACGCAAAGTGAAATAAGTGCACTGAATGTTAGCAGTGTCAAGGTCAGTGAAGTATCCTCTTCTCCAAACACGCCGAATGATGGAAAATGGTTTTATGTAGTTAAAAGGATAACCAACGTCAAGTGGTCGTCGGAATAACATCAGCGCTCAAGATCCCAACATGCAACTTCTAGGGTCTGTGAAATTTAACTTGTACGGTTTGGTTCTCTCCTTGTCTTGGCACCTCCTCTGTTTAAATTCTTGGAAAGCACACACCCCCTCACAGCCCTCTCTGTCTATTAAATGGCTACATGCACTTTGCAAATATTCATCACACAACAGCCGCGTCATTACCGTGTAATGCCTTCTAGAGCAAAGAAGTGCGAGAACTGAGTAATGCGATTGAGTTGCTTAGTGTGTGCTGTATTCTGCTGCGTAGCTAAGCAAAAATGTTTGAATACGGGAACATGTAGCTTTAATATTGTATTTCGTTCTCGGATTTGTACTTATTTTAGTGATATTTCAAGGTGGTGTTTGAGGCTGGTTCCTTGGCGCCTCGTTCAGAAGCCTATGCCAGAGAGAGGCGCGGTTGGCTCTGCGCACAGCAGTCCGTGGTTAGTACCTCGCGCGGGTACGGGTCGCCGCAGTCTCGACGTTACCGTACCTGTTTTGAGGTCCTCTCATCGGGGCTTCTTCTTCTGCTGCTCCTCCGTCGGCGGATGATGCGCTCGTAATGACTTGGTGCGTGGTTTTCCTCGGCTAGGTTGGTTCTCAGTGGAGACGTGCACGTAGACTCTGCCTATCGGAAGGATAAGCGTCGGCAATCCAGGTTGTGGGATAAAGGAAGTCCAAGGGAAATATGAAGCACCACGGAGTTTCACAGAACTGAAATTTATTATTATCATAAAACAATAACTAATGTCCCTGGTCACTTGGAGCTGATAGGTTTCTCGTGCGTCTAACGGCCCTTTGTTGGTTTGCTGCGCGTGGGCGTCACTTATTCCGCGATGCAGCACTACAATTTCACGCGATGGAGTACTTAGGCACTTTAGAGAAGCTACCACAATTTCCCGAGCCCTATTTGCGCGCCAAATTCTGTTCGTGAGTGACGTGAAGTCCGTGTCCGGGATTACATCTCGACTGGTCCTGTTCTGAGGTGAACCTGGGATATTTATGCATCCTATCCCCCACTCGATGCTTAAGGTTTCTGTTATATTACTGGACCACTTTTCGCGGGATGCTAAGCGTCCGTTCAACATATCGTATTTCCTTTGCATCTCATTGGCTGCATTTGTCCTGAGACTTTTTCCCCCTTGTGTCCAGATGTCTTCCGCATTCCAACGCTCGAAGCCAACCTCCCTTCTGACGAAATTGTCGGATTTAAGTCAACTACCAGCTAGTGGACCAGGAACCTTATACATAGACTAAATATTATGTCGTACTAAAATACACAATTTCACATGATACAGGCTATCTACATATACAGTCTGTACATCAAAATTACAGGCACCGAAAATCAATAGTACAAAAATATATTTGGGCACCATAGCTAAAATCTGCGTCATGTTGGTAGATAGGGAAAAGCTGTGAAATCGGACAGCAGGGACGTAATATTTAATGTTCACAAGTTTTTTGTGACGAATATGAGGCGCTAAAATGTGGCAGGCCAACTATATCTGCGTCGATTGTGATCGAAAGAACTGCGACAGCCACATGTGTTTCTTCTCGTAGCAGAAACTTAAAGGAACAGAAAACAGCTCAAGAAAGTGGAGCTTCTGTATGTACTCCAGGTAAGAAACGCTCGAACAGAACTCCCACAAAAGCTACAATCGATTCATTTACCCCCGCTGCCATAGGCATAGCATTTATTCATAATGTCGCAATAATGTTCTGCCTAGTTTATAAGGTATAAATGTTGCATTAAGAAATGATGGTTGTCAGCATTTGGAGCTTAAGGCATATTCTGAAAAAAAAGTTAATTTCAGATTTGTCAAAAATAAACAAGGAAGGAAATATTTAATGAAAAGGCCTGACTTCTGACCAAGAGATTAAAGTTTTTAAGAAGAATAAAATAACTTAGAGACACAGGCCGATCTATTGTTTACCTGGATAAAACATGGGTAAATGTAGGCCACGTGAAAAGCAAATTGTGGAAAAGTGAAAAGGACAATATCTATTTTCCATTAAGGACTCCGATTGGAAAAGGACAAAGTTTTATTATTTTACGCGTAGAATGTTCCACTTGGTTTATTTCCAATGCATTTTTGAATTTTAAATCAAAATCAACAAAGAGAAGAAAAGTTGTGAGGATCTAATTGGATGAAATCCACATTCAAACGGTGAATTTTTTTCTCGATCTTCAATGGCTTTTTATAATAAATTTGTTAATAATATAATAATTAAAGTGATTATTATAATAATTATAGATATAAAACTTAAAATTTGAATTAGTTATTCTAATTAAATATAGGCTTTTGATTGGAAATCGACTATAACGAGGAAGTGCAAAGCATTGTGTTTAAGAATTGGTTCATAGATAAATTGTTATCTAATATTTTTCATAACAGTATCATTGCAATGGACAATAATTCTTTCCATTTCGTTGAGCTCAATAAAGCACCTACTGCTTCGTGATTGAAGGCAGAAATCCAAACATGGCTCCGGAAAAGTGTTATAGAATTTGACTCACAAGTAACCAAACCAGTACTATATGAGCCTATAAAATTTAAAAATGAAATCTTAAGCAGTATGGGATAGATTATATTGTTGAAATGCATGGACGCTGTGTAGTGAGGCTCCCTCCATAGCACTGTGATTTGAATGCCATAGAATTACTCTGGGCACAGATAAAGAACGATATTGCAAAACATTAACATATTTTAAATCTAGCCAAATAAAAGAATTATTTGATATGGCTATTGGAAAAGTTACAGCAGAAAACTAGAAAAGTGCTTGCGAGTATGTTATAAAGCTCGAAAAATTTTATTGGGAAAAAGACGCTTTGGTAGACGATGTTTGTGATAACTTTATAATTAATTTGGAAGACTGGGACTCAGAGAAAGAAAATGAAGATTCTGAAATAATCTAAGTTTGTGACATCCGTGGAGGAAATTAACCAGAGTCCGCGGACGAAGATGAAGGACGTACCGCCAATGAAAAACCCGGCTCAATGAAAGGCGTTTCAGACAAGTGGTTAAGTGTTTCTGTCTCTTTCTGTTTTGGATCCGACAAGTTAAATCACGCAGAGCATAAAAGGTGTCCCCAAAATGACGTCCTTTCATGTGTACAGGCTCGTGCCAAATACAAGTAGTGATCACGTGACCGAGTCAAATGTGAAAAACTGGTGTTAATGAACACTGAGATTTATGTCTCCTTCAAAGGAAGTGGTTAAGAAGAAAATAATGATGAAACTGTATTTATTTCTGATCATGGGTCACAGAACGTATTCATTAGACATATTTTTATCTGAAATACAAAAACCTACAGCCTTTAGTACGGACCACTTCCAGTTTGTTACAAAATGTAATTTAAATATTTTGTATTGGATCCTCCAGAGTTTAGTAAATCTCGATCTTATATCAGTTCTAAGCAATGAGCTAAGATCGACCTTTTCTGTACTATAGAGCATTGGTTAAGTTCACAGGAGCTACGTCTCATTAAGGTTTCACGTTTTAACTTAATCGATTATTTTTGCAGACAGACTTTAATATACACGGGCGTTCCCCTATTTATGTCAAAAGTGATATATAAGCTATAAAAGTTGACTGCACTAAATTTAGCTCTATGTATACATTTGAAGTGAGCTCTACCTATGTCAAGGTTGGGCCTGTTTGTAGAAATCGCAACCTATGTTTGAACATGTTTTCAAACATATTATATGAAGTTATAAATGTGACAATTAAAAATAACGCAAAGTAGCAATTTATTCAAGCACGTGATTTTAATGTAGATTTTAAGATGAATAATTCTGAAGTTCTTGAACTTATCAATTTGATCAGTAGCTTTGGAGCTTGTATTACAGTTTATGAACCTACAAGACCTGATGGAAATGGAAAAATGGGAACACGCATAGATAATTTAATTACTATTACTCCTCGGAATAAGTACGTTAGTGTTCTTCCCAATTGTCTCCGACCATGACGATATGTTGTTTGAATCTGTTGCTGAAAACAAAGTGAATTACTCTTGTGCTATATTCAACCGGAAACAACGTTATTAATAATTTCAGCATTTACCTCTTTGTGTTTCTATTAAAACAAATTAACTACTTAACAATTTATAGTATATACAACGTAAATAAGAAAACCAATTACTTGTTGCAGTTAATATTCTGTATTACTGATAAAGCTTTTCCACTTATATACATCAAACCTGGATCAAGCAGAAATAACACTAGATGGTGGTACAATGGCGGGCTCAACGGCCTGAAATAGGAATGTCTTTTCTATTGCAACTTATATATTCAGAATAAAAATTCTGCATATAAGGACATGTACGGTATGGCCCAACACCTGACAAATGGCAGTATAATGGAGTGTTATTGGGCGCCTTTTAGAATCTGATTAACTGCAGTGACTGTTGGCTGCATCAGTTGACAACATGATAGCAATGCAGACAATGGCTAATTTGATAACAATACCATAACACAAATGAAAACTATAAAACAAATGCAGAAGACAAATTATGTTGTAATGCACAAGGAATGCATTTCAGTTAAACTATTTCATATTAATAATGCTCACCCCTGAACAGTGAGTTGAACTTGTATTTCTTTGTGATGACAAGCACATAACCGTGAGACAGGCATCCTGAAATTAGAAGACCATCATTTCAAGCAGTAAATAACCTTTTAAATAAATTTAAAGTGAACTTTTCTGTGCTGGATTCAAAACGTTGTGGTAGACCCAGATCAGGCAACTAATGAAGAACATACCATTAATGTGATTTAAAGATCACAATGAGCCCCAAGAGATCAGTTCGCCATATGGAAAGTTCAGATTGGAGCGAGCAAAGAATTTGTTGGGCAAATTTAAAAACCGCACGCTTTCTCCGTATAAGTAGAAACATGTACGCACAATACGAGGGAATGATCCTCTACGCAGGCAACAATTTCGCAATTGGATCACCGACCGTATGCATAATCAACAGGATTTTCTAAAATGCATTCCTTTTAGTGATGAGTGCTTATTCTACCTGGACGGTCATGCCCATACTCAAAAATCGTCCTCCGTGGACTAGTGGTACCGTGCTAGCCTCTAGTTCCCAAGGTCGCGGGGTCAAATCCGGCGGAGGGCGATGGATTTTCTTCCTCTGAGTCCGAGTCTTCTAAATTAATTATAAAGTTTTCACAAACATCGTCTTCCAAAGCGTCTTTTTCCCAATCTCTTATTTTTGGATCATGCGGAGGTTCCTGGCGAAGGTAGTTAGGCTTTTCAGCATTCCGATAACGATTGTTTCGTGCATTAATATACCCACTTAGATGGAACCACGATTAGTCCGAAAGAAAATTAGATTAAGGTCCATTTGACCTTCATGTATCTGATTCAAAACCCATTCACAAAATCGTATCCTTAATACAGGGTCACCGGGTTTAAGTTCTTGCACTAGATAGTAATTTTATACGACTTTAACTTGAGTAACTTTGTAGCCGTTTGAACAGAGCTATAGAAATTCTATAAGCTCATATAGTACTGGTTTGGTTGCTACACCGTAACCTAAGAGCACCAGAGCTTTATAACATACTCGAAGCGCTTTTCTAGTTTTCTGCTGTAACTTTTCCAATAGCCATATCAAATAATTCTTTTATTTCGCTAGATTTAAAATATGTTATACATTGCAATATCGTTCTTTATCTGTGCCCAGAGTAATTCTATGGCATTCAAATCACAGTGGTATGGAGGGAGCCTCACTACACAGCGTCCATGCATTTCAGCAATACAATCTATCCCATACTGCTTAAGATTGCATTTTTTAATTTGCTAGGAAAGTGATTTTCTAGGAGACCTTTCCAGAGCGTGTCCAATGTTATATAGCGTTTCTTCTGTGAGTACTGTACGTGATTTCTTATGTTTCTTAACAAGAAGACTTCCCATTTACATAATTTATTTACTGATCCATGAATGTTAGTTCGATCGGAACTTGAACATCAGGAAATGTCTCTTGAAATAATCTCCTTACGGCACTCACAGATTCTGTATGGATGTATGAATCATAAATCAACCATTGGGGAACAGAATACATGTACCCGAGTAGAGCCATTTCAATTAATATGCACTGTATTGCGTCAACTAACAAACACGTACCACATTTGCAAGAGTTCAACTCCCACTGAAGCCTCGCGCTTCACCGCCGGCCAGCTAAGAGTCGTCAAACATGTTCTGCTCTATGCTGAACACCCAGTAGCTGGTACTACTGGTTGACGGTAAATCAATGAAGCCCGAAGTTAGTCAGTCATCGTTCCAAAGCCGTGTGATTGTTTTGACAGCTTATGTGTAGGCGCTGTGGAAGTAAAGTGCAATGCAGCGACGCTGTTAAGAGTGAAATAGAGCAACGTAATAACGTGAAATTCTATTTCAAACTTAAGAAAACGCCAAGGGAATGCCGTGACAAGCTGCGCCAGGTGTATGGAAGCTGTGTTTGTGTATGAGTGGTACAAGCGTTTCCGTAACGATCGAGACAGCCTGAAAGATGTGCAAAGGCCAGGAAGGCCCTTGACGTCGGACATCGACGAAAACATCGACAAAATTTATCAACCCTAAGCCATAGATTGTTGACTAAAGGTTCGAATGTTGGCGGAGACCACAGGAGTGTCCCATGAGAATGCTTATACAACTTTATGCGAAAAGTTGGGTAAGTTTAAACTGTGTACATGGTTAGTGCCTCACGACTTCACTACTGATCAGAAACAAGACAGGATGGAGGCGTGTGGAGACCTTATCGACATGGTGCATAGCGACCTCACCTTTCCTGAGCGGATCGTTACGGGAGATGAGTTGCGGTGTCTGAAGTACGACCCTTAATCCAGGAGGAAAAGTATGCAGTGGTGCGGCCCAGGTTCACCGAAATCCAAAACGTTAGATGCGAGAAGTTCCTTATCAAGACAATGTTGATTAATTTTTCCGATGCTGGAGGAATCATTCATAAAGAATACCTACTAGAAGGCACGACATTAAATGCGCCCACCTACGTGATCATCTTGGATCGCCTCCTGAAGGGGACCAGACATGCATACCAAATATGAATCCTTGAACGATATATGAATCTGGTGTACGATAACGCACGCATCCATACCGCCATAACCCTGAAGCATTCCTGGCATATAAGGGGATCCATCTCCATCACCTTCCTTATTCAAGAGAGATGGCCTCTGGCGATTATTTCCTTTCCCGAAAAATTTAAAATGACGATTTTTGGACATTGTGTACATCCAAATTAATGTGAACGTTAAACTCAACCGCACTCAGGCTACCTTCGCCCGAAATATGCGAGACCTCTACTCACGTTCTCAAAAGTGCATAACCATGGGGGTGATTATTGTGACGGACAACAAACTGTATTTCTACATACATGTACGGGCTTTGGTGCAAACAAATCATTAAATCAATCATTCAACATTTTCATTGATCACAGGTTTCATAAGCTATTTGGTCTGTAATTTCTAATATTATTGATAATGGTAAAATATGGGTTCTCAAACCAAATTAAACTCTGAGGCATTGAACACCTTTCTTATTACCCAAGTGGAAGATACTGATAGCAGTGTACCTGTGAAAAACATCTCTAGGAATTTAGAATTTATGAATTACTTAATGAAGCCTAATACTAAGTTTAAATTCAGTCATGTTACTGCTGGAAGTGTTTATAATTCAGACACATTACCTTTAAAGATGTTTATAATACTATTCTAAAGTTGAACAATGGTTATTATGCTGATGTGTATGGTTTGAATGCTATTATTCTTAAATACGTTGCTAATTTTATCTGTGAACCCCTGACCCATATTTATAATACTTAAAGTTGATAATTTTACCTTTCTTCAGTCGTTTATATGTACAAAGGTTATCCCGGTGCACAAAAGAGGCAAAAAATCCGATTTTTCTAACTACAGGCCAATTAAAATATTACCCATAATGTCTAGGCTTTTAAAGTACCATTAAATCAGCAAATAATTAAATATTTTGAATATTATTCTCCCATTTCTCAGTCACTATGGGTTTAGAGCTAGCCATAACACGATTGGTGCAGTTAAAATATCTACAAAATGAAGATTAGATGCCTTTGAAGACAATAATTTAGTCTTTGAAAGCCCTTTTTGTCTTTAAAAATGACTTCCATACAATTTTCCCATTAAATTCTTATGTGTAAAATAGAATATTATGGTTTGATTGTGAAAGTATAACTTTCCTTGATTCCTACCTGAGCGATAGTTAAGTTGACTGGAAAATTTAATGTTATCTAATACTTAAGCTATTGAAGCTAGTTGCCGACCATTTGAAGACAAATAATGAAACTGATTATTAATTGTAGCACTCATAACTGTAACATTTGGCTTATTATACCTGTTAACTTCTGCAGTATCAATCTTAGGGTCTTAGCGTAACTTGCCGTGAGTCGCTAAAATGCTTACCAGTAAGATCCCTCGCGATAGCCGCTAAATCTTTCTCGCACAAGCACGTCAATTTGCGGTTAAAATATCACACGAGCAAGCACTTCATTAACTGAATTATTCTCAAGAGAGAGTGTTTGTACGAATGAATGTCTCAGAGCTGTGTGCAGGAACGTCGATCAGTAAGTACCATTAACAGTGCTAGAGTAACTCGTATTTGAATTACACGCCTATTTCTTAACTTAAGCTCCGCCTACATTTTACTCCTCACCAACATTATTTCTCGCCCGGACCAATACTTAAAAATCCTACGTGTGCGTCTGTTGTCTTGTTTCTAGGGATTACCTCCCCTAAGTTTAAGAATTTCATCCGCCTTTCTCTTTTGCAGAATTGAGCTACGTGGCCGTACAAATGTACTGAATTCACCCCTTAACTGCGTTCCCAGAATTTTTAAGCTAGTGTGTTCTATCCTCGGCTGATACTAATGACTTTCGTTAACCTACTTCTTAATTACCTCCTTCTTTCCGGACAACTATTTCAATTCAAGCTTATTATATTATACATTTATATAATCTACGGAAATTATTTATTGCAATTGTTTCTATATATTACCATTATTTATTTAGCATTCCGGTCAATGAATACGGTATCAATATGTAAAATAGTATTTCCAGAGGGCTTCATTCTCAGCCCACTTCTTCTTCTAATACATATAAATGACCTCACCAGCTAAATACATCATAACCTTCTAGAATCTAATATATTTGCTGATTATTTAACCCTAAATATATGCTATAAAACTTAGAATGCAATATCAAAGTTGAAGGCTTGTGTTTAAAAACAAAAAAGCATGGTGTGATGCTAAAAGACCAAGTATATGAAAGAAAGTAATCAAAATTCAATTTAATTTAAATGGTGCTGCACATTTTTCTGATGCCACTGTTGGATTTTTGGTTATTTACTTTGATTTGGATTGGAAATCGTATAGAGATTATATAGTTAATAAAATAACTACAGGCCATTCAGGCTGCATATTCTTAGACAAAAATGTGACAAGAAACTTTACTGAGGATACATTACAGTCACGTTTATAATCATCTTAACTATGTAGTCTTGCTGTGTGGCAGTCACACTTTTGTCAGTTAACTACTTATTTTATAAAATAAGGCTGTCAGGATGATTTGTTGAGCTCCGACAATTAGTCATTGTAACTACTCTTTGTTGGACTTGGGATACTTACAGTTCACTCTATATAGCTCTTAACTATCTTTTACATGCGAAGAAAAATTTGCACATTTAAATACACTGTAATTTTATTCATAATTATCCTATTAGGATCTCAAACCATATACACCTGAACAGGTATGAGTATGCCAGGACACAAAATAGCTATGAAATTTTGTCTTAAATTATTATTTAGTAGATTATCTGATTATTTCGAAAAATCTTCTCGTTATTTTAAAACGAAGATACGGAGTGTTTTAATCTATAATCCTCTCTGCAATTCAATTCTATTAAGTGGACATAATATTTATTACTGTTTCTGAAGACTATTTTTCACAAAAGTAAATGGTCAACTTCAATGAGACCTGAGCGAAGGTTCCCCTAATTCTCAGGTGTTTCTACATAGATGATATGAGAATAAAGTTCCCCACATGCTTCCCTTTGTTGTTCAGAGGGCATGGCAGCCATCGGTTCACCTAGCAGTTTTGAAAAGCAATATTTCAGTAATCATTGTAAACTAACGGGCAAATATTGCAAATTCAATTTCAGTCACCTGTAGAAAATATGTAATTGTGTTTCGATTAAGTAGTTGACCAGATGTAAAAACGATTCCAGTGTTGGGTGCTTTGCTTTCAAACGTAAGCTTAAACAGCAACACGTTTCTGCGCTGAGAATAGCTGATCTCGTTAAAGCGTGTTACTGCTGATTGACTGTGGTGGCGAAACGTGGTTCAAATTCCTTGTAACGCGTGGTTTTATGCTGTATTTTAAAGGGAACATGATTATTTATTAAACTTGTGCGAAATATAAAATTATGCATTACTTGAATCTGCTTCTGATAAAAATTCTTCTTTAGAGCGGCAAATAACGTGGCTAATTTTATTTCACATGGCGTTGAAATCCTATCCTCCGTCTTATGAACGCTACAGTACGATTGAAATTTTACATCTGAATGCTTTAAGAAATATTAATTGCAATTGCTACATAGAAAACAAGGAATACGCCTATCTCAATTTCCAATGATTCTTCACTTAGAGCGGCAAATAACGTGGCTATTTTTATTTCCCGTGACATTGTAATTTTGTCGTCCGTCTTATGAGTGCTACAATACGATTTAAATTTTCCATCTGAATGCTTTAAATATATTAATTGCAGTTGCTGCGTACAAAACAAGGAATACGCCTATCTCAACTGTCAATCATTCCTCCTGAAATTAATATTTTGCTTTCAATACCTACCTTCAAAGGCATCTCTCTATAAATCTCGAAGGCTATTACCATGTTAAATTTGTTACTTCGGGAATGCACTTTAAATGTTTACATTAGCTTACAATTATTGATATAAGGAAGCATTATATGTTCTTCATGTTACAAGAACTCGACAAGCAAGGAAATTAAAATGTTTCAGGCATATGATACTAAAACAATTATTTTAGAAGTTTTGAGTGAACTCAGCATGATTACGTTCCTTTGTGGCTAATTATGGAGTAATACAACGCAAATTCCATGCTATGTGAGAATAAGACTCAAATTATCGAAAGAAAATTAATTTAATACATTACATATCATAGGAGAGAATTGAATAGTAAAAAAGACGATATTGATGATCACAGAAATGCATTTTCACTAGAACTGGATGCCGATGAATAAAGTACATAATGATATATTAAACAGACCACAATGCAGTTTAGTTAGGTGAACATGAAGCAACCGTTTGTAGCTAGCAGCATTTCTATTTTTTTATTTCCAAGCACTATAGAGTTTTGCCATGCCCTTATTAACTCAGTTCCTAGAAGTGTGTCTCCATCCTTATTCTCCATTCCTAACAAAAGAAGCTAGAAAAATTAAAGACGTTTATTAATTTTCCATTTCAGAAAATAAGCATGCGGAAGGCGAGGATGGAACCACCAACAGCGAGCACCATTGAATTTGACGGATAGTGATGCAACGACTTCGGCTATTCCTCAAGAGGATAATTTGCACTCGATTCATATGATATGAAGATTTATTCTGTCGCTAACTTAGCAACAAATTTCATGGCAAGGCGGAAAATTCTTAGCACGCTGAGAAATGCTTTAAATAATTTGCTTTTGTTTCTAGATATTCATTTACGTTTATTTAGGGATAACAAGAGAATATTATCTAGAAGAAACATTAGTATCGCAGTGTAGAGTTTAACTTCCAGCAAGGGCAGCATATGACAAATTTCATTCCAATACCATTTATGCAAGAACCCCTGAGAATTAGGTGACCCTTCGTGCAGGTCTCACTGAAGTTGGCCATTTACTTGTAAAAAATAATACGTACATGTGTTTAGAAATAAAAATCAACCTATCTGCCTACCTTCCTGCCTGCCATTTCATGTCTTGTATTCCTATTATCAACGTTGTTTCGTCTCTTTTTCACCCTATGTTTTGGAATCCACTACTTACAAAACAGCTACTTTGATATATTCAAAATATGTATAAATATACTGTAACTGAAACAGCAGCAATGTTTTATTTATATACACATGTAGTTTTGGACCACTGCTGTTAAAATTAAGGTCTAGTATCTTTGAAATTAAAATATTTATATATCCATTATTGCACTACCTTTCAAACTATGAGGCACTACATAAATTGCACGGAGTAAATGAACAAGAAAATTAATTATAATTGCTCACAAAAAGTCATACTGAAACCCAATGCACATCACAAGTTTTACGCTAGGTATCTCTCTATAAAACATTCTGAATTCGTAGGAATAGCTTTTGCATATAAGAAATGAATGATCCAATTTTGATTCTCCTCTCATTATTGGTAACCTGTTACTTAATGAATTTGTATTCTTGGCCTGCTGAAGGATTTCCAACTCGTATTGTCCTTCTCATTATTTTCTTTATAATTCATTTTCTGCGCCTAGTTCGTCGGTGTCTATTATTTTTCTATGGAGAATTTTTCGTAGTTTCTGTAGTGGAACAGATTTCATTTCTCGTCAACATAAATTTGCTTTTCATTGATGTGATTTCAGCCTCCTTTGCCATCCATTGTAATTTAATTGTTTTCTCTTTCCCTAGGTAGTTTTACACCATTTCGATTATACATACTGTTTCGGCAAGATGATCCTCTGTTTTATAGTTATTTTTCACTCAGAGGCTGGCCTCATGTCTCAGGTATTTTACATTATTTTGTCAACTCCGTAATTAAACATAAGAAATAAATTTCTTAGGTTTCCATAATTATTTCTCATCGAATAGCCACTTAGAATATCTACAAACGCAGCTCAGGTACTTCTTTTTCTTTAAGGGATTATCCTCCTCTTTGAAAGCTCATACCCTCAAGCACTTACAAGCCAATGCCTTGGGTCAATAGCTTGTCGACGAGTAAACAAACTTGGATCATAGCATATCCAGGATGGGTGATCAGCCCAATGCCTAGTATGGTAGTGAAGGAGAAGGAAATGAAATTTAGTGATGAAAGGGATGATAGGACAATTCGCGGATCAAATTATGCAGCCTAACATTCGCCTAGCGACCGAGGAAACACGCGAATAAACCATCGATCAGGTTGGTTGGCTCCAGAGTTTGAACCCATGACTTCCCGAATTCGTGTCTCACGCGTTACCGTAGTGCTACCTCGCTCGGTCTCGGGTACTTGTAAGTTGAAAAATAAAATAGCAGTTAATGTCCAATAAATCGTACTGGCATTCAAACTCTAGCGGTCACACATCTGATAGATCATTTGTATGCTTGCGTTAACTGGAGAAAATGTTTATGAAGTGCAGAGCTGCTGTTTTGCACATGGTGAACTAGAAGTCTCACAACTCATGTTGCAGTCCATGGTTCGATTTTCTTATCCGAGAAGTTCTTTTCCTTTCCAATAGCTAGATTTCTAAACTTACAGCTACATACCAATTAATTGTAACACGAAGTGAGCGTTGTTGAGTGTATACAACAATAATGCTTGAAAAAATAATTCAGCTGCAGATGCAACCACCACTAAATAGCCGAAGGCAAAGTCTCATAAATGGTACAGTAGGTATGTTCTCTCCTTTATAGATTACAGATAATATGTAGTTGTTTTCCTCGTGCTTTAGATATTCAGATCCTGATTTATTTCAAGGCTTGTAGTGAGACTGTGAACTCAGCTGTTTATGAAGTGACAGTGTACGTTAAGGGAACCATTTGGTGTCGCCGAACTGGTCTAACGCAATTGTTGCCCATAAAATGAATAATCGTAAAAACAAATTTGACTTGACTATGGATATAGGGAATCGTGGAGATTCGTGGTATATGAACTGTTTGCGAGTCCGATTAATTCATGTACGTCAGTTAGTCACAAAGGTCAGATTATACGATCCTGAATAGGATAGGAAACAACTGCCCTGAACCTACTACCATTATCTCAGGTTAGGGGCAGTCAAGGGCATTCTATCGGCCAAAGCTGTTTATATTTGCATAATCATTTACGAACAGATTAGCAAAATTTCATAGGCAAATTGTGTTTTATCGTATGCTCTTAACACTCAAAGGAAGATTTAAGCGCCTATACTATGTACACGACCGATAGTGGGTAGAGTAAATCAACTTAAACGTATTCTGATAGGCTCTGAAATTTTCCTTCAAGTAATTGTACCGGTCTTATAATGTTTTCCATAATCTTTCTTGATAATTATGCTGACAAGCTATTTTATACCGCAATTCTCCCTTAAGGGACACTGCGACCGAAATTTCAGCTAAAAATAATGAAATTTTCGTTTTTTTTAACTTTTATATATAAATACTCTTTAGACATTGAGAAGGTGTTTTGTTTACGTAATTTATTTACGTAAGTTATTAGCCTCACGCTTGGGAAGCCAACTTGAAAAAGTATTGTTCTTCAACTGTTGTAGTTTATTGTTGTTGGAGTTGTTGTTGTTTAAGGAGTTTGCACCACGCTTTGGTAGGCCAATTTGAAGTTGTTGTTTACGTAATATGCTGCTACGTATGTAAAGCTGGCTTTTGAAGATGTATTTTTGTTATTACGCTCCAAGTTTAAAAATATTATATTAACCTTGTTATTAAACTGCTTCTATAGATATTATTTATGTTTATATTTGCCTCGGCTGCGTCTGTAATGTTTGTAGAGACACGTTTCACTTAGGCAGGGTGTGGTGCGACAAGAATGCAGGCTTACACAGATTTTAAGTTTAAATTTACTTCTTTTTATTAAACCTTGGCACAAATTAAATAGCACTACACTGATATTAAGAGCTGTGAGATTCTTTAATTTAAAAACTTGCACTTTGTTCTCGCGTATACTTAATTTTCGTTTAACACGAATACGTAATATTTCTTTAGAGAACACATCTTCCATCCGGTCACTATCAAGGTCTGCAGGCAACTGAACATATTTCAACTGTCAAAATCCGTAAGTTTCTGTATTTCAAGTCTCTAATTGGCTAATTCTAGTCCAATAGAATACCTGCATTTTATTAAAGGTTTTTCTGGCTGTTGATTGGCTATTTTTAAACTGTCACAAAATCTACATTATCGTTGCTCTAATCATGACTAGTAACATCCAAACTCTCAAACTCATTATTGCCTCAAGGTTACCTCATTGTTACCTTATTGTTAGGAACTTTAAACCTATTATTCTTACAGCCCCTACACTATTAATTTACATAATGCATTCACATAACATTACTGAACACGTTTACAATAAAAATAAGCATATGCAATGACTATTACATACATTTGTACAAATTATTACATACATATTGCTTCAAGGCGGGCTGTTATTGAATTTACATATTATATAATATAATTGAAATTATTCAAGTATTAAAAATACTGCCTCAGCACTAAATTTACTCACTAAATAACATCGGATTTTTGTCCCTCCGCCATTTTAAAGGTGTTTTCAGGACATTTAAATTCCGGGCGCTTAGCGTTTTAACTGCGTGCTACGCCCGCTTTGCAAATTATTTACCGTTTCTCTCTAATAAATGCGTTATTATACAAATTAGCGCATAAACTTCATTTTAAAACGCGCTTCCTACGTTCCTCTCTGCTTAGTTCTGCTATCTAGGGACAGATACAGCAAACAAAACTACCATTCAATGTAATATCTATTAGTATTCATGTCTGTGTTAGACAAAGCTCTAATATATATATATTTTTCGATGGACTAAGACTATGTTGTGTTGCTAGATAAATTCCTTCATGTGCACAAAACTCAAAATATAACAAATATGATACAAACATTGATGACGATATTTCGTTGCACTGACTAGCTCTACTTATGTGTTTGTAAACATTGCCATAGGCCTGGTTGTTGTTGCTTTCTGATATTTCTTGTTTTCTTGTGGTAATAATGCATACTATAAGTTCACGTTGGCGTAAGCCGAAAAACAGCAATCAGAAGAGTAAGGCCAGAGCACTGAAGCGAATTGTAGCAAGATGGGGTAAGAAACTAGAGGAAACTCCAAGTGTTATACCAGCTCATGGGGACATTGCAGTGGCTGGATTTGAACCTGAGGTTTCCTCCAGCAGTATGAACCCAGGAACATCTTCATAACATTTTAAAAAATAGCCAGAAGAAGCTGATCCTGTTTGAAGATTTCAAGCCAGTAAATACAGCAGTCAACAATGATGAGTACATTTTGGTATACACAGACTCCTTGTGTGAACTTGTGAACAAACTGAAGTGCAATGAATGTTTTGAGGCAGCTCTAACTGTACAAGTGAGGAAGAGAAATGATTTTGTACATAAGGTGTGTGTGAAGTGCAATAACTGTGGATCATTCCCATCTCAAACTTACAGCAGCCCTCGTCAAGCTAAGTCTAAATCACAGAGACCACTTTTTGAAATTAATACTAAAAGTGCTGAAGCTTTCCAACAATTACGAACAAAACTTAGAGAACTGGAGAAATTCTGTGCTAGAGTAGGTTTGTCTTGTATGAATTCCAAGACCTTCACGAAGCACTTAGCAGCTGTAGCATCAAATTGCAAAATTGTAACAGTAAATACCCTTAACCAATTCAGAGGTATTGCGCGAAGGGCATATGAAACTATAAATGGTGTAACTAATACAGAAGTAATGGATGTTGCAGTTTCATACGATGGAACGTAGCACAAGCGCGGATTCACATCTAAATTATGGTATTGGCATAGTAATTGATTTACTTACTGGTCTAGTCCTTGACTACCAAATTATGTCAAAATACTGTGCAATATGTGTCCTTGCTTTCAATGCGTTGGGTGCAGATTCAGCAGAATTCGGTATATGGTATGAGGGGCATACATCTGGTGGAGAATGCAATAGGAATTACGATGGATCTTCTACATCAATGAAAGTTTCTGCTGCTGATATTATGTAGAAACGCTGTATTTCTGATTGTCACATGCATTACACAACAATTCTATCATATCGTGGCTCTAAAATTGTCACTCATTTAGACAGTGAAAACATTTATGGAACCACTCTTTTGAAAAAGGAAGAATGCATCAATCATATGACCCAAGGAGTGAGCGCTGGTCTAAGGCAAATAGTGTAAACCTGGAGAGCTAAGGGAGTAAATTTAGGTGGCCGTGGCTCTGTTACATTACCAATGCTACAATCACAAAGCTAACAAATTAGTATAGGAATGCTGTTGCACAGGACATTCCTAACATTCATGAAATCAAAATGGCCATCTTTGCTACCCTCAGCCACTATATGTCCACGGATGCTAACGCACAGCATGGAAGAAGGGAAGAAGTCGCAGAGTCATTGGAAGATGACAGTCAAACTATCAGAATAGGTTGTTACCAAAATAATGCCATTTTACCACAGGCTGTTTTCAGAGGAGCTGCTGTCTCGCTGCATACGTAGTGGAACCAAAATCAAATAGGTGCCTCCATCCTACGATTTGGCGCAAGTGCACCAGAACTGTTTTTGTGTCATGTAGATTGCTGTATATAATGCTGTAGCAAACTTTAATATGGGCTGCGGTGCTACACAGGAAATTATTAAAATGCAAATTGCTAAATAAAACTCCGCATGAACGTGACTGCAACAATAATGAATAAATGTGACAGTCGCAGGCTATATGAGGGTGCTCGTTCTTCAAATGAGAAGAAGAAAGCAGCACATAGGAAGGGGAAAGTTTCCAAATTGAAGAAGACATCAAAGCAATTTAAAGAGTGTAGAATTTATGCATCAGGACGGATTTAAACACCAGAGTTAACCATTCTATGCTGCAAAGCGTATGGTTTCATAAAAGTACATTTTTCAATACAAATGCTGTAGCATGCGCATGAGTTTTGTCCAATGTTTGTGCACCTTGGCATGAAGATATCCATACCTATGTGTATAAGCTCAGTTATTATTATTATTATTATTATTATTATTATTATTATTATTATTATTATTATTATTATTATTATTATTATTATGTGTGTAGTGCTGTTCATTTTGCCACAATTAATTTTCCCATGTGCAAAAATATTGAACAATTTTGTGATAACATATGCTAATATAAAATATATTTTTTCTCACTGGGTCTCTTAACATATAAATAAACAATATATGATCCTATTTGTGCAGTAGTATTTGACATTAAAAGCATAAAAGGTTTCTAAAACCTAATTATGTCATGCGTATACACCTATTTAAAATAAGCATTATATTAACAATAGAATGTACTTACAATTTTATAACTCCAAAACTACTCACCACAGAGAGCTTAAATTTGACAAACAGCTATATGATACAATTAAATTCCGTACCAAATTTGAATGAAATAACCTGCCTAGTGTCCCGTGTATCAAAAAAGATCTGACAGGAAGAGATAGGCACTGTATGCTAGATGTTCTTTCTCAAGAGTTAGGACAGTGTGGACAGCAGGCTTTATAGAATATTGTTGTGCTAATCTTCATATGCAGTACCATGACTAATTTTCATGTGGTTTGCCACTGCATCGTTAGTCACTCTTGGGCTCGTCAGAATCAAGGCACGGACTTTGTTCAATGATGTCACCAGTAGTGATTGAGTATGAGCATTCTGACAGTCCCTCGTGCTTCAGCTTGTTCCACAGATTTCTTTTCGTTCATCTCATCCTTATGCCATTAAAAGGATCACAGCAGACTGTTCTTTGCTGTGTTAAACAACTGAAAGTTAACTGAAATGGTAACCGTGAAACATTCCACAAGCTTGAGAGAAAGTCACTATTTGTCTACGTGCTAGAGAACTACGAGTTTACACCTACAGAAGATAATAGAGATATGGATGATTATTAACGTCAGAATTGAATGTCTCGTTTACTGTACGCCTCCCAGTACTCTTGAGATCGCCATGGGGTACTTCGGTACGAGTATACATTAATCAGACTGGGCTTACATATGCTCATTGCGCGTTCGGAGACATTAAACACAGCTCATCGGAAAAAGGGCATTGTAGTAAACAAAGATCCCGTTTGCCACTATGCCTCTTCAAGCATTTTACAAGCCTAGCTTTTAAACCGCAACATATTGACACTCGTGATAGTCAACTATAGTACACAGCTATGTAGTTCTGTAAATACTCCAGAGATTTTATCCCACATACAACCACAGACCATTTCGTACATACCTGTGCCAAAATTGCTACCTTATCTCAGGTTCATAGCACGGCTGGCTAAAACACTGAAGATCATTGACAGGAATTTCAATGTCGAAAGTTACCTAGGATCCAAACCTCGCTACAGTGCTATTGAGTGTGTATTAAATGGCAGGGGGCCGTTGTGTAAACTTAACGGCGATTGACATGCGTGATTTTGTCGAATTTACTGCAGCACTGTGGTAGAACACGTATATAAAAGATATCAGTGGGAAACATTTATTTGCGTATTTTGTTCCTTTAATATATACCCTTAACATTGAATTTAAATAAATCACCGAAGCATATAGTAGTAAAGATAGTAAATTGTGAAAATGTAAAGGTTTATTGGAACCTTGGTTTATTTTACCGAAAACTTACTTTAACGTTATTGAACAGCACCAGGCTATAAAATATATTAAAACTGGTAAAACTTACGAGAATTTACTGTACTATGGCATAAACGGATATATGATTGCTGGATTCAAAGTTTCTTTTTCAGAATATACGTTAATATATGTAACATGCATTAAACTCAACGTGAAGAACTTATAAATGTTAGCGAGGAAGAGAAACCAGCTGTTTTCCCACTTGTACTTCCGCTCTAATTACTGTGCACGTTTAACGATGCGATAATACCTGTTATAAAGTGAGCTCAATTATAGGCCCCGCGCTTTGTTAGCGCTTACAAACGAACGGTAATTGTGTGGGTAATCACAGTTCTGATGGCGCTCATTTTGGCGATGTTTAACTATTGAGCACTGCAATAACACACTTATATACATTATATCCTCAAAGAGAAAGGAGGCATTTGTGTTTATATAAAGTTTCTTTCAAATAAAGTGTAACATACTATTTCATGGCCTCTTTTAACCATAAAATTGCTTTAAAATATTTTTTTTCACAGCACACATTAATTTAGGACTGAAGGGGCTAACTCCCCCCTCTGGCGCTTTTGGCTACAGAGGTGAGGTGTTACTTACTGGGAAAGAAATACATTCCTTATTGTCTGTCGTTCAACCCAATTTTCTATACCCTCAGCAGAAATTAATAATTGCTCTTCTAATATGTGAGGAGACAAGGATATGCTACAAGTTTTTCTTATTGTTTCTTTAGCTGAATAAGATTTTTCTCACCGTTTTCCTTTATTCTCATAACACAAAATGAATGGGTGCTCGCAAAATTGCGGTAACCATGAATTTAAAAAAATATGTATTTACATGCTCGATCCACTGCAGGAACTGATACATCCTATTGAGCTCGGCTGACTTTAAGGAAATCTGTGTGATGAGGTATACAGCCTATCATTTAATGGCAGTTTATTGAAAACCTGTCAATTTTTTGTTATAGCAAAATTACACTCACTTAGCACTTTAGACAGGAGACCGCGCAAATGGCGTAACTCAAGAAGTAGTACACAGACGGAGGGCCTTTCAGAGACTGGAACATAGCATGATAAGTAAGCCGCAGCGGCCCTTTTTGTTTCCAATGTGACCCCTGGGCGGGAGCGATAAGGAGACCCTAAGGTGTCCAGATCCGGACGAGAATGTGCGTAAGCAAGAACAGGTTCCCTAAAGATTTCAGATGGAGCACATCCTGACATCGGCTATCGGCTTGTCACGCCCCAGCCCGCGCACAGTCGGGGTTTCCATTGCCCCGAGACAAGCTGCCAGGGAGGATGGCCCCAGCAGACCAACTAAACGCCAGGGAGAAACTTTTCCAAAGCGCACAATCTACCGTCCCGCCGCAACACCTAGACGCCGTCGTCTGGTCCTTCAAATCTGAAACAGATAAAAGGTAATAATAGGGGCAAGAAATCTGTGGTAGAAGAGCAACTACTCCAGGTTTGCCTACCGACTTGAAACCACAAGAACCCCATGGTTAGAGTGGCCGGCCATACGGATATCGAACCCCGGTCCTCCCGAATGCGAACCTCACACGTTATCGCAAAGCCATCTCGTTCGGTCCGTACGTATAAAATTGTTGTATTGATATTTGATTGCTATGAATACGGGCGATTTCTTTTATTGCCATTTGCACATGTTGACTTTTCTTTCCTATCATAAAATCTTGGTTATCCGGTTTTTTTTCTAATTTACTGTGGAGAGTAGGCCTACAGCTCACTTGAACACCATTCCCGCCGTTTAATTCACAATTTCTGCAGAAATGTGCTGTTAGAGGCGACGTTAAGCAATTAAAAACAATAACAAATGAAGTCTGTGACCACCGTTTAAGTACACTTTTTAGACTCTTTTTAGCTCTGCAATGTAGCATACGGGAAAACGTATTCAAATTCTATGTAAAATACGAAAACAATTCTGATGTCTTATAATCACAAGACTTTCTGTGCACCAGATAATTAATTCTCAATGTCTTCGTACAAACTACTCATAAAAATTGTCTATTTTCTGCTGCCAGTTATAATAAATGCCATAATTGATTAAACAAGAATTTATTTATGGCTGCATAGCATACAAAAAGGTTAGGTAGATTGACAAATATTTAAATAGCACTTCCCTATATTCTGGTCTTCATATTGTATAATTTTACATGGGCTGATGAAAACAAATGAATTCGTATAGCAATCCAAAGGTGTATAGTTTGAAACACGGGAAAATGCAAAACCGAGAAGACGAAGTATCTCAAAAACGGCTAAAGCTACAAAAACATTAACCCAAATTACACACCTATTTTGACGAGTTCTACAGTTTTTATCCAGAAAAATTCTATCTCTTGTAGTTTTCCATTTATGTAATCTTCCCTAAAATTCAATAAGAATCAATAGAATTTCAGAAACTCGTCACGGAAACTTCGTTTCATTCTTCATCTCAGCACCTCAAACATGTGATATCTTAATCAAACTCCTTATAGCATTTTTGAGAAAATAAAAAGTAACAATATTTCCAGTAAAGAGTACTTTGGGATGGGGATAATTTCGACAAAATCTTCGTGTTACATTCACGAAAGATATTGAACTTAATGTGAAACGATACAGAAAGTGAGATTAAGATAAACCGCAACAATCTATGGAACATTTTAAAACGTAAACCCTAACACTTTCTTGTTTGTTTGTTTGTTTGTCAAACAACCTTATACAGTATGTATAATGGAAATAATCATTTTTGTACCGCTTATATACAACGAATGTACTACGTTCCAGATAGAAAAATCAAATACCCTACAAAAGAATAAATAGGAAAAGAAAGCTTTATGCTGGTAGTATTTATCCTCACTCTTATTATAGGGTTTTTCTTATATTCAAATAAAATATAGTTGTGTTTGGTAGAAAATTTTAAAACTCTTATATATTGCGTAAATCAATACTGGCGAGGTGTACAAAACTGTAGATGAAATAAATATGCCTGGGGAATAATTGACACTATATTTTACAGAAGTATTTACACTAATAAGTTAGTACATCATGAAGTCGCCTGCTTAAAGTAAAATTCATAGCTTAAGGCATTACTGTTCTCGCTTTTATGACACTTATTTTCCTTTTGCCGTTGTAACTGCATTATGCGCCAAAATCCAAGATTTTTAATACAACCTTACCTTCCACGATACGTATACGCATGTCGTTTAGAAATAGTTGTCGTAATTTCATATGAAGACAACACATAATGTATATTATAACAAGAGTCCGGCAATACTTATGAAGCTGTATCTAAGACAACATTTTTTACATTCCACTATAGGAGGTGTTCAAAATGTCTAACTCTTACGTGAATACGGGGCACTTATCGACGTCTCATAGTCCTGCAAAGACGGTCCCAAATTCCTCACCTCTTCCATAATGTCGAAGTGTTTCCATATCCGGCACCGAGGATGAATACACCAGCTATAATCTGTCTCAAACAAGAACGATCCTCATATAGGAAGGAAGAAAGAGAGAGATAGAAATAGTGGCACGGAACGATCTTAAGGCGCTAATAATTGGTGGAGGGAAGTTCATGGGTGTTTTCTTTTATTTGTTTCCGCACAATAACCGCCTCTAGGAAGTACAGCATTGTAAGTAGTTTTATAATCACTGCTCAACGCGAGTTAGTTTTTGGGAGAAAAAAGTCTATAAATGTTTAGATTCACTTCTCTCTATCCTTCACTTACACCACCGATGTGTTCTATGCTCGTGAATTCTGAAAGGAATGCTTACAACAGACATACACAGACATAAACATAGAGACGTAGATTAAACCGAAGACGGGCGCAATTGTACACTATTAAATTATTATTGCTAAATTGTATTCAGCCTAACTTTGCATTACTAATGAAACACTTTTATAGTAAAGTTGTATTACTGTACCACATGGCCCTCTTGGAACAAAGTAGCTCTGGAGGAGAATACTAATTCAGATGTTATTGTTTATGGTGTGGAGTCCCTTCTGCTAATTAGGACTGTGTTTCCTACACCTCTCGCATACCTTCCAAGCCCAGAACACTTGTATGTAATTTAAAAGCAGTCAGCTAATCATCATGGAGCAGGCCATTGTATTGCGATGCTTAAAGGGGAACGAAATAGAAAAATTAAGTTTCTTCCTAAATGAAGGTAAAATGCAGTGTTATGTTTTACAGTTAAAATACTGTAAAATGCAGTGGTAACATTCTTTTATTACTCCGCCGCAGCGTTATAGCTCCGCAAACGAAATAATAGGCACCTTATACGTCATTAGGGCCAGCCGTACATTGGAAGCAGTTGGGAGATCACAAGTCAGTCATTGCTGCATGTGCACTAATACGTCTAATCATAAATTCTTCTTGTTGGTATTTAAGTTCAAGGGTAGTGTACTTTGTGGTGGTGTTTTGGTGATGGTGTTACTAAGTCAGTTTAGTATTATATAAACAGCGTAACATTGTAAAAATAAAATGCCTCAATGTTGTGCATATGACTGTAATGTGAGAAGGGAAACACAACGTAGCGGGAAACGGTTGTTGGGCGACATTTGTAGCGGGAAATCGTTGGTCAGTAGCATCTGGAAAGCGTCATTCCTCTGGTTGATGCTATCTGCTGCAGTGTTCTTCCTCGGCTATGGATGCTCGACGGCTGCTGCTGTTTTCCATTCCTAACCTTTCCCTATATAGCTAATTCTTGGTTTTCAGGGTTATCGTGGGTGAGGCAAATTAAAAATATACTGCGTTTCCCTTAATAAATGTGGTTTATTAACAATTTAAATTTTTATGGGCGGTTAACTTTTCCCATTATACGAATCCCACCATGTGAATAAATCAGGAGCCTAACTATCTGCACACTCATTCCCACCCATATGCACACACGTGCGTTTGTCATCAAGAGCGTAGCACTTCGTGTCAACGCAATTCTATAAGAGAGAGTGAAAATCTGGGGCTTTGTTTCCCTTTATATACCTGAGTCTAGTGACGCTTACCTCTGTGCTTCAAAATGTAACGACGTTTCTAATTGGTCCTCAAACCGCGTTACCTTAACATGCATGAGAATATTCTACTTCAAAGTCTTGCGCTTACGCGTCACCATGATGCGCTGGGAAGCGGATTCAATGTCTCCGCCTCTTTCTTTTCTCTATCTGTCTCTTTATATTTCTCCTTACCGTTACCGGCTCCCTGCTCGTTAGCTTGGTAAAAGGTGGGCTCTACTTAGAACTACCTTTTACCTGGAATTTGCTAGCTCGCCCGTTCCTTACAATCTGCTTTGTACAATTCTTGGTTGTTGAATATTTTAACATGTTTCTTGGTGAATTACATTATTACTATGTATACAATCTTATATATGTATGGTATATCCCATTTCAACACAAGGAACTCATTTTCACGCGTTTCCAAACAGAGATAAATCTCCCAAAAGAGATGGGATATGGATAGAATTTTACAACAAAAAACATTTGCCTGGTCCCGTTGCTCGTTTATGTTCCTTCCATATTAATGACATAGATTATGGACACAGCTACTTAAAAAGCAGCTTATGCCGGATGAATATTTTAGAGGGCCTTTATTATAACCTGGAAGTATTCCTATTATAAAAGGATAAATGAAGACAACTTCTAGATATCAAATTCTAATAAGACAATTGATCCTTTACTGACTTCATCCAAGAACAAACGACAAAGAACAGAACGATTTGTGGCTAGAAATCTTAGGAGTATAGTTTCTGAGCTATGCTATGCTGAAAGTACCTTATGTCATCTATGCGGATTTTGAGAGCATTCTCAGTCCATGTCATACGTGCAACCCTAATCCTGAAAATTCCTATACAACCCCATATGAAGAGCACACACCAAAAAGCTTCTATGTTTACGTCAAACGGTCACCCAGCATTGAACACCTCGAAACTGGACTTCCTAATGTAGCTTAAATATATCGTTGTTATCACACTGCTCAGACGTTTAAGGAATACCTGTCATTCCTTGTAAAGAAGACTGAAATATGCATACAAAATTGCCAAGCCTCTGAAACTTACGAATCCACAACGGATGGATTTTGATTCTTCTACACTATGCTACTTGTGTGGAAAAACCTTTACAAAAGAGAACTAAAAAGTACGCGACCATAATCACATCAAGAGTGAATACCGAGGAAGTCTTCAAAATGAATGCAATTTAGACTGAGAAATACGTAACTATGTTCCCTTCTTCATGCATAACCTTAAGGAATATGGCTCGCACTTCATTGTTAAGGAGTTGGGAAGTACAAGTGAACGTGCGAAGGTAATCCCTAACTCTGAAGAAAGCCATATCTCATTATCTAAGTATGTCGGGGATATAAATCTTCGGTTTGTGGATAGCGTTCGGTTCCTGAATACAAGCTTGGATAAGCTCGTAAAAATCTAACATTAAATCCTGAAACAATGAAGTACTTCGAAGAGGACAAGTTGAAGTAAATGACTCTTAACGGAGTATTTCCCTACAATTACGTCACTTCATGGGATGTCTTGAACGAAACTTGCCTGTCTCCTAAGGACACATTCTACAATAAACTTAATGATGAAGAAATTAGTGATGTTGACTACAATCATCCTGGAAATGTATGGAGATGGTTTAATGTGAGAAATCTGTGTGAATACAACGATCTCGACGTAACCTTAGATGTTCTTCTTGTAGTTGGTGTCCTTGAGACATTCAGCAACCAAACCCTCAAAACACATAAAGTTGATCCTGCACATTATTTCACCTCTCCAGGACTTACCTGTGACGTCATGTTACTCTCTACTAGAACTGAGCTGATATTGCTACATGATTATGATCAACTACTCATTGTGGAATCCGGCATAAGAGGAGGATTTTGCCAAGTTTCCCATCGGTATGCAGAGGTTAATAATGCCTACATGGAGAAGTTTCATCCGTCGAGACCAAACCAACTTATCAAATACCATGATTTGAATAACCAATGTGGTTGGGAAATATGACATGCCCTACCTTTTGGTGGATTTCAGTGGGATTCTCACAATGAAATCAACTTAGAAAGACTACAAGAAGATGATTCGCATGGATACATATTAGGTGTTGCCGTCGACTATCCTACTGAACTTCACGATCTACACAGCAATCTACCTTTTCTATCCAAATGCCTGAAGGCTAAGGAAACTTCTACAAGGAAACTAACACCCCATCTTGGATCACAGAAGAAGTATGTAGCGTATTACAAGACTTTGAAGCAAGCTCTTAGTCATGCGCTATGGCTAACAAAAATGCATACTGCGCTACAATTGCGGCAGTCTCAGTGGCTAAACCCTTATGTGGAATTTAACAACGGATTACGATAACAGGCAGTAAATCATTTCGAGAATGATCTTCACAAACTGTTCAATAATGTTTGGAAAAATAATCGGGACCCTGCGTAATCGTATGGACATGCAGCTGGCTGCAAGTGAGAAGATTCTGGAAAACTTCATTACCAAACCTACGTTTATCGATAGAACAATATATGCTACCGATCTAGATGCTATGCATATGATCTATATACATCGGAATGGGTCTGTTGAACATCTCTGAGACCTTTATGTACTACTATCATTATGATTTGTGGTTACCGTATTATGGAGCTGAAAACCTGAAGCTTATGTATATGGACACCGATTCATTCATTGGGTGACAACTGAAAATGTACACTTCGACAAGTTACGTTTTATTGAGCATCCAGCTGATCACCCTGCCAAACATATATGCCACTTCACTCAAAACTAAAAGGTGCTGCAAAAATTTAACGATGGGGTTAATGGCAAAATCATCTTAAGCTTTATCGGACTACCACTTTAGAAGTATGCACTAGATATCCACGTCTCAGTGAAAAAGATTAAGGTCATGAAACTAATCCTATTAAGCAGTACATTATACTCGAACGCTATACAGACTTTCTTAAAATCAAAGAAATAGGAGGAACGCCCATGACTTTGACCTTGTCACGAGAGCATGCTACTACCTCAGTGCAAGTGAATAAAATTTCGTTGACTTCATACGACGATAAAAGAGTCATTTCAGAGAATGGTGGCGTCCTCCGTGGTGTAGTGTTTACCATGCTAACCTCTAGTTCCAGGTCGCGGGTTCAAACCCGGCAGAAGGCGATGGATATTTTCGTGCGTAAAAATCCTTAGTATGGCTTCCTTCGGAAGGGAAGTAAAGCCGGTGGTCCCGTGTCGTAGATTTACGGCAAGTAAAAGAACCTCAATCTTGATAAAGAGGCCTCCTCTGAGCAAAATTATCGGTCTTTCACGCCCAATATAGAATGGGATGCTAAGGACCATAGTAGTTAAAGAGCGTCCATAAATAAAACTCAATTTAATTTCAGAGGATGGAATGACTATATATACATATGGACATTACAGCATTACAAACAGTACTTATGAGAATGTAACCGTTATCTCAAGGTGATGATTATCTCATGAATCTACAAGTTTAAAAGTGGAAGTTTACTCAAGTGCTGTGCATACGCCTAGCAGACGCCTCATGAAGAAAGAAGAATAAGACTATAATCCCTATCTAATAAAGCATCGATTAACTGGTGAAGTCAATACGCCTAGCCATAAAATGTAACCACATAAAAATAGGAAAAGCTGAATAAAAACAATAATGTCACTAAAGGAGCTTAAGTCTGGGTTAGAAAATACAGCTGTACATAGTTCATCACATGTTAGCACTAGAATACACTGAAGTCCATAAAAGGAACCGATATGACTGTAAAACTACATAAATGGTTATAGAACATCACAAGCTCTGTATAATACAAGGCAAAACCTCTATAAAACATAAGAGAATGCTTCGAAATCTAACTCCAATGCCATCAAATGCCGATTCTTGCTTTGTAAAACCAATCAGAATACAGCAAAAAATTATCAAAAATACTGCAGCTGTGAATAAGAACACTAAAATGCTCTAAAATTCCTACTGCAGTGGCCAAATTCCACGGAAATGGCTGCACTAACATCTGGAAATACCTGCTGCTGTTTCCAAACGCCATTGAAACACCCGAAATTCTACTACTGTACCAGAATGTCCTAAAAGACTGTGCCCATAGCTAATTCCATAGTCTAAAATGCCTTTAAAGAGCCTCAAAATACTCTTAACAGAACCCTCGACAAAATATATGTCGAAGTGTCAAAATAATTTAAAACAGCATTAAATGTCTCAGAAATCTCTAAAAGCCGCTGCCATTCTAAAAACCGTCAGGATACTCTAAACATTATGCAAAAACCATCAAAATAGCTGCTACGGTTTCTAAAAACACTCTTCAAAAATACCTCAAAGCGTGTGGCTATTCTACGAAAATACCTGTTTCTGTTGGTAAAAACGGTCGAAATACTTAAAAAATGGTCGAAAATACCTGTAGCTGTGCCTAAAATGTCCATAAATGGATGCTAAAATGCTTCTCAATTCGCAATACACTGGCTAAAATACCTTTAAAATGCTTACACCAACACCATAACATAACTGTTTCCGTGTCTAAAAATGTTCTATAGTCAGTAAGGGTATGTCAAATGCCTGTTTCACTGTATCAAAACACCACCAGAATACCTGAAAGCTAAGCTAAACATGTGTCCGAAAAAGGTTTCTAAGTGCCTTCGGAAATAGTTATATTGTGCCTGTGCTCTAAATACCCCTGCAATTGTTCCCTACCCTTCTAGAAAACACCCTTAAATACCTCCAATCTATGTTATCCCTAGCATCTCTCCTCGTATTCCTTGTCTCTTCTCATATAAACGCATTTTCTAGTCCTTAAACCCACCTAGTCTTTAGCATCTTTCCCGTATAAACCCATATTCCGCCCATCAACCTCTGTATAGCCTAACATCTCTCCTTGTATTCCCTATCTCGGCCATATAAACACATTTTCTAGTGCTCTACCCTTGCCTAACCTAGCATCTCACCTCGTGTTCCTGATCTCCCCATATAAAACTCATATTCCACTGCTCAAACCCTGTCTAGCCTAGCATCTCTTCTTGATTTCCTATCTCCCTCATATAAACGCAATTCTAGCCTTCAAACTCTGTATGACCTAGCATCTCTCCCCGTATTTCCTATCTCAGCCATATAAATGCATTTTCTAGTCCCCTACCCCTGCCTAGCCTAGCCTCTCTCCTCGATTTCCCTATCTCTCCCAATTAAAACACATATTCTAACCATTAACCCTGTCCAACCTAGCATCTCTCATCGATTTACCTATCTCTCCCATATAAATACATTCCCCTTCTTTCTTCAACATCCATCTAGCCTGGCATCTCACCTCGTATTCACTATATTTCCCCATATAAGCGAATTTCCCTCCTTCAAACTCTCTCAGCCTAGCATCTCATCTCGTATTCCCAATCTTTTCCCACATAACTGCATATTCTACCCTTCAAGTCCTGTCTAGCCTATCATCTCTGCTCTTATTCCCTATCTTCCCGATATAAACACATTATCCCCTGGAACACTCTCCTAGCATAGCATCTCCCCTCATTTTCCCTATCTTTTCCCATGTACATTTGTGCATTTTCTGCTCTCGTTGCTCTTATATATCTTACTCGCGTTATACAATTTTATATAATAGCAATAATAAATAATGATTTACTTTAAAACATACCTTTTTAATTACTGTGTTTTTAGTGAAGTTTAAAACCTAGATATACTTCACTGGGTTCTGGAAAAGCATTAAGCACTACACATGATGGTATGACAACTCTTCTTCTGGGTCCAATGTCCATGAATTAATCCACCTTGTAAACTGTTTGTAACAGGAATATTTCCAGTTCTTATTAGCACGATTGTTGGTGGTGATTAATTTCTTTTAGCTCAACTTTTGTTTTTAACGCTACGTTATTCCTCAGAATATTCAAAACATTACCATCTATGACTAATTTGTGAAAATTAGGATGCTTTGTGATACTGACAAAATCACCCTTTACCATTTTGATGTTTTCATAGTCCGAGCAACACACACATCCTCCTCATCATTATTCATAGGTATACCTACATTCTTTACACTTACACCAATGGATGGAATCAGTACGGTTTTCGTGTTCACACTATCTCGGAATCTCTGTCAGATTGGAGTAAATCTTCAAAATCGCTCTTTTATGGTTAAACTGATAAGGTCAGATACCGCGTTCACTCATTTTCAAAGCAGACTATTTTTATGGTGCACTACTGTTTATCATCTAGTAGGTATTAACTGCATTATTAAAGTGATTTTCTAGATTTGGCTCTACTCTTTGTTATTCAGAGAAGTTATGAACTTCTAGTGAAATTAACACATCAACCTGTTAGTAACTTAAAACATCTGTTTGCGCACTGCGTTCCTCTCACGAGATTATGTCTGTAAGGAATGTGTTGACATCAACAATTCTATCGCTATCTGAGAAAGATTACGACTCTACTTTCAACACATCAAGAAGACTTAAGGCCTTTTAGAAAACATACGCTCTTCTGCTAGTAGTGGTGCATGACCAGTTGCTTTTATTTGCTTTCACAGAATTTAAAAACGTTAGCATCTATTTATCGAACTTTACTGTGTGGAGTTCTTCCTTTCTTACTGGGTATTGTAAATTACTATAAATCACTAGAAAGCACTTACACACTGCTCCAAGTGAACACTCTGGTATACTAACATTGCGCGATATTTTAATGTAGCTAGTAGATATATTTATGACATTGTGAATTGCCACGTAGTACCAACTCCCTTCACTCTTCCGGAGAGCAGAACACCTCGCAAACGGTTTCTTGTCAGAGGCCTACAGTACGTCTTGTCTGGGTGAAGTGTGACTGTCTTGACGTCACGTGTCAACCCAACAACAGGCCGTAACCCGATAACCATTCATCTTGGGATGGTGAAACTGAGTGCGCTGTTATTTATTCCTGTCGATAAATAAACCTATGTGGTGGATGAGATATTAATTTTTGTGTTTCGTTCCCCTTTAAGAAAGAAACCCCCGGGGCGTAACCTTATGCTACTACACGATAATATTAATTCTGTAACACATAGATTTAATAAGCTACTGGAAATGTCTTAATGGATTTATTTTCAAGAATTTAGCGCTGTCACAGCTACTGTTGCAAATCTTTTCTCCTCACATGCATGTTAAACACGTGCCGGGTTGTGTCCGCTCCGCCCTATTGTTTACAACAGGATCGTTCTTGTCTGGGGTAGGGTATACCAGCTATGTTAACGACCTCACAAGTATAATTCGACGGCTTAAAATCAGATGAGAATGGAGGTCAAGAAATTTGCTCGCTTTTACCTATCCATCGCTGAGGTTCCTTCGATCCAAGTAAACGCAGCAGAATAAAGTGTAGGTAAGTTTCCATGCCCACACAGGTGGGGATGAATGCTTTGAAATATTTTCCAATCTGGACATTCTCGCTGTGGGTGGTTCTGGTAAGACGTAAACCTTGCAGAGCTTTGTCGACCACCTTAGAGTACATACCTGCTAGCTCCTGGTGTGAGCTCATGTCGCACAACCGAACTTTAATTACAAGTAACACAATGGAACTGTAAACTATTGGAGAATTTCGTATTAAAAGCTTCTGTTAACTGCAGCCACTAGCGGATACAAAGGCGTTGCTGTGAATGTAATTGTTTTGAAGACCAGAACTCGAAAACAAGCATTTCTAGAACCACACTGAAAAAAGGGTTTGCTGTTTATATACGAGTATGTGGAGAAATCATCCCCAAACAGTGCCTTACACTGTGTTTTCCTTACTTTCAACTGAGACAGATTATGCAGCGGCTGCGTGGTCGCGATATTTCAACAGGGAGTTTAGTATTTGCAAAACCAGTTTTGCAAGTGCTTTCATATATCTACACTTCGAATTCTAGCTCGAACCTCAGTGCCGAAATTTAAGAAAACCAAGTATTTCTAGAATCATGTTATTTTAAAAATAATACTTAAATTGTTCCATATGGAGAAGTTATCCTGAAATAATCTCTTCCTATTATTAAAAATTCATTTCCTTACACTTCAAAATCACCTAAAAAATAACCCTTGATTTTGTCATTGCTATAGGTTCCACAATTCAGCGCTACAAGTAAAATTGTGCCTGAGGTAATACGTATTTGTGTTTAAAACACTACATTTTGCAGATTTCTCTAAACTAATCGAGACTTCCGATAAAACTTAAGTATCAGAAAATTTGAAAATCTAAAACAAATGTCGCTCAAACCTGGTTTGGGCTGTTCAGTGCATAGGCAGCCTTATAAACACAGTTCATTGCAACTTCCCTGCTTTATATTCCGCCCACGCTCTTCCTGATCCTTTTGTGTCAATGTAAAACTAATGCACCTGTTATTTTCCACTGATCTTGTAACTAGACAAGAATACAGATTAACGACACTTGCAAACTGTACCTGCCTTCACATTATACTCCTTAATATACGACATTTGTTCACTCTTTAACGGCAGGTGTTCTCAATATCAACTAACGTTGAATATACTGTAGAAGTCGGGTCTAATTAATATGCAGAGCACAATATTTCCTATACCATAATGAACCATGTAATATGATAATCCGGGAGAGCGGGATAAGGCTTGAGGATACTCATCTGTGGAATTTATAAAATCCATAATAGTTTCAGTTCGATTTATTTGAAATTCAAACACAGAAACCAGAGTTTAATGTGTAATATGTGCACTAAATAATTAATTTCGAAAAATATTGTATTTGATTTTTAAAGTTTTAATAGTATATTAATAAAATTTAGATATGCAGTTTTAATTATCCTACTAACTTGGAAGAAAATAAACGATAACTATGAGTCTTAAATTCTTTTGCCTAAAAATTTACATAGCACTAGTATTATTGTACAATAACGCGTAAACTAAACACGTTAACAAAACTTCATCCCATCATACTATTATCTTGTTATTTATAAGGAGGTATACAAAATGCCATTAACTTATACCTTACATCGCTATGGGCAAATTAAAAATAAGAATATGCCGACAATCGAAAAACCAAGATAAGAGGTTTTAAACATTATAAGACTAAAACAACATTCTTTCTGACTGGAGGTTGTTTAAAAACCGTTTAGAGCACATTAAGACCATTTTCGTCTTTTTATGCTCGCCTGCAGCTAATTTAGTATTTGAAAATTTCTGAGGCTTCTCTTGAATGGTTTGTTCACTTTAATGATGGAAAAACTTATCACTTTCTACTACAAATTTATAGGAATCTAGGCTTAGAGGCAGATATTTAAATATTTATATACCATCGTTTAAAAGATCGTACAGCTATAAAAGCTACACGACCTAAAGCTGAAGGTTTGTACTGTTTAATAACAATAAAGCCTTATTTATGTATTTTGGCAATTTTTAGTTTTTTTCTCGGATGATATCCTTAAACAGAATGTAGATCCGTTTCCTTTATTGATATGTATGCAGAGAAAATCTCTCCACTCACAATATCGCTATTCATTAGTAATAAACGGGAGTGTGTGTCTGAAGATGCACAATTTTATACTGTTTACAGCAAAGCAATATGATAGACCATTTACCATATGCAGTGAATAGATGCACCCTGCTATACAGAAGAGTATTGAAAGAGTACAGAAATGCAATGCAAAAATGAAATAAAGGACTAAAGCATAACTTATATTGCATCATTACACCATTTCTTTAGAACATTTAAAATATGTCAGTAGGTTGTTATAAAGAGAGCGCGGCCACTTTTTGGGCATGTATGGGAAAGGATAGGGAAAACGAGGGTAGATGCCAGGTTGAGAGAGCCTTCAAGGAGGAAAATGGGTTTATATGGGAGAGATAGGGAATACGATGACCGATACTAAGCTAGACAGGGGTTGAAGGAGGGAAATGCGTTTATATGGAAGAGATAGTGGAGAGATATTAGGCTAGACAGAGGTTGAGGTGTAGAGTGTGATATATGTGAGAGGTATAGGAAAACCATGAAAGGTGTTACACTAGACAGAGTTGAAGGGTAGAGTATGTCTTTTATATGGGAGAGGTAGGGAATACGAGGAGAAGTGCTAGACTAGACAGAGGTTGAGGAGTAGAGTATACGTTTATAGGGGAAATATAGGTAAAACGCGGAGAGCTGTTAGGCTAGACAGGGCTTGAAGGGTAGAATAAACTTTTCTATGGGAGAGATAGCAAACTGAAGAGAGGTATTAGGCTAGGTGAGTTTGAGTATGCGTTTATAAGGAGAGACGAGAAAACGAAGAGAGATCCTATGCTAGGATAGACGTGTTAAAGGTAGAATGTGTTTTATATGGGTTAGATAAGAAACCAGGGAGAGATACTTAGCTAGGTCGGGGGCAGGAGGGAAATACGTTTTATGAGAGGTAGGGGGTACCAGGAGAAGTGCTACGCCAGACAGATGTTGAGGAGTAGAGTATGCGTTTATATGGAAAAGATAGGGATTACGGGGAGAGATGCTAGACTAGACAGAGGTTGAGAGTAGAGTATGCGATTATATGTATGAGAGGTATAGGAACAGGAGGAGAGGTGTTTGGCTAGACAGATACTGAAGGAGTAGAAATAAGCGCATATTTACACGAGAGATAGGGAATAGGAGGAGAGGAGCTAGACTAGTCAGGACTTGAAGAGTAGAATATGGCTTTTATATGGGAGAGATAGCAAACCGAGGAGGGGAAATAGACTAGGAGGGTTTGAGTATGCGTTTAAAAGGAGAGACGAGAAAACGGAGAGAGATCCTATGCTAGGAGAGATTGAAGGAGAGGGAAATGTGCTTTATATGGGAGAGATATGGCATACGAGGAGAAGTGGTAGGCCAGACATGTTGAGGAGTAGAGTATGCGTTTATATGGAAAAGATAGGGATTACGAGGGGAAATGCTAGACTAGACAGAGGTTGAGAGTAGAGTATATGTTTGTATGTATGAGAGGTTTAGGAAAATGAGGAGAACTGTTAGGCTAGCAGATACAGAAGGAGTAGGAATATAGGCTTATATACAGGAGAGATAGGGAATACGAGGGGAGATGCTAGACTAGTCAGTAAAGGCGCAATCGTCAAGCAAAGCTCTTTACTGGCTATGTTAGAGCGCTAATTCTAGACAGCTCCAGTACGTAACCCTCTCACGCAAAAAGGTAAGCTACTCACGCAAAAACGTAACCCACTCAAGCTATTAAGGTAGCCCACTCACTCAACAGGTTAACCCGCTCATGCAAAAAGGTATCCCAATCACGCTAAGAGGTAACCCACTCCCCAAAAAGGTAACCCACTCACGCAAAAAGGTAACCCACTCACACAAAAAGGTAACCCACTCACGCTAAAATGGTAACCCACTCACGCAAAAAGGTAACCCACACACGCAGAGAGGTAACCCACTCTCGCTAAACGGTAAGTAAATCAGTTAGTAAAACAGGGTGGGACCAATTCAGGGAAGAGGATATAGCATAGTTCCGTATGATTTCACAACTAATTCAGATAGTATGGTAGATATTTAGGATAATTCAGGTAGTATCATAGCTGTTTAGTTAGGGAAGATTTCATGGTATTGGTGTGTATAGCTCCATATGATTTCACAGGTAATTCAGAGAGTATCACAGGTATTTAGGATAATTCAAGTACCATAGCTGTTTAGGTAAATTCAAGTAGTATCACAGGGTAGGACAGATTCCGGGAAGCGGATGTAGCATAATTTCGTATATTTTCACAGCTAATTTAGATAGTATCGTTGGTATTAAGATAATTCAAGTATAATAGGTGTTTAGAGTAATTGAGCCAGCATTACAGGAGGGTAGGTTCCAGGGGTTGGTTATAACATAGTTTCGTACTTCACAGATTCAGGCAGTATCGTGAGTATTTGGAGGTAATCAGATAGTTTTACAGATACTCGTGATAATTTCGATCAACGATTTGTATCACAGTTATTTGAGGTAATTGCAGGTGATTTAGGTTGTATCAAAGGTATTCGAGTCATTTAGCAGGTAATTCAGCAAGTATCATTGATATTTAGGGTAAACTAGATAGTATCACAAGTGGTCGTGCTAATTTCGAATAGGGATTCGTACCAGAGATATGTAAGGTAATTTTGTATGATTCGGGTAGTATCACAGGTACTTAAATCATTTTAACAGATAAGTCAGAAAGGCCACAGGTATTCGTGCTAATATAGAGAGTAATTAGGTTATAAACATTTCTCATCCAACGTTACAACACCACTATATATTTTTTTCTAAATCTTACAAACTTTTTTATATGTTATTAGTTTACTGTGCGAGACAGAGATGAATAAACTGCATATTGGTTTAGAAATTGAAAAGTTTTGCGATAACATACCTTTATTTTAGTTTGTTGTAGGCGGCTCTCCCCTTTATCTAGACTTGAGACTAGCACAAGGATTTGCTCCTACTGGCAGGGTTAACGTCTCCCCTTCCCTCTTCTTCTTTATTCATCTGGTGTATGCTAGTTGTATACACATCGCATGAACAAACTTCCGTTTTTTAAATTGTAGGCTCACGGAGAAAATCTTCATCTTCAACTTACATTCTCTTCAGCACTGTTTGTAATACAGTAATGCCCATAAGCATAGGTAGTTATTCCATCCTCTGCAATAACTCTTTTATCATAAAAGAGATTCAATGTAATTTTATTCACTTGCACCGTGGTAAAGGCGTGCTCTCGTGATAGGTTTAGATTCATGGGCGTTCTGATGATTTCACAGGTTTTAAAACAGTCTGTATAGCTGTCAAATGTACTGTACTGCTTAATCGCACTACGTTTTATATCTTTTATTTGTTTATCCTCGATCCTTGAATATCTAAGGCATACATATTAGGTCGTAGTCCAAAAAAACGCAGGATGATATTGCTATTAGCCTTTAAGTTTTCCCAAAACCTTTTTATTCTGAGTAGAGTGACATGTATGATTGACAGGGTAATCAGCTGTATCCAGATGCTCAAGAAAACCTAGCTTGTCCTGGTACACATATTCATTGGTCACACGATGAATGAATGAATCAGTGTCCATATACATAAGCTTCAAGTTCTCAGCCTCATAATATGGCCACAACACATCGTAATGGTAGGGGTACATTAATGTCTTGGAGATGTCCAACACAATCATACCGATGTATATAGTTTTGTTGAATAAAATCTGACGGGAGGCTATATGTACAGCAGGTAGATTGGTAGCATATATTGTCCTATCGGCAAACGTAGGCTTGCCTATCAACTTTTCCAGTGTCTTCTGGTTTGTCACCAGTCGTATATCCATACGATTACGTAGGGTCTCCATAGTTTTTCCAAACAAGGCATTGTTAAAGAGTTTGTAGATGTCCTTCTCGAAGTTTTTTGTTTCAAGTTGTCGTAGCCTGTTTTTGAATTCCACATACGGTTTTAACCACTGTGACTGCCGAAATTGTAGCATACGATGGATTTTTGTTAGTCGACGTCCATGATTAAGAGTTTTCTTCAAAGCCATGTAATGTACTGCATACTTCTTCCGAGGTCCAAGATGGGTATCAGATTCTTTGTAGATGATTCCTTAGGCTTTGTACAATCAGGCAGGAAAGGTAGATCGTTGCGTAGATCCTGAAGTTCTACAGGACACTCGATGTTGAATTCTAATATGTATTCATGAGGAACAATTTCTTGTAGCCTTTTAAAGTTGATTTCTTCAGGTGAAACCCACTGAAATCCTTTTAGAAAACTAAATGTGATGCACGTGTTTATACCTGTAAGCGCTGTTTTACTCATTTTGATGATCAGAGCGGGCAAAGTGGACTGTAAAAACCAAAAGAACATGCAGCCACCTGCATTCAACATGGTATTGCAAGGGTAGTTATGCCTAACATGGTGAAATCAATTGTACAGTTTAAAAACGTTGAGAGGATGCTGAAAGTAACATATGTCATCTGTGCGGATTTTGAGAGTATTCTCACTCTATGCCATACCTGTACACCTAATCCTGAAGCTTCCTATACAACACCTTATCAAGAGCACACACCAATGAGCTTCTGTTTACGTAAAGCCGTCATCCAGTGTTGAACGTCTTGAAACTGGTCTTCCTAAGCATCCCTATGTATATCGTGGTTATGATGCTACTCAGAAGTTTATGCTGTACCTGTCATCCCTTGCAAAGGAGATTGGTAATATATACAAATCTACTAACCTCTGAAATTTACGGATCAACAGAAAAGGGATGTTGAGTCTTTTATAGTATGCTACTTGTGTGAAAACTCCTTTACGGAAGAGAACTACAAAGTACGCGATCAAGGCCACATCAGCGGTGAATATCGTGGAAGTCTTCATAATGAACGCAATTTAGCCTGCAAAACACCTAAATATATTCCTGCCTACATGCATAGCCTTGGCGGATATACCTCTCATTTCATTGTTAAGGTGTTGGGGTGTACAAGTGAATGCGTGTGGGTAATTCCTAACTCTGAAGAAAGCTATATCTCATTCGCAAAGTATGTCGGAGATGTGACGGTCCGGTTTGGGGATAGCTTTCGATTCCTGAGTTTAAGTTTGGATAAGTTGGTAAGAAATCTAACCTCATATCTTGAAACGCTGAAGTACCTTGGAGAAGACAAATTGAATTTGATGACACGTAAGGGCATATTTCCCTATGATTTTGTTACTTCATAGGATGTCCTGAACGAGACCTGCCTGCCTCCTAAGGACTCCTCCTACAATAGATTAAATAAAGAAGAAATTAGTGACGCTGAATACGATCATGATAGAAATGTAAGTAAACTAATTAATGTGAGAAACCTGGGCGAGTACAGCGACCTCAACTTAACCTCAAACGTTTTTCTTATAGCTGATGTCTTTGAGGCATTCAGAGCAAACCCTCAAAACACAAAAAGTTGATCCAGCTCATTATTTCACCTCTCCTGGACTTACATGGGACTCCATGTTACTGTATACTGGAATTCAGCTAGAGCTGTTACAAGATTATGATCAACTACTCATGGTGGAATCCGGCATGAGAGGAGGTTAATGTCAAGTTTCTCATCGGTTATCAGAAGCTAATGACAATTCTATGGAGAAGTTTGATGCGTCAACACCAACCCAATTTATCACATACGAGGATGTCAATAACCAATATGGGTGGACAATGCGTCACGCCCTTCCTTTTGGTGGATTTCAGTGGGTTTCGCCTGAAGAAATCAACTTAGAAAGACTAAAAGAATATGATCTCATGGATACGTATTAGAAGTCGACATTGAGTGTCTTGTAGAACTTCACGATCTACACAACGATCTACCCTTCCTGCCTGAGTGTATGAAGCCTAAGGAATCATCTACAAAGAATCTGATACCCATCTTGGACCTCGGAAGAGGTATGCAGTACATTACATGGCTTTGAAGCAAACTCCTAAGCATGGACTACGACTAACAAAAATCCATCGTGTGCTACAATTTGGGCAGTCAAGTGGTTAAAACCGTAAGTGAAATTCAAAAACAGGCTACGACAACAGGCAACAACAAACTTCAGGAAGGACATCTACAAACTCTTTAACAATGCCATGTTTGGAAAAACTATGGAGAACGTACGTAATCGTATGGATATATGACTGGTGACAAGTGAGAAGACACTGGAAAAGTTGATTGCCAAGCCTACGTTTACCGATAGGACAATATACGTTTTTATGGAGTGGAGGGGAAATGATTTAATCACTGACCCCAGCTCCAATGGGAGTCGGGACTGAGAGTGTGGGACTCGCCAACAGTCGGCATACCCACTAAAAACTCCTCCACCGAATGGAAAAAGGAAGAAGGGAAAGTGGAATGGCGTGGCTTTGTGCGGTCCCGCATAGCACCCGCGTTTAGTAATTGAAGGCTGTTGACTGCCGCCCTATGGGCGGGAGCCGGTAAAGGTAGCTACTAGGTTGCAGCCATGAAACCTGACTGCAACACTAGTGGAAATGGCGAGGGTTAGGAAGAGAATGGAAGATAGGATTGAGGATGGTACTGACGATGATGCTGTTGTTGCTGGTTGAACTCCTTGCATTGCTGCAGGAAGTTCGCCACTCTCTCCGGGTTGCTCTTCAGTCCAGGACCAAGATATGAGACCCGGATGGCTTCGGTGATGGCTGTTAGTCTAGATGAAGTGCTGTCGAACTGCCCAGCCAGGAAAACCTGCTGAGCAGCGGATGAAGTTTCAAGATCCCTGATGAGTTCCTCCAGGGCTGTCAGCTTCGTCGTCATGTTCAAGATCTCCGCGTGGAGATCATGAACGGCGTCACGTAGGGCCTGGAGTTCCTCAATCATCGACGTGAGTGATGCTGCTGGTGTCGGCGCTGGAGATGGTGCTGGTTTTGGCGATGATGATGGTGCTGGTGTCGGCGTCTGTGGAGCTATCAGTGGCTGCGGCGTTGGTGCTGGTGACTTCAGTGGTGCCTTCATGCGAGGATACAGGGGGCAGAGCGCTTGGCCGGTGAAGTCCGTTGACCCTCCACAGGTTGCACAGAAGCGGCGTCGGCGGCGCAGGTCGTCGTGAGTACGCGTTGAGGTGTTGAAGGCGGAACCGCAGTAGTGGCGCGTAGGTTGTGCTGAACAGGTCGCCTCCTCGAGTCCGTAGGCACAGCAGCGCCTGCAGGGTACCTGTCGTTCTAATCGGCTAGCCTCGATACGTAAGCACCGCCCTAACTAGCGTAGGCTCGCGCTCAAGGCAGCTTCATAGTCACCAAGGGTGTGCGAACTGGATCCTCACGAGCGTAGTGGGTCCCTGATCTCCGATGATTCGAGTGGCCTCAAGGCTGAAGACCGCTGCTGGTGAGCTGCGCTGGTGAGGAACCTCACTGGCAGGCCCCTCGGGACAAATAACAGTGCTGTACCTCCCAGAACGTGCAGGCTGTATCTGCGCAGGCTGGGTGCTTCCCAGGATTGGCGGCATGGGTGCCGGTGAAGGTGGCGGCGATGCTGCGCTGGCTGGCGGCGAAGCGGCGGTTGAGGCAAAGTTTGCCCTAGGCTGCGGCGGCTGCGTCAGTTCTCCTCGGCTGGTGCCGGAGGAGACGAAGACGTTCCTGGCTTTGCAGGAGCGGCGATTGAGTGAACCTTCTTCGCCATCTCGGAGCTGAGAGTGAATATATGATACCAATCTAGCTGCTGTAAATATAGCCTCCCGTCAGATTTTATTCAACAAACCTATATGCATCGGTGTGAGTGTGTTGGACATCTCCAAGACATTAATTTACCCCTATCATTATGATGTGTTGTTGCCATATTATGGGGCTGAAAACCTGAAGCTTATGTATATGGACACTGATTCATCAGTCATCGTGTGACAACTGAGGATGTGTACCAGGACAAGCTACGTTTTCTTGAGCATCTCGATACAGCTGAGTACCCTGTCAAACATATATGCCACTCTACTCAGAATAAAAAGGTGTTGGAAAAATTTAAATATGAGGCTAATAGCAAAATCATCCTGCGCTTTGTTGGACTACGACCCAAGATGTGTGCCTTAGATATTCAAGGAACGAAGATAAAAAAATTAAAGGTATAAAACCTATTGCTATTAAGCAGTACAGTACATTTGACAGCTATACAGGCTGTCGTAAAACCTGTGAAATCATCAGAAAGCCCATGAATATAATCCTATCTCGAGAGCAGGCTGTTACCACAGTGCAAGTGAATAAAATTACATTGAATCTCTTTTATGATAAAGGAGTTATTGTCGAGGATGGAATAACTACCTATGCGTATGGGCATTACAACATTACAAACAGTGCTTAAGAGAATGTAAGTCAAAAATGAAGATTTTCTCCGTGAGTCGACAATTTAAGAAATGGAAGTTTCTCCATGTGATGTGTATACACCTAGCATATACCAGATGAATAAAGAAGGAGATGGAAGGAGAGGCGTTAAGTCTGCCATTAGGAGCAAATCCTTGTGCTAGTCTCAAGCCTAGATAAACGGGGCAGGCGCCTAAATCGAACCAGAACAGAGAAACGTTATCGTAAAACTTTTAAATTTGTAAACCAATATGCAGGTTATTCATCTCCGTCTCGCACACTAAATTAATAACATAAAAAAAGTTTCTTACATTCAGAAAAAAGTATATAAAGGTGTAGTAACATTGGATGAGAAATGTTTATAATCTAATTACTCTCTATATAAGCACGAATACCTGTGACCTATCTCACTTACCTGTGATACCACCCGAATCATGCAAAATTACCTTAAATAGCTCTGTTACGAATCCCTACTCTAAATTATCACGACCAACTGTGATACTATCTGGTTTATCCTAAATATTAATGATACCAGTTGAATTACCTCTTAAAATGACTCGAATACCTTTGATTCAACCTCAATCAATTGCAATTACCTCAAATAGCTGTGATACAAATTTCTGATCGAAATTATCATTAGTATATGTAAAACTATGCTGATAACCTCCAAATACTTACGATATTGCCTCAACTATCTGTGAAGTACAAAACTATGTTATAACCAACCCCTGGAACCTACCCTCTTGTAATTCTAGCTGAATTACTCTAGATGAATTATCTTAATACCAACGATACTATCTCAATTAGCTGTGAAATCATACGGAACTATGCTATATCCGCTTCCAGGAATCTGCCCTACGCTCTGATACTACTTAAATTAACTTAAACAACTATGATACTTGAATTATCCTAAATACCTGTGATACTCTCTGAATTACCGGTGAAATCATGAAATCTGTCCTACCCTGTAATATTACCTAAATTAACTTAATCAGCTATGATACTACCTGAATAATCCTAAATACCTACGATACTATCTGAATTAGCTGTGAAACCATGCGGAACTATGCTATACCCGCTTCCCGGAATAAGTCCCACCCTGGGATGCTAACTTAATGACTTACCTTTTAGCGAAAGTGGGTTACCTTTTTGCGTGAGTGGGTTACATTTTTTGCGGGAGTGGGTTACCGTTTTAGCGCGAGAGGGTTACCTGTTTGCGTAGGTGAATTACCTTTTTGCGTCAGTGGGTATCTTTTGGCATGAGTGGGTTACCTTTTTGCGTGAATTGGCTACCTTTTACGTGTGTGGTTTACCTTTTTGCGTGAATAGTTAAGTTTTTTGAGTAGGTGGGTTTCCTGTTTAGCGTGAAAAGTTACCTTTTAGCGTGAGTGGGTTACCTTATTGCTTGAGTGGGTTGCATTTCGGAGATGTCTAGAATTAGCGCTCTAACATTGCCTGTAAACAGCTTTCCTTGACGTTTGCGTCTAAAGTTGTTTTCACTCTCCCAAATAAAAACCATATTCTACCCTTCAAATTCTGACTAGTCCAGCACCTCCCCTCGTATTTCCTATCTTCCTGTATATCAGCCCATAATCCTACTCCTTCAGGATCTGTCTAGACTAATAGCTCTCCTCGTTTTCCTATACCTCTCATACATACAAACGCATACGCTACTCTCAACCTCTGTCTAGTCTATCATTTCTCCCCGTAATCCCTATCTTTTCCATGTAAACTCATACTCTACTCATCAACATGTCTGGCCTTGCGCTTCTCCTCGTATGCCTTATGTCTCCCATATAAAACACATTTCCCTCTCTTTCAATCTCTCTCCTAGCATAGGTTAACTCTCCGTTCTCTCGTCTCTCCTTATAAACGCATACTCAAAGCCTCCTAGCCTAATAGCCCTCCTCGGTTTGCTATCTCTCCCATATAAAAGCCATATTCCACCCCTTAAAGTCATGACTAGTGTAGCTCCTCTCTTCGTATTCCCCATCTCTCCTGTATATAAGCTCATATTTCTACTGCTTCAGTATCCGTCTAGTCCAACATCTCTCCTCCTGTTCCTATACCTCTCATACATATAAACGCATACTCTACTCTCAACCTCTGTCTAGTCTAGCATATTTCTTCGTAATCCCTATCTTTTCCATATAAACGCATACTCTACTACTCAACATCTGTCTGGCCTAGCACTTCTCCTCGTATCCCCTATCTCTCACAAAGCGCATTTCCCTCCTGCCCCCAGTCTAGCTTAGTATCTCTCCTTTGTTTCTTATCAAACCCATATAAAACACATTCCACATTTAACACCTGTCTATCCTATCATAGGATCTCTCCTCATTTTCTCGTCTCTCCTTATAAACGCATACTCAAACTCACCCAGTCTAACTTCTCTCCTCGGTTTGCTACCTCTCCCATAGAAAAGTTTATTCTACCCTTCAAGCCCTGTCTAGTCTAACAGCTCTCCTCGTTTTCCCTATCTTTCCCCTATAAACGTATACTCTACTCCTCAACCTCTGTCTAGACTAGCACTTCTCCTCGTATTCCCTACCTCTCCCATATAAAAGACATACTCTACCCTTCAACTCTTTCTAGCCTAAGACTTCTCCTCGTTTTCCTATACCTCTCATATATACCATACTCTACTCCTCAACCTCTGTCTAGCCTAATATCTCTCCACTATCTCTTCCATATAAACGCATTTCCCTCCTTCAACCCCTGTCTAGCCTAGTATCGGTCGTCATAATCGCTATCTCTCCCATATAAACCCATTTTCCTGCTTGAAGGCTCTCTCAACCTGGCATCAACCCTCGTTTTCCCTATCCTTTTCCATATATGCCCAAAAATTGTCCTCTCCCTCGCTATAATAACCTACTTATGTGTTTCTGAATTATTATAATAGGCAACAATTATTACTGATAGCTCCAACATATTACAAAATGGGTCTTTCACAAGTGTTGTGATACACGAGTTTTCATATGTGAATATCCAAAAGGCCATCATAAATTATCATATTCAATGCCAGATATTATTTATCTAGATATTTTCAAAATCAGAAGTAGAAAGTGTTTTCTAGGTCTATTTGACGATAAATAAAATGTAGGAATAAAACGCATACAATAAGATAATATTTCAAATGATTAGAATAACTGATACATTAACCAGCAGACAATAATCGCTTTTGCTTCGACCTAATGCATGTCAGCATACTAAATATAAATTAATGGTGGTGTTGCATATTGTAATAAATCCTTATTATCGTCTCCGTTGACGTTTCTAATGTTAGCTACAAGTCTGTTAAAATATTTTCAATCTGCTGCTTTGGTATTAGCTTTTACATTTCATTATACCTTATTTTGTGTATATTACAATTAGTAGCTTGTGCAGTTCCTTTGGACGCCAAAAGTCGTTTGAATTTAGCACTATTTTCCATTGCACACATGTTCCTTATCTATTATCTTAACTCTTTAGTGCCTGGTGTAGCATATTTGGCACAGACGTGTATTGTATTTTTAATGTTTTTGTTTTGTTTCATATTATACTAACTTTCAACAATAAAATACAATTATTTATGCTGGTTTCATATTATAAAATAATGTTTTCTCCAATAAAATTGCAGTGACTTTTGTTTTGCGTCAAATGTAACCCCGTCAGCATGAAAGCGTGTTGTCAACCGATTACTTTACTTGGGCCCTCCCGTCCTTTACCACAGCCACATTTGACTGCAGTCGCTACGATTCGAACACGCAACGTTTGGCTTTGAATGGATGTCCAATCCATTTAGTCTCGCCTAAACGCTCACGGCTATTCGAATCTCTTCAATTGCAGTGACTGTGAAAGGAATATGAAAGCCTGTTTATGAATTAGAGCAACACCAATTTACGTAGCAAAATAATTCCATTAATGGAAGATGGGACAAATTACTCAGTGGTATTAGAGTGTGGTTCTCAGTTATCGATATAGAGATTCAGGACTTTTTGTTATCTGATATTTTACAGCACATGATTAGTCTATATCAGATGATTGAGATATATGAGTGGAACTGTCAATTACGTTATTAATTATATTAATCAATAATAAGAATGTTGCTTATGTTTTTAAAGTGATAGATTTTTTCCAAAATGATGCGGTACATCTCACTCAAAACATCCGGGAAAGATGAATCAGATAACCAGGGTATCTCCATTGATATTTGAGGTATTAGAGCACAGCGGCTATTACTACCGACACGGATGTCCGAAGTGTTTGAGGCATAGACTCGTGAACGGGGTCCGGGGTTCAAATTCCACTAGGACCGTCCTCCTCAGTCATAACTGTCAAATGATGAAAGATACCGTACAATCAGCCCTGGTTTTGTTTCCAATTGTCGCATAATGCCATGCATCATCAGTGTCCGCCAACTATGGTATTTTATGTATAGCAACGGATGTTAAAACACTACTAGAAAAAGCTGATACTGACATATGTAAGGATATTTTAGGTAAAAGGAATTATCGTAAAAATGGCATACTCATAGCTCCGCTAACCCTATTGCATTGACCGTCAATATTCTGCTTTCTTCTCTCTCTGTCACACCCCGTCTCGCATCTCTCCCTATCTCTCACTATATTTCTTTCCTTCTTTCTTCCTATCTCCCTGTACCATCCTCATCTTCTCCCCCTATCTCTCTCTCTCTCTCTGTGCAACATACATCTGTGGTGTTTTGTAATCCGGTATAAAGATTTTTAATTTTGATAAATGCTTAAAGCATAAGTAAAAGCTTATACCTTAAACAAATATGTACCCGTTTCTTTTACTTGTTAAACAATCGAGGTATGCTGCTTCACTGATAACCGGTTTGCGCACATGACAATGATACCGATAAACCCACATAAATTCACTTCGGTGCATCCTCCCCAGCGTCAGCTTCCTCCAAGGAGGAAATCGAGAAGCCGTATAGCATAATATCCAGAGAGAAGTATGGCAGCAGGCAGCGAATTCCACCGCCCTGCTAGAGGCGGGTCAATCGTCCTTCGCTGCCGCAGTTTCAAATTCACAGCAGCACCACAGTCGCCTCAGCGTGGAGGGTTGTAGTGTTTCCCAAGACTTTCCAGCACGAAATATGCTGCCAATTGCTCAGAAGCAGTGGCCTTCAAGGTGAAGGCTGGAGCTCAACAGCCGAGGGGATTCGGAGGCTGTTTTGGCATCCAGTCTCACCTTGCGAGGGCGTCTGCTTTGTGTCGAGGACAGCCGATGGGAACTTAACACTCCATGTCGCCGCTATTGTGCCCCGGGCATGATAAGACAAACTGCGCCGCACCTCTCAGGAACCACTACTGTGACACCGCCTCAAACACTACCAGCTGCACCCGGCATTATCTTCTTCGCCGTCGTTGCCGCTACTGCGCCTCCTGGGGTGACAACCACTTTATAGGTCAGGCGCAGTGCCCGTTTTACCCACGCTGACAACGATCAGCACATCCACCGAAGCCAGTAATAACAGCAAAGCTACAAACCGTCGCTCACCACGACACCACCGACAACAACACCAGGGAATCTCATGTGATCCGAGATACCGTTCAGGACCTCCACTCAGAGGTTTTGAATATCACGACGCGGCTCTCGGCTATGGGGAAACTGCTCCGGGAACGAAGCCCTGATCCACATCCACCATTTGATCGCTGCCAATTCCAAGCCATAGCAGCCGTTGTACAGCACACCCAGGCCACATCATCAGCATCCATCCAGCAGCTCCAGGACCTCACGGCTTTATGCCAGCAACAATTGGACCTGGTAGAAGCTACTCTCCGCGACCTGGACGACAACACACATCCCAACAAAAGACACATGGATAAGATCACCAGCCTCAAGCCAAGACACCAGGTATTCATCTCTTATCACGCAGCAGAGGTTTGGGACAGACTTGAGCAAACGATGATGTCTCATAACTGACAAATAAAGACTTCACCTCCTAAATCATATTCCTAAAGTACACATCAATATTAGTCAGCACTTCAGTCTAGACTGCAGCTCAGAATTAATCCTTTACCTACTTCCGTCCAATGGAAGGTAGCTCCCGACATCACAGAACTCACGCAGGTACTTATGTGGGATTGCAAAAACCGTCACATTGAGTTTCCTATCTTTTAACATTACGCAATGCTTTCCTTCACCTACCCCTCCGTGGCGAAGTAATCCAATCTTTCATTCCAACTCTTCTTCTGTTTCCCCCTTTTAAACAAAAAATGACGTAACAGCTCCATCTAGTCTAACATAGCATAACCTAACCGAACCTAAGTTAAGCTAAGCTCACCTGACCCGAGCTACTGATAATGTTTTAACTTAATGGTATTAAGACACATTGCGCAAATAGTTCGATGTAATTTACGTTTCCGTGTAAAAATGACCTCATGTATTTTACCTTTCCGTGTAAAAAGATCCCATGAAGTAATATAGACAGATATGAATAATTAGCTTTAGCCTTAGATCTTAAGTATCAAAGCTATTTTAGTTAATGACGAAGTTAATGGCACAACGCTCTGACAACTGCAAAACCGATACGATCAAAAAGTGTAACTAGATTTCAAGTAAATTAACCTGTAGTAGTGTCTAAATATGTAATGATATACTGTAAACCATTAAAATCAAACACAAGATGCATCAGGACATAAGCATGCAGCTCTTATTTTTATTATGTTTTATTTTGTAGCTATTATTTCCCCATGAACGCGTATAAAAACGCTCGACTACCTTTACCATATAGCTTAAAACTGAAAAGGTAAACAATGTGAATTTTATGAGAAATGGAATTGAAAGGTACACAGGAAGATAATGTTATGATGAAACGTGTTTTCTTGACAGTTGCGCGTGTTGAAACCTAATTGCTTTGAGTGAAAACACGTTCCATCATATTGATACCTCAGTACTCTCTTCCTATTACCCTTATAATAAGTAATATAAAATTGGAAACCTAATAAATGCTATAAAGAATCTCTTAGCTATGACTTAAAAGCTTTGCAGAGTGGAACTTAGCTGCTCTTCCCACAATTATGAATGTTATGGGCATTTTCAAGTATGAGTATAGCAGTTTGGCTGCAAGAATTGTGCAAAGTCTAAATAATGAGAAACAGTGGTGTTGTTGCATAAGAGAACAAGAACGCATGTGAACACCTTAACTTTCTACACTTTGCGGATTTATTGCTTTTATTCTTGTTTTTTTAATGCTATTAAAGGTAACGCTTATGGGATATTATAAAATCTATGGCATTTAAATCTAGCGCGCTACTCTTCTAAACCCGATTAAACATGGCAACACCATCGCTAGCACATCTTGACTTGTGCAAGTTTTAAGGAATTTTATCACGTGCACATGGCATGATGTAATTACCTTATGGGGCCAAATACATAGGGTGTTGCACACGTGAAGAAGTGCACTAGCGCGCGAAGATTTCCACGCACTCTGTTTTAGGCTGTCACTATAATTTTACGATAGGTGGTAGTACACGGCAGAAGTTGGTCACTATAGCAGAAGTAGGTAACGTGCACAAGCGCAGAAACTTCTCCCGGTTAATGGAATTAATTGTTCTTTCACACAAGCCGTGTGTTGGACAGGGTTTGAATGGTAGAATCAGATGACTGAAAAATTCAATGCCATAGCCGGGATTTGAACCACGGATCTCCCGGTCTCCTTCCGGTTGCTCTAACCATTGAGGTACCATGACAACATGCCGACACGACATTAAATTCTCCAACTGATTCGCATTTTTCCCGGTAAACCACAAGGAGATCTCAAATTGTTTTGAGATGTCATACCCCAATGGCGTCTTACATTCTTTGTAAGTACTTTAAGTCCCGGGATTTATAGTTACAGCCACTATTAGATCAATTAATGGAATTAATTGTTCTTTCACACAAGCCGTGTGTTGGACAGGGTTATTCCCGGCTACTCAATACCATCCATAATCTCAACTACAATTTAATTTACACATTACTTGATTCTTGCCATAACACTCTGTGCTTAATTATGATACAACAAACTTAAAAAATCTTTCCTACATTAGACAAGTTATGCACTATATATTATTATTATTATTATTATTATTATTATTATTATTATTATTATTTTGTTGTTTTTGCTTTTAGGGAGGGCTTCAGTTGTGTCAAGTTCTTCATAATCATACGTATTATGCAGCAGAGGGTATTTCACCTTTTCAGGGCTGTCTAACTAAAATATTGTGAACACCCAAGATGTATGCTCACGAACCGCTACTGATGACAAAGCTTGATTTTACTAAGCAAAAATACTATTGTATTGCAGTATTTATTGTAAAACCGCAATTTGAGGATAGCTAATTGGTACAGATCTATCTAGATATTAATAGTGTATGGCTGTGGTCAACTTCACCGGCAAAATAATCATATTATACTCAAAGTTCCGTTCTAGTTTAGGAATGTATAACTCGATTTGCAGGCATTTCTGAGAAGTTGAGGATAATTAAGCATAGGAGCGGCAAACTTATCTGGAAGAAAACAAAGTACAAGGGAGTGATGACCAAAGAGTGTGAAGCAGTAAGGTTCGAATAGTAGAATCTTACACTTTATGCTACATGAACCTGCGGATGAAAGGTTTTAAAATGTTATATTAAAGATTTTGTCAAAGCATTGTTTTCATATTTACCTGTTGTATTAAGTTATTATTATTACTACTTTATTATTGTTATTATTGTTACTCATTATAGCTACTTCAGTGATTTCAGATTTCAACAAGAGGTAAATATTTTTACCTAATTTTTATTTAATGTTCTTAAAATGTGGAACTTTGAAAAATACGCTTGTTAATATAATTAACTAAATCTGTGGCGGAACAGCACAAGTGGCTCAAGGCATTATCGTACGGCCGCTGTCTTGGCCATTACCAAGTGAGCTGAGCCAGCATACACACGCGTTCTGGGACGCGACGCTTCAAAACAAACTCCAAAAATGCGGCATTCCGCAAAAATCCTAAAATCCCTTACAGTACGGTACTACAAAACCATTCGAGATGTAGATAAGACATCTTGTGAAAATATAAATAAACAATTATTCTTGTGAAAGGATTGTGTGTAAGATTGGTTAGTATAAGTTAAGCTTACAGACAAACTCGAAAAAGCAGATCAGTACTTCCTGTAAATTCTGTGCACGATACATACAAGCGAGGAGCAGTGCAGGAACAAGTTCTCAGTTGGCTTCATTATTCTAAAAATCCATAAAACAACTAAAAACTAAGCGACTCACTCGAATGGCTTGCGCTCTGCAGGAGGGAGAGAGGGACGATATTAACATGACATGCAGCGGCAACGAATTGAACTCAAGTTTTCTTTCTTTCTTCCTTTCCTCCCTTCTTCCTTTCTTTTAGTAATGATGGAGGTAGGAATTGAAAAGCTAAGTGAAGGAGAGAGGATGTTGGAATACCGCGATAGTACGTCCATTAGAATATTTTGATGCTGCCTTTGTTTTGGGGGGGGGATGATTTCTTCTATTTTGGGTTGATGGAAGTGGAAGTCGAAGCATACGTGCTTCCATAAAGTTCTTGATAACTGCATAGCTTTTTCATTCTTTGTTTACTTTTTGGGGGCCAATAAGGGTGAGAAATTCGAGCGGTGATAAAAGTAGGAATCGAAAAGATAAGTGAAGATAAGGGAACGTTGGAATACCGCGTAAGTACCTGCGCTAGTAAACGTTTGCACTAGCTGTGTGTAAATGACCCGGAGTGGCAATGATAGGTCAGGTGAACAGCCATGACAAAAGTCCCTGACTACAACTGGGGATTGGAGAACTATAAATGGTGTTTATGCGTTTGTTTATTTGTTTGTCATTTAGCGATAATCTCATTTCCTATGTGGTGATTGTGGTGAAACTGGAAGCACATGCGCTTCCATAAAGTTGTGCATGAGAAAGTAGTCTTCCTGTAGTTGTTCATGGTCATATTGTAGCTGCTGAAATCTCTGAAGAATGCGGATTCGGTTTCTAGTTGCTGCTCTCGAATCTCAGCAATTGAAGCCTCAAGGGCACTCAGCCGTGTGAGTCAGTCGTCGCAGTCATTGTCAGTTGGATCGTCCGGCTCCATTAGATGGCAATCGATTTGCATCAGCTTGCGCTGATACGATACGACCACCTCAGTGTCGTACTCGTCGTCCTATAATACCTGGCGGAATTATGAGATCTGTGACGATGTCGCTTAAAGGTGTCGAACGGTGCTGCATTCCTTAGCCTCCATTACCGGAGGCGCTCATTATTTGTCAACTGCAGTGCCTTGAGGCGAAAGCCAAGGACCCGTAGAGCCGTTTGGGTGCTTCCAACTGCGTCCTTGAAAGCAGATACTGTTTATTGAAATTCGGCGTTGACAATGCTGACTGCGCGCGTGCTGAAGCAGGATGTGGAGGCTTTTTATGGCGTTGTTGATGAACCCTGGGGTGTAGTGGGCAAGATGCCTGGCCCGAGAAGTGGTTACCGCTACCACAAGTTGCGGAGTAGCGGCGACAAAGGGACAGGTTGCAGTCCGTGGTGAGATTGGGCAAGCCACAGTAATGAAAGCAAGACTGCGCTGTTCAAGTGGCCTCCGCGTAGCCTTAGCGGCAGCAGCAGCAGGAAACGTGTCGTGCTGTGCGGTTTGCCTCAATCCAATGTGAATGGCTTAGACGAGTTTGGCCAGTCGCGAGTGCAGCGCTGTAGCACGCAGAATGTATAAACGCTAGACCCAATAGTGGAGCCGGATCTCTGCCAGAGTAGATCTTGGAAACGCAAGTAAAGGCCAGAGCGACTGAAGGGTCTACAGAACAATCTTCTCCTGCAGCAGGCAGTGGACCTCACGGACCATAGCGCTATAGGCGCCGTAGCGGCCCGTGGGATTCGCAAGTGCTGAGGCAGCGATCCGGGCGTAAGTGTCCCAGAGCCGCGGCAAAGGAGTCTCGGCTACTGGGGATGTGTGCGTTCTCGGCGGAGGAGGTGTAATGCTGACCGTGTATGTCAGCTCTGATTGCGGTAGCGGTGTCATGACGACTTTGGTGGCAGTCACAGTTTCCTGTAACTGGTGCGATGCCAACTATATCCGGTTAGGACGGCGGAATAGTGCTGCTGGCTGCTGTGGCGAGCGGAATTTCAGCTGCGGGACTCTGCGTGAGCAACTCCAGTGGTGTGGTTGCGGCGAGACCGTTTCCCCTTGAGGTTGCTAATTCAGCCTAGCCCTCCGTTTTTATAGGAACTGAGAGAGAGACTAACTCTCTGCAACCGTCTCCTGGGCAGTGATTGGCCGCCAGCTCGCTAACAGATCCACAGTCGAGGTGGAAGTGTCAGATGCTGCAGATTGCAAACTGGCATTAAGCATCTCAATACTTGAAAGATAATTGGACACGATCGATAAAAGGATCAAGTAATTGAATGGATATCTCCAACTCTTCCCATCAGGCTCAACAAAATTGAGGAAGTATGCCTAAGAAATCGGCGAATATTATGCGAAACACGCTAAAACAAACGCGAGCTAGTGTTCTTAACAGATGATTGACGTCCCTCACAGCGAAAACGTAGACATTGCCATAGCAGTAGTCAATCCTCCGACAGCAAGGCTAATAAAAAAGACACCACCAAACTATAAAAGAAGAAGAGGTAGACAGATTTCACAGAAATTGTAGCAACCGGTTCGGGGCACTAGCCGTCGATGAAGGCACTAGAGCCGACGGGGCGGGTGAAGAGACAGTAGAGGAAACAGCGGAGGAGCAAACGTTCAAGAAACCCACTGGAGCGAAGCCTGACAAGAAAAGATCATCCAAAATAAAATACACAAACTCCAAAAGCTCGCCCTACAAATCAACACGCTACCATCAACACTTCTTCCACATCAGCTCACAAAAACTTCCTCTACAGCCTACACTTCTAGCTCAAATCAACAGAATACAAGAGAATCAACCCCAAACGACCTACAAGAATCATTATCTCCTAACAAAAAGAGGCTACCAAAATACTTGCTGTTCTAAGAACAAAACTGTATCCCAACACATTCAAAATCCAGCTGACACGCGACTGTGCAAAGCTGTTTCTTGATAGCATGGCCGATGCTGCACCAGTCATGGATATTCTGAAAGCCACTGGAATTGAATACTAGAGTTCCACGCCGCACGTGAGGCATCCCCTCCCCTTCATGTTAAGCGCCTGCCCACTGATGTGGAGGCTGACTATATCAAGGAGGACCTCACGTTGAGCAGCTTCACGGAAGTAAAATTTTACAAGGTGTACTCACGAGATAGACCCTGCCAAAATTCCAAGTGACCCTCGATAGTACCACCGCCAACCAACAACTCAAAAATGTCAAAGTAGTGTGCCACACGATGGACACCCTAGAGATCCTAAAACTAACTGAAACATTACGCAGTGCTTTAACTGCTATAAGTTGTCACACTTACCGCTTCGGTAACATGACAACACAGTGCATCCTCTACAGCAGAACTCACCGCCTCGATGACACCACACCTCGCTGATCTAACTGCATCCAGTCACATCCTGTAGTTACCGGTACTGTGAACTATTCTAAAATGAAGGACAACGCCACCAACTGGTAGCCCAAACCAGGGTATTCCCAGGTGCTTCAGGAATGATGCCGAACCTCATACTTCAGCCGACTTCACGTCCGGAGGGACTAACCGACAAAGCCGCCGCCATTGGTGTAATGGCTCTTGACACGTCACCACTCATTGGCCCCAAACTACCAACAGCTCCTCCCTTCTAAGGTTCCACTCGTGAAATGGGAGTACTAAAACAAATTTTCAACTTCTTTAAAGATTTAAATTTGTAAGTTGCCAAGGTGCAACATGTCCTGATCCCTTTAAAAGTTTCACAAAACCTTGCGAGAAGTTGGAAATCGTCATGAGTTTGCTCATTGCTTTATTCGAATAAATGGCTACTCTAAGGGGAGGTACAACTTTAACGTGCGTGCTTCTGTGGAACGCCGGTGGCGTCCATAGCTAGCAGCAAGAACTTGAAAATTACTTTAGGACCCACAAAATTCATATCGCCTTTATTTGCAAAAAAAATTAAATCCAGGGCAGTATTTTAAGCTCTGGAAGTTACTAAATATTTCGTAACGACAGAATTGGCAGGCTAAGGGGAGGAGCTTACAGCCATTTTGCTGAAACGAGCCTTTGCTTACGCTTCTGGCTTTGGAAGCATTGGGATGCACAGTAATTAAAACTCATGTCAACGGTTAACTGGTTATGATGGTGGCGCTTTGTCGGCTCCCTCGTTCACTTTATTACACAGGTGAGCTCAAGACAATCCTCGCTATGTTATAATTGCAGGAGATTTCAATCCCCGCCACTCCATATGGATTTCACGCCAGGCAAACGGCGAAGGAGATCTCTTGGTCGAGCTTACAACTAACAATGACGACATAGAGGTAATGACCCCAAGATAACCCTTTTGGCATAAAACGAGGCTATTTGATCCCGAGGTTTTGGAAATTATTCTTAAAAAAATGCAACCATTTCACAAAATGTAGTTGCGTATCACAGTTTGGATTTCCATCATCGTCCTGTGCATTTTGATATATTTGGAGCTATTATTTCCGGTTTTGCTGCACTCTGGAAGCTGACTTCAATAGACTGGAGTAGGCTCACGCTCAAAATGCACAGAATGGCACGGCCTAGGCGGTTATACCACAGTATAACAGGCAATGACGCCGTCATTGACAACTTCACTGCTTCGCCACTTAAGGTTAAAAGAAGCGCCACCACATACACCTCAGGTCTACCCAGTTGTTGCGCGTTCCCAGAGTGGAGCGGCTCATTGCTCGCCGGAGGCGCCTGACGAAGCTAGGGAGGCAAACAGCCAGCCTGAAAACAAAATAGCTGCGCAATGACTACTCAGAACTATTCAGCATCAAATCAGAACCAACAAATTGAACAGTGGGAGAACACAATGTTACATACCACACACTCGGACCATTCTTTGTGGAAACTGTTAAGGGCATGTAAAGCTTCCGCTAGCGTCAACACCGCACTGAGGCGCTTCAAACTCCACACGGCCTGCGTTTCTTCCCCGCGCAGAAGGCCGACGTGTTTGCCGGTTGTCTGCAAGACAGCTTTACTGAAAACCCAACGGCAAACCCTACCATACAGCGGGAAGTTCAAGAATAGGTTCAAAATTTGGCGGCATAGAAGCGAGAGCAACACCTCAAGAACTTTACAAGACTATTAGAATACTTTGTAATGGAAAAGCCGCTGGCCCACATAGCGTGGCTATTGGGGATCTAAAACATCTTCCGAGAACAGCCCTCGAGCAGCTTACAAAGATTTTCAACGCATATTTACGCTTCAATCACTTCCCACCAACTTGAAAACTAGCAAGGCCATCATGCTCCCGAAGCAAGGGAAGAGCACCTACAACCTGAAAAATATCACCACATTACTCTTCTTCCACTTTTGGAAAATTTTTCGAGAAACTAATTTTATTTAGAAAGCACACCAAGTTTCGGAAATCAATGAACTTACAAACACACTGTCTGGCTTTCGATAAGGGCATTCAACAGATTTACAACTATTAAGCCCAACAGACGACTTTACTGAACGATTTAAAAATTGGTCTCCAGCTTTGACACTATTTTTATATGTAGAAGTTGCATTAGACAGGTGTTGGAACGCTGGAGTAATTCACAAGCTGCATCGCCGTTTTCCCGGCCTTCAAAGTCTCATGTACCTGTTGCAAAGCTTTCTGGAAAACAGACACTTCAGCGTCTCGGTGGGTCGTTCTTCTACTAAACGACATATGCATGCTAGTGTACCTTAAGGTGTCATCCTCTCACCTTTCCGTTACGTAATTTTTCCACCGACTTTCCTGTAGACGCCACGTGCAAGGTCGTTACGTAAGCCGACGACACTGCAGGCTACACCACAGCAAAATCTGCTTTTCGGTCTGCTTGAAATACACCGCTGTTTTGACCGATTGCTTTTGTGGTAACACGATTGAAAAAATAAAGTAAATCCTGCAAAATGCCATCTGGCGTGCTTTTCGAAACAGTTAAGCCTTCGGGCTATGAACCTAACGCTCGAAGTCAAAGTTAGCACCTTCATCAGTATGTCAAATACTTCGGCGTCACTATGAGAGGAAGTTTCTGTGGAACATCCACCTACAAGATATTGCCAACAAAGTGCGTTAGCGACTAAAGTTATGTGTTCCCATCTTCCACAACATGGAAGTAAACTAAAAACTAAGCTTCTGTTATATAAATCCTTCATTTGGTTGGTGGTCCTACGCGTGTGTAATCTGCCTCAACCGTTACAAATTAGCAACACTCAAAATACATATATTGCACAACCTCACACTTCGCAAAATTCTGAGCGTATCACTTCTTACATCCAATCTTAACATAAGAAGTGAACTTAACATGCCAACTCTGCAGGATGCAATTACTCAGAGATCTAACCCGACGTGAGCGCGAATCAGACACCACACAATACGCTGATACGCAACATCGGCAGCGGCGACACCGAGCACAGTAAACATCTTAGGGTGAGGGTCTTTTAGACTAGCTTGCCACTGCTCGCCACGCACCCACCCCACCAGATCGAACAAACCACACGAGTGCATAACAGTGTAGTGCTTTTCAATGTTTAATTTTTCGCATGCTGTATACAGTATGTATATGGTGTATCTTCCCGTGCGCGTGTTGGTGTGTGTATGATTTGTACATATATGTACAGGTATGTATTTAATATATATACGCACACCAAGTGCGCTTCCCCAATTACACAAACTGAACAAAACAACAACTGTTCCCGCTAACCCCAAGAAGGAGACTTTGTATGGGCTGGTTGAAAAGCCTTAATTATGCTTGTACCAAAGTACAACAGACTTATAAATCCTATAATTCTATAATTTTGTCCACTATGTGAATCTATGCAGCCTCAACCCTAAGGAATAGAATCGTCCACTAAATCCTGAAGTGGTTTGATCTGATGAAGATGTTAACACTGTGCATTCAGAAAATTGAGTCTTCAATCCTTACTCTTTTGATGCTTCTGGAATTTATTGACGATCACAAGGAACTTATTATCAACGACAGTTTTAAATGGTTTTCATTTGAGAAAAGAATTTCAAAAAATTGTATTCAGCCTTCGGTAGGAGAAGAGGCAGTTTTTAGGCCAATAAAAATCTAATGGAGGGTATTCGTGATTATAAGTCTGACCATGAATAGGTGGACATTCTTAAAATTATCAGTTGTGTACATTCATAACAAATTCTTTATAGAACCATATATCTTCATACCAAACGTTTGGGTCTCGTACAATATCATGCAGCTGGCAAGTTGCAACATCAAAACTGAAGAAAGCAGTTTTTATGGTGGGATTCTAAACTGCATTATTGAATAATGCATATAAAAGCTTCTGGAGTAATGCTGCTAAGCTGAAACGTTTTCTTAACAGTGAATGTTATCCATATCATGACTCGAATTTAGATTTTGGAAATTCAAAATACACATCACTCTATGGAATGCATTCAAAGTCCCAGAGTGCTTATTACGGAAAAGATAATTTGCACCCTGTTCGAGAGAAATGATTTTCCTTCGCGATCATATCAATTTGTCATTGGCTGTTCACTTCAATCTGAAAGACTGTTACTGGAGCTATTAACTTAAGGGTTGAGATTCACGTATCAGATGAATTACTTACAAGGAGAATTTTATTATGTTTGATATTGTAGAAATCATACACTTATAATCCACTATCTCAAGTGGCTAAAACAATTGTGCAATATTGTGTAATGAAATAAAACCTAAACATATTTTTAAATAGTTGCTTTTATTGGTATTATTACGCACTTCCTTCATCCTCTCCTTTTTTCTGTTTATAGCTTAAATATCTTTTTTCTGGTACTAGAGAATCGTAGATGAAAACTAGCATATAGTGATCAAGGATGATATTCTACTTGTTTGGCTTCTTCTTCTGCTGGTTATTTAAGGTTCTAAATGCTGAAAATACATTGAATTATAAGTGAGTTAAAATAATAATTGAGTTTTATTTATGGACGCTCTATAACTGATGTGGTCCTTAACGTCTCATTCTATATTGGGCCTGAAAGGTTGGTAATTTTGCTCAGAGGCCTCTTTATCATGCTTGAGGTTTTTTTACCTGCCGTATATCTACAACAAACACACACATACCTTTTTACACTCTAGGCTGCTCTTCTAATGGAACACACATCTGTAAACAAAATTGTTAAAGGAATTTATTAAATGTGAAGCTTTTGCAGCAAAGTCACTTACAGTGTATTAGGGACCTCTGAAACAAAGAAATATGTTAAGTGTTTATTTTAATGCTTATGAAGCATAAAAATAATCACAATGCACACCCGCTTTCTGCACTGCATCTAGAATATCTGAAAAAATAAAGAAAATTTCCTAGTGTAATAAGAATGATTAGCACAATGCATGCTTTTCCTGATATATTAGGTGATCGTGTTTACTTAGTTGCATTACCATTAACTCATCTATAACGGAAAAATCAATTTAGTTTACGTATTCTCTTGAAATATCATGTACTTACTACTCTTCCACATCGTCAGCAGGCAAGTTCTCAGCAGCATTCACTGCAGAAGGATCTCCTTCATCTACTCTTTCAGGACATCTAGAAAAACAAGAATAAAAGAACTTAAAATCATATTTAAAAAGTATTGAAGATTATTTTCAGTATTTGCTACTCGCGTCTGAAGGACCAAGAATCATATTATTTTATATTAAATTATATTGAAATGTATTAAATATTTTTCCTTAATTTTACTTACGTATTCGCCTTGTGGTATATATAACATTTATCCGTGCCTACAAAGTATGAATTAAAGTCTTTGTGAAGAGATGGGTCAGTACAGGTGACGGAATACATCCTTGCATTGTAGTACTCCTTATGAGGTTTCCAGAAACGGCCATCGCTTCCTTATAATCAATAAACCCATCCCAGATCACATCAACGCTACGAATTGAGATGTACAGCTATCCATCTCGAAGTACGAGGCGCATCCAAAAAGTAAGTTTCCCAAATTTGTTCCTTTAAAGTAAACGTATTTAACCGGAAAAGTTGCACATGCGTAACAGATCTATGACGTATCAATCATATATCAGCCGGCCAGGTCCCACCTGGTGCCAGTAGCGCGGCAGCAATGTCCCGATATGGCAGCACTTATTCCTTCTCCCGCCGCCTGCAAGGTTCGGTCAGTGATAAAGTTCCTTACTGCACAAAACATAGCGCCGATCGGAATTCATCGTCAGCTCTGTCAGATCTATGGACCGAGCATCATGAGCAAACTGATGGTGCGTCGCTGTGGGCAGTTTTTCGAAGGTCGCTCAAGAGTCCATGATGAAGAGCGCAGTGGACGACCGTCCCTCATCAACGATAGCCTTGTTGAGCAGGTTCGGTAGCACATCGTGGAGAACCGTTGCTTCACGATTACGGAGCTCAGCATCCATTTTCCGCAGATGTCGCGATCCTTGTTGCATGAAATTGTCACTAAGCACCTGCTGTTCAGGTAATTGTGTGCCAGGTGGGTGCCGAAAAACCTGACACCCGAGCACAAAACGAAATGCTTAGGAGCAATAATGACATTTGTGCAGAGGTATCATGATAACGGTGACGAGTTCCTCAACAGGATCGTCACGGGCGATGAGACTGGATTTCGCACTTTACCCCGGAAACCAAGCAGCAGTCAATGCATTGACGTCACAGTGGATCTCCGGTCAAGACGAAATTCAAACAGACTATGTAGTTGCAGAAAGTGATGTGCACGGTATTCTGGGACAGGAAGGGCATTCTGCTCATTGACTTCCTGCCCAGATATGAAACAGTGAACGCTGGTAGCTGTTTGATCATCCACCATACAATCCTGATCTTGCTCCAAGCGATTTCCATCTTTTCTTTCACCTCAAGAAATTCCTGTCCTCCGGTCAGCGTTTTGACAACGACGAAGAGTTGAATTCATACGCTGGTACCATTCACAGGTGGCAGACTTCTACGATACAGGAATACATAAGTTGATCCCACGATATGACAAGTGTCTCAATTCTTGTGGTAACTATGACGAAAAACAGCTCAAACATTTCTGTACCAGTTGTCAATAAAGTTGTGCATGTAACTATGTTTTCAGTTTTTTTAAAAAAATAGGGAAACTTACTTTCTGGATGTGCCTCTTATATTCACGTCAAAGCATGTTCATTTTTATGTACTTACAATTCCCTGCATAAAGTGATCGTGTTCCGGTAAGTCCAATTGTGCGTCTTCCACTCCCTTAGGCGAATTGGAACATAGCATTTTATTTTCGAGCATCCTGCGTGTCTGGACATGTCTTGTTGACGTCATGCCACATTTGTTGGCTTTTATCTTAATCAGAATTGAAGCTAATAATGAGTTATGCTTTAACGCTTTAAAAAGCTTATTATCTTAATGGGGCTATATATTCTTTAGATTCCTCAGTTTCCATGGGATCCCAGAATTGAGCCGCACAGCATTTCTAAAATATCCGGCATTCTTAGATCCTTACGTAGCGACTCTTAGAATCTAGGAACCGCATATAACTATGTTAGTTTTCCCAACAAATCTAACATCCCGTGATTGAGGGTCTGCAATATGTACTCAACGGGATTCTCAAGAAAGGTAAAATTTGATCACAGTAGTGGTTTTCTTTCAAAATTCTAACTCTATTTGATATGTCCAAACACCACCGCTATATTATTTTATATACATATTTAATTATATACACCACCCTCCACTGCAATCGAACCTAAACCTCGATAGCAAAGCCAAAATACATGTTCACAATTTCTATTTCAATAACAAGGCTATTAAGTTGACGTACAGTAACAAAGGCATTAACTTAACAATAACTAATTTCACTTATTACGTAACAAGCTTGACAAAACAATTAGCATACGTGTATTATACGAGAAATAGCCCCATGGCTGTACAACATTTTGTGCTTAACGCGTCCCTTATCTCTTTAACTACTTGTTTACAAGTTGTTAATTACCATGTTTACACTGTATTACACGTGTTTACACGCGTATTGCGATGTTTTGTATCCGCATTCCATATTTTATTCCTATATTAATTTTATGACATATTTATAGGCAATTCTTTCTTTATCCCTGAGTCGATGAGTAATACCAACCCTCGAAGTATTAGAACTTTTAAACTCACTATGTATATACATTTTATCGATACTCCTTTTTAGTATTTACAGGATTTCATTGTCATTCTAGTACGTTCAGATTAGCATATTGATAGATGAAAATGAGTAAAAAAAGTAATTTTCTAATCTATTCATAATAAAATATAGCTATTTATCATTTAAGAATCCAATAACATGTTGCTGAATAGGTACGGTGTTCCTAAGCCGCATTCTAAAGATGCATCTGGCTGTTACTATTGTAAATTAATATTTTGGCATTTAATCAGCTGTAATTCGGCGGCATCTTGATGTGGGGACACTCACATATGGCGAAGAGAGTGAAGTTGTACGGAACACGTGTTAAGGGCTTTGGAATGCCTGATTACCACATTATTCGACTGCTGAAGTCCCTAAAGAATTAACTAAAGGAATATATAATTCAATGCCTTGCATTTTTCCAGAATTTTCATTTGAGAAACTTAGCGACACTATTATAACAAATTTCTTATATTTAGATGGATCAAATGTTGCGTAATATAATAAATTATCCCACTTAATAACGTTCGGTATGTTTCTCTTAAAAATAATATAATGCTTTAAAAACTAAATACTCTGTGTTTGAAAACGTCTAACGTTTGATAGCCAGATTTTTTTTTTCTTTTTGGAAGTCATATTTTGATAACATCAGAAAACCAGTTCAATCATTTGGTTCAGGACATGCAGAGGTGAAATACATTCAAATTATTTCAAAATTAACCTTACTTAAACCTAAAAATAAGAATGTAACCTTCTGCTTAAATAATCTGTTCGCTTTTTTATGTCAGAAACTTGTAACTTCAGTATACGCCCTTTTAATTATTAGTTTTATATAATCGCCTTCTTGAGCAGCACATTTAAACGTCCGTTTCTTACATTGGTACTTTCGCGCTCAAAATGTTCTATAGGATGCAATTTTTATTTATTTATGTTAAACACATCAACACAAACTCTGAAAGAATATGAAAAAAGAATTAACATATGGTTTCTGTAACACATACGAGCATAATCTGGAATGATATGTTAATACTGTTGTTTTCTCAGAAAATAGTTTTAGCATAATTGGGAACCCTTCATTTATTTAAATTTAATAAAAATTTAATAAAATTTCTCCCATAGCTTTAAAAATAGATAAAAATGATGTAACAATCCACCTATATAGTATATTTTATGCAATATAGTTGAAAATTGTAACAAATTAGGTCAAAACTGCTAGATTGCAAAGCTTCAAATTTGGATTCCTTTAACATGTTTAATTGGTAAGAGAAAGTGAATCTCTGTGTGTAGAATAGTGGTAGTAATATGTGCCTTGATAGAAATGCATTTGATATTATATTCACTGATTTAACCTGGGAACTTTCTGTACAAAAAGAATATTAGGTGAGATTGCAGACACTATACTTTTAATTTTTAAGGATACTTATAGCAGTAATTTGGTCAGAATTTTCAAAAAATTAAAATCAAATTTTGTTGTCAAAAATAGTTTTAACCTTTAGGTTCAATTACATACTATAGCTTTTGCTCTCAGAGCTCTTTAAAGCTTCAACATGTGGCCAATCAAACTCTCAAGAGAGAATTATGACCCTTATGACCTGTATTTACTTTCAGTGACTCTAATTTCACTTTTTTTTCCATACGTATATACGCATTAAAGTGTTTCATACGATGTAGTTTAGAACCAATATTGTTAAAATTTTCAGCAGAAACTCAGTGAGAATGAAATAAAAAGAATGGCATAATTTTTGCTACATTTTAAGTGCTCAAAATATGGCATAATTAATTAAACCAATGAGAGTAAATTATTACAAAATTATATTTAAAGGCTTAAAAGTGCATTGGTATTTAAATAATCTAATATTTTTAATTTTTTGAAAATTATTATTACCACACAATGTGCAGCATTTGTTAAGTAGTATGCATAATAAAACTAAAATAAATCATTTTTCTCAAAACAATTAAAGATATTTGTATGAAATTTAAAACATACTTAAAATTGCAGTAGAGCAGCATATAGAAACTGCTGTCTACATTTCGATAAAAGATGCACGATTTAGAAATGTCACCTATGGTGCTCTTAGTAGCTGGTGTTCCTTTCAAGGGTGTGGTAATTGAAAACGCGTGAAAGCTAAAGTGTATACGACCAAATCTAAAATCTGGTGTGCTCAGACTGCAGTATCCGTAAGAATTTTCGAAGTGAGAAAATTAACGGGAAATGGTCTGGAGACCGTAAACTGAAACTGGACACTGAAAAAGAACCAGGAGAGATATGCGAAGGTCGGCCGTGGGGCTGTTGGCCGGTCAGATGTTGTCGCGGTGTGGCCAAGCAGACAGACAGGGACGGCAAGTCCAAGACAGACCACCCAAATACCAACTTTGACCGCTGCCACCCACGACCAACAACTAGGCATGAGTTTACGTGATGGCTTAATCAGGTTTCCCACATGCTAGACAGACTGACCTGTTTGTCGAGTCCGTTATAGCTCACAGGTTGCCTCACGAAGTGGATATATTATCCCAAGTACAGAACTCAGACATATGAGGAAGTGTTGGGTTATTATACAACATCGTTTTAATACCAAAGCATATTACAAAGTGCAACTTTTTACAAGTGCAATAACCCAGACTTGCGTCGCTTACACAAGTAATTGCTGGTAGTAGAAGAGCTTTCAATGTTAACGTCTTAAACGACTGTCTGCCTGACGTTCCGACGATCGATATTAGAAGCGCTGATGTTCCAGACACCTCCTCTGACATGAAGGTACAACCGTAAACACTTAAAGGTGACAAATTCACCCAATGGTAGCTGACAGAATGCAGAGCAACTGAATTAGAAATAGCATTATTTGTATAAATGTGTTACTTTTACCCAGCTAAAAGAAATCCTGATGTATTCAATACTCAAACAACTGCCTTATCTAAGTGGACAGACACAGAATTTTCGACAGTTCTGTTTAAACTTTACTTGTGCGGCCCTTCTTCTATTATTCAATAATTATAAGTTGCTCTTTTCTAAGCCAGACGTTCTAGAAATTAGGGCGAAAAGTGTTTTCCGCGCGGTTGGCTTTTAAACTCGTAGGAAAATTCATTAATTTCGTTTACCTCCGCCCATTCTTTATGCAATTATTGTACAATGGCTAAAGGATTTTATGGTGAATCTTCCCCTTTATCCTTTATTGTAATTTCGTACAGCTCCTGGTATTACTAACAGCGGATGAAAAATCTCCTCATATTTACCCAAAAGTATATGAAACATTTGCGGAACGTCTGCTTTCTTTAATCTCCCCCGATAGTCTTCCAAGCTCTGGAAATGCTACATAGTCCATAAGTACCCTTTGTCGGTGGAACAACCATCGGTCTGAATATTGGAGTAATGTTTTAGATGATTACAGCACGTGTAATTTTAAATCTTTATACCTTTTCCTCGGTCCTGTAGTTATTTAGTAACATAAAAGCTCACAGTTTTGACCTAGTACAGAAACCCTTAACATATACAAAGAAATAGCAGTAAACCTCCGCACTCCCAGGCCACCAAGTTAACCTGTTTGGAAAAGACATATAGTGTGCGACTGCCAAGAACAATTATCTTGTCAGTTGTTAATTGTAAAATATGGGTTTACTGATTGTTTGCAATGTTTGCAAAATTGGAAGCAATTTTCTCTCATTATACAATTACATAGCATGCCCTGCTAAGGAACTTGATCACAACGTAAGTACAAAGGAAATTAATAAAATTTTACTTACAAGAGGTTTATTAAAATATTTGGCTTTGGTATCGCATGCGTATCATAGCGTTATAAGCAGATTCGATCCTCTTATGTTTTGCTACGCATTCTGTTTTCTTAGTTGCTAAATTGCAACGTTATATATTGTTTCGCACGAAATATCGGCAGCAGTTGTATTACTTTACATGTGTGTCCTGTGGAGTAAGAACTATTTTCTGTTCCATGGCAATCTTAACGGAAATTCAAGACCTTCTTTGCGAATGTGTTATTTTATAACACCAATGTGTTCCTATTCTAGTGTATAGGCTTTGTAAATTTTTTTTGGTATTTTAGTAATTTACGAATTTAAATTAGGTGTTTTATGGCCCATGTCCTTCAGAAAAAATAGGGTTTTTCAAGTGGGAAAGAATTGTCAAAATCGTTGGAGTGGCTTTTATGTTTACCCTACATACACACATATTCATACAAATGTACTGTCTTCATAATTTAGTATTAGTATAGATTTGAGAGACTCGCACATGTTCTTTCCTTACAACACTTGTTATCGTTAGCAGAAGAAAACCAAACTGGTGAAAATTATCCTATTTTGTGATTCTACCAGAGTATGATTCGAATTTATGATCCTAATGTCCAAATATGTATGTGGGACGTGTCGAAATCCAAATGTACACAGTATAGCTTACTTACATGGTTGCGGTATACTTTCAAATAGAAGGTGCATAGGGTTCGCAGACCACCAGATAGTAATCTAATCACTAGATCGGCGATTTGCACACAAATGCACGTTTTTATTGAAGAGTCGTGCTATTTTTGTGTTTAGAAATAAATGAATTTAAATAAGATTAGTTTTAGTTTGCATATTTTGCATATTGGGGAATTATATAGGAAAATGAGTATGTTGATATAATTTGTATGTTTAGCCACTTTTTCGCGTTTATCATACGTGCACAATTTACTGGTTACTTGAATGGGGTAAAGTTCAGTAAAGTATTGCCTGAAAATCCACATTTGAAGCACAGAATTTCTTTATTTTAAGTTTCAGGTCCTGTACTCTTGTGCTGTTTCATGGAAGGTGACACTAGCTTGTCAGGGAGGTATCTGACAGTTCTAGTGATCGAAGAGTTTTTTAGGAATACGCTCGTATTTGCTTGTCTATAAAATGCAAACCACAAGGAATTAGTGCAGTAAATGTAGATGTGTAAATTTGTATCTACTGAATTATTCAAATATAGCTATAAATGTCAGATAACATGAGTATAAGCATCCATCTATTGTAATGGAATGTCTGTATCGTTCACAAATATAAATATGTTAAAAACTTACTTTCGTGTTCATCTACAACTAGATATGGTTAACATATCTACGACACTTACATAAGTTGCCAATTTGGAAACTGGGCTAAAAGTAATACCTGTGCTAAGCTTTGGTGCGAAACTTAAATTGATGTGCCAGAAAAATTCGGGGCATGTACACAAAATAGTATCTTAATCAAGTGGTAAAGAGAGACTATTAAATGCTTGTGAAGAATAAGGATTTCCTGTTAAAAGGTTGCGATATTGAACATTTGTTTACAGCTTTAAGGTTTGTACCCAATGATAAACGGCATTCCTACACAACAGAACTGTTGGATCATGCTCTTGATATTTATTTCAATTGCAACAGTAGTTCTTAAAAATACTATGATACAACGTAAAAACTATTTCAAGTAAAATTCTCGTTCGGGTATATCACTTGACCTATATCTATTCCCATACAGTTAACAAATTTATTGTATTTGAAGTGTGATATCTCAAATATCTTAGATCACTTTGAAGGAATAGTGGATACTTGCCTACGGTTTAATGTATATACGGGCATCTTGTTATGGTAGCTCAAGCGATAAGAGCATCGGCATGTAGAACCGTAGATCTGTGGTTTGAGTCCTAACCGTAACAATGAGTTTTTAAAATGTGATTTAAGGATACCTATCTGTGTAATACCTAAAATCCACAATTTCACTCCATCTCGTTTGAAATTTTAATACGCTTATCGGGGGTTAATGTGTAATGTGTTCAGCAAATTGCACATTTTAAAATTAGTTCAAGAAATGTTATTTTTATTACGGTATTTCTTGTTTTGAAAGATTTTTACATGCGATGCAATTATTTTTGGAACAAATTAATATTTTATAAGTAACTCAATGGTATTTAAATAAATTGCAGAGATTAACGTTTAATTATCCCACTAATTTGGTAGAAACGAAATGTTAAATTGTGACTTTAACGTTTCTTTAAACACTTACACAATATGAACATTATTGTTTAATAAAATCACAGCTAAGTATGTTAAAAAAGGTTGATTATTCTTTATTTTTCCCGTTATAACTTCTCACTGGATTTTACTGAGAAGTGCACCAATTTGAAAATGAGAATGTGCCGACAAATCCAGACCCAAGAAAAGACACTGTAAAAATTAGAACACTAAAATAACAGTTTCTGAATGTATGCTGTTTAAAAACCATAAGAAGCATTTAGTGCAAATAGAGACCCTCCTTCGTCTTTTTCTACTCCTCTGAAGCTAATTTAGTACATCTATGAACATTCCTTAGGTCTCCCTGGAATGCCTTGTCCACTTTAATATGGGCAAAACTTATCCTTTTTACCTGCTATAACTTTATAGGAAGCTAGACAGACATTTAAATTGCCATATGGTCGTACATCTATAAAAGCTACATATAACTAAAGTAACCAAACAGGATGGCTCAGGTGGTAATATATGTGGCCCGCGTTTGGGAAGTCCCGGGTTTAAAACCCGGGGCCGACCAATCTGGCCGAAAGTTTTTTCGCGATTTTCCTCGGTCGTTAGGCGAATGCTGGGTTGGATAATTTGATCTGCGAATATTCCCTATCATCCCTTTCATCACTACGTTTCATTTCCTTCTTTTTCACCGCCATACCAGATACTGGGCTCATCACCCATCCTGGATATGCCATGAACATAAAGTTATAAATGAATTTATACATAGATGTAACTGCTATACAAGCAAAACAACCATGATGAGATAATTTATGAATTAATTAGGAATGTATAGTAAAATAGATAGGGAAAGCTGGGGCACTTTTTGGGCATATACGGGAAAGGATACGGAAAGCGAGGGTAGATGCCGGGTTGAGAGAGCCTTAAAGGAGGAAAATGGGTTTATGTGGGAGAGATAGGGAACACGACGACCGATACTAGGCTAGAAAACGGTTCAAGGAGGGAAATACGTTTATATGAAAGAGATAGTGGGGAGGTGTTAGGCTAGACAGAGGTTGAGGAGTAAAGTACGGTTTATATGAGAGGTATAGGAAAATGAGGAGAGGTGTTAGGCTAGACAGAGTTGTAGGGTAGAGTATGTCTTTTATATGGGAGAGGTAGGGAATACGAGGAGAAGTGATAGGCTAGACAGAGGTTGAGGAGTAGAGTATGCGTTTATAGAGGAAACATAGGGAAAACGAGGAGAGCTGTTAGGCTAGACAGGGCTTGAAGGGCAGAATAAACCTTTTCTATGGGAGAGATAGTAAACCTAGGAGAGGTATTAGGCTAGGAGAGTTTGAGTATACGCTTATAAGGAGAGACGATAAAATGAAGAGAGAACCTATGCTAGGAAGGACAGGAGTTAAAGGTAGAATGTGATCTATATGGGTTAGATAGAAAACCAAGGAGAGATACTCAGCCAGACAGGGGGCAGGAGGAGAATGCGCTTTATGAGACATAGGGGATACGAGAAGAAGTGCTAGGCCAGACAGATGTTGAGGAGTAGAGTATGCATTTATATGGAAAGGATAGGGATTGCGGGGAGAAATGCTAGACTAGACAGACGTTGAGAGTAGAGTATGCGTTTATATGTGTGATAGGTATAGGAACAGGAGGAGAGGTGTTAGGTTAGACAGATACTAAAGGAGTAGAAATATGCGCTAATATACAGGTGAGATAGGGAGTACGAGGGGAGGAGCTAGACTAGTCAGGACTTGAAGGGTAGAATATGACTTTTATATGGGAGAGATAGCAAACCGACGAGAGGTATTAGATTAGGAAAGTTTGAGTATGCGTTTATAAGGAGGGACGAGAAAACGGAGAGCGACCCTATTTTAGGAGGGAGTTGAAGGAGGTGGAAATGTGTTTTATATAGGAGAGATAGGGCATATGAGGAGAAGTGCTAGGCCAGACATGTAGAGGAGTAGGGTATGCGTTTGTATGTATGAGAGGTAAAGGAAAACGAAGAGAGCTGTTAAGCTAGACAGATACTGAAGGATAGGAATATGGGCTTATCTACAGGAGAGATAAGGAATACCAGGGAAGGTGCTATACTTGTCAGGACTTAAAGTGTAGAATATGGGTTTTATTTGGGAGAATGAAAACGACTTTACCCGAGAACTTCATGGAAAGATGTTTCCTGTCAATGCTCGAACACTAATTCTAGACAGCTTCAGCACGTAATCCATTCACGCTAAAAAGGTAACCCACTCACGCAGAAGGTAACCCACTCACCCAAAAAGATAAGCCACTCACGCAAAAGGTAACCCACTCACGCAAAAGGTAACCCACTCACGCAAAAAGTAACCCACTCACCCAAAAAGGTAATCCACTCACGCAAAAAGGTAACCCACTCACGCTAAAAGGTAACCCACTCACGCAAAAAGGTAACCCACTCACGCAAAAAGTAACCCACTCAGGTTACAAAGTTAACCCACTCACGCAAAAAGGTAACTAGCTCACGCAAAAAGGTAACACACACACGCTAAAAAGGTAACCCACTCACGCAAAAGGGCAACCCACTCTCGCTAAAAGGTAAGTAATTCAGTTAGTATCACAGGGTGGGACAGATTCCGGGAAATGGGTATAGCATAGATCCGTATGATTTCACAGGTAATTCGGAAAATATCGTATGTATTTAGAATAATTCAGGTAGTATCATAGATGTTTAGGTTAATTCAGGTAGTATCACAGGATAGGACAGATTTCATATTTTGGGTGGGAATAGTTCCCTTAGATTTAACAGGTAATTCAGAGTGTCATAGGTATTTAGGATAATTCAAGTATCATAGCCATTTAGGTTAATTCAGGTAGTATCACAGGCGGATTGATTCCAGAGTTTGGGTACAGCATAGTGTCGTATTTCACAAGTAATTCTGAGAGTATCGTAGGCATTTAGGATAATTCAAGTACCTATCATAGGTGTTTATAGTAATTCAGTTAGCATTACAGTAGTGTAGGTTCCAGGGGTCGGTATTAATATAGTTTCGTATTTTACAAACAGTTCAGGTAATATCGTAGGTATTTAGGGGTAATCAGCATAGTATCACAGATACACTGATAATTTCAACCAACGATTTGTATCACAGCTATTGAAGGTAACTGCAGGTGATTAACTTGTATCAAAGGTATTTGAGTCATTTTAACAGGTAATTCAAATAGTACTATTAATATTTAGGGTAACCTAGATGGCATCACAGGGGGTCGAGGTAACGTCGAACAGGGAATCGTACCAGAGCTATTTAAGGTAATTTCGAATGGTTTGGGTAGTATCACAGGCATTTAACTCATTTTAACAGGTAATTCAGATAGTATTACTGGTATTCAGGATAATATAGAGAGTAATTAGATTACAAACATCTCTCATCCAACTTTGCAACACTTTTATATACTTTTTTTCTAAATCTTACAAACTTGTTTTATATGTTAAACAGTTAGTGTGCGGTACGGAGGGGGATAAACTGCATATTAGTTTACAAATTGAAAAGTTTTACGATAACATACCTTTATTTCAGTTCGTTGTAGGCGCCTCTCCCCTTCATCTAGGCTTGAGACTAGCACTAGGATTTGCTCTTAATGGCAGGATTAACGCCTCGCCTTCCATCTTCTTCTTTCTTCATCAGGTGTCTGCTAGGCGTATACACAGTACATGGGCAAACACCCCTTTTTTAAATTTGTAACGTTTTGCCGCTACTTTTGTTGTGTTATTCTTAGCTCTGCGTCACTGTAGGTGAAGCCTTCAGGACTCGAGATGAGCCGATATCAGTCAGGAAGCACTTACGAACATCGCATCCCAGGGTCAACCGTCAGCGAGTCAGTCTGAAATTCCCTACTGCTATTGTCAGTGTTGTATTACGGTAGGGTGACACTAGGGCATTATTCTTGAAGAAAACGTTTTTACTTCCTCACTAAAACACGTATTCCTGCCAGAAAACCTGCAAGATTCTTATTCTTTTTCTACCACATACGGTTGTTATATAGCAATATTTTAACCCTTTGGTCCACTAACGTTTTGCTCCGGCTAATTATTTATTACTTAAGGCGCTCTATCACCGTTTTTTTATTCCCACGAACTTGGGTTCATTACATAAGGCGTGTTAAATTATTTACTGTCTTGGCGAAAATAATTTCAACGACAATCTAACACTCCATATAATTATTCCACACACATTACTATATGATTGCATTGTGGTGCGGCACTTCGAAAATGTTGGAACCTTTATTCTTTTCTTTTCTTTTTGACTCAACGTGATGCGTGTTTCCTCACCGGAGAATCTTGGCGGACTATCCCAAAACCACACTCGCATTCACATATATCAACGACTGCTCGCCTCCAAATTTTATACTGTCACTGCGTCTTCCTATGTTTCCATTGGTTCTCGCACTTATTCTCTACGTTTGTTTGTTCCCTTCTTGAAAATTCAAAGTTTAACTGTAAGAAATGTCCGTTGCCTCATACCGTCCGTTTGCTTGAAAGTTTGTGTCGTACCCACGAAGTACAAAGGAAGGTTTCGATTTTTATGGCCCCACGCTCAGAAAAAATAATGGACATTCTAAAACGAAGCTACTCTTATTCTTGCCTAAATATTGCAGTCTTTCTTATGCAATTACGCCCTCATTTATTTAACAATATTATTGGATCTTAAAACATGTATACAGCTTATGAAGGGCTTTTGATTAATACAATTTTAATCCAATGGCTTCAAAATTATGGAAGTGTATCAAATTCAACATTAATTAATTATTAATAATACCGAAAATATAATTATAGAGTTCCTTTTTATGTGTTCTTAATCGGTGGAAGTATTGCTACAAACTGTAGACTCACGGAAGAAATGTTATTCTTGTGCGATCCAGCTTACATTCTTTTAAGCACTGTTTGTAATACTGTAATGCCCATATACATACGTCGTTATTCCATCCTCGGCAATAACTTCTTTATCGTCTTATGGAGTCAATGTAATTTTCTTCACTTGCATGGTGCTAACAGCATGCTCCCGTAACAGGATCAGATTCAGGGATGTTCTTATTACTTCTCTGGTCTTAAGACAGTCCGTATAACTGTCGAATGTAATGTACTGCTTAATAGCACTACGTTTTATACTTTTAATTTTTTATCATTGAACCGTGGATATCTAGTGCATACATCTTTGGTCGTAAACCGACAAAGCGATGGATGATTTTACAATTAGCCTCCTCCCTAAATATCCCAAGCACTTTTTATTCTGAGTAGAGTGGCATATATGGTTGACAGGGTAATCAGCTGTATCCAGTTGCTCAAGAAAACCTAACTTGCCTGGTACTCATCTTCAGTTGTTGCATGATGTATGAATGAATCAGTGTTCTTGTACATAGGCTTCAGGTTTTCATCTCCGTAATATGGCAACAACATATCGGAATGATAGTGGTACATCAATGTCTTGGACACGTATAACACACCCATATCAATGTATATAGGGTTGTTGAACACAATCTTAAGAGAGGGCATATGCACAGCAGCTAGATTAGCAGCATATTTCGTCCTATCAATATACGTACACTTAGCGATCAACTTTTCTAGAGTCTTCTCATTTGTCCCTAGTCGTATATCCATACGATTACGCAGGTTCTCCATAGCTTTTCCAAACATGGCGTTGTTAAAGAGCTTGTAGAGATCCTTCTCGAAATCGTTTGCAGCTTGTTGTCCTAGCCTGTTGTTAAATTCTACATAAGGTTTTAACCACTGCGACTGTCGGAATTGGATCACACGATAGATTTTTGTTAGTGGTTGTCCATGACTAAGAGCTTGCCTCAAAGCCATATAATGCACAACAAACTTCTTCCGAGGTCCAAGATGGGGTATCAGTTTCTTTGTAAACGATTCCTTAGGCGTCATACACGCAGGCAGGTAAGATAGATTGTTGTGTAGATCATGAAGTTCTGCAGGATACTCGATGTCAACTTCTAATATGTATCCATAAGGATCATCTTCTTGTAGTCTTTTTAGGTTGATTGCTTCAGCTGAAACCCACTGAAATCCGCCATAAGGGAGGGTGTAGCACATTGCCCAACCATATTCGTTATTAGCGTCCTCATATGTAATTAATTGGGTTGGTCTCAACGGATCATATTTATTCATGTATGTGTTGTTTGCTTCGGCATACCGATGACAAACTTGGCATAAACCACCTCTTATGCCTGATTCCACCATGAGTAGTTGATCATAATCGTGCAACAGTTCCAGTTAGATTCCGGTTTACAGTAACATGGAATACCATGTAAGTCCTGGAGAGGTGAAATAATGCACAGGATCAACTTTATGTGTTTTGAGGGTTTGCTCTCTAAGTGTTCTAAAAGACATCAGCTAGAAGAAGAACATCTGAGGTTAAGTAGTGCTCACTATATTCTTCCAGGTTTCTCACATTAAACAGCTCCCATACATTTCTAGCATGTTCGTAGTCGATATCATTAATTTCTTCTTCGTTTAATCTATTGTAGAAGGAGTCCTTAGGAGGCAAGCAGGTATCTTTCAAAACATTCCATGACGTGACGTAATCATAGGGAAATACTCCCCTATGAGTCATCAACTGCAATTTGTCTTCTCCGACGTACCTCAGTGTTTCAGGATACGATGGTATATATTTTACCACCTTAACCAAAGTTGAACTCAGGAACTGAAAGTTATCCACAACTCGAAGCTTTATATCTCCTACATACTTAGAGAATGAGATATAGCTTTCTTCAGACCTAGGAATTACTCCACACGTTCACTTGTACATCCCAGCTCCTTAGCAATGAAATGAAATTCATATCCGCTAAGGTTATGCATGAGGACAGCAATATATAATTAGGTATTTTGCAAGCTAAATTGCATTCATTATGAAATCTTCCACGATATTCACCGCTGATATGATCATGGTCGCGTACTTTGTGGTTCTCTTATGTAAAGGGTTTTGCACACAAGTAGCATGACGTAGAAGACTCAGAAGACCTTTACTGTTGGTCCGTAAGTTTCAGAGGCTTGCTAGATTTGTATATATTACCAATCTCCTTTGCAAGAGATGTCAGACACAGCATAAACCTCTGAGCAGCATCATAACCGCGATATACATAGGGATGCTTAGGAAGACCAGTTCGAGGTGTTCAACACTGGATGACGGCTTCACGTAAACACACAAGTTCATTTGTGTGTGCTCTTGATAGGGGGATGTAAAGGAGGTTTCAGGATTGGGTATACACGTATGACAACGAGTGTGAATACTCTCAAAATCCGCACACATGACATAAGGTACTTTGAGCACCCTATCAAAATTTTTGAACTGTACAATTGATTTCTCCTTTATAGGCATATTTACCCTTGCAACACCATGTTGATTACAGATGGTTGCATACTCCTGTAGTTTTTACAGTCCACTTTGCCCATATCGATCATCAAAATGTGTAAAACAGCGCTTACAAATATAAACAGTTCCATATGCTTAGTTTTCTGACGTCGAAGAAGTTCTCAAAATCTGACATCTCCTGCAAAGGAGATTGAAAGTATATACAAATCTAGCAAGCCTTTGAAGCTTACCCCCCCCCCCGAGCGAGTCACATTATGTGAGTACGGATTTGGTGTACCCGGTGTGCCCGAGCCTCTGATCGCCATCATCATTCCTTCACACTCGTCAGGTCGAGGTGGGTTCGTCCTCGTAACCGGGGGACTCCAAGTAGGCTCTCGTGCGTTCTTTGCATTTCGTTCCATGCCACCCTTCGCCATTGTTCTTTCTTGACCTCTCGACTTACAAACATTTCGCACACATTCATTCACACATCGCTTTCCCTTACTCGCCGGCATACCTTGCTTGCGAAACGCCCACACAGTTTTGATTTATTTTACCCTTTGTTTCTTTTAATCCTCCGTGGTCACAGCCTGACGGATTCCCGCAACCTGAGTGCGCAACTGGGTTAGTGGGTAATGGCGTCAACCCCACCACCGGGGTCGTCATGTAGGGTATGGGATCGTATTTGCTGTTCAACTGCAGTCCCGCGGGTGGGCCATTGCATGAGCTGCTTACTTCCGACGGCCATGGGTCCCTCTGTCTATATTCTGGGAGATGTAACCTTTGGGGTGAGACTGGTATTGATAGGCCACCCACCCGAGCCGGGGTAACGCCCGGGAAGTCAGAGCCCGAGGTCGGAGACGGTTGCAATGGTGGAGGATTTCTTTCGCTATGGAGCCCTCTTTCTCCATTACTAATAATAAGCGCGGAAGAGTCTTTGTAACAGAACTAGCACCACCGAAATCTGGTTATTATTAATTCATTATGCGAACAGAGGAAGGTCAAACTTTTGAGAACCCTTTTATTATCCAGAAGGGCATTGACTCAATTGCTGGTACGGTTAATTCCTGCACTCGCCTTCGAAATGGTTCAATGTTAGTACAAAGCAATTCCGATGCACAAAGTAGGTCCTTGTTGCGCGCCACGCTTCTCCACTGGTATCCCATCCGTGTTGAGAAGCCCGCACCTTGAGTTCCTGTCAAGGCGTCGTTACCACCCATAGACTCGATGGTACGTCGGACGATGAACTGGTCGAATATCTCTCCGACCAAAGGTACCAGGAGTTCATCGAGTGCATGCTAATCGCGACCGGGTGTTGGTACCCACTCGTTCCCTGTTTCTCGCGTTCGATGGGGTCGATCTGTCCACGAGTATTTCCGGACGAATTGCGGAGAGGCGTTATATTCCCAGTCCTCTGCGTCGTTTTAAATGCCAACGTTTTGCATACGCAAGTCTCATGTAAGAGTGCCGTCACCATCTGTGCATCATGTAGCCAGCCCTCACACGAAGGTACCTCCTCAACAACCCCCGTCTGCGTTAATTGCAAAGGGTCTCACTCTGCGTCATTTGTCGACTGTCCGCGATACTTGGACGAGAAAACGATCCAGGAGATCCGGGTGAATGAGAAACTCTCCTTCGCTGAAGCCCGGAGGCGTTTCCATGCGCGCCAACCTGTGCTCCTGCGATCGGGTACGTTCAGTTCTATTGTTGCCCCGCCTGTACCCCGGAAGGATGTCCAAACACAGACCTGGACCATGACTGCATTAACCGCCACTACTATCCGACCGTCCATTTCAGCCATAGTTATCAAGCCATCTAACGCTGGTCCAAAGGTTATGAACTCACAAGGCACTGAGAAGAAATCGAAGATTTTCTGAAAGACCCTCCGCGTGCACGCATTAAGAAAAGTTCACCTTCTCCTCCTCGAAGGTCGTAGTCCCAGGATGCTACAGGCACAAGTCGCGCACAGCTGTCCCCTTCACCCATTGCCAAGCAGAACCGATTCTCGGCGCTTGAATCGGTTTCTGGCACTGAGTGCGTGGTCCCTCCCTTCGAGGAGCCTATGGAGTCTGACCAACTCCATACCAAAACCCGGAGCCCCAAGGTTAAGCAAAAAGTTATTTTGAGCCGCCCTTCTATATAAGAAGTTAATCCCTTTTATTCATGCCTATCACCTGGAATTTACGTAGTGTACGATCGCATAGGGCGGAACTGCAACTTTTATTGCGTTCCCATTCAGCTATGGTCGTTTGCAGGAGACTAAGCTTCGCCCTCACGATCCTTTTGATCTCCGAAGGTGTACTCCGGTTTCCTACGATCTCGCACCGGTTGAAGGTACTCCTGCTCATGGAGGTGTCATGTTATTAGTGCGTCACGACGTTCATTTTCAAACTCTCACTCTTACGTCCGACTTGCAAGCTGTTGCCGTTAGGCTTCAATTTCCCGGCTTTTTCTTGTATGTTTGCTCTGTCTAGTCACCTCAATCGTCTCCCCTCTCTAACGCGGACATTCGAGATCTCCTGTCCACTCTCCCAAACACCATTTCTTCTGTTGGGAGATTTTAAGGCCCATCACCCCCTGTGGGGTTCGCAAGGGCTTGTACGAGGGGAACTCTTCTTTCCGACGTTTTTTCTCAGTTCAACCCCTTCATCCTCAATACAGATGAACCTGCTTTTCTTTCTGATTCTTCTGGTACATTCTCTCACTTAAACCTTGCCGTTTGCTCCATCCAGCTTTCTAATCGTCTGCAGTGGAACGTCGTCGCTGACACCTCCTCCAGCGATCATTACCCCTGCATCGTCTCTCTTCTGTCTCACCACGTCCAGCCTTCAGAACATCTAACTGGAACTTCCTTAAAGCCGACTGGAGACTGTATTCCAGCATCGTGTCTTTTGTGGACCAGCCCTTCACTGACCTTAACCAAATGGTGCAGCGCTTTTTGTCTACGATCCTAATTTCCGCCGAACGCACAATTCCCCGTTCGTCCTCCCACCCTCGGCGTATTCCTGTTCAGTGGTGGAATGAAGACTCTAGGGACGCCGTTTGTGCCCGCAGAGCTGAGCTTAGGGTGTTTCGGTGACACCCTACATTTGATAATTTGGTTACTTTTAAACAATAGCGCCAGGGCTATTCGCATTATTCAGGATGTCAAGAAGGCATCTTGGACTCGTTTTGTCGAGTCTTTTAATTGCTTCACGCCTTCCTCTGTTGTTTGGAATAAACTTCGTCGCATCTCTGGTAAAGTGTCGCATTGTACTGTGTCTGGCCTTCAGGTTTCCAATGCCACCATAATGGATCCTGCTAGCATTGCTAACACTTTGGGTGCTGCCTTTGAGGCGCTTTTGAGTTCTGACTATTATTCCTCCGGCTTTCGCACTCTCAAAGTCCGGCTGGATTACGTGACTCATTATAGCACTCTCTTAATCAGGAGTGCTATAATGAACTTTTAAAATGAAGTAGCTGGAGCACTCCTCTCCTGGGCCGTACGGCATTTATATCCAGATGTTAAAGCACCTTTCAGCCGACAGTAAACTCCTTCTATTCCAGGTCTATAACCGTATTTGGCAAGATGGCGTTTTTCCTTCAGTTTGGTGCGAAGCCACCATCGTCTCTATTCCTAAGACTGGGAAGCACCGCCAACTACCTTCCAGGTATCGCCCTAACTCCCTTACCAGTTGCATTTGCAAGGTGATGGAGCACATGATCAACGGGTGGTTGACATGGTGGCTTGAGTCTCAGAAACTTCTAGCGAACGCTCAGTGCGGATCTCGTCGCCACCGCTCTACCGTCGACCATCTGGTCTCTCTGCTGACGCATATTATGAATGCATTTCTGAGAAAGTGTCAAAGAGTGGCTGTGGTTTTTGACCTGAAGAAAGCTTATGACACTTGTTGGAGGAGCGGCATTTTATGTACACTCCATGAATGGAATTTCTGCGGCGTCTTCCCATTGTTCTTCGGGAGTTTATGACGATTCGCGTCTTCCGTGTACGTGTGGGCTCGGTTTTATCTAGTCGTTTTATTCAAGAGAATGGTGTACCGCAGGATTCGTACTCAGTGTTACAATTGTTGTGATTGCCATCAACCTCTTTGTTGAGTGTATCCCCCCTTGCATTTCATCGTTCCTTTTCGTTGACGATTTTGCCATTTATTGCAGTTCACGGCGGATCTGTCTGCTCGAACGCCGTCTCCAGAGCTGTATCGACCGTCTCTGCGCCTGGAGTAACGCCAATGGCTTTAACTTCTCCGCCGAGAAATCCGTCTGTATCAATTTCTAGCGCAGGAAGGCTTTCCCTCCGCCCTATCTCCATCTTGGGCCGGAGATACTTCCGTTTTCAAACGAGGCGAGATTTTTTAGGGTTGATATTTGATCGGAAGCTGAGCTGGACTTCGCGCATTTCCTTTTTAAAAACAAAAAGTGACCGTTCTCTTAATCTTTTACGTGTTTTAAGTGGCACATCCTGGGGAGCTGACCGCACCGTTCTTCTGCGTCTTTACTGCTCCTTGGTCCAATACAAGCTTGATTACGGGTGCATTGTCTACTCATCGGCACGTTTACCTGTGTTACGTCACTTGAATGCCATTCATCATCGTGACACAAAAGTCGCTAAAGGGGCCTTTCCAACTAGCCCTGTACCCAGTCTGTTCGCTGAAGCTGCAGAGCCTCCGCTGTCCTTTAGGCGTGAGATGCTGTTGTGCAGCTACACCTGTCGACTCTCAAGCTTAGCTGGCCACCCGTCCTTCGAGTTATTTTTCGAGGATTCACTTGTTCGGCAATATTTAGTTAACTCCTCTGCATTGCTCCCTCCAGGGGTTCGATTTCGCCTGCTTCTTCGGCATTTGGACACTACGCCAGCGCCGGCACGTCCGAGGAGTGAATCGCAGTTTCCTCCTTGGTTTCGCGCTTAGGCCCACTGTCACCTTGGGTTACCGTAGCTGCCGAAGGATGAAACACCATTTTCGGTCTTTAGATCCGCCCTTTTAGAGTTTCAGGCGCCATTCGGGGACTGTCATTGTTTATATACTGATGGGTCTCAGACTGATGTTGGAGTAGGGTGTGCCTTTACTTTTGGTCAACATCGTTTTACCTTCCGCTTACGGTGGCAATGTTCGAATTTTAACGCCGAAATATTTGGTATATATTAATCAGCTTTATACATTCAGCGGCACCACATACGCCACTGTGTTGTTTATACGACTCTCTCATATGCTGTACACTTACCACCCCATCGTACAGCGCATACATGACCTGCTTCACTAGCTTGGTGCCTCTGGCATCAACGTCTCCGTCCTGTGGATTCCAAGTCATGTTGACATCTCAGGGAACGAGTCTGCAGATGCCGCTGCCAAATTGGCAATTTTATCGCCCAGAATTTTACCTCTGTTGTTCCCTCTACTGATTTCTATATTCTTTTACCACACCGCATACTGTTGCTTTGTCACGATGAAGGGACGGCCCTCCGGGGGAACACGTTGCGGGAGGTTAAACCTCTCCCGTTAGTCTGGGGTACTTCTTCTCGTTCTTCTCTTTGGGAAGAGGTACTTTTAGCACGTATACGAATCGTACATTGCTTTTTAGTCATAGATGCCTGCTTGGTGGTGACCCCGCACCACTCTGTGAGCAGTGTGATGCGCCCTTAATGGTGCGTCACAGTTTAACAGAGTGTCAAGTTTTAGCACCATTGCTCGTTCGTGTGGGTCTGTCTGTTGTCATAGCCAACGTTTTGGCAGATGACGCGCATGTTGTAGAATGTCTTTAACGTTTTATATGTGACACTGGTTTTAATCGGCGCATTTGATGCGATGAGCGTCTTTTATCTTTGTGATTTGATATTGTCTGTTTTAATGGGGTCTCTTATCCCGGACGGACATATGGCGCTCATGTCCCTTGCGTTCTAGAGCTCTTGACATTTTTACTCTATTCTTGTTTTATTTACCATGGTTGTAATGTGGTGTAATTTAGAATTTGCCTTCTTTTTAGTGTTTTAGACTAAGCGGGTTTGTGTCCCGTATTTTAGTTTCATATGTTAAACTTTATACTGTGTAAGGGCGCTGATGACCTTAGATGTTAGCGTCCTTAAATCCTATTACATAATCATTACCATTATCTGAAACCTACGGACCAACAACAAAAGGATTTGAGTGTTCTAGGTCATACTACTTGTGTGCAAAACCCTTTACAGCAGAGAACTGCAAATTACGTGACCATGATCACATCAGCGCTGAATATCATGGACGTCTTCATAATGAATGCAATTTAGCTTGCGAAACACCTAAATATTTTCCTGTCTTCATGAACAACTTAACGGATATGACTCTCATTTCATTGTTAAGGAGTTGGGATGTACAAGTGTACGTGTGGACGTTATTCCTAGCTCTGAAGAAAGCTATATCTCATTCTCTAAGTATGTAGGAGATATAAAGCTTCTATTTGTGGATAGGTTTCGATTCCTGAGTACAACTTTGGATAAGTTGGTAAAAAATCTAACATCTTATCCTGAAACACTGAAGTGCTTCGGAGAAGACAAATTGAAGTTGAAGGCACCTAAGGGAGTACATCCCTATGAATACGTCACGTCATGGAATGTTTTGAAAGATACCTGCTTGCCTCCTAAGGACTCCTTCTACAATAGATTAAACGAAGAAGAAATTAATGATACCGACTACGAACATGCTGGAAATGTATGGGAGCTGATTAATGTGAGAAACCTGGGAGAATATAGTGAGCACTACTTAACCTCAATGTTCTTCTTCTAGCTGATATCTTTGAGACACTTAGAGAGCAAACCCTCAAAACACATAAAGTTGATCCTGTGCATTATTTCACCTCTCGAGGTCTTACATAGAATGCCATGTTACTGTAAACCGGAATCGAGCTGGAAGTGTTACAAGATTATGATCAACTACTCATGGTGGAATCAAGCATAAGAGGAGGTTTATGCCAAGTTTGCCATCGGTATGCCGAAGCAAACAACACATACATGAATAAATATGATCCGTTGAGACCAATCCAATTAATTACATATGAGGACGCTAATAACGAATATGGTTGGGCAATGTGCTACACCCTCCCTTATGGCGGATTTCAGTGGGTTTCAGCTGAAGCAATCAACCTAAAAAGACTACAAGAAGATGATCCTTATGGATACATATTAGAAGTTGACATCGAGTATCCTGCAGAACTTCATGATCTACACAACAATCTATCTTACCTGCCTGCGTGTATGACGCCTAAGGAATCGTTTACAAAGAAACTGATACCCCATCTTGGACCTCGGAAGAAGTTTGTTGTGCATTATATGGCTTTGAGGCAAGCTCTTAGTCATGGACAACCACTAACAAAAATCTATCGTGTGATCCAATTCCGACAGTCGCAGTGGTTAAAACCTTATGTAGAATTTAACAACAGGCTAGGACAACAAGCTGCAAACGATTTCGAGAAGGATCTCTACAAGCTCTTTAACAACGCCATGTTTGGAAAAGCTATGGAGAACCTGCGTAATCGTATGGATATACGACTAGGGACAAATGAGAAGACTCTAGAAAAGTTGATCGCTAAGTGTACGTATATTGATAGGACGAAATATGCTGCTAATCTAGCTGCTGTGCATATGCCCTCTCTTAAGATTGTGTTCAACAACCCTATATACATTGATATGGGTGTGTTATACGTGTCCAAGACATTGATGTACCACTATCATTCCGATATGTTGTTGCCATATTACGGAGATGAAAACCTGAAGCCTATGTACAAGAACACTGATTCATTCATACATCATGCAACAACTGAAGATGAGTACCAGGCAAGTTAGGTTTTCTTGAGCAACTGGATACAGCTGATTACCCTGTCAACCATATATGCCACTCTACTCAGAATAAAAAGTGCTTGGGATATTTAGGGAGGAGGCTAATTGTAAAATCATCCATCGCTTTGTCGGTTTACGACCAAAGATGTATGCACTAGATATCCACGAGTCAAAGATAAACAAATTAAAAGTATAAAACGTAGTGCTATTAAGCAGTACATCACATTCGACAGCTATACGGACTGTCTTAAGACTGGAGAAATAATAAGAACGCCTATGAATCTGATCCTGTCACGAGAGCATGCTATTACCACCGCGCGAGTGAAGAAAATTACATTGACTCCATACTACGATAAAAGAGTTACTGCTGAGGATGGAACAACGACGTATGCATATGGGCATTACAGAATTACAAACAGTGCTTAAAATAAGGTAACTTGGATCTAACAAGAATAAGATTTTCTCTGTGAGTCTGCAATTTAAAAAATTGGTGTTTACCCATGTGTTGTGTATACACCTAGCAGACACCTGATGAAGAAAGAAGAAGATGGAAGGGGAGGCGTTAACCCTGCCAATGGGAACAAATCCTATTGCTAGTCCCAAGCCTAGATAAACGCGAGAGGCGCCTACAGCGAACTAAAATAAAGGTGTTATCGTAAAACGTTTCAATTTAGTAAGCCAATATGCAGTTTATCCCTCTCTGTACCGCATACTAGCTGTTTAACATATAAAGAAAGTTTGTAAGATTTAGAAAAAAGCTTACATAAAAGTGTTGTAACGTTGGATGAGAAATGTTTGTAATCTATTTACTCTGAATATTGTCCTGAATACCAGTGATACTATCTGAAATACCTGTTAAAATGACTCAAATACATTTGATAGAACCTCAATCATCTGCAGTTACCTTAAATAGCTGTGATACAAATCACTGATTAAAATTATCTCGAGTATCTGTGAAACTATGCTGATTACCGCAAATACTTGAGATATTACCTGAATTATTTGTGAAATATGAAACTATGTTATAATCGACCCCTGGAACTTACCCTCCTGTAATGTTAACTGAATTACTCTAAACACCTATGATATTTGAATTATCTTAAATACCTACGATACTCTCTGAATTACCTGTGAAATGCGAAACTATACTATAACCAAACTCTGGGATCAATCCTCCTGTGATACTACCTGTATTAACCTAAACAGCTGTGATACTTAACTTATCCTAAATACCTATGATACTCTTTGAATTACATGTGAAATCATGAGCTATACCCACCCAAACCGTGAAATCTATCCTAACCTGTGATACTACCTGAATTAACCTAAACAGCTGTTATACTACCTGAATTATTGTAAATACCTACGATACTATCCGAATTACCTGTGAAATTATACGAAACTATGCTACAGCTATTTTTCTGAATCAGTCCCACCCTGTGTTACTAACTGAATTACGTATCTTTTAGCGCGAGTGGGTTACGTTTTAGTGTGAGTGCATTACTTTTTTAGCATGAGTGGTTTATCCTTTGCGTGAGTGGGTTACCATTCTGACGTGAGCGGGTTACCTTTTTGCGTGAGTTACTTCTTTGCGTGAGTGGGTTACCTTTTGCGTGAGTGGGTTACTTTTTAGCGTGAGTATTTTGCCTTTTTCGTGAGTGGGTTACCATTTTGGGTGAGTGGGTTACTCTTTTCGTTAGTGGGTTACCTTTTTGCGTGAGTGGGTTACCTTTTTAGCGTGAGTGGGTTACCTTTTTTCCTGAGTGGGTTACTTATTTAGCGTGAGTGGGTTATGTGCTGAAGCTGTCTAGAGTTAGTGCTCTCGCATTGACAGGAAACATCTTTCCATGAAGTTCCCGTCTAAAGTCGTTTTCACTTTCAGAAATAAAACCTATATTCTGCCCTTCCATTCCTGGCTAGTCTAGCACCTCCCCTCATATTTCGTATCTCTCCTGTATATAAGCCCATATTCCTACTCCTTCACTATCTGTCTGGCCTAACAGCTCTCTTCGTTTTCCTATATCTCTCATACATAGAAACGCATACTCTACTCCTCAACATGTCTGACCTAGCATCTCTCCCGTAATCCCTATGTTGTCCATATGAACGCATACTCTACGCCTTAACATGTCTGGCCTGGCACTTCTCCTCGCATGCCCTATCTCACCCGTATAAAACACATTTCCACCCCTTTCAACTCTCTCCTAACATAGGATCTCTCTCCGTTTTCTCGTCTCTCCTTATAAACGCATACTCAAACTCTCCTAATCTAATACCCCTCCTCATATAAACCATTCTCTAGTCCTCAACCTCTGTCTAGCCTAACACCTCTCCATTATCTCTTCCATATAAACGCATTTCTCTCCTTTTACCGCTGGCTTGCCTAGTATCGGTAGTTGTATTCCCTCTCTCTCCCATATAAACCCATTTTCCTCCTTGAAGGCTCTCTGAACCTGGCATCTACCCTTGTTTTCCCTATTCTTTCCCATATATGTCCAAAAAAGTGCCCCAGCTTCCCCCTATCTATTCTACTCGCGTTCTTATTTGAAGAATCTGAAAAGAAAATTAAGAAAATATAAAACACATCCCCGGGAATAGCAACATTTTCGTGGATACACTCTCCCGATTGGGAAACAGGGAAGGAATCCCAGAATGCCTAGGACATACGCGACGAGAGATAAAAATTCTAAGAACTACACTCTATTCAGGTAGCAAACTCGTCAAACAGGTCAAGAACCTTAAAACATTGTAACAAGAACCGAAACTGGCAGCCTTGATGAGGGAGGCGAAAGACATTAAACCCGACCTAAACGAGCCGATAGGGGTGCACAACGGAATTCTTTACAAACTAAAACGTTCAGAACAACCAACATGGCTAATCTATGCACCGAGTTCTTTAGAAACATCAATAATTGACACTTTGCACACAACAATGTACCACACAGGATCAGAAAAGATATGTAACGTGATGCAACAACATTTTACATCCCAAAACTACATAGAAAAGTTAGACAACGTCTGAGCGAACGTGATATATGTCAAAAATGTAAACCACTAAATGTAAAATATGATGCAACACCACAAAACATCATTAGGGACAAACCATTATCATTTGTAGCAGTAGACGCGTATGGTCCTCTACCTTCAGGCGCGGGAGGCATGCATTACATATTTTTCATGGTAGATGTATTCTCAAAGTTCGTAAAATTTTACCCCATGCGAAAATTAACGAGCGCGGCATGCGCCAAGAAAATCCTAAATGACTACATACCAAAATACGGGAAAATGAAATCCCTTCTCGTGGATAACGCTTCAGTTCATCACGGGAAACACTTCGCAGACAGCATAAGAGCCCAAGGAATAAAAATCTACCACTCCACAGCTTACCACCCACCATCCAATACACGTGAAAGATACAAGAAGGACATAGTAATCTTCTTAAGAATTCTCTGTCATAAAAATCACGCATCCTGGGTGAGTCACATACCGACGATGGAAAGAACGTTTAATGAAGCCCCAAACAACAACACAGGTTTTACATCCCTAACTCTGGTAACAGGAAAAGTACATAACCTCATGGCAGGGATGCCCTCAGCCATACACACAAAAGAGGTCGCGCAGGTAGATAAGTTAAAACAGGCGTATGACCGCATAAAAACAAACACAGAACAGCGGAATAAGCACAAGAAACGATATAACAAAGTATGGAATCCGGGAGAGGGAGATATGGTATTATATAGGGCTCACCATAAATCATCATTCCTCAAGAAAGAAACAAATAAACTACATTTGATGTGGCATGGACCGGCTGTAATTAGGAAACAATTGAGTAATCGATCTTTTTGAATTACAAAACCCACGGACTTCAAAAATCATTCGTAGGTATAATTTGGCATTACTAAAACCGTACCGATCACCTACAAAATTACGGAGAAAATGTATCATAATGTACTGTAGGCAATGTCTCCGAACAAATAAAATAAGGGAAAAAAAGAACTCAATTGAGTTACTAAGCCCGTTAGGAACAAGCGGTTACCAACATATGTATCAAAGAGGGAAGCATGCCACCTATTGTCACAAGAGAAGGGTATTAGTATAATTATTATTATTATTATTATTATTATTGTAAAACATGCAAATTTATAAAAGCTGCGGTACATAATTTAAAATGAGTAAGCTCACATTACATGTAACGGATACGGATGCAAAAGTTAGCAACAACAACGTAAAAGTTATGAAAACGTAAACATTTCCATAGAAAGGAAACAGGAAAGCAGCTAGCAAAGACATTAAATCAACAAATGTGCTGCTAAGAAGACAATAAAGAAAATCATGTAAAAGATCAGAATTTAAAATCAAATAATTTATATATAGATGCTCACTTGTTTTGTAGGATAAGAAATAGCTTAAGGATATGATTTCACTGCGTGTACAGGGTTATTTCTTTTTAGGTTATGAGTTTTAGTATTAAGAAGTAAACTAAGCTTAGTTGTAATTAACAGTAAGAGAGACATTCATGAGCAAAACAACGTACCTCAAAACGTAAATTTCTGAAAATAATGTTTCACTAGTGTAAACGGAATAGGGACTTGCAAAAGTGATTATTCCAAGTTTGACTCAAAATGCAAACAACATGCTTTACGTAGCCACAAACTAATCGTGTGCAAAGGAAGTGAAAATGCGAGTGAAATAGTGCGCGGAATAAATCACCAGAAAAAGCAAAGCACTAGTGTCCGAAAATAAAAATGAAAATGAGTGCTTACGAAAACAAAAACATGTTTCACACAAAGGAAAACATGAAATAAGGTAATAAATACAAAAGACACAAACAAAGAAACGAAGCCAGAATGTAAATGGCGAAATACAAACAAAAATGTACATAAAATGCTAGATAGTTATATAAGGAATAATATGTAAGTGTTTAAAATTGAATTGAGCCACAAGGCACCAGGAGACACATAAGCCACTCCCTGGAAATTGTGTACTTTATTTTACAGGTTTGACATGTAAATGAATATATTATGTATGTATAAGATGTATGTAAAAAACAATTCGTATGAACTAGCAATCGAAAAACCTGACACACAAGAAGCGAGCGGATAGTGAACTATTTTCAGTGGGTTTTCAGACAAGCCATTAATTTTACCCTGAAGTGAAAAATAAATGCCATATCTGAAAGGCATTTGAAGTGATAAGATCCGCCAGAATAGTAATAATAATTACCATAATACTAATAATAATGTTAATAATTATCATAATCAAAATAATAAGGATGGGAATAATAATAAGAAGGAAGAGTAAAAGATATGAAGGATTAGAAAAGGGGGGAATAAAATCATAACGAAAGAAATTACGTAAAGAACAGATACGAATAAATAATCAGAATGTGAAATAAAATGTAGGAAAACGTGTATTTTAGAGCGAAGAGATACATAGTGAAAACTGTAAAAGGTGAAATATTTTAAGAACAGACAGGAAAGAAACATTAGCAAACGCTTAAGTTCTATAGAAATCTTCTGAAACTCATAGGAAGCGAGAACAACAGAAAGGAAATCGAATGCAGTCAACCGCACAGAAAACCTAATGAGGTGAGAATAAGGCGATAATGGTATACGCGGGCAAGGTCAACTTGAAAATATAACGAACCAATGGGAAAAGGAGGAAAACTTAGAAAAATGACCAATGAGAAATTATAAAAGTCACGTGCATAGTAAAAAGGAGGAATGAAACTAGAAAATAGGCGGAGAATAGAAAAATTATCTAGGATGGAGAGCAGTTTGAGACGTGTGTAAGATGGATCACTTCGTGTCGTACAGGGAAGCAGTGTAGATGTCGAAACTTAAAGCATTTGTGTGTTTGAAAGTTAGTGTTCAGTAAACGTACGGAAGGCAGCTAGAAATGACTAAAGTCAAGTCATTAAAATTCACTTCGGTATATTTTTCAACATCTAAAGATTATTAGAAAAGGGGAACGCACGTAAATACTAGCTGGGGATGATAGGCGAAATCAAGTCTTGTGTGACGGGGATTCGGTAAAGGAACGCAGTGTGGAATATCAGAATAAACGGGCCACTGAAGGAGGACTGTGAGTATCATTCAACTCCTATCCACACTCCGTGAGATAAGAGTCACCCAACCAATTACCCTCTACCTGAGTAGCCGGCAAGAACAATCCTTTCCGAGTAAGAACCCGATACCAAGAAACCTTGTTTCTTCTCATTTATCCCCACTACAACTTGCACAGGAGATCTTGAAACAAGAGCTAATTTTAACTGGTACTCTTAGGGCCGATTTCACCAACAACGATAATCTTTAATATAGAGTCAACTGAAAAATTCTACGCCACAGCCGCGACTCAGTTGACTCTATATTAAAAGCTTGCCTAAGACCAGGCCAAGCTCTACTAAAAGTATAATTAATTTATATAATAACAACAAAAATATAATTAAAACCCTTAATAATAATATATGCACCCAGCATTGAAGTACTTGCAATAAGCAGGTCGCCGCTAAGTTTGTCATCTGGAGTGACATGCCTTAGTAGGTATGTCTGGGAAAAACAACTTGAGTCAATTGCGGAATTCAATGCCCCACCGCCATGTTTTCACAGTAGCTCAATGGTTAGAGCAACCGCACGGATAGCGGGAGAACCGTGTTCAAATCCCGGCTGTGGCGTTGACTCTATATTAAAAACTTGCCTAAGACCAGGCTGAGGTCTATTAAAAGTATAATTAATTTACATAATAACAACAAAAAATAATTATAACGATAATCTTGTTTAACTCGGGAAAAAGATATTAAAGCCGCGATTTAATAGAAAAAGCTGTTTCACCAAGCAGAGTATGGTTGCCGTGGTCTGTAAAACCGGTTAAAGCTTTACCGGTCATACAGAAAAAGCATGGCGCTGCAATGAATAATGCCTTTGGTTATGGAGAACAACGAATATGAAGATGTTCATACCAGATAAATAGAAGGGGACCTACGGATCAGAGAGCGAAGGAATTATTATGTCAATATACCTACCCTATTATAAAAGTAGATTTTTTGTCGTGGTTTCGTCTACATAACAATCTACAGATGTTTTGTTTTGGTCTGTCTCCGTAGTCGGTTGGTCAATATTTCGGCTTCACAATATAGAGGTCACAGGCTCGAATCCCGGCTTGGGTAGGGAATTTTGTTTTTTAATTCGAATTTATCCCTAACATCCTCAGAGACTGCAGGTATGTATATGGGTGTGAATGTAAGAAAGTTTCAAGGTGGAAATTATTAAAAATGTAACGTTAAATAACCTACAGTCGAGTTCTTTCTCACATCAATGGTCTCGATAAGACCATAAAAGTTATAGGGGCCTATAAAAATGAAACTAAAGGTATTGTACTCTATTTTAGAACAAAAGGAGCAAGAACTGGAATTCCTATCCAATATTTAAACAGTTAAGAAATAGAAATTTCAGAAATAAATTAAAGATTTGTGCGATGCATGATTAATAATTATCATTATTTGCGTCAACACACCTAAACTCTATTTCTCCACTTCATCGTCTACTGTCACTCCTGACACATGTTTCACTGCTCTTTACAGCCCACAAATGTTTGTATATTGTTTCATTCTCGACACATTTTATGGCGCAATAAAATATAAGCGAACTTTCGACTTACACCTCCTCTCTTCCTTCCTACAACCTACATGTTTATAACATTGTCATGAAACACCTATGTGACCGTACAATTAAGTGCATCAATTATTCGCATGTGATAGACTCAAAATTTAGACCCAAACATATCATTTTATTTAACGAGTGCACAGTGGTTTGCAAACTGCAGAGCTTCAAAAGCAGAATACGTTTACCTGTTCTTCAATCAAACGCAGTTTTGATTTTGGACATGCACAGGAAAAGGCACTGACGGAAGCAGCGGACAGCGTTTCTCGCTTGTTATGTATGAGAAATTTCTGGCTCGTGCAACACGCGTAAACCAAAGCTACAATTTCTTTACCTAGGTTTGTAAACTCGTGGTGAAATGTGCTTCTGTTCCAGCGATAAAGACGTATAACTGCGATTACATAAACTAAAATAAGACGAAAAATTATCGCTTTTGGTGAAACCGGCCCTTAGAAAAAATAAGCCCGAAATCCCATCTGAACTTCAAACAATGCCATTGAAGCCACAAATTTCATCTATATTTTCATTCAATGAAAGTTTAACCGTAGTATCATACATGCTTAAAAATAACAAAGCTATAATCCATTTGAGTTCTGAACATCATGATGTCAATTGCGGCACAGAAAAGGAGTTCAAAGCCGATATTACTCTACACTATAATAAAACCAAAGGTTCTGTTGGTACAATGGACAAAATTATAAATGAGTATTTATTCAATAGAACTACCAAGCGATGGCCATTTGCGCTATTCTTGAGCATGAAATAATACAGCAGCTTGCCATTGATACAAATGCCTACGTTATTTGGAAAACAAAAAATCCTAACTGGAAGGCTCTTGCCCACGACAGAAGGAGTAAACTTTTGCTAGATCTAGAAAAAGAACTTATAAGCCTCACGTGAAGCAAAGAATACAGAAAGTGAAAGATATGCCCACAAACACGAGAACAGCAATGCAGGAATTATTGTTTGGTGAAGATGTAAGCCCAGTGACAAAACAATCAAGTTCAATGGAACCTCTGCAACGGACTGCCAGTGTTGGACGTTACAAACTGTGTCCTAGGAACAAAGACGGAAGCGTAAAACAAAATGTGGCTAGTGCTATTCTTTTGTATGTAGTGAACATGCAGTTATAAAAACGGAAAAAGTATGCAAAAATTGTATTGATTCGAGCTGCAACGTGTAATTAACAATAGACGCTACATTTGGAAAAAAATTTAATAATTTACATAATTTGTTATCAATAGACTAAGAATTTCTTTTTATTACATTGTTTTTGCGTACTCTGGTACCTTCCTTAGTATACCGTGTTATTTTTTAGCTTTGTATGCGGAAGGTTATGGGATACCGAAGTGGTTTATTTCTACACAATGATAGAAAACATTATCAACAACGACACTGTTGGAGGGAATTGTTTTGCACTAATTGGTTAACAAACCAGTCCTTAAAGGTTTTCCAATCCATCTCTTCATAATAGTCTATGGTCAGTTTCCAGTATAAGCTCAGCAGGGTTTTGGAAATAAAACCTGCTGAACATCCTGTGTGTTAAACTATAAAGCGTTTACCTTTACCTATGGGGTTAAGAAGAGGGAAATTATGTTCGTCTCCTTTGCAATTTCAAACTTCACTTTTAGTGTGGTTAACGTTAATTCCATGTTTGATCCAGGTAAATAAATGGAAGACTAGTGGATCTCAGTTGCTCCATTGTCCTTAAAATTTATATCGTTTCGATGCAACATCGGACATCATTGATAACTGTTTTTTTTTTAGATTTTTTCAAATCTATTTATTTTCCTCAAAACGTTTCTTACAGCACTTTGCTTCCATTGAACAAATTGTTTTCTTTTAAGCCTGCTTATATATTCTAAACTAGATAGAGAATACATCCTGTACGGTGATTAGACTACTCTTCTAATCGTCACGGCACAAAACGTGTCGATCGCGGTGTTTTTTTGCATTAATTTTGTTCTTTTAGAATCCTTTCAACAATGCAAAAAGGTACACCTGTAGCTTCAGCAGTTCTTTCGATTACACTCATCACCGAAATTATTGGTTTTCCGCATTTCAGGGCTTCGCAATCATCCTTAAAGTATCCATGGACATTAACTATTATTTCCCTGCCATCTGATTCTATAGGTTTTCCTTTCTTTCCAACACCGGCTGTAAATATTACGAACACAAACAAAACGGCAAAACGTAATATTCAAAAAATCCAAAACTATTTATAAATTAATTTGATATCACTGCTAGTGTATTATTGCCACTCTTACAAACACAAGAGCAGCCGCAAAGCAACCTGTCAGGCCACGTTCACAATGAAAAGTAAGCGTAGACGCAGCATAAGCGCAAGGGTTGCACCCATGTTATTTAATGGAAGCATTCGCATAGAGTTATGCCACGCTCTACGTAGCGCACGAGTTTGCAAACTCCAAACTTTATGCTTGCGTAGCGTGCATCAAGGAAACCATTCTGAATTTTTTTCTCCATGCACTGCCAGCTTCTGAATAACACACGATCGCGATGTCAGATTTTACCCCAAATTTTGTACAATCACAGTGCTCTTCCACATGACCGTGTCACGCCATTTGAAATGTTGATGGCAGACGCTCATCTGTTGTTTGCTTAGTAGAACACTTTTTATGTTCTATTTATTTATAAAGACTTGATAAATGTTTACTTTGGATATTATTGGTTGTTATTCAATTTCAAACCTGCGGTACGCTCGGAAGTTTTCCTCCTGCAACTTACATATCTAGAAACCCGTGCCAAGATGTTACCTAATGTCTGCCCTTGTACTCCGTTATGTTAGCGTTACGTCTCCGTTGTGAATGGTGTTACCTTACGTCTGCCCTTGTGCTGTGTTATGTTAGCGTTACGTCTTCATTGTGAATGGAGTCTTACTGCGAAACAGATCAAACCGGAGCTGAATTTGGCGAGAAGAAGGGTCTGTGAGGAAATGAATCATGAAACAATAACAAGAATGCTGGTGTGACATTTTGATACAGGAATGTAGTTGCCACCTTTTCTCTTTGTTTCCAATGTCTGCTGTTGTTTCTGCTGCCGGCTGCTACAGTGGATGAGCTATGAGCATTTTCATACACGGTAGGCGTGGGTGTATTGTGAAGTACAACACCAGTTTAAATTGACTAAGAAATTTATTGTGAACTACTATTTAAGTTCTTGAATTGAGTTGCCGACCATTTGAAATGAAGAAATAGACTGATTCTGAATTGTAGCACTCAAAAATATGTCAATTATTATTATACCTGCTAACTTCTGCCTTATCAAAGTTACGGTTGGGAATGTCTGTTTCCGCAATAAAAGAAACTAGAAGCATAACCTACCGTGAGTCGCTAAAATGCTAATCGGCTAGATCCCTCACGCTAGCCGCTACTCACCTACTGTCAGTGACCCAGGAGATTGACTTTGTCCTTGAACTGCAAGCGTGCAGTGGACTGGGGAGCTTCTTGCGTAAGGTGTAGATAGTGTAACACCAACAATTCTAAAATATTGTCAACAAGTGCAGTCTTACTGCAGGCAGTGTCAGTGGATGCTACAGTGTTAAACGTGTTGTATCGCGAGTGTCGAATTAATATAATACATTAGTGAAATGGCTAACTTTCGGAAAAAGGGAAAAACCATTCATAGCGAGGCTCGCGAAATAATAAACCAAGTAAACGAGCAATGCAAAAAGGAAGCAGAGCAGAAATAACTAATTCTGCCGATTTCGCGAGCGGATGAGAGAACAGCAAATTACTGCGGTGTGTCTGTGGGAACAATTAAGAATATACTACAAGAAAATGCGAAGAGAATAGAAAGAAGCCCTTTACGCACTCCAGGCAAGACAAGACTTTGAAATCCAAAAAGAAACATAAATATAGACGATTTCGACATGTGCGTCATTAAGCGGACAATAATGGACTTCTACGGCAATAAAAAGATAGTTCCGACATGCAGAAAGTTACTTCCTGTAATTAGAAGTAAGATACAATTTCCTTGGGGGGTACAGTCTTTAAGGAGAGTTATTCGGAAATTGGGATTTAGATGGGCAAGTGCCGAGGTAAGCGAACAATTTTAATCGAAAAGCCAAGAATTGTTGAATGGAGATGCAAATACTTAGCTGAGCTAAGGGAATACCGAAGACAAGGCAGGGATATCGTTTATTTGGATGAAACGTGGATGGACGGTAATTTAACATTCAAGAATTGTTGGCACGCTGATGGGATCACAGGGGTGCTTACTGATGGTAGTGCAGGAAACAGACTCATTGTTGTTCACGCATGCTCCGAGAATGGATTTATTTCTGGAGCATTGCTGATTTACAAGGCAGGATCAGTAACAGGTGATTACCATGGGCAAATGAACGGTGTCAACTTCGAACGATGGGTGAATGAACACTTGATTCCAAACCTTCCGGAAAAATCTGTAATCATTCTAGACAATGCTCCTTATCACATCATTCAGATCAATAAGCCCCCAAATATATACGACACTAAAGTTAACATGATGTCATGGCTTCAGAAAAATGGAGTTCATTGTGAAGAAAGCATGCTAAAGCATCAACTTTTTTCTTTGATAGAAATGAACAGACCAAGAGAAAAGGTATTTAAGATTGACCGTATCCTCAATGCACATGGACACTCCACTCTGTATCTGCCGCCTTACAATTGCGACCTTAATCCCATTGAACTTGCATGGGCGACAGTAAAGCACTACATAAGGGAGCGCAATGTTACTGGCGAATTTTCGTTATCTCGTGTATTGAGTTTAACCAGCGAAGGAATCTCTGCGGTACCTGCAGAACACTGGATAGGATATCACCGGCATGTTAGAAAATTAGAAGATGGTTACTGGTCCAAGGATCGTGTGGTTTCTGATGTGATCGATCAGATTATTATTTCAAATGCAAACGACGGTTCTTCTGATGAGCAAGAAGGGATATCATCCGATGACTCGGACTCCGAATCGTCTGCATCAGATCTTGAACACCCTTTGGATTAATCAGGTTAGTAAAATAACATTCCACATTTATGTTGTCATAAATATACTGTTTTACATGTATACAGGCTTTACAAGTTCACTTATTGAAAGTATGATCATAATTTTTTTTGATGCGGTAATAATGTACTATTGATGTTCCTTCGCCTAATATTTGTTGTCACTGAAAGAAAGGATAAGTACCTTTGGAACAGGGTGTAAAACAATAAAGCGATAAGAAAGAATAACACAACGCTCTTTCAGGTTCGCTTACGTCAACCCCAAGGACAAAGCTAAACTCCTGAGTAACAGACAGTAAGCGCATTGCTAGGTGCTTAAAATATTACATGAGGACGCACCGCTGTCGGCATCAGAAAGAGTGCAGTTCTGATTTAAGTTTCAAGAACATTTATTAATTTTGTCTCCTACTTCATTATTCCCCACCAACGTTAGTTTTCACGCGCAGCCAATACTTCAAATCCTAAGGGTGCGTCTCTAGACTGCCCGTGACTGCCAGGGGCGTGGCTAAAAATCTCGGAAATAGCTTCACCTCTCTAATTTCCAGAACAGGCCTACGTGCCTGTGCAAGCGTACTGAACTCATAACCTAACTGCCTCCTAGGAACTTTTAACGCTAATGCTTTCTGTATTCGGCTGTAGCTAATGACTTTGCTTAACCTGATCCTAATTACTGCCATCTTTTCGGACAAAATCTTTCACCCCAAGCTTGTTACATTATACATCAATTTAATATGCAGAAATTATTTATTGCAGTTATTTCTCTATCTTACTATTATTTCTTTATTTAATTGTTTATATTTTCCCCGTCTATAATTACGCTAAAAATCGGAATTTAGTATAATGGACTTTCTTCAGCCCTCTTTTAGACAGCACAGAAGAAAAAGTGACAAGTTAAAAAAATTCTCCTATGTACATTGTGGTCCTCTTCCCTTATTGCTATTCCGCTACCTCTTTCCGTCCCTTATTGGTATGCTGCAAACCTCGTAAACCTAATAACAGACCATGTTTAACAAGGACTAAAAGTCGTAAGCTTATTCCAAGAGCTCACTAGGGGAACTAAGGCTGAAACTGTGGATGCTCTTTGAGTGTGTCCAGCTTCCATTTTACTTGATAGCACGGAGGTTAGATGGTAATGTCTCCACCCGGTTGTGTCCAGTTGCCGGTTAAATTTTAAGGGTCTTCTTGTTTCGTATTTGACTATAAACTGTCCGGAATGCTAATCCATGGAGGAAGGAGAATGACACTCTGGCATTTGCATAAAGCCGGGATGTTAACTCCATGAACCACTTGCTTCTGCAGCGGCTGTTAACGTGCTAACCAAAACCTCCTGCGCTTCAGTTAACACCCTCTTGTTAAGGCCCTACATATCTTGTACAGAGTGAGCCAAAAGACTCCGAACCGCCTGCGCGGTGATTTTCCTGTTCTTGTCCTCGGCACTCGTTGCCGTCTGCCGCTATCATACAAAGGCGTGGATGAAACCATACAACATTTTTAAAACTACTTTTAAAGGCTTTGCTTATCAACTTTACGAAAGGAGATGCTGAAACTGACCACCGCCGCTGTCCATATACTTTTGGCACCTCTTTAGGAAACTATCCATCACTCGCCGTAGTTCACGTTGAGAAATTACCTGGCGGATATTTTGTTTTAAGTCTTCCAGGATGCGTGGGTTTGTCTTGTACATTTTATGTTTTAAGTTACCCAGGAAGGGTATTTTATGAACAATATTACCAGCTGCGCGGTGTTTTACCACTGGGCATGTGGAAATATGATAAAAACATGATAACGCACTGCTGCGGCAAACAAAGTTTATAGTATACACACAGCGTGTATTTATTTATGATTCGTATGTGTTAACTCGGTCAGCTCGCCAAGTGAAAGTACGATTTGCAGAAAGATTTCCAGGTGTAAAAGTTCTAGGCCGTACAACAATCATGAACTTTATAGTAAATTTCAGGCCACAGGAAGTGTTCAGGCTAAGAAATCTAAAAGGCGGCGTTTGGTTCTTAACATTAGAAGAAACATTAGACGACATCGGTCATCATTTGGAAAATTCCATGTTGGATAGTTTCCTACAGAGGTGCCAAAAATGTATGGACAGCGGCGGTGGCCTGTTTCAGCATCTCCTTTCATAAAGTTGGTAAGTAAAGCCTTTAAAAGTAGTTTTAAAAATGTTGTATAGTTTCATCCGCGCATTTCTATGATAGCAGCAGACGGCAACGAGCGCCGAGGACGCGGACAGGAAAAACTCAGCGCAGGCGGTTCGGAGTCTTTTGGCTCGCTCTGTATATCCACCATATCGTAATCGCACGAGAATTACCAGGTCCCCCCCCCCGCTACCCATATCGCTTGAGTAGGTTACAATTTCATCAGGATTGATGTGGGCCTTTTCTTACGCTATTTGCTTATAATCTCTTCTAATTTGCAGGCATTAAATTCGTAACGTGGCCTGGAGATTATTGTTCTTCTTACACTACTATTTGACATTTCTCCGCCATATTCTATTTATATTTTCTCGTTTTAAATGTTTCCAATTAACGCAATATTTCTGTGAAATTCTGAAAACAATGTTAAAACATTCTCTTTTTTTTCTTTCTTTTCTTTTCATTCTTTATACTTATAACCTGTACTTTCATGCTACACAATTGGTTTTAATATTAACAGTTTTAAAGGCACAAATAACTGTGTCGTCTGTCTTGTATCATTTAAGTGAAGCAATGTGTTGAGCTTTAAACTCAATTTTTTTAAGTTCCCTTTCTTTCAACATTTTCACTATTCAAAATGATCCTTGAACCACTATTTAGAACCTATTAGCTTGAAATTCTCAGTAGAGCTTCAAGAATTTCTGGTTAAATAATTCTTGTGCACTAGTTGAACAAATAAATGGTTCAGTTTAAATTGATTATTTTCAGTAACTCACATTGAAAAAGCTGAAAAGTTCGGCAACACGTACACAACTAAATAGTTAAAATTAAGGAATGCCTACACAACAGTTTCTTAATGTTTGTATGCCAGGCTCAAATTAAAAATTTTGGAGAGATATAATAAATCGTAGGGTCCAAGTAGTATTTCATATTACCATATGAAAAGTGATTAATTATGAATAAAAAATTAAGACATTAACCACGGTTTGACATAGTTAAAATGTTGTGTACACTGTATGTTTTATTCTCTGAGTATACGGTAAGTTAGACCGCTCGCCTTCCACCGAGGCGGCCCGGGTTCAATCCCAGGGACCTGCATGTGGGATTTGTGGTGGACGAAGCGGCGTCTGTGCGGGTTTCCCCCGCCATTCATTCCACCAACTGCTCCATCATCACCTTTCCTTTCATCCATTTCACCAACATTTCGTTTCATCTACTTTCTTCTGATCCCCCATCCTGGCTGTTCTATCTGATCCATGCGTGTCTGCTCCTCGACGGGCCTCTGACCCCAGGCACCCGCTTGTAAGTCCTGGGGGGGGGGGTAAGTCCTACATAAGAGGAGGGTAAACAGATAATGAATGAATGAATGAGTATACGGTAAGAAGTCGAAACAATCAAAGGAAAAGTGTTGATTTTTTGGGTTTTCACATATACGTTGCCTTAATACCTTTGGTGAGTATATTCGCCTGCTTATAACGCTGCTTTACAAGGAATGTTATTATTTCTTAATTCTGTACTTGAAAAGGAAGTCTCTAAACTACTCCTTGTATTTTCATTCCGGACCAAACCCTGTGATTAACAGTACAATGAATGTTTCTGAGAAAAAATAAAGAACGCTGTTTTGTGATCTTTATGTGTATAAATGCAGGTTTTTATGCAGACATATACATATATGTAGTTTAAACATTAAATTAATTGAGTTTTACTTATGGACGATCCTTAGCTACTATGGTTCTTAGCATCCCATTCTATATTAGGCGCGAAAGACCAGAAATTTTACTCAGAAGACTCTTTATCAGGCTTGAGGTTATTTTACGTGTCGTAAATCTACGACACGGGACCACCGGCTTTACTTCCGTTCCTAAGGAAGCCATGGTAGGGATGTTTACGTCCGAAAGAATCTTCGCGCTCCACTGGGTTTGAACCCGCGACCTCGGGAATCGGAGGCTAGCATGGTACCCCTAGATCATGTAGGACGATACCACGTAGCTACATAGATTGGATGTATGTATGCATGATAGTGTGTGTTTTTTATCTTCATTAATATGCTTGTTGCATTACAAAATATGTATCATTGTGTTTTTTATTTAGTTCACTTAAACAGTTTTAACGTCTTGTCTTTTCATTGAATAAGTCATCTGTAAATTTGCTTATCACTTAACTCTTTTGTTCAATATTTTAGATTATTAACATGTGCTATCACAATTAAGATTTAATTCCTAGTAGTTTAGAACATTTAAGCTAATTGGCTACTATTACTATTATATTTTCCTTTTGTTGTGCTTATTATCTTGTAATTTATTATTCTGTTTTTGATCTAACTAACCTATGTTTTTATTCTATTTCTTTTTGTTTATAATATATGCTATGAGATTTTGAAGTACACAGATTGTTAGTACCGATTAATCTCCTCGCATAGCTTCAAATGAAATGCTACCTATTCCATGTACAGGATGTTTCAGAAATACTTTTACAAACTTCGGGTATGGTTTCCTTACACCACAAGAAGGAAAAAGATTCAAATGAACATATGTCCCATAATCCTTTGCTTTCCCGTTAGGAGGTGTTCAACACAGTGGTACACTCATAACACACAAAACTCATAATAAATGCTCGAAATGTCCTCCTCTTGCTTCTATGCATGCCTTTACTCGTCGAATCACGGAATGTCGCACCCTATCAAAACCTCCGGGATGGTATCGAATGGTTTCACAGGCTTCCATGACACGTCGATGAAGCATTTCTGCATCCGGGATGGCTGCTCCATAATCCAATGATTTAAGATGCCCCCCAGAGGTAAAAATTCACAGGATTGAAGTCGGGAGAACGTGCAGGCCATGGAACTGGTCCTCCTCTGTCTATCCATCGGTCATGGTAGATGCCAATCAGTGCATCTGGAACAATGCGACTAAAGTGTGCCGGAGACCCATCATGCATAAACCACATGTTTTTTTTCTTATTTGCAGGGGCACATCTTCGTGAAGTAAGTCAGGAAGAGTGTGCTGGATAAAGTCCCTGTAGACAGCACAAGTAAGACGTGCTGGTAAAACGTATGGCCCTACCAGACAGTCACCTACAATGCCAGCCCACAGATTCAGACTAAACTGTTGCTGATGTCTAGCCTGAAGTACAGCATGAGGATTACAATCTGCCCATACGTGTACGTTGTGGAAATTAGTAACTCCATCCCTCCCAAACGTTGCCTCGTCTGTAAACAAAACTGACGAGACAAACAATGGATTGGCTGTTTGGCAAAAGTTATCCCGTGGTGGATAATCGGCAGGCAAAAGGCCCTGCACACGTTGAATGTGATATGGATACAGGAGCTGCTCGTGAAGTCACGTGTGATGTACCAGATGCCACAGTCAATTGTCTTGTACTGATACCTGGATCGTCTCCGACACACTTTAGCATCTGTTCTTCGCGCTCCGTCGTACGAACAACTCTTGGTCTTCCTCGATCAATAGTCCGTGGTGCAACGGTTCCTATCTCAGCAAGGCGACGATAAACAGCGACAAAGGTTGGATGACTCGGTTGTCTTCGGTCTGGAAACTCCATCTGATAGATCCGTGCAGCCTCGCGTCCATTACCATTCGCGGGACCATACATAACAGTCATGTCTGCCTGTTCACGAAATGAATATCCAGCCATGGTGCAACAAAACACGTGCAGTTAACTCACTACATATACACAATTGAAACGTTGAAGACAGACTAATGACAAACGTAAACAAGTCTCCATGGCAACACTTCGCCATCTACCGAATGTAGTACAATGGGTCAACGCCTTCTATGAATGCATAGAGAAATGAAGTTTTGAGTTTGGACCCCAAAGGCCGTTGAAATCACACTTTCATTGTGACAGGAATAACGCGAAAACCAAGGATTATGGGACATATGTTCATATGAACTTTTTTCCTTCTTTTGGTGTGAGGAAACCATACCCGAAGTTTGTAAAAGTATTTCTGAAACACCCGGTATATATAAAGTATAGCGTCCTATTACATACAGGTAAATAAATACTTCTGTGACTCTAAAGCCGGCGAAGAGTCTGGGCATGCCAACCGATACAGCGAGGTGATGTAGCCAGCATTCCCAGCCTGAAAGTTGGCTCACGAGGCTAGGACGGCTGCTTATAGCAGCTCCTCACTTTATTCACGGTGCTGAGTGCGCACCGGTCCTATCCCCAGGACGTAAAATCTGCAACCCAATATGCAGGCATACAGGAGACTAAATTTCTGATCACAGGCCGCTTTAGTCCTATTTTAGACTACCACTGTTTTGCTTATTGTGTTAAATTTAAACATTTGCAAAAGATAGTGTAGGTATATTTGTGCTCCACTGCTACATGTGTGGTGTTCGCGTATATGGAAGTAACAAGACTGACATTTGGGTACAGCGTTCCCTACAATCATAGGTATAAGATGTCCATTTTCTGTCAATTTTTTTGTTATGATGGGAAGGAGTAATATATTTTTGTTATGATGGGAAGGAGCAATTCAGTCTTAATTTTCATTAATGTTAAGAATTTGCTCCCCTTACATGGAATCTTTTGTTTTTGTTTCACATTACTCTGTTTTGAAATAGTATTTTGTTCCTTGTTTTCACAGTGGCCGCTGCACAAGTTTGTTATTCAGTACGTTCATTCTGCAGTGTATGTTTTGTTCTAACTGAAATGCATGAATCGATCCTTCGTTCTGTTCCATAATTATCTTGCGGATCTTATACATGCATGAATGAAAGGATGCCTTTTGTAAGTGGCGATGGCAAATGAATGTCACCTTGTAACTCAAGAACTGTGAAACCAGAGGTTTTAAAATCTGATATTTAGCGTGTATTAGAGGCTTGTAAACCTTAAGAAATCCCAATTAAATTCTGCAACAGAATGGTATTAATGGGAAACGAATGTTTCCTGACGCTCTTGATTGTCCTGACGCTCTGGTCCATTGCCGGCTGTTTACCCATAGAGCTCTGTTATTAACTCTAGCACCTTTCCAATAGATTCAGGTGTTTCCTCAGCCTGTTGGAACCTAGTGGGTTTGTTAAGGTGATGGGTGAACAGATATATACATTTTGGTTGCTTAATTGGAAAGTCTATGGCTTAACTTTGAGAGACAAAGAAAATAATCTACTAGGAACTATGAACAGTTAGGCCTAATTTCTCAGATTTAATTTTCATTCTCACTGAATGCTGGGTCCAAAAGTACTAATTATTTGGCCATAAATTTATGTTTTAACTGACCATAAGTGACATGGTCGGCGAGTACTAATTGAATTGGCTTAGTTGCCGAACAGGTAAACTCTTCCTAACAGTGACCATTTTGTAAGTTTCTTGAAGGCTTTGTAGTTCTAAATATAACTCAATCTCCAAAATACCATCAACCTTCAGTTAGAGCTTTGATTTTCGGCGTAGCCATTAAGATAAAAAATCATGAGGAATACTAGATTAACAGTTCCGTCATTATTACTCTTACAGCAAATTTAGACAAAGGTGCGTATTAGCACCTTCTCCTTTTTAAATTTATGTAAACGAAATCCTCAACAGATATAAGGAAGCGGCATCATCTTGAATTAGAATGGAATGAATAGATCCTAATGCAGGCAACCTCGCAATGATATAAGATTCAGAATATAAACTTCAAAAGGAAACGTATGCATTTTATAAAGTTCAACCGAAATATAAATTTAAAACTGAGTCCTCCAAAACCAAAATCGTGGCATTCCAGGAAAAGCATATGATATTAAAAGTTTTACACAGCTTTTCCAAGCAATATATAATAAAAAATCATTATAGAATTTATTAAATAAACCTTTCCATTGCCGTTTCGCCCTCCTCCAACCAATTGCAAATGTCGTCCTCCGTGGTGTAGTAGTTACCATGCTAGCCTCTAGTTCCCGAGGTCGTGGGAACCCGGCGGAGGGTGAATTTGGATTCTTTTGGGGGGCCGGCGTAAAAATCCTTAGCATGGCTTCCTTTGGAAGGGAAATAAAACCGGTGATCCCGTGTCGTAGATTTACGACACGTAAAAGAACCTCAAGCCCGATAAAGAGGTCTCTGAGCAAAAATACCGGTCTTTCACGCCCAATATAGAATGCGACGCTGAAGGACCATAGCAGTTAAAGAGCGTCCATAAATAAAACTCAATTTAGTTTAATTTAACCAATTGAAAATTGCGGTAGTTCATGAGTGTTACGTTTCCAACATATGTACGGATTTAAACTTTTGTGAAGTGGGCAAACATCACAAAGGGAAACTTTTTAAAGGTGAAGAAAAGCAGGTAATTTTAAATTGGTTTAATAAAGTGATAGAATCCCATCCAGCAGCGTTACAGACCTGGTAGTCGAGTTTGAACGAGTACGTACGACTCGTGAAAGGGAGGTGTGGTTCAGATCTCGCCTGTACTGTCCTTCCTGATTGAGGCTTTTTTCAGGTTTTTCTGAATCCTCATAGCTGACAAATGCCGGGGAGTTACCCTAAACTTAGGTCTGGGACGTTTCCTTCTCAAACTTCCTTTCCCAATTATTTCATTTATTGTCATATATCTGAGTGTCGCCCACCGCCGGCGTTCGCTAACGATAGTACGTATCGTTCATACACATTACAATTCAGTCTACTGGCGTCAGTAAATCTTCTTTAGCAAACACACGTAAAGAGCTGGAAGAAACAGGAACTTGAACAACATCAGGTAAGAAACAGTCATAGAAATGGTTGATGATTTTGTTAAGTGCGTATTTGGGGTGAGTCGTATGTTGTTTTTTCTGTGTTTCTTTACGACAATCAACCTCCAAAGGCAAATAAAATTTTAACTGTAGTAAACAGCATTCCCGTTCTGCCTAACTTTAAGACATCCGCTTTTCGTCAGCTGTTATTGTGGTCTTTGGGGATTTAAATAGAAAGGGGTTAACATAATTGACAGAATAGTATATTACAATACAAGTGCAGTATGTGCAACTTTGCAGAGCGAGGATGGAGTTTGAAAATACAAGACGAAGTAGAGTATTTGCACCATCGAGTTCCCACAAAGTCCTTAATGCATATGTATTGCATAAACATTTTTGTCGATAGTGACTGATATAAATATGTACGCGAAAATAAAGTTAGTCACTGTCGGGTGTACAAAAACAGTATCAAGTTCGAGCTCTAACCACTGCGAACTGGTGATCGATTAGTCACATCTGGTAGTATTTCAAAACTGAAGGTGAGAAGGCGGCTTGAGCCCAAAGAGTTATATTTAAATGCTGCATGAATTAAATCATAAGTAAATGTTAAAAAACAAAGTGAAGTAAGGATGCAGGTTTTAAATAATGAAATTCAACTACCAAATATATTTATATTGCATGTCTTCTACAATAAGTACACATACTAATATTTTGAGGATTAAGTCCATTTTATTAACGTCTGGGATAAAAAAGCAAAACACATGGAGTGCAAAAATTTTAACTTCTCACGCATGTTAGTATGAGCGGGTAGTGGATAAAAAACACTATCGTGGATAAAAGATGTGCTATGAACACGAAAATAATTAATCGGAGGATTTATTGCCTGAATGAGACATGGATATATCCGGGTCATACTACTTCCAAAGCGTAGTTTGACATGGAAATTGTTTCCAAGAAGCAAGCATGCCTTTCTCTCCTGCAGGTCACTAGGCTTAAGAAATGCGGAAAGTAAAAGACTTGTTGGTCTTCACGTTGGCAGTTACAGTGGATTCTTAGACGTTGGACTGTTAATATTTGAGTCGAAGGAAACGACTGACTAGCATGAGGAAATAATTGGCAAGGTTTTTCAGGAGTGGTTCGCTAAGGCTTTACTAAGACTCAAACCCCGGAGTGTTATAGTAATGACCGTGCTTTCTGCAATAGCGTGAGGTTATCATGCATCTCAGCTCGGCTTGGAAAAACAGATAAATTATTGACTGGCTGTTATCACTAGAGACAGGAAAAATATGAGCAAAAGTTTGCCAAATTATGAACTTTTTGCCAAAATATTTAAATATGAAGAAAGAATCCAAAGTATTAATAAATATATATTTCAAAGCCAAAATATGATTTGGATCAAGTTCGCTTTATAGTTTAAAAAATCGGCTTTGTAGATTTTGTCCGTCTTTAATAATAGAATATCAAATGGAATACAAATAATAATATTGGATTCACAGATTTTAATCATTGTGAATCCCTTAAAACTTAGAAGAAGAAAAAGAAGTTACCGTTGATTTGTCCTTACTTAATACTAATTACAATATGTCACTAAAAGTACAAGTTCGCGAAAATAAAGATTCTTCAAGAATGGAAGGCGTTTAATTTCGGCGTACGTCACATCCAGGAAAAGCTGAATTTTCTCAACTGTACCTGACTTGTTGAAAAGAGTGGCTTGGGTTTTATAAATGTGTTTCACGGAAAATCTCCCGAGTAGAATGTTTGGAAATCCCGTCCACTGCTGTTTAGCAGGGAATTATTTTGAAAACGAAAACTCGTAAATCTGACAAAGTGTGAAGAAATATTAAGATTTCACCAAATTATTATGAAATATGAAATTTTTTGTCACGTGCACTGAATGCTACACACTGGAAAACATAAAAATACTTGTTAGTAACCATGGCTTAGAAAACAGGGCTCCTCATATCAGCCTGAAATTTGTCGACAATAATGAAAATAAATACACTATCGAGGGCCTTTTAGGAAAGGTTCGTTGAGAGGTTGCCTTTCCAATCGAACATAAATTCAATTGAATTGTAAAGAGCCACGGTAAAGGACCCGTAGCCAGAAACACTCACACTTGGGGAGGTTTGCGTGTTGTTTCTGTATACAGCATTAGCGGAAGTATCACCTGAGATGTGGCAGGCAACGCTCGCCACGTCATCGAAAAGGATGAACAATGTGGCAGTTGGGTGATCTTACAAACAATCTCGTGTACAGTTCAATACTGGTGGTAGTTCCTTGAACGATTTCAACTCTGATTCAGACATGGATATGCAACTCCTGCTGGATACTGACGTAGATAAACATGAGTTATGACCACAGCCCGGATTTTGATTACCTAAATGGGTCATAGTGACCAGTAAAATGCCTCTTAATTGTTTTAATGGCAAAATAATCACAAAGAATTACCTAAAGCTGATACTTATTTAATTTGTTAAAATTAGGGTACAGGAAATTACAAATGAATTTATAAGGCATATAACTGTTATACAAGTAGATAAATAGGTATGCGAATGAGATAATGAGGAAAATAAATTAAAATATATTTGCTTGCGTTCGTGTTTGAAGAATCTGAAAAGAACATTAAGGAATATGTTTTCTTGAAGCAGGTCTTACAAAATTGTAGCATTAGCTCTTGAGTTCTTTGATTATAAATTCATAACGAATGAAGAAGAGTTCACAGACTAGGACAAGAATAACAGCAAACTGACTCTAGGCACCCATTCACGCAAAAAATGGAAAATTGACCCGTCTCATCCGTAGTGTGGGAAATAAATTTATATTTATAATTGTACCTGCTTCCCTAACAATAGCCTGCCCCCACGCACAAGCAATCCTTTCCGGACTAACCACTAAACAGGAATGATTTTTTCGAGGAATACGAGAAAAAGGTTGGAAGTTTCTATTATTTTTCAGTTGAATAGTGAAATTTCTGATCTTTGAATAGCCATCCTTATTTGAAAAGTCAACAACGTAAAAATCTTTATATACTCGATGTAAATGAAAGGAAATGACTAAGACGTAAAGTGCAAGAAAATGACAAAATAATGACGTAAAATAAAAACAATTCCCAAAAATTGAAAATGGCATAAAATTACCAAAAATGTCTAATAAATATTAATTTTCTTAATCTAGAACCCATAATAAGGAGTTATGTACACCCTAGCGATGTCTATGATGCAACAATTAAAATATGACATCTCATCAAAATCAGGGTACAGCTATGACTATTACATTTATGTTATTTATGAACGTGTATATTTTATGCTAAGTTTACTATTAATACAAACATTTATACACAATTTTCATGTTTACTTGGCTCTGGTTAACCTAGCCACGTGTAAATCGTGAAGAACGGAGGTGCAGGTATTTGAACTCTGCAATCAATCTCAAATCACTCGGCGGAAGAATACGAATCTTTACATCTAGTCTGCTTCTTAAACTGACCATAGAACAAGAAATCTTAAGGCCGAGCAGACAAAGAGTACTGCAAAAATAGCGTGAATGTATGCATTCTCTACAGTGAAGTAAAAATGTTACGTCTTTCCTTGCTGCTACCCCGCACCTCAGCGTAGTCAGTTAACCAGCGACGGCTGAGGTGTGCTAGTGTTGGACAATCCGTACTGAAGTAGACTTTGTTAAAGTAGCTCAAGTCATAGTCGACGACTTTGGGGGGGGGGGGGTGCAAGGCACTTTCTGCCCCCCCTAACTTACAAATCCAAGGGAATCTCCCCAAGAATTTCATTGAAGGGGCCTAGCCCCCCAAATTCCAAGATAGGTTTCTCATTAAACGAATGCACAAATAAACAAAACTAGACCGGAGTTACATCAGATTACCTATATTTCAAATGCAGACTTCAACAGTTGAATAAATGCAATGATAACGCAACCTAGGTTTCAGTTAATATTGGATCAGAATCGGAGCACACAGATACTTAATTATTTTCGTATTGACAATCCGTAGTTTCATTTACTATTATAGAAACATATTTTGCAGTTTTAATATATGAGATCAGTTACGAAGTAAGGTGTCATGCAAAATGCAACTCATTTTATATGTGGTGAGAAATCCGCTTACAGGAATTGCGTTAAATACAATTTTCGAGTTCGTGACTATCCTCACACCTAAGTAGTATCAAGCTTTTAAAATTACTTTCGTCTTTTTATTCGCCTAAACAATGTTCCTTACATCCATTGTTATCGCGAAGAAGCCAATAACTTAGATCTTCATTCAGTGGCAGACCATTTTATATGCATTTTTGTTTTTTTAGTAGTGTTTAATGCCCGTTCTTACTACATACGGCACCACAGGCAGTGGACATTGAATATACATGAAGTGAAATGATGATTGGGACAGGAAATTTGGAAAGGATACCTTCCAGGCCTAAGTTCAGGGTACCCCCCGGCATTTGCAGTCATAAAGTCTGAGAAAAACTAGAAAAATCTCAGTCAGGGAGGATGGTTCTGGCAATATTTGAAGCGCAGACCTCCAGTTCACGGGCCCATGTCTTAACTACCTCGGCCATCCGTGCAGTTAGGAATGAACTGAGACACAACACTTCCCCCGGAAAACACTATGATAAGACGCAACAGAGCTAGATCATCATACCTCAAACTTTAAAGTAATGAACAATTTATTTAATTTTCAGGCAATTGAAAACATCTATAGTGTACTATGGTTAAATATATTTTACTTTTATTATTCCTCTAAATATTGTATTAATACCTGACTCTGTTTCACATTCATTCCGCCCCCCAAATGTATCAAGTCGGAGCCTATGGCTCCAGCTACATCTAGTCTTGCGTCAAAACTAGTGCACTGGTTGAGTATTGCCAAATATTTTACAACGGTTGGGAGAGTGCAATGTATCAAGTGTGCAACAAAACTTTTGGATTAGTCCATGAAGTCACAGCTTGATCAACACTTACACAGTGTATTGCACGCAAACAATTAACATCGTGTGTACTACTCTTAGCTAAAACAGGACAATCAGTTTCAAAATGTCAGTATTTTAAAGATTTGGTGGGCAATTATAACAGCAATATTCGATGAAACAAACTTCAAGTGCCAGAGTATCGTTCATGGCTTGGAAAATATTGTATTAGTTCAGTTTCAAAAGTGTCTTCAATTAGGAACAATTATCTTCAAAAGTGTTATCAAGATGCACTGGCACCAATTCGAAGCGATACACAGAGCTCCTACATCTGGATAGTAGTGAATGAAACGACAGACAGCTCAGGACGCTACATAGCCAACCTTATTGTTGGGAAACTGGACCCAGAAGTCCCCTCTAGCCCAAATTTACTCTGTTCGAGAAACCTTCAGCAAAAAACCATGCGACAGTAGTACGATTTATTAACGACGGTTTGACAGTTTTGTAGTCTGAAGGCATACACGTAAACAAAGTGCCAGTTTAGTATTCGGAAGCTGCAGCCCATATGTTGAAAGCCGCTAAAATATTGAAGGTTTTTGTCCCTATACTATTAATTTTACATGTTTAGACATGCAGTACAATCGTAGCTGAAGTAGTGAAAATAATCTTACAAACGTATTAATGTAATAGCGTCAACAAAAAAGGTATTTGTGAAAACCCCAATGAGAGTTCAATATTATGAACAGCACCTAGAGCACATAGCCTTGTCATCTGAGCCTACCTTAACACGATGGAACATTTGGCTTCAATATTTTAGTTTCTTCAATGTACATTTTGAAGCTTTAGTCAATTGTAGATTCATTTCCACTCGAGTCGGCAGCATCAGTACGGGATTCTCAGAGTGCATTCAGGGAACTGTCGCAATGTTGCACACATTCAGAGCAATTTTGCCAGGATAATAGAGAGCATTAGAACTGGAGATTATTGGTCTTACACTTCAAAAATTCATGAAAGTTGTGGAAATTGCTAAAATGAAACTTACGACTTATTCTACCATGATAGGAGAAATCGACGCCGGAGTTTCTAACAAACTCCATGCTGTCGCAACCAACCATTCCTGTCAATAAGTAATTAAGTAAAACATGCATGTATATCAGTAATTAGTTAAGTAATAATATGTGTTCATATAAATAATTTATTAAATAATGATCGTCAGTAATTGATTAAAAAATACTATGCGATAAGAACCTAATGATAATTACTTAAGATACTAAATACGTTAAAACGTTATTAAGACGATATCTGCAATTAAAATATACATTGAGAATATAATCGCATTCTGAAGAAATGGAAAATTTTAGAATAGTCTTGGAAGCAGAAGCTGACTTCAACGGACGTCCCTTTAGCCCAGGTCTTTAACCTAACTAACAATAGGCAGGCATCCGGGCAACTACAATAGTGTACTTGCCTCAGGGTAAGACCGGCGCCGGTTTATCGGGAAGCAAACTCTTTCAAGACAAGATACATGCACAAGAAACACGGTGTTTATGGCAATAAAAATGAACGCCAGAAACTACGTGCTTTATCGTTAAATCTTAACCAGTGCAAAATATATTTCTGCTAACAAACTAACGGGACCAAATAGAAGCAGAGGGACCAAGAATTTCAAACTACCAATCATAATTTTCCAAAATGTTTAAACCACGTATATGAAATAAAATAGATGTCACATGACCAACAAGTAACACGTGACCAAGAAAGAGAGGGACCAAATATCCAGCCTGGAGAAGCGCTGAAAATCATGTGCAGGCTGTCGCAAACTTACCATCATATGTCAACATCTTCATGCGAATAATTACATATTGCAACTGACAAGCTCCAAAAATCATGTGCATCTCTGTCCTAAACTCACCATCAGTGTGTCAACATCGTCATGCGAATATTGAAACTGAGTAGTAAGTCGCAGTAAAGAGTAACACTACAATGGAAATTTGCGCGTTTATATAAAAAAATCCAGCGCGCCGAAAGAGAGACTTAGGCATCCATTATGCCGGAGTGGTTTGTGACAAAGTCACAAGGAATGGGAGAATGCTAATCACATTATAATAAATTGAGCAATAACTCTAAAGCCGGAATAAATAATTTATTTACGTCTCCGTCAACACCTACAAGCCCAGACACCAAGATCTCATCGCTACGAGAGGAAGAGTCATCATAATCCATACCTTCATCTCGCCCTTCCTCTCTCATTCCCTCTACCCTCCAAACCGCAGCCACCTGGAGAGTGGACCACCGCACTTTCTTGAAATGAAATCAAATTTATTCAAGTTTTCTACATGTTTGTATATGTGGGCAATAAGAAGAACCTACAGAATATATTTTCCAGCAACTTTCACCTTCTAAAATATTGTGACGAAACCAGCCGCTGGGCGCCCTGACATTCAACGCTATCCAGCCGATTAGTAGGAGAGGGAGAAAGGAGAGCTCCCTGCTGATGTAATTCCAGCAAATCCTTCAAAATAAAGGGAGAGAGCTCTGGATGCTTCCATCACTCTCGGACTTTGCAGAAAAAGAAGCATGACTTTCAGAAAACCCTGCAGCATATACAGGCGAACGTGCTCCTACAGTGATTGGAGTTGGAGCATTTTTTTATGTTGATGCGACATAAATTGTTACGAGTGCTTTTGTGACGACAGCTGTGACGGACAGTGAGTGCTGCTCGGCGTGCGATTAGTGAAGTCCAGTGTTCGAAAGCCCAGCGAGTGAAGCGGAAGGAAGAAGAGGCTTCGTGCAAAACAAAGTTAAGTGACAGTGAAGACTGAACTAAGTCATACCAATACAGTTAACTCATTAAAACCCAGTTAACTCACACTAAAAGGTGAAACACATTGAAAACTGAATAAAATCACAATATGTACTGGCGACGTCCTGCAACGTCCAACAGTCCTTCTCAGTCTACAATAGAATTTTATCAGATCAGCCCCAAACCATCACAGTGATAACAGGAGAAGTACTTGATGACACACTGCCTAGCTTTACAAAGTTTCCCTATAACTGCGTTACTTAATACAGCGATTAAAGGCTGATTATATACTAACATTATTTAGTCAGGTTTCGCTGCAAAATGCGGTATCAAAATCCATGAATTGAAGTGAATTACATTTTTAAAATATTTGAAGCATTTTGATTGTGTCTTTAATTTGGTAAACATAAGTTACACTTATTGGCAAAAATAGAAACCGTAGACTGTAAAATATCTAAAGGGGAATCGAAATGTCCTATCTTGCCAATGCTAATTAATGACCCATTGTCTAGGAAACTAAGATGATTAGTTGAATTTTTCAAGGGCATGCTCAGCACTACTTTAGAGTAGATTGATAGAAAAAATATTTTTTTCTTTATGAGAAGCAAAACTATGATTTTTAATATAATACCCAAAATTTTATTGAAAAACAATGCTTTTAAATTAAGAAATAACTACACCATACACAAAACACTTTCTTATTTAGCTGCAAATGTGGTAAATATTTCAGCACTTTGTACTAATTTATTTCACAGATAATGGGGTATTTGCGTAGAAAACCCTAGTTCTTCAGAAATTGCAGTTAAGATGTGAGAGCTTAAAAACTATACGTAGCATTATTTTCACTAACATTTTTAGACTACTTAAAATTAGCGTAACTCTATGAATGTTACACCAAATGAGCGGAAGATTTTAAATATTGTCGAAACCTCCTTTAATTTACTCCATTACGGGGGTAGAACACAGGACCGGAATCTAAAGAATCACATCACACTTTCCAAACACGAGGTCCGACGGGGGCAAGCTATAAAATACTGAAAATACCTGAAAACCACCAAAATATTATTATATCATGACCTAGGAAGGAAGGGACCACCTACATAAATAATTCACAAAGTATAGAGTTAGATGTCAAATATATTATACCAAATAAAAGTGATAAGTTTACCTTCTTGTTCGGCGAAGCGTCATCCTAACACACATCTTGCTCTGTTCACTGGCAAGGCTCAAAGAGGACGCAAGCTACACGCTACCACAAGATAAAACCGGTTCACTCCTCCCCTTCTACTACGTCACTACCTGTTCTCATTGCCAACCTAAGAGTTAACCATACAATGTTACCATAAATATATTCTTACAGTGTTGCCAGCACCACATGCCACATCTGCCCCTGGATACCTAAGTCGACGTGCTCGTCGAAACAAGAAGGCATTAAAAATGTACATAAAACCAAATAAATGACATACTTCACATGATAATTTACAAGGAAATTGTTACAAAAAGTAGTATCTTGATGTTTGAAATGATATAATGGAGCAGAAATGTCTATCAAAAAGAAGTTCAGTGTGTTATTGCCTGTTAACATGTTTGTCAAAAGTGTAAAAAAAATAATGGAGTCTTGAGTGCCACCGACGATTTTGTTGAAATGTATGTTACAAGTTTACGTGTGAGACCAGCACACGCACATTGTACATTGCTGCCACTGTTAAGCTACAACTACACTGCACAAGTTCTTGAGGTATTTGTTGATGAGTGAACCTCCAGCATCTCCCATAATGAAGAAATATCAGCTGCAGAGTCCTTTCTCAGTGCCGACGTAATTTACTAATGATGAGGGTGCAATCGCTGTCTTGGATTGCTCCCCTAAAAGTGACCCCTTTTGCCACATAAAGTGCAGGTAACAAAAACCAGGCAGCAGCTCTCCTTGGTTTACATTCAGCATTTGGCGTGTCGCGTTACAGCAGGGCCACTCCACAGTGGGCACTCGTGCTCTTCAGACAGCAAGATATCACTACAACATGAATTACAAACAGGTATAACTTGTGCTCCCAAAACAACAGCATACATAAAATAAGAAAGTAGTATGTCATTTAAAATAGCATGAACAGAAAATGCCACAAAGTTCGGAAAAGTTTACAAACATGTAATCCTAGTGCTGACAAAAAATGATGACATACTGACATAAAAACTGAATTTTACAAAAGGTTACAAGTCAAAGTTGTACAATAAATGTTTAAGAATCATGATAAAGATACATGAAAAGGTCAAAATACATGACTATTGTATCAATTATATCCATCGTCTACACATAATGAAACAAAATACAACATAGCAAATCATTTAGGATCCCAATATTAAATCTAACCAGCTGGTACAACTAACTGACAAAATAAATAAGTGCATTTATCATTCATACATACATAACAATGAAACAAAATGATTCATAATAACCATATCTCAGATAGTACAAAACACTCACTTTAATAACTACCAAAACTACTGTGAACATTACTACATGCTTCAAAATAAGCACCTCATTACATGCATAAAACTGGAAATACTCATGCTTTACTCTCAATAACAACACAAGTTCTCATTCTCATTACCATCTTTACCCTCCTATCCTTCTTATTAGCATCATTCTTATGATGATGATGATGATCATCATCATCATCATCATTCCTATCATCGTCATCCTAGTTCTCAGCCTCATTATACACAGTAATTACTGAGAATAAAATGCATTCACTGGCATGTCTCATCAAAGTAGTTGCAAAATAGTGCCAAAACAAAAGTACCTAACATAGGCATAAACTGAAGAAAAACGTCGCATTATCATTTCAGGAATGATACACAAATAACATAGCATTACAGTGTTGCATCCACATCTACAGGATCAAGATGAAGCTGGAAAACAGATGGTACTAAAAGTTGTTGCATAAACTAAAAAAATTATTCTCATTGTATTACATCTCTTTTGTGAGCACATCACGCATGCTATACTGGGCACGTTTCAGCAACACCAATATGCAAAACATCTCTCAACTCTTCACAAATTTCCAGGGACGTGCTAGCCCTCCTGAAAACTCACAAACAGTCAAACTTCAAGTGTACATTTAGCTATCCCATCGAAGCTTACTATCACATCTCACTACCACCATCGAGTTACTCTTTGGCACTTCCACCGAGGCGAATCTTCCATATACTATTCACATAACCTCACACAAATACACAAAATTTATGCAACAACTTCTGCAAAGTAAAATCACAGCATCATAATGAAACACCAAATCAAGCCAAAAGAATGCAATATAACAAACCATATCATTAACAAAATAACACTTTCATATATCATTCCTGGGAGTCAAACAAAATTAAACACACAGTACGCATCAAACAAATACACAAGCATAAGATAACAAACCAAATAATAATCTCCATTACCCAAAACAAAATCCTCGATTTTCATTACACACAATGGTGTCATACCTTCAATTTAGCAAAGACATATATAATACACTTCATTCCTGAAAATCAAAGCCTAATTAAGCTTTGGTCATTAAAGAAACATTTTAGCATAACTGTAAGCAAATAGAACACTCATATAGTAAAGCATAACTGACTTCATTGTTAAATTCTTCACTTATTCAATAAATATATATATATATATATATATATATATATATATATATATATATACCACACTTTAGTACACACAAGGTGCACATACTTACAGCTTGTTTTTCTTTGTTTTTTTCTTTTAACCACAAAATTCCAATACAACCTTCCAATTTCTTGTAATACACATGTAGCTACACCATCGACATCCAATGGAAATGGATAAGTCCTGCTGGTCCATGTTGGATGCCCGTTGAAACTGTATAGGTCTTTAAGATACTGGCACAGCTGGTGGTGGCTGAAACTTTCACTCGGATTAGTCATTTGAAATACTTTCAGAAACTGCATAGCTAGGCAAAACCAATCATGGCGACGGTGAACTAATATCATCAGTAGTACTACAACTACGGCGAAATGTTTATAGGGGACTAAAACACCATACCATATTTTCGCAGACTTGACACCCAAGCCACTTGGATACAAGACCAAGATTTTGAAGCAGACAATACCCATGAGCAAAAAATTAGCAAAAATTATGTCTTCAGCGAGGAAACTCAAACTGGAGGTTAAAAAAGATATGTCACATCTACTGTGACTAGCGCTCAAATTAACACATGAGAAGCAGAAAACGCCATACACAACGTAGGTATACGTACATAAAAGCGATGCACATATATAAACCTTTAATATGTCCACTTCACTTTCTATACAAACACACGCAAATTAATGCACAAAACAAGTAAACTATAAGAAATTTACTTTACAATCTATAATTTCTTCTGATTTACGAAACCAAGCAACATTACGCAACAGAAAGCAACACACGTGCTTACATAAAGGTTGCAACAGGAAAAATACACCAAAAATATGGTAATGCGTAGAAAGCTAGAATAAGTGTAAAAACCAATGAAAGCTCTAAGAAATATTAGTATTTAGCATTGAAAATAGAAATTTTAGAAACACAAGATAACACGTGGCAGCTACATTAGCAAAGTTCAAGATTGACGCAGTATTTTATATCACAACAATGTAATTGCCAGAGTGATTATAGTGTAAATAAGCATTATTGTATGACATTGATTTGAGGTGTTTGTTAATTATAAGCATTGCTAGGAAATAAGTTTACACGACCTCACTGAAACTGACAATAAGAGCGGGTAACAATGAGTGAGGGGGTGAGTTGTTTATCAATTATTAGAGACAAGCAAATGACGTCAGATGAGCGTGCTTTTCTGTAGAAATGGAGGGAATATCTTCCTTAGAGCATATGTTTTCGTAATTTTGATTGGATATAAAAATAGACGCTACTGTTGGCGCGCTTTATTAACCAATAGCAGCTCGGTTATAATCTTTAGGCATATTAGGGTGTGGGAGTATAAAAAGCTAAAGCCAGAGGCAAGTATTGTCCAGTCCAACAGAAACATTTGTGCATTACACGTCGCTCAGTTCAGAAGAAGCATTCGCGTGTAATACGTCGATCAGTTCAACAAAATCATCCACGCGTTACACGTCGCTGAGTCCAACAGAATCATTCAGAAGTTAAACGTCGCTTAGTTCATCAGAATCGTTCGCGCGTTAATCGCCGCGCAATTCTACAGAATCTCTCGCGTCGTAAAGTTAGTTATAAATGCGAAATACGCGAATTAATAATGTGCAGCAAATAAGTGATTATAGTGATAATAGAAAATATAACAGTTTCAGTCTGGCGTGTATCAAAAGATAATGTGAAATGAATAAAGTGTGACGGTAATAAAAGTGTAAAAACAAATTCTTTCATCAGTGTTATCTTTTAGTAAAAACTCCTTTCCGTTTACACACCCTGTTCAAGAGATGTGCTCGACCGAGAAACAATAGCTAGCCGGAGAACAATGAACCCAACATTCAAAGTAGTAAAACAATAACAGGCGCTCAGAAATAAGATAACACGAAGTGACCGCGACAAATTGGCTTCCATACGTGGTGCAGATAAACATGAAGCATCTTCCTACTATAAACAAATATTCCACTTCAAGATACAACTCAAATTCCCACGGGCTTAAAAATACTTCAAAATACGAGAAATCTATAATGAATATTGCAGAAATTTTCTCATACTAAAGAATTTTAACCATGGTAAGGGGAAGAGTGAAGCCAAAGTTAACGACGCTCCGCCAGCAGAAAGACATTGTAAAAAACTTCAAAGTGTACTCACAATAATGCTAGAAACACGGGACTTTTAAGGAAATACTTGTATTTGAATTTAAACCCCAATAAGACAATTTTCAAAAAGAAGCCCTTACCAGCAAGCTGAAACTAGAAAGTTACAGGTTACATTGGAACACGTGGAGAACCAAATTATGTGAACAACTACATCTTTAAGGCGGAGAGAAAAAAATTCTACACTCCAAAATATTAAATTGTACCCGGCGACTCACACCAATTTTCGAAACCTCCTTTAATTCACACCATTACGGGGGGTAGAGCACAGGACCGGAATCTAAAGAATCACATTACACTTTTCAACACGAGGTCCGACGGAGGCAAGCTAACAAAATACTGAAAATACCTGAAAACCACCAAAATATTACTAAATCGTCATGGCCTAGGAAGGAAGGGACCACCTACACAAATAATTCACAAAGTATAGAGTTAGATGTCAAATATATTATACCAAATAAAAGTGATACAGTTTACCTTCTTGTTCGGCGAAGCGTCATCCTAACACACATCTTGCTCTGTTCACTGGCAAGGCTCAAAGAGGACGCAAGCTACACGCTACCACAAGATAAAACCGGTTCACTCCTCCCCTTCTACTACGTCACTACCTGTTCTCATTGCCAACCTAAGAGTTAACCATACAATGTTACCATAAATAATATTCTTACAGTGTTGCCAACACCACATGCCACAATATCCATATGCAATTATAACCTAAATATGCAAAAATCACAAGAATCTCCATTTCCACTTCCCTAAAGCCTCAATACCTTAAATTTGAAGATTATTTACAATGTGTCGTAACCGCAACATATAAACAAAGAGAATATATTAAAATGTTTCTTCATTTACGGCATTAAAGGTAGTGATTGTAAACCACATATTTCATTAATATTAGATATGTATGTTTCCGTGATATTTACTACATTTCAACGTATGTTCTTTGCACTTCGACATTACATGAAAATCCAGATCCTGATCGTGAGTGCCGACGATAACGTATAGATTTGGACGAACGTATCTCATTTGCCTCCTTCTAAATTACTCATACCGTTTTCATTGAAAATATGTTAATTAGAAAGTCTTTTAGGTTATTTATCTTGGCTTTTGATATATTAAAATTATTCTATTTTTAAATAGCTTTAGAAGGAGATTTCAGTAAGCTTTTATGTCTGTTTACTGTACAAACGTTAAGTAACTAAATTTTCTAGCTGAGAGGAAGCTAGTATCTAATAGGCTTTTGCATATTTTCTACCCAAGAAAGCTCTCTATTTTCATGCTATTCTTTCTTGCTGGAAAGGGAGCTTTAGTTGATTCTGCGATTTAAATAATAATCCAAATTCTTAAACAAAGTTAATAAATAAAATTTATGATACAGTGTTCCTGTACCAACATTCGGTACAACATTGGATGTTGTATTGCCATTGGTTCTGGCATCCGAAATTTCATCCCGTTATTGCAACAGTTAGGCACAAATTATACACCTTAACCTCAAATTGCACAAAACCTTCCATTTGACATTTTAAGCAAATTTGTTGTATATAGAACAGGTAAATGAAAGGCGTATTTTGTGTTTGAAGCTCTTCATAGAAAATGTTCAACTTTCGGTATTTTGTAGGTTTTGTTTTTACATTTTTTTAGGTTATTGCCAGTGGCTTTGTATATTTAATGCAACTGTATCTCCAGTTGTAATCCCAGAAGTTGTTTAAGAAACGTGTATATTAAATACAAATTGTATAGCGGTAAGCCTTAATGTATACATAGCTTCATGATTACAATATTTTGTTGTGCATGAAGTAAAGTAATGGAGGCAGCCCGTAATTAGTAAGAATAATTGTAGGATACTTCGATACCTGTAATGTTTTATTGAGAGAAATTCTATTTCAAATGACGATAATGATGATGATAGCTTTGCTAAGTCTTCATATAAATTCTGTGAAACAATTGGCTGTAATACTTTATCTCTAGCTGAAAAAGACAGGAACAGAACATATTATAATTAGGACAAAATATGTATGGAGAACTCGAAAGTAAGACGGAAAAGGCACACCCATCATTCAAACGATTCTCCCATCAAAACTCTTTATATGTGTTAGAGCCATTGTTCTGAAAACTATACTGGCCTAAGAAGAGATTACGGCACTAGAAGACACAAACCTGGGGTTCGCAGGCATGCGAACATGCGATATAATATTGTTCGCCAAAACATTAGCGGACTACGCCAAATATTCGCTGAACTAAACCAATGAAATAGAAAATTGGGCCTAATGGTAAATCCGATAATAAAAAAACAAAACTAATGACCAAATTCGATGAAAGACCAATTTTTATAGGCAATATACACATCAACCACACATACAAATACACATTTCTTGACAAACATTAACTATGGACAGGAAAGACAGCGCAAAGTTTTGGTTAGCGAACTTTATATTGCAAGACAAACGGGTGAACAGAAAGTTGAAATTGCCACTTTTAGGGAGTTAAATGCTGCCTGTAATACTTTATGGAGGGCAAACCTAGGCTCCAATATGGAAGGAAATAACATTTTAAGGATTTTTCAAAGGAGTATGAAGAGAGAAATACTAAACATTAATTGGAGGGACAATGCAGAACAAAGACATTGCAGAAATGGCGATCTAGATATGTGAGAGCACAGCTAACTATAACGGATAGGGTTAGTGAGTTTTAGCATTTTGAAATCCTAAATTTAGCATTTTTATTTGTACATTTAGCATTTTGTGGCATATATATATTTCCAGCTTAACATTTTATAGCATATTGAAGAAAAAATATAACTGATAAACAGATAATTCTTTTGATGCAACGTTAGTTTAAAATTAAAGATACGTGTGTAAAGAAGTAATAGTGAAATAAAAATGCATAAAGTAAATTAAGTTTCATACGAAGAAAAACATGCAACAGGCTAAAGCATATCACACAAGATACAGAAATTCTAATGGAAAACCAGAATAGTAAAAAGAAAATACACCAAATTAACTCTAATCAGGCAAGTTCATAAATCAGTAACACTGTTGAAATGAATCATACTACATATCTCAATATTTTGTTCTGTCATTACAATTAATTATACATAGCGAAATATTTTTCAGCATCTACGTTATAGACCGGATCCCAAGAGCATTGCAGACAATCTATAACTTTATTTTTCTGCATAGTTTGTAGTAACAGACGATAACGAATTCAAATACTTAAAAGAAATCAATGGTTACTAACAATTCGAAAAAAATCAGATCTTTATTTCACTTTCATTTCAATATTTCAAATTTATTGGCAATTCTCCACCAGCGGTGACAGGATTAAACGTTTTACCATTATCTTGAGAGAATTAAAAGTATTTTCGTATTTTCAACCTTTTGGTTTTTTTTTTTTGTTTATTTTTGCACTTAAACAAACCTTCCATAAACACATTTTCGTTTGGTTTTTACATTTTTCATTTGAAAAAGTGTGCATGAATTGCAACACTTTTTGCATGTATATCGCATTTTATATAAATTTTGCATTTTATCGTATTTTCGAAACACATGAAAGAGTGGTTTACAGGTCGTGAAAAATGAGAGTACATGAGTTCAGGCCTTTATGAGCATTTCACGCTATCTCGCATTTGCGGAAAATTACCATCGCTAACAATGGACTTGGGGAGGTCATGTAACAAGACTCTAAGAACAAAAGTGGCATACAAAGCAACAACATGGAATCCCAAATTAGGGAAGAGAAGCAGAGCCTCTATGATATAGGTAAAAATATAAAGAATTAGCCAGGGAATAGTTAAAACGTAACATTGAAGGACAGTATAATGAAAGCTATCAGTTACACAGATTAGGCTAGTGTATATAGAGCCAAATGATGGAAAAATTGCAGAAATAAGAGTCTACAAGGCATGACTAGATGTAGACAATGTATTGAAAGGTCTGAGAATGCACGAGACCCATAAAGTTGAAAATTAGATGAGTGAGTATGTAAGAGTGTATTGAAAAGCGGGGTAGAGGCAATAAAATACCCTCATGGCTCGGTTCAGTATACGAGAATATTGTAGCCACCCCTACATCAGTAGGAAGCCCTTGCCTTCTAGGGATTATATGATCTCATTAACCGAACATTGGGCTAATTATTTTGTCCCATTATTCCACTTCAGGATAGTCTTATGTACCTAAATTATAGAAACAGCACAGAGTACCTAAGGAATATGGATCATCATTATGAAAAACACTTATATTTAAGTCCCCTGATTTGTTCGCAAATTGGAGAAACTCAGTTTAATAGAAGTTATAAACTCCATGATAAATTTAAGGATATTTCTAGTTTGTCTGAATGTTTGGTTCCAGTTACTCCAAAAAATAAACTAAATGTATCATCCTATTGGATTAGCTGAGGGCTCTATTTTGAAGTTTCTACGGATAAAGGATGGCTCAAATATTTGTCAACGTGTGCTTCATATGTTCAATAATATAATAGCCAGAAATTTCCAAAACTCAATTGGTACAGGAGACGATGGTATGCAGAGGGATAAACATGTAACTATAACAAAATATCTGAGGATTTAATTAAAGGGTTGCTGAGGAACACATTGATAGGTCTCGAAGTATAAAATCACTCCGGAAAGGATGAGAATCGAGTGGAAAAGGTTCTGTGATCGTCACTATATCAGTGTACAGAAAGAATAGTACGAAATCAACACGGTTTCCTTGGACAAACCGCACTTGTTACCGTTTCTAGGGTACTTCATGACGTCAGGACTTGATTTTATTGGTTGGTGGTGTCATCTTGTAGGTGGTATCACTCCTTGTGCCGTATATCGCACCAATAAGCCTACCTATGCTAGATCTGTTAACTCATTGGCAAATTACGAATAGGTATAGATGAGGAATTGCGACCTCCTTCAACTAGAAAGGAGAAGGAGAGGTAGCTTGTGTCTCATTTTAATATGGTGGAGACCGATTTTGTCGATGTTTCGCGAGGTTAATTGCGAATATATAGCAAATGTCCCTTTGGAAATGCTCTTAAATATGGGTCAATTCTCGAGATGTTAGCATTTTAGTCCCCAACATTTGTTATAGGTCCTCATATACTGGTGTTTCCTAGCTATTTACATGTTCTTAAACAGGCAGCCTATAGCCCGCTTCCTTCAATGCACTGAGAGAGAAGGAGGTGCCAGCGGATATCTTAAGGCACGCCCATTGAACGCCCTTACACACGATCAGAAGTCGGATGTAGAGTACTTCTTGTAAAATGTGTACAAACCACAGTATTTAAAAAGGCGCTATGTCGAAAAGGATTATTACGAATCCCTTTTCAATAGCAAACATAATCGAAACTTTGGATATCTGAATTACACAGCTACCTAGCTGAAATTTATACCACGTTTTACATAAAATAACAACAAGGTCTTTCCTTAGTTTTTATGACTTGTATGGTATTGTTGCCAATTTCCTAACGTAATATTCCAATAAAAACGCTCTACACGAAAAAATTTAATTCTTGGTCAAAGAAAAAGTGAAGCGAAATTCACTCATTTTTCATAAAAATTGGATTTTATTCTTAAGATGTGTTTATAACCCAAGGAATAGCTGCAGCAATTTTTAGGATGCCATGTCTTTGCAACAGCTGTTATAGCTGGCATTTTTAAACGATTGTGCTCACTCAACACATGATCTCAGAATTTAAAATTATATTTCTTCGTTTGCGTTTGGCTTTCCTGAAAATTTTAGTCACAGATGCATGAATCTTTATTAGAAACTGGTTGGAAATGAGGTTAAACAAACAAAAAGAAAAACGAAAGAAACAAGGAAACGAAATCAACAAGCCTGTTATCAGGAGTTTGTAAAAATGCCTCAACCATTACCAATAAATTTGGTTTTACCATAAAAGCCAATAATTTTGCCGTTTTCTAACTTCACACTACAAAATGACTGTGTATCAATGTTTGAGTTCATATACATCAGATATAAATATCAAGCATTTATGAGCATCTACTGCTATGTAGACAATATGTAGAAATAATGTCGATTTAAAAATTAATACAAAATAAAAGTTAACACACAAAATACTAACCAGCATACATATAAGTACCAAATCAGATGAACGTTGGTACCAACGCTATACACAGTACCTTAACTGTACGCATATTCATAGTTCTAGGTTGATTGGTTTGTTAAACTGAAGTTTTACCATCATGTCTTCTATATGTATTTACAAAATATATGTGATATTAGACCTTTAATTATCTCTTACGTTAACATATTTCTTAAATATTAACCATCTAAGAAATATGACTTAGTCCAGAATAACTTAATTTTTAAGTTTTGAAACATTATTGTATTTGCTTAAACTTATACCTTCTTTTTTTAAAGAAGAAATAGCTTTCCTACCCTTTAATGGATAACTAAGAAGCCTAAAGTCTTTCAAATAGATAAGCAACAACTTGCAAGCCTCGGAACATTTGCAGGACGAAAAATATTAAAATGACAAAAAACATACATACATACATACATACATACACATACATACATACATACATACACACACATACACATACATACATAGATACATACATACATGCATACATACATACATACATGCATACATACATACATACATGCATACATATATACATACATACATGCATACATACATACATACATACATATATACATACATACATGCATACATACATACATACAGGATGGTGCCCTAGTTCTTTCTTGAAATTAATACGCCTCTTTAAAACCTCTTTGTTTGCAGATACTGTATTTTAGTAGGAAGTAAAGCAGAAAGGAAATATTCAGCTTTCACTGGTAATTTTCTGAATTCCGATAATCATCACTAGGCGTCGCTATTGTAGTTTATTTATAACATAGCGCCAATGCAAGAGAAAGCGCAGCTAGTTCTTTGATTTTGAGAAGACAAGTCTGTAATCACTAGAGCCTGGATTTTGATGAACTAAAAATATTTGAAAATGACCATAAAATGACTCTAACATTTTTAAAAGCATATAATAATGACAAAAATGACCTAAAATTGAGATTTACATCATTTAGAAACATTAGAGCATAAAAAGGTATGAATTGATTTACACATGGGTATACACAGATACTATACAGGTAGAAATAATAGTAGGTATAAGAATAATAAGATAATTTAGAAAATTGTTTCAAAATATAGATTTGTTCCATGTTCTTGTTGAGACTACTCTGAAAGGAACATTAATAAAATTGTTTTTGAAGCAGGTCTTACAAAATTGTACCATTAACTGTAGTGATTATACAAAATTGGTTGCGAATGATGAGGGCTTCACAGCCTATCACATGACATAAGGATAAGGACAATAGCAACTGACTGTGTACAATGTACATACCTATTAACGCGAAAAATAAAACATTCACGTATCATATCCCTAGTTTTGGATATAAATTCGTAACTGTGGTGATATCTGCTCACATGAAAATAGCCACACCTCCACACTCCAAGCAACCCTTTCCAGACTAACCATTAAATAGGAATGTGATATTTTTCTCTACAATGCGAGTAAAGGATGACCTAGCTTACTGTTATTTCTCAGTTGAATGGTGAAATGTCTGAAGATTGAAATTTTATCCTTATGTAAAATATCAATAATATAAAACTCTCTATACACTCAATGTAAATGCAAGAAAATGGCCAAATAAAAACGCAAAGGGTAAGAAAATGGCAAAATAATAACGTAAAATTGAAAAAATGCTCTGAAATAGAAAATGACATGAAATGACCAAAATGCTCAATAAATATGTATTTTCGTAATTTGAAATCTATGATGTGCACATGAGCAATTCCTATGATACAACAATTAAAAGATCACATGTCATCGGATTCCGCAACCCTGGTAATCAGAGTTCAAATACAGCTTAGACTTCTGTCACAAAAATGTCCACCCGGTCCAAAATCTCATAGACAGTAACTGCTCCCAAAGCTTCTAGCTGCAGGCAGTGTGCAAAAGCAACATAGAGGATGTCGTCGCGTATCCTAAGAACCAGTAGAAGAAGTTAGAAATACCTTTGCTCTCCTTCTTCTTCTTCAACTGATTACCCTCTTCATTGTAGGACTTACAAGCCAATGCCTTGGACCAGTAGCCTCACGAGCAGCAAGCAAACTCTGGAACAGAGCATATCCAGGATGGGTAATCAGCCCAATGCCTGGAATGGCGGTGAAGAAAAAGTAAATGAAATATAGTGAAGAAAGGGATGATAGGAAAATCCGCGGATCAAATTATCCAACCCAGCATTAGCCTAGCGATGGAGGAAAACTGCCAAAAAATTCGGTCAGATTGGTCGTCCGCGGAGATTTATTCCGGGATCTCCCAAATGCAAGCCAGAAGCGTTACCGCCTGAGCTATTCCGCCCTTAGCCCTGCTAGATCAACTAGAAGCGCATCACGAACTAGGGATGTCCGAGCAAGCTAACAAATGCGAACACACAAGTGACTGCGGTTATACGTATACCAGGTACAGATTACTCACAAATACAGTTGTAAAATTATCGTAGGCTACTGTAGACCACCATAAGTAAGCATAGACTATGGTAGGTTGCCTAGTAGAGTTGGTCAGTTAAGATCCTACCCGAGATACCTGTACGTTAGGTGTGTTGCATACCTATTGGGCATTACCTCATATCGATTGCTTTGTTTACGTTTGAGGTCAGTGGTTTCCTATATTCCTCTAGAAGCCGGAAGCGTTGAACTTTGAACCTTCTAGAAACTGAGTGAGGGTATATAACGGGCCGCTTAACCTACGGAACATTAGTATGCGACCAGCGTTCTTCAGCATGCGTCATCGTTTGGAAGTGTGGGAATTGTACAATACAAGGACTATCGAAAACAAGATAAAAGCCACTTGTAAGTACTGCGGAATCATATGTCATAATTCAGTGACTATTCATCTACGAGATCACCTTCAGAAGTGTAGACTGTGTCCACAATCTATCAAACGTGTGGCTCAGGAACCTATAACGAGATCAGGAAAACGTTCGAGGATCACTTCTGAAACAACTAATGAAACGTCGATGTCTACTATGTCTGCGACCTCACCTGATGAACAATCTAGTCTCTCGGATGCTACATCATCAGCTTCATCGGGCACTCCTACAGCAAGTTCTTACAGGGACGTAGGCGAAATCGCCGCTACGGCTGTTTATGCGTCAGGAGCGTCGTTATGAATGCTAAGATACCCAATATTGCAGGAGAGCGTTTCATTTAATTCGTCCTGGATACGAATTAGAAAACCACCATGCTATAGGTACAACGTTGCTCAACTTGAATATCAATGTGTTTACGCTGTTGTCACAAATAGGATTAAACGATCAAATGCTCCCGCTTTAATTTGGATAGTCGTCCTCCGTGGTGTAGTGGTTAGCATGCTAGCCTCTAGTGTCCGAGGTCGCGGGTTCAAACCCAGCGGGAGGCGATGGAGTTTTTCGGGCGTAAAAATCCTTAGCATGGCTTCCTTCGGAAGGGAAGTAAAGCCTCCCGTGTCGTAGATTTGCGGCACGTAAAGAACTTCAAGCCTGATAAACAGGCCTCTGAGCAAAACTTACGGTCTTTCACGCCCAACATAGAATGGGACGCTAAAGACCGCAGCAGTTAAGGAGTGTCCATAAATAAAAAAACTAAATTTAAATCCTGATGGATGGACGGATGTGTCCGGATACCAAGTGATTAATTTCCTTGTCACGACACCAGAACCAATTTTCTTCAAGAGCATTCGTCCTGGTGAGTGCAGTGAAACAGCACAATTTATCTCCTCAAGCCTTATCACAGTAATTCAAGAGATAGAGCACGAAAAGTTAATAGCGGTGATTACCGACAACACAAGAAATATGCAGGCTGCCTGGGGAGTAGTGAAGGAAAAATACATGCATATATCTTGTGTAGGAAGTGCTGCTGATTGCATCAATCTCCTCATCAAAGACATCATGACTGCAGCTGTACTCTAGGAGCTATTTCAGCTCAGTAAGAAGATAATCAAAGTATTCAAATTCAGCAATGTACTTCATGCTCTAAGCGAAGGAGAAAGAAAAGTACCGGAATTCGGCTGTAACTTTGAAACTTCCCTCGCCAACTCGTTGGGCTGGAGCTTTAATAAGCTTTGAGTAGCCTGATAAAGAATAAAGAGGCTATTCTAGAATTCATTGCTTCTCCATCAATTCGTTTCGATAACCCAGTAAGAAGTGCTGTGTTAAAAGAAGGACACATGGGAGAAACTTGAGCAAGCAAGTCGCTTACTACGAACAATGTTTACTGCCATCACCCAACTTGAGGCAGATAGTGCCCTGTTATCAGATGTGCATCATCACTTTACTAAAATTGCAGTAGAGGTAGACCTTCTAAAAACAATCGCTCAGTGATATCTCCAGAAGACTAGCTATGTATTACATCTGCAATTACAAACAACAAAATTCACCTGCAATCCTATCTATGCTGCGGCAAATCTGTTAGATCCACGGTATAATGGCACTAATCTGAATGCTGAATATGAAAGCCATGCATTGCAGTTCATCAGCTCTTTGTGTCAATTGCAGGGATATGAAATAGGACGTATGCCAGGGAATGTCGCTGAATTCAGAGCTTGCGATGGTTTTTTCTCCTCAGATAGTGTGTGGGCTGCTGCTTAACATGTTTAACCTTGTGTCTGGTGGAAAGGATTGTGTAGCAGTCAGCCGCTGAACTATCTCGCCTGCAAACTTCTCAGTGTACCACTATCAACAGCGCAATTTGTCGGTGTATGGGAGGATCCATAGTAAAATTAGAAACAGGGTTTCTCCTGCAACAACCGAAAAGGTAGTTTCTGAGCAGTGGAACCTACGTTATATGGAAGACAATGAATCTGTGTCCTCAAAAGCTTTTGGTAGATCCACTGAGTATACTGCAGTTCAGATCGAGGACACCGATAGTGATCACGAGTATATTTTGAACTGAAAAGTAAAATTTTTATTTTGATCACATTGACCAAAGTCATGATCACAGTTGTTGGTGACCATTATGTTTGAATTTCTCATTAATTTTCTTAATTCGTTGTATTTTGTGTTATGTTTCTTTCCCCACCAATACTACCCGGTAATCGTGCCGTTTACTATGACATTACGTAGTTTTGGTAGAGCGCAACTCTACTCACAAATAAAGCCCACAGATAAACCCAGGAGACACAAATTCATTGACTTGATCGGATGCGGCGGTCCCAGTACTTGGCCACTTCGTTTCCACAGTATAACTTCTTTAGACGTATTCTTGTGTGTTTATGTAAAGAACGGTACATAGTCATCAGGATACCTATATTAAAATCTTAAGTGCAAGCATCATAGAAGCCGTAGCAGTCATCATATGGGATATGCTGGAGTGAAGCTGATCTCAAACTGAGTATCGTTTGGATACTGCTCGTGTCACCAAAAAGACCATATAGAATTTAGTATATTTTTACGTCATTATAAAATTTACAAAACCTCTATAGTTTTCTTTTGGATAGCAGTAGAAATCAGGAAAGACAAAAAACAGGTCGATCACTCTGAATTTGCCTAAAGCTTAAAGTTCATGTTATTTTATTTTAACACATTTTGATAACATTTCGAAATGCATCACCTTAAAATAAACCAAAAATATTTGTGCGCCTTCCGTGAGTCTTATGAAAATGAGTCAGCCACTGATGAACATGATGTAAGGGGAATTCGAATGTAAAAGTAAAAATATGTAGCTACCTAGCCTGGCGTGAAACAATAGGAGGCTAGGGATCAATTGAAATTGCAACTTACATATAGGCTTTCGTAAAAAATGATTCTGAAGGTAGAGATGAAGTGACGTTCTACAGCTATAACTTTATTTTCCGAAATAGCTATCATTTCAGCTTGTAGTTTTCTTGGTGTAGGTGATACGCATAAAAAGTGACATTTAAAAACCTAGCAGTAGATACGATAGAAACCGAGGTTGATGTTCTTTCTTGTAACATATTGCAAAATTGCAGTATTCCAAACCTTCTTCAACCAATGTTAACAAAGCTTAAAAAAGGCGGATAATCCATAGTTAATTAAGGGAACAAGTGTAACAGGATTTAACAAATATCACAAAGTTTATGTATTGCGTATTATGCCGATATTGCCAGGTTTTTCCTACGTATATTAAATAACGACACATCTTAATTCATTACATAATTTAGTGTATCCAAGGAGCTGTTAAAGTTTAACAGCTTAAGGGAGGAAACCCATCACAACAGTTTCATAATCTGTTTCATGACTCGCAATTTTGTGATGGTCATATTGAGGCTTCTTAATTCTGCTAAATTGATTCTAAAAACAGAGGAGAAAAGAAAGGAAAAAGGGATGTCAATGGCAATATTATACTTGCAAGGCCATACATAACTAGGTAGTCAAAAGAAATAGGACTCGAAATATTTGTAGCATGCCTAAACGTTTGATATTTGAAGCTTTTATCATCAACATTCCTCAGTATACAACATAAAACAATTTGCATGTATTATCAATTGCAAATCTGCATAAATTGAAAAGCAAGTACATCACAGTTTCCACAATTCGATGTTCCTCCTAATACTACACAGAAAAGCTAACAAAGGGCAGTTCATTACGGCGCGACTTGCAGGAATCGATAGGTTAAAAAAAGACCAGACCACTACCAAACGACAATCCGTTACGACGCGCCATGCACTTCTTTCTGCTTAAAACTGCTCCAGATGAGTCGAGTTCTAAACGTTTGCAAGGTTTTATGCGGTATCTGCTTTTTAAGGCAATCAATGTATGAAAATCCAAAAATCCACGGTTTTGTTCTTATTCCTTTGACTTTTTAAACATATACTTTGAACATAAAACATACTGTTCACACAAAAGTTTAAACAGTTATGTTAAACCGTGGTTAAAGTATTAACCTTTTATTGATAATTAATTACCTTTGTTTTGGTATTATAAGGTAATCCTCGATTCATACGGTTCGTCGTATTGCTCCCAAATTTTTAACTTGAGCTTAGTATATACACATAAAGAAATCGTTATGCTGGCAATTCTTATTTATAATTAGTTTAAGGGAAAAGCCCCTTTCGTATACATGTGATTGAAGTTTTCAACTTTTTCACAGTAAGTTATGGAGAACAATTAATTTTAGCTGAACTACATAATATATTTTAACGAATGCACAAAAATTGGTAAATCCTTAATTCTTGAAAATTTCAAGTTTATAAGTCATAAATGGTGGTCCAGGGAGCATATTGAATAGTGAAGAATGATGAAAAAATGAATTAAGAAACCTGGGTTTTAAATTTGAACGTGGTTATTTACCTCAATGGTACAGGACTAATTACACATCATTTATGGATACAAAATTGTTAGTAGTACAAAACCCGTTATGCATAATGAAAGTGCAGGTTATATGCATATAAGAATGCAAACAAGTCCAAAATGTACACATTTTTGGAAAATTTCACAAATACGCGCCTTAAGTCAGTGGTTGTGAGAATGAGTCAGAAAATAAAAATAAACGTTATTGTTAAATAAAGATAAGGTATAGGTGAAACCATAAAAAGTATTTGTGCAGACTACGGTGAGAATGAAGACAATTTGTGGTAGTAAGCATTTTGCCCCTCTTTACGTATCTTCCCAGTTTTCCGTAATACGTTTCCCTTGGCAGTAAAGATGATTGCGATTATGTTGGTAATGTATAAGCTCTGATCGTAGCCCAAAGTAGGTAAAAACATTGAGCTTTATTTATGGACGCTCTTTAACTGCTATGGTCCTTAGCGTCCCATGCTATATTAGGCGTGAAAGACCGGTAATTTTGCTCAGAGGCCCCTTTATCAGGCTTGAGGTTCTTTTACGTGCTATAAATCTATGGCAGGGGACGACCGGCTTTACTTCACTTCCGAAGGAAGCCATGCTAAGGTTTTTTACGCCCGAAAAAATCCATCGCCTTCCGCCGGGCTTGAACCCGCGAACTCGGGAACTAGAGGCTAGCATGGTAACCACTATACCATGCAGGAAGACAAAGAGGTAACCGCCTATTCAAACAGCACTAGCTTATTTGGAACTTGTGCATCAAAAAAAGATCAGAATTAGCCAGAATAACGTGCAGCTAGACACAGTGACCCCAAAAAGTATTTGTCTCGACTTTAAAAAAATTTATCACTCAAGTTAACTGAAAGAAAACCCAGTTTTTAATGTGCAGACGAAATAAACGATATTACAATGTTACGAATTCAAAATGTTCATGTCATTAATTTAATAATTTCTTGAACATTACATCGACTTTTCTATTTTTCATACATATTGCTAAACAGCTATTGTAATTATATTCGTATAAAACTAGAAATTTGAATGAACATGGAAGTAGTTATAACACCCCCTGGGACGCACCGAATGATGACGTCACTGGCGCCAGTCCTAAGAAGGTGTACGGCTTAAGTAGGTGTAAGGATTGGAAATGTGTATGTGATGGAGGTATAGATGTGTAAGATGTACTAAGTAGCTGTAAGTATTAAGTAGGTGTACGTTTTAAGTAGGTGTAAGGATTGGAAATGTGTATGTGATGGAGGTATAGGTGTGTAAGATGTACTAAGTAGCTGTAAGTATTAAGTAGGTGTACGTTTTAAGTAGGTGTAAGGATTGGAAATGTGTATGTGATGGAGGTATAGGTGTGTAAGATGTACTAAGTAGCTGTAAGTATTAAGTAGGTGTACGTTTTAAGTAGGTGTAAGAATTGGAAATGTGTATGTGATGGGGGTATAGGGTTGTAGGATGAACTAAGTAGGTGTAAGTATTGAGGAGGTGTAAGAATGTAAAAAAAAGATGTGTGACGAGCGGAAGGTATTGGGGTTCGACGGGGGGGGTGGGAACGGTGCAGGCGGCGGGGCGCGCGCGTGCGTGCGTTGGTTGAGAGGATATGGTTTTTTTTGGTGGAATAGGATGACGTCATAGGTAAAGGATGTTGGGTAATGTTGAAAGTGCGTGAAGAGGGGTATATAAGGAGGATGTGAGGAAAGGGGAGAGCAGGTTAGGTTTTTTTGAACGTTGGATGGAGGTTTCTTCTGGAGTGGATAGAGAGATGGGGCGTATATTTGGATGGTTATTGTTATGCGTGGGCGGTTTTGCCGCATTGGGAGCGGAAGAGAGTTGCGTGAGTTTCGGTCGCTGCGGTTTTAGGGTGGACGAGACGACGGGGTATCTGAGGAACGCGAGCATGTGCGGGAAGAACGAGGAGTTGACGACGGATTGCTTTTGCAGGTATAAGGAAGGGGCGAGGTGCGATTTTAATACGACGGTGATGAAGATGGATGGGGTGAGGCAGGTGTACGAATGTTTGAGACCGGCGACGAGGTGCGAGAGAGGTAAGAGGTGTGGTTACGTCTATTACGGAGATTTGGAGATGGGTAAGATGGAATGCGAAGACGGATACGCGTTAAACGAGAGATGCGAATGCGAAAAGAGAGGAAAAAGAAGAAGGAAGGAGAATGAGGGGTGTAACTTTTTGGATGGGGCTGTGACGATGGAAGCGGAAGGTGGAAGGAAGGTTAGGGTGGAGATGTTAGATTGCAGCGCGATGATGGAGGTGATGAATTTTCCGGATGGGGGTTTGGAAATGGACTGGAAGTTGACGGCGGAGGAGAGCGAGTTGCTGATGGCGTACGCGTTGATAAACGAGATGAACAGTTACCTGACCGAAAGTTACGTGCAGGTGTATGGGGGATGCGGTAACGCGGAATGACATGTGAGATTGGACGATAGGCAGGTGAAGGGTAGGGTGAGGCGCGGATCGCGTTGGGCGGCGGAAGGAAATTTGAGAATAAATTCGCAATGTAGCGGAGGGGGATCGATTCCGGACGCGGGTTGGGTGTCGGTGAGCAGCGTGAGACGCGTGGCCATGGAGAGATGTAAGAGTGCGGTGGGAACGTTGAAGCGTAAGCTGAAAAGGGAATGCGAGGATAAGATGAAGGAGACGAAGAGGGAGTTGAAGGTAGCGGAGAAAGATAGGGAGAGCATGAAGGAGGAGGTGAAAAGAATGAAGGATAAGTTGGAGATGATGCATAAGGCGATGAAAGAGAGGGATGAAAATTTGACGAGACAGGGGGATAAGGTGCAGAGAATGAAGGCGATCGTGGATAAAATGTACGACGAACTGCAGAGACTGACGGAATTGGTGGGAGGATTGGGCAAAGCGTGTGGGGGAAGCGACGCTGGCGCAGATGACGAAGACGCCCCTGCGTACGAGGACGAGTTGGCGGAAGTGGAAGGAGGAGAGGACGATGACGCAGAGTTGGAGGAAGAGGAGGAGGACCGGGAGGAGGAACACGGAGACTTTGAATACCACATCAGCAAGCGATGAGGTAAGTAAACCATAAAAAACACAGCATTTGCACTATGTAGAGCTCTCTATATATTTTTTTTAGCTGCAAACACGAAGAGCACAAAAGAAACTATGACATATGTACAGCATATGACAACCTTTGGAGTCTTTTTAAGAAAATTTAAAAAAAAACAACAATGTACATCGTTCACGCACACACACCCACACCAAAGTTTCTTTTTTTATATAAATATATGTACATGAATGTGTAGCCACTGAGGGCTATGCAATTGTTTTTATGGAAATGTTTATATACATTGCAATTGAGAAAGGGGAAAAGAGTTTTTTTATTTATGCGGAGGGTCTAAATGCTCTCGTCACTTTCTACACAATATGATCCATTTTCTGGAATTATGGCACTTCGCGTATGCGTGCAGAACACTAGCGTGTTGCACAGATAGCAGCAGCACGAGGAATGAGGCGTCTGAACGTTGTTGTCGGCCTCGACATTGGAGGCGGTGACGCGCACTTTTACTTTAAGTTGATTCATCATCGTCATCACCATATCGATGACCTGTAGAGATACGTAATCTTGGGGAACACGGTGAATGTCTAAAAGGGTGTATTTGATGACGCTGCGGGATAAACATATATTATTGGAAGCCATAAACTGGGCATGGGCGTTGTTCATGGAAGTTCTGGAATGAAAGTTGCCGACAATGCTGTCGGGATCGTGCTTGAAGCGGTACTGGCGAACGATGACGCACCTGATCGTTTCGCTTTCGTTGCCGTCCACGTAGAGGGCGCTTCCCCGGAGGTAAGGTATGCGAAGCGACAGGGTTAGGCGAATGGCGTCGCATTTTGGATGCCGAAAGTTGCGCAGATAATTCCGACAATCGACGCGAAGAAGTTTCCACAAAAAGTGAAAATTGCGCCATGTTCCCAGCAGGCACACGTCGTGACCGGAATCGGTCTCGTGAGCATAGAGTCTGTGAAAATAGCTCGTGTCCATCACTTCGTTCAAGGCGCTGCACACTCGTTCCAGTTCGGCAGGGCTTTCGAAGCTGGGCGTGGTGCCGGTGACGATGAAGATGTCTGCGTGAATCTCCCGATCCTGGCACTCTCTGTACCCTAGAAGGTACTCCACGTAATCGCCCGCCATGATGACGTTAAGGTTTCTGGGCGGTTTTTTGGATGCAGGATTCAGCTTTAGCTGCAGGAAGTGTTGCAGCCTTAGCAATAGGGCTTTAGCCTCCAGTAGACGGGTGCATCTAACGTCGTGGAGCTTTTATAAGATGCGCAGCGATTCCTGTTTCTCGATGTTGGCGGCATCCAAAAAGTTGACCTGGTCCTTGCAGGATGGGAGGTAGGTGCATATCTGTTCGGTGACGTGTGGGACGGTGACGGCTCAGTCGGCCATGGCGATTAATTGTTGCAGTAGAACCGGGTGCAGCGTCGTTGAGCGGGAAAAAGGTGTGAATAAGGATCTGGCAAGTTATGACTCCTTATCACGTGCATGGCTTGACACCGTAGGCATTTTGGATAGTAGTGATGAAATGGCTTCTCGCAGCTATACCATAGGGAATAATGAAGGTAGCTATTGTCCCAGTAGTATGCCCGCGGCCAAGGCAAAGGAGAACGTGGATGCCGGATCCTTCGAAACTCTGCAGACATCCAGTAGCCGTCAGGATAGGCAGTAACTGGCAGCAACGGCACTCCCGAAGCCTCAATTCTGCATGCCCCTCGAGGGGAGGGAAAGAGGGGACGTATCGGAAGAAGGAGGCAATGATATTTCTGGAAAAAAACAATAAATAAAAAGATAGAGTGAGTAGGAGAAATATCTAAGAGGAGAAACAGAGAAGTTTGACGATGACCGTTGATGTGTACTTGGGGAAATTCGGAAGAAAACTAATCGTGGCAATAATACCGCATGTGATGGTCCAAAATGCCAGCGACCACCGTACTCTTGAGGGTTGGCGGGCTAGGTCGGCATAGACTGCACCGTCCGCAGCTGAGGGCGAAACAACCTTGCTCTAAGATGCATTTCTTCATGTTGGCATCATCCGCGAATGCAGACCATACGTACCATCCGCCTTTGACGACGAAGGTGTCGCGTATGAAATGTACGCGGAAACGCCACGGGAGTCGAATAGGCCGTTGACGGCATGCTTTTTGAAATGAACAGGGTAGATGATGTCAAACGCGTATCGCATGATATCCACCCAAGCGCCAGTGTGAGAGGCAACCTCGCTCTCCAGAGAAACGGCGTGAACCTTGAGAGGAAATTGAATTCCACTCTCTTCGGATTCTATGTTCCAATATATTGCTGCACCGAACTGCGTTTGCGCCCTTCGCTGAAAGGTGAAACGCATACCTAAATGAACAAAATTTTGTGTATCGGTGATTTGAACCGCCAAGGAGTTTCTCTGATATTCTCTGCCATACTTGATGGCCATGAAGAGCATTGGTTGCGGCGCCGATATTTTTGTGACGCCCGCCATGTGCGCGCAAAATTTGCCGACGAGCATGCAGAAGACGTTCTCGCCGACATATAGTGCGTGCAAAATGGTCCACAGCAATGGTGCATAGTCGGGAGTATGGACGGGTTCGTAGGTTTCGAAGAGGCTGTGAATAGGATAGGTGCACAGAAGATCGTTGATCACCCTCGTAAGGGGCATGCAAGCATTCTGGCCTTCGGCAGGAGCGAGGGGAGGAGGAGGATTGCCGTTGGATGAGGAGCTCATCTAAAGAGAAAACAGATAAAAAAAGAAAAAAATAACTTTGAAAGAAAAGCACTTCTTGACGATAGAATGAGGAAAAAAAAGCATAGCGCGAAAAAAAGAGAAAGAACTTTTTCATGTGCCAGAGAAATATATGAAAATAAACGAAAAAAAATCTTAGAGGTGAAATGCATACCTTGAGTTGCTACAGAAGAAAAGAGGATGATGATCCACGAAGCGTCGAAAACACTAACGTTTTTTTTACAGCCGAGTTCTCTAGGACTTTTGCAGAAAGAGATACAGAGCGTGATCCACTCCAGTCGACCGCCGAGCTAGCTCTGAGGATAGGCGAGTGTTTCCATGCATCCTTATATATGGTAGAAGTGGCGGGGCGAATGATAAGCATAATCTTGAATGCGGGGAGGGGACCATCAAGGTTGCACCACAAAAGAATGTCGTGATCGTGTGTCATCATAACATGCGGGATTCGCAATAAGGAAAAAATAGCGATCAACATTGCAAATAGATTATATTTTCCGGCAGCGTGACCGTGAGCCAGCATCTGGGTCGGCCGTCATGCCGGCGACGGTCTAGCGCGTGCAGATAAAAAGACATCCGGGATGGCCGCCACAGCGAGGTCACGTCGGCGACGGTCTGGCGCGTGCAGATAAAAAAGAAGTATCCGGCTTGGCAGCCCCCATCGAGGACGTGCCGCGCGATAAGAAGGCATCCGGGATGGCCGCCACATCGAGGTCACGCCGGCGACGGTCTGGCTCGTTCAGATATATATATTATCTTCGTCTGCAGCAACGTCGCCATAGAAGGTTAGCAGAATCCGTTGAAGAGCGATAGCAGAATTCGGGAAAAAACAGCAAGAGTCCGGTTGGATGGGGAGGCGTGACGTGTTAAACTGCAACAAGAGGTAGAAGCTCCAATCGCCAGTCCTACTCTCTGTTTTCCGCCTCTCTCGGTAGTCGCTGTTCGTTCTCCTCGCAAGGCGGACCCCGTTTAAGTGCGCGCCGCGTTACGGGTGGTTTGTGCACATTTCCCTTGCAGCCATGAGCGACGCCGCCCCGTTCGAAATCGTCAGACACCGTGCGAGAACGTTAGATAGGCTATATTCGGGTCTTTCGGAAACCGAAATCGAAGTACGACCTATGCCGGCAGACGTCGACCCATACGTGTGGATATCGGAAATCTTTCGTCAGTTTTTGGACTTTGCCAATCGCACGCTTCTTCAAGGACAACCGGGGTATCGCGGGCTATCCATCTCGAATGCTCGCGATCCCAGCAAGCGCTTCAAAGTTAGCGTTAGAAGGATGGACCAAATGGATCCCGTGGCCGTGTTCAGGAGCATCGAGAGACTTCTTCAAAGTAACGACGAGTTCTTCGTACACGGTCCGCTTATATTTAATTGCGTATGGACCAGGGAGATTAGGAGTTCGTGTCACAACGAGTGTCAAGCTTGCAACGCTAACAGGAGCATTATCGTGATTCGAAACAAGGACCGATTGTGTCTGAGGAGAGCCGCCGCGGTGGGCGTGGCCAAGTTAACCATGGACAACGACTATGTCGCCGTGAGACGGTTCGAAAGTCAACAGAAGCACCGAGCATTGGAGCTTTGCGCAAGAGTGGGCAAGGATTCAAATGCGGAATGCACTCCTTCGGACGTTCGCCGCTTGGAGGAGACGCTGGATGGCGTCGCCGTCACGGTGTTTGGCGAACATTTGGGCGCGTCCGTGCTCTATCGATCGAAAAGGGCCAACGCCCAAATGCACCTGGATCTTCCATATCACGACGGGCACTTTAACCTCATCGTTAATGTCAACGGCGCGTTTTACTGCAAGTGGTATTGTCGAAGCTGCAATTGACTTTCAGCAACGCGAAACACAGACATCGCTGCGACAGAAAGTGCGTCAAGTGTCACTTACCGTCGTGTGCTGGGCCTTTCGACGCGTATAAGCATTGCGACGACTGCAATCGCAACTTTAACGGACAAAGGTGTTAGAGAATCACCTAAGGAAAGGTGCGTATTACCCAAGGGGAAAGGCCGTGTGCGAGGTGGAGAAGGTGTGTACGTCGTGCTCGAAACTTTACAATAAGAGCAGAAGAAGGAGACCCCACGAGTGCGGAGAGAAGCTTTGCATCGCCTGAAATTCCTTCGTCGAAGCGAACCACGTGTGTTTCATACAGCCCTATAGGTCTCCGAAACTTAAACCCAACGTCGTCTTCCTGTTCGTAGACTTCGAGTGCACGCAGACCGATCCGCACGACGTCGGCGGCCCCACGACCTCTTTCGAGCACGTGTCAAATCTATGCGTGGCGTCCCAGACGTGCAGCAGATGCGTGAATTCGATCTCCAGCGGCCTGTGCGAGCAGTGCGGAGTGAGGGAAAGGGTGTTTACCGAAGAACCGGTGATGGAACTGTTTGCGTACATCCAGACCATTCGAAAGGCGTACGTCGACGTGGTGTGATAGCGCACAACATGAGGGCCTACGACGGACAGTTTCCACTCAGGCACATGGTGTGCGATTTGGATTGGACTCCTAAGCTGCTCATGAACCATAACGAGCATCTACAGCTAGAAGTACGTAAACGATAAATTTCTGGATTCTTTGAACTTCATTTCGATGTCCTTGGCGAGCTTCCCCAAGACGTTTTGTCTGCAGGAGAGAAAGGGATACTTTCCGTATCTGTTTAATACTAAGGAAAACCGCAACTACGTGGGACCCGTGCCCGAAAAGCGATTCCATTGTCCGGAACGCATGACCTTGAGCGAACGCGAAGCGTTCGAGGAGTGGCACGGAGAGATGATCGCCTCCGGATACGTCTTCGACATGAAGGAGGAGATCGCGAGTTACTGCAAATGGACGTACAGCTATTGCGGCAAGTTGTCGCGAGGTTTCGCAGAGAATTTCTGGACTACAACGGCATCGACCCCTTCAGGGAGAGTGTCACCATCGCCCAGGCGTGCATGAACGTGTATAGGAAGCGGTTCATGCCATCGGAAAAAATTCCGATCCTACCCCAGGGTGGTTATAGGTTGGCCGATAGACAGTCGCGCATCGCGTGCATCTGGTTGAGTTTGCTCGAGCACATCGAGAAGGTGGCCATCCAGCACGCCTTTCACGGACGCGAAGTAAAAGTCATGGACCGAAAGGTGGACGGATACACGGAGGAGGAAAACGGAGACACGAGGGCGTACTTCTTTCACGGGTGCTTCTATCACGGATCTCCGAGGTGTCACGCCAATCGCCACGCGCCTATCTACGCGAGCGGGCACGAGACAATGGCCTCAAGATACGAAGAGACGGAGAGGGCCAGAAGAACGATGGAGAATGCGGGAGTGAAGATGGTCGAGATGTGGAAGTGCGAATTTAATCGGCGGATCAAGGAGGATGAGGCGATGATGGAGTTTGTTCAAAATCTATGCGAAGTTCATCCGGAGGCTCTTAAACCAAGAGACGCGCTTTGCGGAGGAAGAACCAACTGCACCAAGATTTATCGCGACACGGAAGGGGAGGAGGAGAAGATCTTCTACTACGACGTATGCAGCCTCTACCCTTACGTGAATAAAACCAATGCTTACCCCGTGGAACATCCCAAAATTCACACGAGCGACTTCCCGAATCTCGAAGACGTCGAGTGCGGTTTGATCCTGTGCAAGATCTTGCCTCCGCAGAACCTCTATCATGCCGTGCTTCCCGTACGTGTGCGCGGTAAGCTTGTGTACCCGCTGTGCATGGCGTGCGCCATAGACGAGATTCAAGAGGAATGTCCTCACGACGAGAACGACAGGTGCATCAAGGGAACGTGGGTATTGGAGGAGCTGAAATTTGCGATCAACGAAGGTTACGTCCTGAAACACGTGTTCGAAATCTGGGAATACGAGATCGCCAAGTACGATCCCGCCACCGGCGCGAGGGGCCTCTTCGAGGGCTACGTGAGTAACTTTCTGAAAGTGAAGACGGAAGCGTCGGGCTGTCCTCCAGGAAGCGACTCGGAGACCGATAGGCTGGAGTACCTCAAAAACTTCGAAACGAGGGAAGGCGTTAAATTGGATGTCAACGCCATCTGCCAGAATGTGGGAAAACGATCTATAGCCAAACTGATGCTCAACAGCTTCTAGGAAAAATACGGGCAACGGGACAATCTCCCCACCGGCGAATTGATCCGGGACTACGACCGATTGATGCAACTCCTTAAAGACCCAAGCGTGGAGGTGCAGTCTTACGTTCTGGTCCACCAGAACATCATGTACGTGGTTCACAAGAACGTCGACGAGGTGCCCAAATTGAATCGCACCTCCAACGTGGTCGTAACCGCATTCACCACGGCGCACGCGCGTCTCCAGCTTTACGCCTACCTGAAGAAATAGAACTAGCGCGTCTGCTATTTTGACACCGATTCGGTGATCGCCACGTACCGACCCTCGGACTGGATGCTGCCCACGGGACCGTACCTGGGAGACATGACCGACGAACTCGAAAGGTACGGAGAAGGCGCCTACATAAGCCGATCGCCTCCACCGGCACTAAGAGCTACAGCTACACCGTCCGATGCGGCGAAAGAGAGGTCGCTTCAGTATGCAAAATTAAAGGGATAACCCTAAATTTGGGGACCGTGATCAGCGTCAATGCCGACGTAATTCTCGAAATGGTATTGAACGATCGCACCAGAGCGATTGCACAGCAAACGAGTAGAATCGTGAGGGTGCCCATGTGGCGAGTCGTGAGCATAACGATGAAGAAGACGTTTCGGATGGTGTGCAGCAAGCGAGCGCTACGAGATGACTACGATTCGTATCCCTACGGGTATACAAGATGCCAAACCGACCCGCCCGCAGAGCACTTCCGGGAGGAAGATGGCCACGAAGAGGAAGCACGAGAATGACGAGGAAGACGATTGGGAGGACGAAGACGGCCTCGGCCCCAGCGTCCGGAAGCGCTCCAGATGGGACGCGTCGCAGACGGAAAGCGCGATTGGGGATCGCACGTCTTCCATTCCGCCCTTTCGGGGCGCAAACGATGGCGGTGGTGGCGCGAGACTTTCGGCCGTCAACGAGCTGCAACGACTCTTGACACCGTCGTCGTCTTTCAGGCGCAGAGGCGTCAAGACAAGAGCGACGCTACCCCCGGGAGTTTGCCTGGATCGCACGCTATGTCCGAGAAAGAGGGCGAAACGAAGCGGAACCAAGAGACCCTCTCTTTCGCCACTAGAGGTGCTGGTGTCTTCGACCGAGCAAAAGATGGCGCGCAGAAGCGGAAAAAAGAGATGCTCTCTTACGCCGCTAGAGGCGCTGGTGTCTTTGACCAAAAGAAATATGGCACGCCGAAGCGTATCGAAACGAAACCTTCAAGTTTCAGCGCATACTAGCGACGGCGACTTCGATGGTTTTAGCCCTGCCAAGATACCCAAGGGAAACATGGCCACGAAGCTTGCTATTGCCGTCGTCCAGCAGGCGCTGCGATCGTCCGCTAAAAGGGCGAGACCAAGCGTGCCAAAGAGGCAAGGCGATGAGGAGGAGGAGGGACTACCCTGGCACCGTCTCAAGATGCTTAAAAGATGTGCGATTCGAACATCGGCGCAAGTTCCCGTTCTCGCCGTGAGCGAACCACTATCCAAGAAGAAAGGCAGAGTTTCCAGAAACGACGACGAACCTCTCGCGCCTTCCGCAAGCGGATCGGAATGTAAGAGTAAGAGCGGCTTCTTCGAGGAAGAATATCCGTCTTCTAGAAAGTCGAAGCGAAGCGGCGCAAACACAGGGAGGGAGGTCGAAGAAGAAGAGGAGGCACAAGGACCACCTCGAAGCCGAAACAAAATGGAGAAGAAATGCGCGACGTCATCGGGAAACGCGCCCTCTTTCGACCGAGAGGAGGAACCGCTTAGGTGCAGGCACCAGCGTAGCAGGAAGAAGAGAAGAACCTCGCACGACGACGAAGGCCACGACATCGCAGAAAGAGGAAGAAGCGTTTCGCCCATGGAATTAGGTTCCACTGCAGAGGAGGAGGGAAGGTGGACGCCGATGGACGCATCTGCCATGGAGTTGCGCTCCTCTCCGAAAGAGGACGAAAGAAGAGCACCGACGTCGAGAAGGATGTTGAAGGCGGTGACAAAGAGACGAAGTGTATCCCCGGCAGAAGACAAGGACGGACCCGAATGGCCTTTTCGAAGAAGAAGAACGATCTCTCAGGGAACGGGAAGAGGAGAACGCACCTTTGGCGCACCTCGTTTAGGATTTCAAGATAGAGCCTCCCCCTTAATAGAACAACTCATATATTTTCATGATCATTCCATACTCCGGATGGCCCATCGCGGGCGATCGCGACGAGGAGGCTTTATCACATCTCGCCCTACCTTGGGAGACGGTGCATCCCGACGTCCTTCGCTTTCGATTTCCTAGCACCATGCAGGTCGCCGGCCCTTCGCGTTGCGGGAAGTCTACCATGTCTAAAATCTCATGCTGCACGCAGATCGCACCTTCGACCGCCCCGTGAAGAGGGCCTTCTGGTGCCATCCCCCAGAATATCCTCCGGCCGCCGGTACCCTCTTTTGCGATTGCAACATCAACGTGCTGACGCACGCGGGCGTCTCCGATTTGGAGCTCATCAAGGAGGGCGACCTTTTGATCCTCGACAACCTCATGTACGAGTCCGAACGCAGCGACGTCTCCAGCTTCTTCACCAAGGACTCGCATCACAGAAACGTCAGCGTCATATACATCCTGCAGAACGTTTTCCCGAAAGGTAAGATGTTTCGTGCCATCTCTCTCAATGCGAACTACATCGTCGTTATTAAAAACACCAGGGATAAGATGCAGATCGAAACGCTGTGCCAGCAGATGGAACCCCGAAATTCCAAATTTCTCTTGGAGGCCTTTCAGAAGGCCACCGAAAAACCCCACGGATACCTGGTGTTGGACTGCACGCAATATACGCCCAACCGGTATCGATATCGAACCGGCGTGCTGCCGGGCGAAACGCCCTCCTGTTTCGTGGCGGTATAAATACGACGATGCGGATCGGCACCGCTCCACTTCATCTCCCCGTTCAATTTTCGGAGGGAATGCCAAAAAGATGAAGAACGATGTTCCCTCAAAGATTCGAAAGCTCACCTCCCCCGCCATCGCGAAGCAGTGCGACAATCTCATCGTGCTCAGCAAGGCCAAGCCTCGACTGCGGAAGAAGATGCTCAAGAACGCCAGTCCCGAGCTCGTTCGTGCCATATCCGAATGCGACCTGAACGTCACCAAGGGCCGCATACCCATATCGGCCAAGTACACGAAACGCTTAAAAAGCCACCGTACCTGCTGGAGAAGGTTAGTTAACAAGAGGCTCCCGTTAAAGAAAAAGAAGTCCATCATCGTACAGAAGGGCGGCTTCCTACCGGCCTTTCTGCTTCCGGTGCTCGGGTCGCTGGCCAGCATCCTGGCCTCCAAACTTGCGGGATGACCCGAACGAAGCAGATCGTGCTGCTGCGATCTCAGCTCGAAAGCGCCAAAAGACTTCACGTGAACGACCCAACCATATCCCAGATCGCCGACAAGATCAAACGCGTGGAACACTCCCGATTGCCGGCGCACGAGAAGTGGACGTTGCTGACTCACAAATTGGGTAACTACCTGGATTTGGTGTCCAAGTTACGTCCCTAAAAGGGCACCGCATCCTTCGTCAACGGCGGAGACGACGAGGACGGGGACGACGACGGCGGCACCCACGTTGCGAGGAGCGGCGGCGCGTCTCTTAAAAAGTACAAGGAGGAGCAGCGCGAGGGCGAAACTAGCGCTATAAGGCGCGTCAAGAAGGAGCCAAAGCCGTCGTCGTCCAAACCGTCTACAGCGGTGTCGGCAAGAACGAATAAAAGGCGCACCGCAACTCACATCACCAATCGCTACGGTTTAAGACCGATAAGCGGAAAGCGCAGGGGTGTCGCCTTCGTCGACGACGAAGAACTTCAGTGGGAGACCTCTGAGCGCGACGCGATGCCGTCCACGTCACCCACCGCTAAAGAGAGGGGCGTTCTGCGACGGGTGTACGGCTCCTTGGGACACTTCGCCGGTTTGGGCGACGTCGAAAGGCTTCGTCGAGCCACCGGCATTCCTAGAGCGAAGATAGAGGCCTTTCTGCGAGGAGAAGAGAGCCATACGCTTCACAAGGTGGCCAGAAAGCGCTATCCCAGAAAGCGCTATCACGTCACCAACATCGACGACCTGCGGGAAGCCGATCTCATCGTGCTTAGCGGGCTTAGGGCGCACAACGCTCCTTACGTTTATCTCCTCACCGCGATCGACGTGTTCTCCAAGTTCGCCTGGGCCGTGCTCCTGAAGACGAAATCCGGCGACGAGGTGGCTCGAGCCTTCGGCCGCATCTTTTCGTCCAGCGGGCGTCGCCCCAGAATTCTGCAAACCGACAGGTGCGCCTAATTCGTCAATGCCGCTTTCCGAGCCTTTCTGAGAAAGCGGGCCATCCAGCATTACACGACCAGAGACCACGTGAAGGCCAGCGTCGTGGAGAGATTCAGCAGAACGTTAAAAACCAAAATGTGGCGATACTTCACCTTCAAATACACCCACAGTTACCTGGACGTGCTATGGGCGCTGCTCGAGTCCTACAACGCAACTCTCCATCGCTCCATCAGGATGGCTCCCAGAGACGTCGACGAATCCAACGTGTCTCTGGTGTACCGCAATCTGCACGGCGACGCGTCCATCGCGGTTCGATCGCCGAACTTTCGAGCCGGAGATCACGTGAGGATTTCGAAAGAGAAGATGACCTTCGACAAGGGGTACGAGCAGAACTGGACGGACAAGATCTTCGCCGTCGTCAAGATCCTATCCAAGACCTCTCCGGCGACCTATTGCCTCAGAGATCTCGCCGGAGAGGACCTGGAGGACGTCTTCTACAAACAGGAGTTGCAGAAGGTGGATATGCCGAGAGCCTACAAGATAGATAATATCCTGGCGTCCAGGAAGCGCGGAGGTAGTATGGAGCTTCTGGTCAAGTGGAGAGGTTATCCCGAAAAGTTCAATTCCTGGATCAAGGCCTCGGACCTCATCTCGCCATGATCAGGCATAAGCCCTTCTCGATCACGTTTGCCAGCAGCGCCTCCGCGATTCGATTTCCGGACAACACCACCTCTAGCTATTCCAACGTTCTGCCGGAAACGGTGGTGCTGCAGGGAGAGTGAGAAATGGCGCTGACGAAGGTGAGGTATCCCGTGAGATTTTTCAAACTTTCGAAACGATGCAGATTTCGCGGCGAGGTGCACGCGTTCGATGCCGACGACCAGTCGCATCCGTCCAAGGAAGCCTACTTCTCCCTCGAATTCGACTACGACATGGTGACGGACGCGTCCGCCCTGGTGGTCAAGGTCAACGAATGTCTCGCCGAAGTCTGCGACGAGCAAGAATTTTTCATTCCCGACGCGGAAACGGAACGGTCGTCGTCAACCACAACGCCGTCCCCAAGAGAACGCCCGTCGTGGAGATTCCGACGTCGCACCTCCGGTCGAAGGGGTCGTGGTGGAGAACGTGCTGCCCTTAACCGTGCTCGGACCTCCCTCCGAAGTAGAAGAGAAAGGCATCGTCGAAATCAAGGAGAAGGACGAAACCATGCCATCGGTTTCCGCCTCCAAAGTGCAGCAGCCTCCCTCGAGAAGACCCTCCTAGAAGCGATCGGCGCCCAAGCGCTAGGGCGAATCGATTTCTCGCCAACACCTACGTCGAAACCTAAGCCCTCGCCCGCATCGGTTCCACCGCCGCCGAAACCGACGCCACCAGTCGCCGTCCGAAGACGCCACCTCGACGCCCAAAGTGTCTGATACGTCGTCTCGTTCCATCCATCCTACTAGCCAAGATGCTGGGATTCGAACCGAATGTCGACGTGGTAGAACGCATGCAGGGGCGATAACCCGTGGATCCGCACAGGGGTTTTCCTCACGAAATGTTCGACTACTGCATCCTGGTGTCACCGAAGTTTATCGGTGACACCTTTGCTCAGATCGTGGACAGCACCGCCATAGAGTTCGATAGCCGGAATGACAGGCTCGCGAGGGAGAAGTCCTTCTTTCCCCACAACTAGGTCTGCCTCTTGCAGCAAGACTTCAGAGTCGTCCACATGGATTTAAGGGACGGGCAGGGCGAAGCGGTGCCATTTGCGCACGGATTTTCTTCCACCCTGGTCCTCTCCTTCAGGCCCAAATCTCATCATCATGACCTTCGATCGTGACGCTCAGGTCATCTATCGATATTACTTGAATCAGGCCGGCGGAGGAAACCACGATCGAGATTTCGTACTCTACATGGGTAGCCACTTTCAGAGGGGCAGCGGTCTCTTCTGCGCGCTCGGCGGTCTCTTCAGGAGGTTGCTTCCTGTTCTAAAGGTCGGCGCAAAGACCGTCGGAAAAGAGGCGCCAGCGTTCTCACCGACGTTTCCACCGGCGCGAAACCCAAGGAGGCCTTCGAGGCTCGACTAAACGAGGCCGGGCGCAACCTGAAGCGAAAGGCCGAGGACAAGATAGACCGCATGATGTGAGCGGGAATCAAACGACCGCGCCGAGCGGCGAAGCGTCCCAAAAATAAAACGAAGAGAAAATCTGGAAGGAGGAGGAAGAATCGCAGACGCTCCGCCGCCGACGTCGTCCTCCGAGGCATTAAAGGCCAGAGGCCGAGAAGAAAGCGTCACTTTGGAAGAAAACGCGCTAAAGGCGGAAGCCAGAGTGGCGCGGGCGCAACCGACATCTTCGGGTGATGACGCTGTACATGAACTCCGAGCTCGACATCTTCAAGGAACTTCCCGTTCAGACGAACATCGAGGAGCACAAGTACGTGTCCCTCAATCCGCAAAACACGCTCTTGGAGTCTTCTCCAACACCTTCCACTGCCCCGGTAACGCTGACGACTACCTGGACGTCTCTTACGTGCTTCCGGAGGTGGGCATCAGGATCCTCAAGCAGGACGGGAGCGAGCTGGAAGAAAACAACAAGGTCACCTTCGTCAACAACTCCCTAAATTCTCTGTTTCAACAGGTGACGGTGTCCCTGAACAACGTCATCGTATCCCTCCCCCAGGGCGGATACCCTTTCACGACCTACTGCGAACAGCTCCTCAACTACGGCTCCGACGTCATGAATGCCAAACTGCAGTCCACCCTCTGTCATAAGGACGCGGCCGGATTCATGGACGATTTCGCGCTCAACCAAGGTTTGCAGTGGCGATACCAGTACACGAAGAAGAGCGCGGTCGTGCACATGCTGGGGCCCCTCTCCAAGGCGCTCTTCGCTCAGGGCGCCCTTCTCCTCAACAACGTGAACCTCGACATCACCCTCACTCCTTCCTCACCAGACTTTCACCTGATTTCCGGCAACGCAAACTCCAAGGGGCTCACCCAGTTCACCTTTTCGACGTTGCACCTGAGAACCGTCAGGCCGAGTCGGACCGTGAAGCTGGCGCATCAAAAGGCGCTCGCCAAGAGCAACGCGAAATATCATCTCAAGGACGTCGACTTTCTCGCCCTCAACATTCCCAGGGGCACGGGAAGCGTCACCCTCAACGACATCCTGGTGGGGCGAATCCTCCGAAGAATGATCATTTCGCTCGTGTCCGATACGGCCTACACGGGTCACGTTCAGAAGAATCCCACCAACTTTCAGCACATCAACATGAACTACTTTCAAGTGTACGTCAACGGTCGCCCCGTTCCCACCAATCCTCTGCAACCCAAATTTGCCAAATCGAGGTACTTGAGATGCTATCAGACCCTGCAGGACGGTCTCGGAACCTACCTGTAGAACAAGGGGCACACCATCTCGAGGTCCGATTATCAACAAGGATACACCATACTCGCCTTCGACCTCACCCCGGACCTTTCGGGCAACAAGGGCTACATCTCGGGCTCCCAACACGACACTCTCTCTATAAGCATCGGATTCGAGTCGCAGCTCACAGAATCCATCAACTTGCTCGTCTTATCGGAGATGCATCGCACCCTGGAATTCGACGAGAACAGATCCGTGCTCGTGTCATGAACACGCATCAGATTCATCGCATCCTATCCAAGTGCCCGCACTTCGCCGGAGTCTTCCCCTCCGACATGCTACCGGCAAGGTCCCCACCCAACTTCCCGCCGCCTTCGTCGTCAACACGGATCCCAGCACGCGTCCTGGAAAGCACTGGGTAGGCATCTACATCTCCCGAGACGGACGCGGAAGTTACTTCGACAGCTACGGTTTACCACCTCTCTCAACCGCCATTTCCTGCTTTCTGCATCGATCCTGCGGGTCCAATTGGCGCCACAACACCCGTCGCCTGCAAGGCCATCGATCCGCCACCAGCGGGCACTACGTGGTTTCCTATCTCAGCATCGCTGCCGTCATCTTCCGGAACGCGACTTTCTGTCAGAATTCAAGATATTCAACTTCGCCTACAACGATCGCTTCATCTTAAACGCTTTCCGAAACCTGCGCCTCGCAAGCTGCAAGGGCGCAGGCGTATATTAGCGCTGCGAGCCTCTGCACGTGGGTATTTATTTTTGTTTCCACACGATGGCTGGCATCGCTTCCCCTCTTTTTTCCCCAACGCCTGTTTTTTATCTTGCCAATGTTGCTTGGTTTTTTCTCATGACTTCGTCCTCAACGTGTTCTTTTTTCTATATTTCTAGAAGGCAACGCCCGACGACGATGACGACGGCGTAGTATAAATACGGCTAAAGCATCCATTGGGGCCTCCAGTCGACGCGCGGACTTTCGGCTTCTCGAAACAAATAGAAAGAAACATGATATTACCTCTTTATTTTTTTCATTCGGTAAAAAGGCTTTCACTCTCTTTTGGCAACATTGCTTTCATTTTTTCTTCTCGTTTCCGGTCCACGTCGCAGAAGAAGGCTCGCAAGGTCAAGGAGGAGGAGAACATAAACCGATGCCGGCCTCGGAGGAGACCAGAGCCGTTCCCCCCGCCGCCGCTGCTGCCGCCGTGGCCGTTCGCTTGCGACCCGCCATCATGGGTCCATTCTCCAACGTCCTGTTCGACAACCGTGCGCAGACCAAGTTCGTGCGCGTCGGCTACTCCGCCTACCCACCGTACAACGCGGTCATCGCCCTATCCAGGTGCGGAGATTCCGCCGTCGTCGAGCTTAGCTCCGCCGAGGAATGGCACGAGCTCATAGCCCTATCTCCCATCGTCAACTCCTACTACCAGAAACCCACCCGAGAGAGGCAGAGGCACGCGGTCGCGCCGGAGATCTCCGTTCTTCTCAAGCCGATATTCGGCGTGCCAACGGCCGTCGTCGAGACCACCGCCGGCGCCAGTATTCCCTCACAGAATGGGAGAGGATCGACCTGGAGCGCCTCGTCAGGCTCGTCGGCGAGCTCTACCGCCACCTGAAGAACAACGAAGGGGAGATGTGCCTGTTGGTGGCGGCCTTCGAGAACTACGCCCTTCACGTGGCCCTCACCGAAGAGCACTTCTTCGGCGACATTAACTTTTCCCACTTCACCAGGTTTTCCCTCGTCGCAACTCCCAGAGCCTTCTACGAAATCTCGTATCACCTCGGAGCCAGGCTCATACAGGAGGCCATCGATCGCGCGAAGATGGAGCGTCAGAACGGCACCACGAGCATCCTTCACACGCGCCTCATGTCGCCCAACGACCCGCGCTCCGGCTCCAAGGTCAGTCCCAAGACGTTCCGCGAAGCGGTCGAGAAGATGCAGGCGGACATCGCTTCCGCGACGAGCTGATGCGTCGACTCCCCCCTCTCGCGGCTCGACCTTTGCCAACACCGGATGCGGGGAGGAAGGCCTGACGGGATGCGATACGCGGCGCCAGACGGGATGTGGGCGGCATTTCCGTTGCAGATGTTTCCATGGTTATCGCACGCGGCCGAAGCAACATAACAATCAACTTCCCGCCGGATGACGGCGAGACGCAGATAAACAAAGTGCATCGGATTACCATTTCCGGTCACGCAGCCGACATTCTTTCTCATCCCCACTCCCATGGACTCCTCGCTATATATCTGCAGCTCTGCTCGGCCATCCTCACAGTCGTCGGAGGAGCGGGTCATGCTGTTACCCTGCCCCATCTACCACTGCTCGCACTGCTTCCACTGCGTCTGCGCCTGTAGCATACGCTACCGAAGGTCCTTCTGCTGCGTCCGCTGCCAGGTCGAAGTGTACCGAGACCTGAGGGAGCTGAACGCCCAAGTCGAGCACTTCCTAAACTTACACGCAAGGGTTTCGCAGCGACGCCATTGCCAGCCGTTGCAGCAGCAGCGATAGTTCCAGCACGTCCCCATGTCACGCAGCGGACACGTCGGCACAACTTGCAAGAGGGGTCAATCGCGCCAGCAGCAGTCCCGCGCCCCAGACGCCTCCAGAAGCCCTCTGCGCGAAGACGCTTACGAAGACGCGGACCTGCCGGCGGTCGAATCCAGATATACGCTGCGCCAGGTCGACAACCTCGACGCCATCGAGGAGATGAAACTCAGGGGTGACACGTCCGGTTCCGGCTTCGCCGCTTCCTCCCTGAGATCTCCCCGAGAACGACCCGTACCTCGTCGATGTCATCAGAGCCGTTCGCACCAAGTTTGGACGAAGACTCCTCGTCAGCATTGATGGACAAGACTACTTCTTGCCCAAGAGGTACAACGACTACCCGCAGTATCTCGTCGACAAACTCAATCAACAGCCGTTTTACCTCGTCTTCCTCGGAGAGCAACGTACCGCCTCTGGATTTGTCACCTTCGGGCGCAGGTTCATGCGAGATACAGAAAACTAACCCAGGCATGTTCCGCAAGGATGCCTTCCACGTCGGCAACAACGTCTCCATGAGGATCGCCTTCGACGTCTCGCCTTTTCCCTCGCCAGAGACGGAAGCTTCGCTGATGAAGCAAAATTCGAAATCTTATCCACCCACATCGAGTCGCACCGCTTCGACAGGTTCAAGACCATCACCGTCAACGCTGATGTCATCAGCATTAACTTCGAACTTTCAAAAGTGGATGCCAACGCATCCGACGCCAAGTGCACCGTCTTCGTCGGAACGAACAACGTACCCACCTTAAACTGCAGGGTCCACAACGCAGGGTGCACCCCTTTCCCCAACCCTACTCGTTCCCATCACCTCGTTCTTCCTCTTCACATACCTCCTCTCGAATTTGTGTAAGATCAAAACTTTAAACATGCCCGCATCCTCTGTATCACCAAGGCGCAGGAATGTTTCATCCCTAACCCTCCCAACTCGCCCACCTACGACTGCAGCAACAGCATCGGCACCGCCAACATCTCCACGCAAGAGATTACGTCGCCCCGCTCCTCCCGCCGACGGAGTTCTCCACCTTCGTCCACTTGCTCCTCGTCACCAGCACGTGTATATAAGAAGTGCAACGTAGCCATTGAATAATGTCCAGTGTTTTTTTTCGTCGTGTTTGCAACACTATTGAGTGCCACTTTTTTATGTAAGTGCCACGTTTAACAAAAACTAATGACGCCCCTCCCTCTTCTGTGCTCCAGTGGTTTTTTTTCTCAATTCTTTCAACGTGCCAGTAACTTGTTTAAGTGCAAAAACAAAGCATGAAAAGAAAGAGACAAAAAGAAACAGCAGTACTTTTCGTGGTGAAGGTATCTATACTATATATATATATATATATATATATATATATATATATCAATGTAGTTCCAAACAAATATATAGTGTGCTTAAACGTGCTACAAGTATTCCCCAAGTGTTCCAGCTAACTATATGTATATCGTTGTAGTTCAAAATATATATCATGTGCTTAAACGTTTATTATTGCTACAAGTATTATCCAAGTGTTCATATATCATGTGGTTAAACGTTTATTATTGCTTCAAGTATTACCCAAGTGTCCATATATCATGTGCTTAAACATTTATTATTGCTTCAAGTATTACCCAAGTGTTCATATATCATGTGCTTAAACGTTTATTATTGCTTCAAGTATTACCAAAAGTATTCCAGCTAACTGTATGTATATTAATGTAGTTCAAAATATATTTCATGTGCTTAAAAGTTATTATTGCTACAAGTATTGCCCAAATATCACTTTCGTATGTCTGCTATTGTTTGCTAACACACTCGTGTCTTTTTAAAAAAAGTGTCGTATACCTCTGTAATGCATTTCTGCTTCTCTTCTGATCTAAGCATAATAAAAATGCACTCATCATGTTCTTTTTCTTTAACCTTTTCCTTCCCTAACCGTTTCCTCCTAATTCTCCATTTCTAGTCTTAAAAGAAAAAGCTACATGTATAAGTTAGGTAGGTTAGGTCAAAAACTATCGCCATAGCATAAAACATCAACCATTCCCCCCAAACAAAATCTCCACATCCAAAAAGGACAAGCGCGCGCGCCCCGCCGCCTGCACCGTTCCCACACCCCCCGTCGAACCCCAATACCTTCCGCTCGTCACACATCTTTTTTTTACATTCTTATACCTCCTCAATACTTACACCTACTTAAAACGTACACCTACTTAATACATTCACCTACTTAGTACATCCTACAACCCTATGCCCCCATCACATACACATTTCCAATTCTTACACCTACTTAAAACGTACACATACTTAATACTTACACCTGCTTAGTACATCTTACACACCTATACCTCCATCACATACACATTTCCAATCCTTACACCTACTTAAGACGTACACTTTCTTAGGACTGGCGCCAGTGACGTCATCATTCGGTGCGTCGCCGGGGGTGTTATAATTACTCATGGATTTTCATCAACTATGGCAAAAATGTCAAGGTTAGGAAGTACAAACGCTTTTACTGAACTTACTAATTATTGCTTCACTTTTTACACCTCGGTATTTATTTATCCGTCAGTTTAAATCATATGTTGGGGAAATCAACAATATTTCAGGCTAAATATACATAACATAATTTCTGAAACATTACATATGAAAAAACTTAAAAATATGTGCAATTTTTAGAAAAGTATAAAGGTAACAAAACGAAAGATGTGGTAAAGCGCCAGAGCACGTAAGCGGTAATATTTGTTTTTTCTGAAAATTTTCTCTGTGTTAATTTGTCTGTGAGTCTTTTGAAGTGGAGACGAATAACTTCTACAGTCATTACATATATAAGGTGCAGAGAGATAAACTAAAACGATAAACAGAACTGTGCATGAAGCTGGACAGAATGTAAGGGGGTAAAAAAGAAAACGCATAATAAGATGTTACAATCACCGAAATAGACATTTGCGCGAACACAATTTTGTTTCCTAAAGTTTAATATTCACTGAATGTAACGTTTATATACTTAAAATTATAATTTAACTGTTAGCCGTGTTTAGCATATATTAAAATAAGACAGAAGCATTAGTCTTAGCTTCCGAATTCTTGATAAGAGCAGAAATACGCCAAATCAAGGTTACTTTCATTAAAGTACCTCTATTGCGACGAAATGTAATAAATAACTCAGGACAAAACCTCAAATCAAATCAAGACTTTCTTTTTACAGCTAGCCTCTGTAGCTCATCTCAATCAATGTGTACAAGTTTAACTCTAGGTGGACTTGGTCCCATCCAACTTGAATCACCAAGACACTGCTTTATGAATATATAGCTTTTTTTGTTTGTTTTGACGCTCTTTCTTAATCCTTTCCATTCTGTACCTAAAGCAAAAGAAATTTACACCATTCAATTGTTTACAGCATTTCCACACTCTTAGCTTCAGTTAAGGCGTATCGCTTACGATTATTCTGTTTTTGTACTTACCTATATTAATATAGTATCACTACGTTAACCCTTCATTGATCGAGAGGATAACTTAAAAATTAATAACAGATTTTAAGAGGACCAAACTATTGTTTTTTTCCAAATTCGCCTCTTTATTGAAATGTATTTTCTTACTGCAGTCACATAATTTAATGGATTTAGAAATTTAAGGGGCTACAGAGAGACATTTCAGCTTTTAGTATACTGAAGGTGCAATGTTTACTAAGCAACCCTCAGCGCTTAACTGAGACATGCATAGAAACAAATTCATACATTGGTGTGGCGATGTATTGATTACAAATGAAGAAACATGTTTATATCAATCTCTTGCCTAAAACCTGAGATTCTAGAGCTTTTCACAGAATTTAGCTTTTATTCAAAGAATACAAATTCAAACGCAGAGTATAGCTCATTGTAGGAGAAAATGCAAACACATGCCAGCAGATGCCTGAATTAAAACTCTGAAATCTCCTTGTATTATACTGAAACGCAGCAGCTAAATGAAATTGAGTTTTATTTATGAACCCTGTTCAACTACTATGGTTCTTAGCGCCCCATTCTATATTGGGCGTGAAAGGCCGGAAATTTTGTTCAGATGCCTTTTTATCACGCCTGAGGTTACTTCCCGTGCCTTAAATCTACGACACGGGACCACCGGTTTACTTCCCTTCCTAAGGAAGCCATGCTAAGAATTTTTGAGCCCGAAAAAATCCATCGTCTTTCGTCGGATTTAAACCCGCGACCTCGGGAACGAGATGCCAACATGGTACCCATAGAGCACGGAGGACGACACGCAGCAGTTTGTCCCGAGTAATCGCAAGGAAGGTCCCGACCGGCCGGGCACTTATAGAGATATATAGAGAAAAGTATATGTGATACGCTTTTGTCCAGCGTAAATACCAGAAGTCTATCGACTGATAACCACAGTCTTTTAGAGTTTTCCATTCTACCCGCCTCCAGAACATTATAGAGAGTTCTGTGAAACATTTCAGCTGCTATACAAGCCAGCGTGCTCACCAGTAAGTCAGCTTGTTGGTTGGTGAGTGCGGTTCTGATGCGACATCAGCTACCTTTCTACAAGCCAGTTTGTGACGACAGCGCGACGTACAGTGATTGGTGCTACTGCGGAAGATTATAAACATACTGTGTTCGATTCCCCAGGGAATTAAGTGGAATGAAGAAGGGGCTGCTTCGCGCGCATTTCAATATGTCTACGTAGAGAAGTGAAGACAGGGAATATTGAACTAGATCACATTAGTGGAACGACAGTTTGAACTCAGTGAGGTGAGGGTGAAAGCACGACAATGTAATAATACATAATGTTAACACCCCTGAGATAACTATCGACATAAAATGCAGTTATATGCGAATTTTTCTTAAACTAGGCCAGTGTGCTCCCTCATTTTCAGAAGAGTCAAGATTTAAAAAAGTACTCACTTTGAAACGCAGTTTTGAATGTACATTGTCACAGCAGTTAAAGAGGGTCCATAATTAAAACTCAATTTTTCTTTCAGTCTCTTCCGGGACAAGTGGAGCCTCTCCACGGGATTTTTAATCCCTCTTCCACTTTAAGTCTTGTACTATGCTTTCCATAATGTTATTATGTCTCTTCATTGCGCTCAACTGCTATTAGCAACTATTTGTTTGCGATTGTAGTAATTTGAGCACATTCTCAGCCGCAGGTCTAATTCAGCGAAGATGAGCAGCAATTTTAAAAACCCTCCCCGTGTCCACCTTTTCATAGCATTTAACATAATCTTCTTCTTACTGCCAGCTTAAAGAATCATGATTGAATTTAAAAGTCAAACTTCTTACCTAAGGTTGAGTCTGTGACTGAACGCTTTTCACGCCTTCTCTTTAAGTTTTTGGAAGTAGTGTTCTTGCCTTTAGAGCAAGAAATATCGTGTTCCTTGCAGGCCTCGTGTAGTTGATTTATACCTGGGCCAGTTCTCTGAAGTCGCCTCTGTAGTTTAATACCGGAAACTGGCAAATGTGCCTCAAGCGGTAGCAAATTAATGAATTAATTAATCATCCTGAAGCTTCTTGAGATATTACCTCCCACAGATCTCGCCATAAACGAAGTCAATAAATGAATAATCTTATATATTTTTTGCAATTTAGAGCCTGTTAGCCAAAAATGCCTTTGAGAGCAACTTCAGAAATGATCAAAATGGCAAGCTCTTTCTTTCCAATTTCAAAGCTCCTATATTAGGCAGCTCGAATGTAGGGATAAGTAATATATTGCTCAATATACTACTTCACGAAAATGGTCCAAGCTTTGAAAAATTTTGTGTATATTCGAAGTCCACTTTATCAGTCGAAATATCATCACCTTACTGAATTAATTAGAAACCCTGACCATGCACAATTGAATAAATATGAGGTTGGTGGTATGTGGTACAATCGTCCGACGTTTCAGAAAAGTAAATCTTTATATCCGATAATGTCATCAAGGAGATGCAAGAAAGATGGTCAATTTACAGCACGGGAAGACATTGTAACATTGACGCTGTATATCCAGCATAGTCCAATGCTAAAGTACCAAAGTTTTTAATTCGAAATAATGCAAACATAATTATACTCTGCAGGTAAGACAGTTTAAACTTGAAGCATATATATGATGATTAAGAAAACACCTTTATGAAGCAATATAAATTCAAAAATTTGTGTAAAAGTGTTTTGGAGAGTGTCTTAGAAGGAAGAGCTCTTGTTATCAGAGTTCCTGAATTCCCTATGAACAACAATGGACGTTACAGGAATGGATTTGATGTATATATTAAAGTGGACAAAAATGAAAATTCTCATTCGTTAATTATGAGTATTGAGAGGTCCGGCTCACAGAAGCCTGTCCCAATTAGAAGACTGCTAAATCAATGTGCTTTAAACAACGATGGAGATGGAAACTACCAATTCAGAAACAAGAGGCTGCGCAAGATGCAAAACCCAGAAAGGTAATGATGCATCTACCATTTTAACAAATACGCTTACCTTTGTTGCTGAAACTCAAATGCAACAGGTTTAAGAAAAAATATTATCTCGCTACATTCACCAATTTGAAGTTTCGCATAGAAAATAAATACACAAGTCGATAGAAAATCTAAACAGCGAACTGATGCTATTAAAGTCTCCAATTGAATCTCAGGATTCTGATGTTAACTTTCCATTTAAAATGAAAAGGCTAACAGATGTAGCCCATCCTCCTAAGCATATGGGTGCTGTAAATAAAAAATATGTCACAACTCTAATCATAAAGAAGTGAAACCAGGAACATCAATTTGTAAGTATACACCTAGCTACGTTACCTAACACAATGGATAAATTAGACAAACTAGAAGCCGCCAGTGGATGTTAAATGTCATAGTGACTGCAGTGAATACTCTAGCTGATTCTATAAAAAACATTTAAGTAGAAAACGATGCACCAGACAGAAAGAAGAAATCGATACCGTAAATTTGCATACGATTATAGATAAAGTGAATATTCTAATTAATTCTAGCAAGCAGCTAGAGTTAGAGATGATAGACTCCTAAAATGCTCGAGCTAATTCTGGCAAACAATAAAGTCCCCACTCGTTTCACGATAGCCATGTGTGCATGTATGTGTCTGCATGTATGTATGTATGTATGTATGTATGTATGTATGTATGTATGTATGTATGTATGTATGTATCTACGTATGCATTAAATTCTGATTTTGTTAGCGTGTACGATAGAATGACATACACCGCTCCATGTATTATTAGCGTATCGAAACAAAAAGCATTTCCTCGTAAATTAACTTCAAATTAAATTAACACTAATATGCCAGAAGAGGCAATTTGTCCCCTAAGTAGAACCTAATCTCTACTTTTGGTAGAATAAATTAATTCAACACAATTCCCTCCTGTGACGTTTATTCATTTTATGTGCTCACTACACACACCAAAATTGTTTCCTGACATTCACTGGTCGTCTATGAGATCATTTACATTAAACGCCTGGAGGGGTCATTTTGACTCCTGTATGCAAAACTATGTTATTTTCGTACTTGACAATCTAAATGAGTTTTATTCTATATAAGTGACAATAAAATCCATATAAACCGTTACAAATTAAAATAACAATGCTTGTACAAATCTAATAGTGATTAGAATTATTGTAATAATGCATTTTCACCAGACATCCCTTTCCTAGTTCAACTCAATTGTAAATAGGAACTGGTATTGAAGAAGAAGTAAAAACCTGTAAGATGAAGAGAAACATGACGGTAGGCGCCCTTACAAGAAGATGAGAAAATTGCGTAACTAATGAATGTTCTTGGTGATAACTCAGTTGACAGTTTCGTATTTCTCCAAATGGCGAAATATCAGAGAGTATTAGATGTTATTAACATCCTCAAATTAATAATAATAATGATGATAATAATAATAACAGTAACGCTTTAAAATATATCAACTTGAAAACCGAAAACCTTAGCAAGTATGTTAAACTATTTTAAAAGCTCATAAAAAGTTCAACGTAATTTTTTAAATAATCTCAATGAAAACAGAAGCTCATTTAGGGGGACAGGGGTCAATTGTCCCCACTAAATTACGTGAAATAATTAAGGTACTGATTATTATTGCTCTACTAAAAGGAAAATTACGATATACAGCTGTACTATTCCTTCAAATATTTCACTTTTAGAAATGATAGAGGATATTTTTAGGCTAAAAGTGTCCTTAAGAATTCACATGACAATTCTTTCATACAATCTTGCATCCCCAAGCAGAAGGTAAATTGACACTGCTGAATAAAGGCCTTTCGAACAGTTCCAAAGTGGTGAATTTTTGTTCTTTTATTAGCAGTTTGGCGAGTATAATTATGGAAAACAGCTTATGTCTAACAGTAATAAGCATTAGGATGTATCATAACGCCATGTATGAATTAACGCTTTTGTCTTTATAGCACTAGCAACAGTCAAATAGTATGAGAGAGAGGTTTCCCATCCCACCTCTCTAAACTTTCGCTCCTGCTGTCAGGTACGAGTAGTATACAACACGGGTTTTTCTTGATCTGTCCAGCATTGAAGAAAACTGCCTGTCTATGTGTAGCATGTGTCACTGAAAACCTATCGTTTGGGGAAAGCATGTACAGACATTAAAAATGACAGAAATGTATACCTCTAACAAGTGATCATCAATCAGTGTTAAGAAAACTTGAAACCGATTTATACACCAACCGAGAAGGCACGCTGAAGTATGCAATACCGTCCTATATTGCATATGTATACGAGTTACAATGTGTTGAAGATGTGCGGATGGAGGTGATCAATGAACAATCCGAAGTAAGTTCTCTTCAGCTGCTGGTGCGAAGTGCTTGCAAGCAGGTGTGTGTGTATGAGAGAGAGAGAGAGAGAGAGAGAGAGAGCACTGACTGTGTGTGCAGTGAACCTGATACCGTGAGTCGTGCATGGGTCGTTCCCAAGCAAGCTTCTACCTATTAAAATGAACCCTCTTAACGTAGTGAATGCCTTATATAATTACTTTTAAAAAATTAATTTCAAGCTCTCTATTTTAACCAAACAAGAAGAGACAACGTTTCAGTATATAGTAGATATATTATTGTCTCATATAGAAATAGTGTATACGCAGACTTTAGATACTAATGGATACGAACCAGTATTAAATAGTGTTAGTGCCCGACGAATACGAATCTCCATCTGCTTCCACTGACCCTAATTGTAATTCCCATTTAAAATAATTACATTGACCCTAAAATGACAATCAGAACATCCTTCAAACAGAACACGACTAATGGCTCTTACTTTCCCCCATAATATCAAGCAAGTTTTATGCAAGACATTTCTTTCTATGTCACTTAGTTTTTATGATATTGTACAGTCTCAACCTAAATGGTCCATCCCGTATAATAATGCGAAAGGTCAGAAATTTCTGCAGAATGCACGCTTATTATTCATGTGTTAAAAAAATTCAATTTCATTTACTGTCAAAATAGGTGAAAATTTGAAAAACGTTTTCAAAATTTGAAAGATTTTGTAATGCTGTTTCTACTGCTAGGATCAAAAGAATTTTGTTGTAATTTTACTCGTTTTCTACTTTTTGTAGAGGATGTTTATTGAAGAGTGATTTGAATAATACTTAGGTACTTTCTATCCTGATTAGCTCACTTACATTCAACATTATACTATTTTATATATGTTCTCCTGTTAACCCTAAACTTTTAAGCATATGCACAATGAACTAATATTTGTTTGACATAGGAGAGAGAACTCCTGCACTGGGATGCTGCATCCCACAAAGTCTTCCTTTTTTACTTCTTTAGCATATGTGTACCTATGGTACACGTATGGTATACCATAAGTGAACCAGTCATAATCAATAAGGTTAAAAAGAGACAATCACATCTAAATAGAAGCATCTAAATTTAATAGCTAAACATTTTAAATAAAACACACTTTTCAGACCTTGTGTAGAGGTTCCAGCTGCAGGACTTTCAAAATCAAGTGCATAAGCTCACTGCAATGGCTCATTAAGATCAACTGCAGAAGCTGACTGGCTTATCTAGTAGGTCGATCTCATATCATTAGTTCCTAAGCAGCTTTCTGGCGATTACAATTACAATACTGTACATGCATGTATTTCAGATACAAAATAGAACATATGTAATAAGAAAACATACATTCGCCTACCTGGTGATACCATAGCGACAGCCATTTCAAAGTTCAGAAGCTCAGGAATAGCCTGTGTAACAGCACAGCTCTGAAAAATAATATTTGAAAGATGGGCATATATAAGTAACTCCCAAAACGAGCTTGAAAGCAATTATAAAAAGTCAACTTTATTTTCATTGTGATTAGCATCTCAATTGTGGCTGCTTACTTTATCTCCACTTTTTCTGCCTCTATTATTGTTACTGCTTCAGCTTTAGAAATCAAAACATACGCTAAATTTAATAAGGCGTATGTTACAATATATTGGCTGAAATAAAATAATTTAGATCATAATTATTGGAAAGGAACTTACACTCTTTAGATGCGCAAATTTACTTTGCGTAATTTCTCCAATTTAGTTCCTTCCCGAATATTGATGATCGCCGCTTATCTACATGCACCTTTGCCGCACTAAGTTCTTATCAATAAAAAGCGGATAACTAAAACTCGCATTTCACTTCGCACTAACTTCAGCGAATAGCTCATAATCGCTTGTAATTTTTTTCTCCTGCATCACACCCATCTTCAAGCAAGAGAAATACCAGAGTGAGCCTATAATCTCGCTGATATAACTATATATATCCTATGGTGACAGCCTTCGTGATATTTTCCTCAGAGTCAAATGTCTCTACACTATGATTGGTTACTTTGCTTTACGCTAGATCTCATCCTTCTTCTATTGGCTACGTTTTCAACTTTCGAACGTCAACGACTGCTTGCTTCGTTCGTTACAAGACGCTGTCTGGTTCTTATACTTGGAGGGATACCCGCGCGGATACAAAAGAATGACGTGTTAGCCTGCCCACGCGTTTGAATCTGAACAATGAAATCACAGTGGAAATTTACACTCATTTTTACGGAAATCTTGCATAAAACAAGGAGCGATAGCGGCACTGTTTATTTGCTAACCTTTAAACATTTTAAAACACTCTTAGTATTTTTACAGGCTTTCACTGATATAATTCATGATACTCTGAGGATAAAACTAGGGAAATTGATTGAATCTAACATGAAGAAATTGACAGTAACTCTTTAAGATATAATATTTAATTATTTCTTTTTATGTCTCAAGAAATATCGCTTCAAGCAAAAGCACTGTGTGTATGTGTGTGTGCAAATATATAAATATATGTAAATAGATAAACATATGCATATATATAGTTTTTCGATAAAAATGCCCCTAAGTATCATCCCCTACCCCTTAAACACTTTCAGTGGTAATGACGTTCCTATATAGGGTGGACCATTTAAGTTGAGGCTTACAATATCTCCAAAACTAAGTGCTTTAGAAAGAAATGTCTTTAATAAAAGTCGCTTGATGTTATGGGGAAAAGTAAATGACATTAGTCGTGTTTTGTTTGCAGGATATTATAATGCTCATTTTAGGGTCAATTTAATTTTTTAAAATGGGAACCTAAAATTAGGACCAATTTAAATTCAACTTAAAATGACCTTCACAACGTCCTCCAAATAAAACACGACTAATGGCATTTACTTTCTCCCAATATATCAAGCAACTTTTATCAAGACATTTCTTTCTACAACGCTTAGTTTTGGAGACATTATACACTCTCAACTTAAATGGTCAACCCTATATATCCAACTGAGCGTTTTCTAGTTTCGTGCTCGTCTCCCACGGTTCTGTTTGTCTCCTTCGCTCATAACAATGTTATTGTTCTCTGGAATTACTATCTTTCATTGAAATGTGTGTTTATTTTGGACACAGATACAATTTTATACTTCGCTGTATAAAATTCCCGTTCTGATATGCAGTTAACCTAGATGTTACTTGTCTCATTTAAGGTTTTTTCCATTACAGAATGTTTATATAACTTCTATAAGGTTTCTGTGAATGCAGGGTAGTACATATAGGAAGCGCAGGGTGATAACTATTTGCGCGGTACCCATTTTGTTTGTTCCGCCTGCATTCAGAGGACGTCAATAAAAGTCATGTAAACATTTGGCAGAACTACAATCTTGTCGGAAGCGTAAAGCTAATGGATGGTATTAGTTTGCGCTCAGAAAACGTGCAGAAACCATTCCGTACAGAGGGAGCAATGTCAGCACAGTTGGGCCAGCACCACATTTTCGCTGGTTGCACGAAGCATGTACGAGACAAGGTGTTAAGTACCTAATAGATATTAAGTATAAATTACCTAGAAAATCGTATAATACTGTATTCTATTCAATGACGAACTTGGAGATCTATGAATATACAACTAGTCAAAAGGTTGATACATTTGTACAAGTAATGCATTTGTGATAGATATAATATATATACATATATATAATTAGCAATTAAGCTTTGTTATAATGAACACCCAAAACTAACCTTGCAAGACAATTTCAACCAATATTCATCCTTGGTACGACACATGACTTTACTTCCTTACTTTTCTGTAGCCACGATGCTCACATTAACATTCAGTTCCCATATCTTATCGCTTGTTTTGAAGAGGAAAAAATCTTTTGGATGAAAGTTCATTAGCTTGAAAATATTCGGTCACATGCTGAATCATGTTATGTATACACTTACGAAAAGTCATGAACATAACGCAGAGTTTGTGAACAAAAAAATCAGGCATCTTTGAATCATTCACAGTGGTAATATTGACTGATTAGTTTGATTTCTTTAGGAATTTAATAAATTCCTATGAATTACTATTAAATTCTTGGGGAAAATATAAGTTTTGTTAACCTTGTGATTAATGTAGTATTTGCTTTATGTTTTATAGTCTATTTCAGCATTAATGTACTGTTACGTACGATTTAGAAAACCCATTTTTGTTCAAAACTATAAGCTTCAGGGTAAATTAACATACTGAAACTAATTCTTGATAACAAAATGAGTTATTAAATTTCCATGGAATTACTAAAAATGCTTTTCATGCTTCTTCTGATCACAGTATTTTTATATTCCTATTCTATTAACAGAGATAAGTTGATTCAAAATATATTTTGACCAAATGAATGCGTAGGGTTTCACTGTTAAACTACGCACTCTTTGGAATGGAAATTTTCTTTGGCTGAAGTCAACTCCAGTATTGCAGGCTATGAATCCGGAAGTTTTGCAGTTATAAGTGTAACTTATTTTCCTACGTGCCTGTTATATAGTTCATTTCATCAGGGCTCGTTATCATAGAGGCAACTACAATTAAGTATTTGTTAAGCTTAAAGAACTGCTCTTAATAAATATGCAACTATTTGGGATCCTTTAACTCGTGTTACCGCAATATTTGTTTTCTCGTGGTTTGTAAGCCAACTGAAGCGACTAATCGAAAATTTGTGCGTTCTGCGATAGCGTTTTGTTTTACTTTTCCTTGCTGAGATGAAGACAAAGCATTCTGTGAAAACGTCAAACGAAAAATATAAAATATATGTGGATTTTCAGAATTTGCACCCATTGCTTAGAATAGCCGGAATGACGCCTTCTTGTGACCATAAAGAATTATATTTTTAAGGGAACTCGTATGGCTAAGGGGACAACGTCTGAGACCTACATACGGGAGGTACCGCGTTCGAATGCCGGTGGACGCCCTCTCTGACCTTAGGTTTTTTCGTGGTTTTCATCTGCTCGCCTAGGCGAATGCTGGAAGGTGTATTCTACCACGATTTCTCCTTTCCCTCATTTCCTATCATTTCATTTCTCTTCCTTTCATCTTTCAGGAAACGTTTCGGGTTCCGTGATGCGGCTAGTGTCGGGCAGATGGTATGCTGCTGCGCTATTAAAGGATATCTCTTCGTATAACGCCAGGGTGAGTTGGCCCGCTTGCTAGGATCTCTTCGTCGCCCTCTCGCGGGATTCCCGCCTCTGCTGGTGCTGGCGGGTGTTTCGAAATTGGAAATATTAAGGACCTCCAAGCGTCTCTGTGGACCTGTCTGCCTGCGGACATGCGACCTTCTGCGGCTCCTTCACTTCATCTCTGCCTCCCGGGGGGTGTAGTCACAAAGATCTAGTTGGTCGCAGTGGCGAGGTATCCCCCTCCAGTGAACTACCTCTACATCTGCCTCTGCCTCTACGGGGAAACTTACCCAACTGTGGCAGTGGCCCTGTAAAATGAGTTTAATTTTAGGTTAGGAAAGACAGGCAAAATAAACAGTGGCACATATTCATATTGTCTTGATGCAAGTTTCTCTAAATCATATTAACCCGCAATAATTGCCTAATTTTCTTTATAGTTTTTGACTTTTAATTAACCTTTTTAAAGATACCAATTATCACTAGATTTTTCTGAACTTTTAATGGATACTATCAAGCATAAGTAGGTACTTATTTTCTTATTCATGATTTGGCAACGTTCAACTTTGGATCAGTTCTGTGGAAATGTTCCTGCATTTTAACAATCTTGAATGAAAATCATAACTTGTATCTGTTAATCTCCATATTATTTAAGCTATTCGTTTAGTGAAAGGTTGTAGGGAAAATAAAGATTAGCTTCACTAGTTGAGTTATCTGGGGGAAGGTTGCAGTTACAAGTATTTTATTTCGGATTATCTTTCATACGTAAATTTATTAAGTATAAATTACTTTATAAGCCAACTGACTACATTCTGTTATGACCTTCCTGTTCCAGCAGCATCAGTATAAAATCAATTTTCTATGGTTATGAGAAGCTGTAAAAAGCTCTCTGCTGGCCACTTCTTTTAGGAGATTGGAGATTAACTTAAACTAATTCTGAGCGAAACCGTATCGCTGTTATATCCTACAGCTCACAAAAGTGCTCAGTTCCTAATCTTAAACTAAAACTCAAAGAAATATATTTGCAAATCATGCAACTCAAAACAAGATTAATAACAATTTCAACCTAAAGTTCTTAAATCATCATTGTGAATTGTTATTACGATACGAGATGACACAACATTTATGTTGATATTAAAATCCGTCTCTTAAAAGCTATGTTGGGAGCATCATTTACCAATGCTATCACATGGAATATTGCTTACTCAAGCGTAATCCGTATTGCTTAAAATTTACGCCACAACAAATAAACATTTGTTAATTAAAATGTCGAACTTCTAACATGCCTTTCCTCTTACAGTAGCGTTAAAACGACATATATGCGAATCTGTTGTGTAGCAAGTTAGCAAGAGTGCCTCAGGGTTTGTTGTGCTCAATAACCAAATCGTTATTCTTAACCAAATGTTGCTTTGTTAGAAGTCACAACATGCCAAACAATAGTTAGCGGCTTTAGCTATTTGTTAAATCTTAACAAAATGTTAGAGATTAGTTCTGCAGGTGTTATTACTTGACACTCTACTCCTGTAGTAATTTGTCAGGGTCCGATACATATACACTTCGGGGTATTTTGGAAACTGTTCCCTACATGAACTCCTAAACATAAACTGACGCCAACATGGAGAACGCTAATGCGGGTAATTGCATGCTGGCATAACATGTACATCGATTGAATGAACGCCATTATCTATATCCTAAGTGGATTTATGGTTGAAATTCTATGTTGATACTTGCTAGTCATATTTAACATGGCATTGTGTTGGGAACTAGCTGAATTCGTTAACTGTTTGCAAGCTGTTGATGTGACAATATTCAAAGCCTAATTCTGGTATTGTCCTCACGCTATCCTAATGAAATTTGAACTCAAAGACCTTACCGAAGTCAGACGGTAATAAATGTGTCCCTTTTCATTTCAGGCTATTACCTAAACAGCTTTCTATTGGACTATAAATGTATAAAATAAAGCGATTACAAGATACATTATTGACAAGCATTACAGTTGCTTTTATAACCTCGATTTAACCGTCTTATTTTTTTGCGAAACGAACTCTATTGTGCTGAAAAGTCTAAGAAGGGAGTTTTGTCATAAATCTGAAAGCAAGGGAGACCACATGCCGCCAAGGATAACGCGGCATTTTCTCCCTATCATGTTTTTCATGATTTGTTCTTTCAAAATACCGTCAAGTCGTCGCAATCACAAGGAAATCGGCCAAGGACTTCGTTTCTGTGGTATTATTAGACATTTGACAAACCAAACAAGCAGGTCGGTCATTGTTACATACACATCGTTGTTGGTCACAACAGCGCTAATTCACAATACTACCAAACACAACGGATATTACTCGTAACACTCACAATATCTACTACTATTGCAATTTCAAGAAGAGCCATAATACTAATCACAGTTAGTCATACTCTCCGATACGCCTGGTGAGTATGTCGAGTATTGCTTATGTATGTTTATGGCTTAAATGTCAGCTATACACAGAGTTACCAGGGACTGCAATATGCTCTACATTAAAATATTCTCCGGTATCCAGGTGGATATCGGAGTTTTTTCATTGTCTTACTTTTTGGAAAACCTAATCTTTAACTGAATGTGAATTAATGACGGCGACTGCAGCTCATACTAACGTTTGGCGCCTTATATTACACTGTATTACGCTAAAATAGTATTGCGACGAAATCAGTTGTGTTTAACGTGTACGCACGAAAAATCGCTGTGTTCTGATTTCGAAGATCTTGGAATTTTGCAATTCAGAACGAGTGGTTCGTAAGTACTTGAAAGAAACATTGAGTGCGAGCTGCGTAAAATTCGGGAGTGGTGGTCACATGGTAAATGAGGTTAGTACGTAGTGTGCATCATTGAAAAAGTTTCAAGTCTATTTTTCTCCGCCAGAACAGTGTGGTATTATGTACGACAAAAGTTTATGAAGGAGAGAATATAAAAGTAACGTGCTTAAGTGGGCGTACGGATATTAATATTATAACATATGAACTATTGCTAATACAAAACTGTAGTTCAATAGCACTTAGGTTTCCTTGTCAGAAGACTCATTAGAATAACTGATTCACTTAGAGATATTCTTGTATTTAGAAAAAGTGCTTCAGAACTTTGCTATCATACGATTGATCGATTATATTTAAAACATGCCCATCTATGTTAGTTCTTCACAGTACAGTTAGCTATGAAGTTTATTGCTGTTGTCCGTTTAGTACTGAGATGTAGTGGTGTTTAGAAACATCGACGGCTTACATTTGAACCCCTATGCATTATATCCCATCAAAACCTGCCAGTAAACCTACTGTGCGGTCCAAATCCCTTGACGTTTCGTGACAACCAATACGGAGTGACCGCGCGGTTGCCAAACTTCACATTGCTTCGTCAGAACGTTACGCGTTTGTTAGAAATGTCATTACAATTTTCGCTTAAAAACTACAAGAAAACAATAAGTGGCACAATAATGGAAATATAATACACAAATAGGGAAATAAAAACATTAACTTTCGATGCGTTCTTTGTTATTCAAGTGGCATTGCTAACGGCATATCCTCATCGTTCTCGATAGCACGTTTATCATAAAATTCAGACACTGCGCTTAATAAGATCTTTTTCGAAATCGTCCAGGTTTGTTACTCTCTCAGGTAATTCTCTCGGGGTTCTAAACAATTTCACAAGTTCCCCCTGAGTGCGTCTTTTCCGCTTCCCTACACACACATGAAAGAGTTGATGTCCTTAATGAGCACGCCTCAGCTGTAAGTTCTTGACATTTTGTGAAGTTAAGATTTTTGCAGTTTTCTTCGTTTGCATACCTTTTAAAGAAAGTATACACACTGCAGACAACAGCCCTAACCTTACTGCTATATTCACTGGTACTACTAAGCTTACTAAGTAACATTTTCATGAAAGAGTTAACTTTATAAACGCTAGGACAAACCCTATCACTGTAAGAACTAAGTACACCACACTTGAAATCACAACTGAGTCACATAACCTTCCGGCAAGCGTGCTATAAAACACACACCAACAGTATTTTTGCTTTGTCAATGTTTTAACAATGTTTTAACCTTGAGCTATCTCATCAATGGTGCAATGAATTCCATTGTTGATGCTTCCTCGAGAAGATGATGATGACAGTTGCTGATTCCTTGCTGAACGTTCTCAGTTGGGTTATTCTTTATGTGGCTTTTTCTTTTTTTGGTGCATACCAAATAACCAGGTGCTGAATGTTGTAAATGTTGCTCTTCTCATGCAACGGATACATGTTTGGTTCTAGGACTCTGCATTATGCCGAAGTAAGCATAAAAACCATTAAAATGTACTTTATCGTGGATTTTTAAATGGCATTATTCTGTGAAACAAAACCATATATGACCTTTATTAAAAACAGCATCACGTATGATTTTGTAGAGCTGCGTAAGAGAATTTAGTAAGGATATTCATGACGAGTTTGTACCTGGTATAGCTAATTCTAAATGTATTTATAACATGGAGAACTGCACATTATTAAGTGATAATTATGTCTATGACATAACAATATATAAAATAACTAATACAGCAATGGATTTATTACAATTATGAGCATAACTATAAGTAAAAACCTCCGTTTAAACATCACGAATGATAACTATAAATAATTTCCCAGATTCTTGTAGTATGACTACTGTTCCTGATTCATATCATGAAATTAATGAATGACAGAAAGTGACTCTTCGTTCAGTCTCTTAGTCTTGTCGATGCATGCATATGCGAATACTACCTTTTTAATCCATAGGTTAAAATAATCCTGGTTTATGATTTAGAAGTCCTGATGTGTTATAAGCCCAGAGATGGTTACATAGATTTCATCCAGAAGTTCATAACCACCCAGGAATTGAAAATAAATCTATGCGTTTAGGAAAATGCTACGAGACGTGTTTTTAAAGTAAGTACCGATATTTTTTTAAAAGATAACGCTATTATCCAAATACTTTATTATCATTCATTACCTTACACTACATCTCCACATAGTCACCGCCAATATTCAGAAACTTGTCTTATATCGGTACCAGCTTTGTATACCTTCGTCAAAGAATGTCACCTTTGATAAATGCCAAGTATGCACTTCTTGTTTCATAACATCATTGTCGTTGAAATGTTTTGTACCAATGAATTTCTTCACATGAAAGAACAGGTAAAAATAGCTTAGCGCCACATATGGACTGTAGGGAGGGTGGTCGAATTGTTCCAAACAAATGATTCGATGACATCGTGGTTTTTTGGTTCTGTATGGCTGGGCATTGTCACTCATTATTGTTTCCCAATAAACCTCACTTAAGTAGCAATGAATGTTTGCTGGCGCAACATCTCTCGCATTCAAAAAAGAAACACTGATCAGACTTCACAGTGGGCGGATCTTTCGATTGTTTTGAATATTCCGAAACACTCTGACAACAGAAATACAAAGTGACAATCATTCGCAGCTGCCCCTGGCTTACTAATGAATTGAGGAAGTGATCGCTCAAGCTCAAAATCGAGAATGCAGGTGTACGGCAGCAAAATATTAAAGCGGCACTTACTTAAAAACACGCCTCGTAGATGCACTTTAGGCGACTGGGAAACCCATGTAATCGGCCCATTTCTACATTTCAGATGCCTCACAAGAAATTGGTAGTCATAATTTGATAAGCGTGGAAGAAAATCGGAATCATATTACGTAATTCCCGATTCAATGTGAATCTACTATGTGCAGCACATAGGTAATGGCCTGACATGTAACAGTTCTCCCTCACCTTCATATCATTCACGTCAGATCTCTTCGGCATATATAACAGTCATCAGCATTCCTAACTTCCAAATCACTCTCGGATGTCATATAAAATTCCTCGATATATGAGTATATAGCAACTACATAATCAGCAATTGCACTTAAGTACGTGAAGAATACATTGACTGCATTTGGCGCAATAAATAACATGAATTTCGACAATGGTTGATCATGCCTACTTGCCACATTTAAGAATATGGATGTTGCTACATGCTTGTACCCAGCACATCGTCATCACCATCGCTGTCGTCCTCATCCTTTCGATTTCGAAACTGGTTTACTTTCCATTACTGAAGTCACGACAGGATCTAGGCTTTGTACGCTCCTCTATTTTTGCGTGCAAGTCTAATATAATTGGACCTGTATCTCTAACACCAATAGTTCCTTTTGTATAGATATCAAATCACCGACTATACTAACAATATTTTCTTACAAGAAGGTTCCCAGGTTTTACTTTATAAGTGCGTAGAGGTTCCACCCCAATTATACAAAAATGATATTGCAGTAGCTACAAAATCTGGTGCACATGCTGTAAACTGAAATGGTAAACTACGAATTTTCTTTGTTTCTACTTTCTTCTTTTCACTAACTTCTAAAAGAAACAGTAGATGAAGCTGTTAAGGAATTTAAATGTTTGTTCATGTTATTACTTCGGGACACCAGCTGAAATATATACGTTATTATGTGGAATTAAATGCCCTGTTATGTGTTGGGCAAAAGTAGAGACATGGTGAATTTCTTATAAGGTGTTCGTCATGTAAACCCCGAAGTAGTAAGGACCCTCCGCAAAAACTTTCATTTTCAAGGTCAGATGGTTTAACCTGAAGTAGCTTTAGGTGCAGTGACGCCACAGAAGGTGTAGTTTGGGTGAAGAATGTAGGATTTGTGACTTTGGGTTGGATGATGAAGGATCGGGTGCATGTTGTTGCTCTTCACAGACGTAGGTGGATGAGTGAAAATGTCCGGAGAGAATTGCCAACTTCATTTACAAAAAATATACATAGTATTCAAAAGCTCGTAATTGCGAATAATCATAAAAGTATTCAGTATTACGCATGGGCGGAATAACTGTGTTTAAAACACGCTTATAGGAGAAAAAACTAGGAGACTACAAATATGTAAACGAAAAACTTCAATACAAAAGGTGGAGGTCCATCTGTGTGGTTTCGGTGTGTAGGTAGGTTCCAATACTTGAGGCACCGTTTAAAAGGAAAGAAATGGTCCTTAGAAAAAGGGTCCAATGAGTGCCATGGTTGATCCACGTCCTTCGGTGGGTATAGGCGAAGGTATCGCTATCCAGCTTGGCAGCGGTGAGGCGCTCGTCACGGGTTGCTAGCACTAGCAATGTAGATACTTGAACAAAACGTCGACCATTGATAAAAAATGGGAAAAACAGGGAAGATTAAGAAACATAATTTGCCAGATGTGGCATTTGCACCTTGTTTGATATTTGCGTGAATGGTTATTAACCTGGGAATTGTATCTTCGTGCGTAGGGGTGAATTAGGGTGAATAAATAAAAAATATATTTAAAGATATACAAGTAGGACTGCTTATCTTAGGACACAGATGTGCGAAGCTGTGGTACAAGAGAGGAGAACAAAGGATGAAAGGAAAGCTATTATAATGCGGGAAAGAAAAAATGTGATTGGTGGAAAAAGGAAGTTTGCAATTGGTGAAAAAATAAGCAGTTTGTAGTGAGGATGGTTAAATAAAACAGAAAGTGGGCGAAAAAAAGGTATTCATCACGAAGGGTGCTTGGATTTTGTTTCTCCTGAAGGGTTGGAGGGAGGAGAAGATTGTTGCGTTAGTTTTGGGCCATGAGAATTTGCGCTAGAGAGGTTAATTAATGCGACAAAGTGTAAGAAGGATCACGAGTGATAAACGATACAGTTCTTATGGTTCTTATGTTTTGCACAGCTGCGGGGAACCGTCAGATGTAACGTAATGCATGTATACTTTTCTTATACAGAGTGAATCACCTCAAACGTGCACCGCAAATATTTCGGAAATAGAAAGTGCTATTGATGTGCAGTTTTCACAGCATTGATTGGTGGCAGTGGCTCGTATATTTAGCCTATACACAGATTTTAATAATACGCAGAAAGTGTATTTTTGAGCAAACATACAACTTTTTAAATGGAACACTGTCTAGTTACATCAACAGAATAAAGGTAGGGTAAATTAGAATGTCAGTGGTGTTTATTGCAAGATTCTAGTGCAAGTAGTTTACAAAAAATCTTATTTTGAAACCTTTACATACCGACACTTGTGCAACCTGTGCCAGCACAAAATAAGGGAAAACAAAAGGGAATTACAATACTTATCTGGATTCTTACAAGTAAAGAGAACATAGACTTTCAAATGTTGTGTTAAAAATGACCACTGTCAGCTTCAATATACGCTTCCAGTCTGCTATGGAAAGAATCCTGCACACGTTCTAGCATTTCAGCGGAAACTTCAGAGCAGGCAGCAGCAATATGTCGTTTCATATCGTCTGCTGTAGTTAGTACATCCTTGTGAACAGTGTCTTACAACCTTCCCCCCAAAAAAGTCTAAAGGGGTCAGATCCGGTGAACGGGCCGGCCAAGCTACAGGTCATTTCGTCCAATCCAACGATGTGGAAACAATCCGTTAAGACAAGCAGTAGTGCTTCGTGCACTATGGGCTGGACAGCCATCATGTTGGTATCACAGGTTCCTCCTAGTCTGCAAAGGAACGTCTTCTAGCATCAGTGGCATATGGTCTATCAGGAGGCTGCGATACTTGTGCGAGTTCATTGTTCCTTCTATGAATAAAGGGCCTATGAACTGATGATTCACTATCCCACACCACAGGTTTAAACTCCATGGACGCTGACGTTCCAGGTGACAAAGCCAACGGTGATTGTCAACAGACCAATAGTACGTGTTTCTGCGGTTTACCTGGCTATGATTAGTAAATGTTACCTCATTACTAAACAAGATACACGATGAATCTGGAGTATCATGTCTTAATGCCCATAACTTACAAACGTTAACACGATTCTAAAAATCGTTTCCATGCAGCTCTTGATGGAGAGAGATGTGATAGGGATGGAACCTATGTCGATGGAGAATGCGCAGTACACTTGCCTGTCTTATGCACACTACCACGTGTGATTGTGCGGCAACTAATTTGCTGATCTACTGCAACGGCAGCCAAAACATTAGTTTCAGCCTCTTCTCCAGTCAATTGTATGTTTCTGTTACGTTTTGTAGGTGTTGCAGTAGCACTTTCACATAACTGTTTGAAGAGGTTGGGAAAAAATTGCCGAGATTGTTGACGTCTATTGGGATACGTTTCTGCATGCACCGTACCGGAAGGAATTGCATTCCTCCTACACTCTGCATACACCATGGCCATTTCGGCTTTTTCTGCATTAATAAACTCCATCTTGCACTCACGACTTACTGCTTGAACTGTCACAAACTCACTGACTAGAAAGTTGCAATGCAATCAATGAACAGAAAACACAATGCAAACAAACATAAGAGCATGTACCTAGCAACTAAGCACTTTGAATGGGACAAACAATCGCCGGGGTGGAAACTTTTCCAAATAGGATTTCTCGTAAAACACTTGCACTAGAATCCTGCAACAAAGACCATTGACATTCCAATATACCCTACCTTTATTCTGTTGATGTAACTAGGCATTGTTCCATTTTAAAAATTGTATGTTTGCTCAAAAAATACTCTTTGTCAATATTATTAAAAACTGTTTATAGGCTAAATGTACGAGTCCCTGACTACCAACCAACGCTGTGAAAACTGCACATCAATAGCGCTTTCCATTTCCAAAATATTTGCGATACAGGTTTTATGTATTAACACTTTATATGGGTGTTTGTTACAAGTTATTCGGGTGGTTAGGAAATGGGAAATGTACAGAGATGAAGATCTCTCTGCGTACTTTGCGGATAACGACGAGATCCCAGTACCGGAAGCTGCAATGCCCTATGATGCAAATGAAGAATTGGCAAACCCCTTTTTCATATTTTGCAACATAGTCAAAGACCAATGAACAGGTTGTATTCTGGATATTCGGAAACTGATATAGTAGCACGACCTAAGCCAGAAAGTGCAGATCCGCGAGGTTGCGTGCACGCGGAATTTTTAATATTTGCTAATGTAGACGTTCTAGAATAATCCCCAGGATATATAGGATTGTTTGTTTCAAATATGATTAACCCTAAGAAAGCATTTAATGAGGGTGTTACGAAATTTGACCAGGTAAACCCTGAGGTTATAATGGGTTCAATAGAAAGCTTATGAAAAGTAACTAATAGTTTTTGGTTAGAGCTTCCGTAAAGATATTGTGTGTTTGGACAAAGTAGGTTGCGGGATTATATTTTAAAAACTGTAGTTTATGCGAAGCAGATAAAGGTATGACACGTATCCAAAATGCTGATCACTTGTGCTTACCAAGGGCTACAGCAGAGTGTAAACCTAAGATAGATGGGGTAGGGAGTACCAATTTACATGGCGCTAGGAATACATGCAAAAAGAAAAGGATGTGGCTTTGTGGGGTAGAATAGGGAGGCACGATACGGCATACACGTTTAACGATGTTAAAGCATTTGAAAATGAATTAAAGGTGTACTGTTTCACCGTGTTTGGAGATAATGCGGAACGGAGCTTGCTGTATAAATCTACTTCAACCTCTAAAAATTGCATTGACTTGCTATGTCACTAGGGTCACTTTAATGCTATTGTGGACTTGCACATGTTTTCGGTGCAGAACATATCATCGGCAATGCGACACGCCCTTGTTAATTAAAGGAGAAGTGCACAAATGGGACAAAAAGTGCACCAAGTGTTACCGAGAACCTCTTGTAGGCTTCGATGCGTATGTTATGTACCAGGCATGTAATAGAGTTTTAACGGGCAACGATGTTTTCCCCAACACCTAAAAAACGACAACTACTATTCTAAGGGTTAATCTGTATGCGACGTTGAAATGGTGCGTGATATATGCAACAAGCTGTAAAATATGGAGAACAGAAACTAACTGTAAAACACATGTGGAAACACACCACCTGTGTTTTGTATAACCTTACAAAATGCCAACATTAAAGAAACATTTTATGTTCATGTTTATAGATTTTAAATGTACTCAATACATCCCATATAGCAAAAGTGAAGGTTCCTCCGAAGACAATCCAAATCTGTGCGCGCTGTATCAGGCGTGCTCCTTATGCATTGGCGAACAAAGCAAGTTTGCGTATTTCTTCAATATGGAATAAAAGAGTGGGTGTATGACCAGGATTGAGTGAAGCAGCTAGTGGAGCACGCAACACAACATAGGTTTAAATATTGTGAGTTGACAATAATAGCTCATAATCTAAGAGGGTCAGTTTGTATTGACGTACACGATAGAGGTATAAAATTGAATCCCGAACTTATGAACGGGAAGCAGATATGCAGAATGAAGTATGGAAATGTTACGTTTTTAGACTCCCTTAGCGTTATTCCAGTGCATGTATCACCTTTTCCCAAAACCTTTAAATTCCAACAATATAAAGGATATTCTCCTTATCTCTTCAACACCGAGGAAAACAAAAATTATGTGGGCTGCATGCCAGACGAAAGGTACTTCTGTCCGGACGGAATGGGTATAGGCGAACACATAGCTTTAGAAAAGTGGTACAAGGAAATGGTTTCATTGGGCTATTTTTTAACATGGGGTAATAAAAGTTGAAGTACTGCAAAATGGATGTGCAAATATTAGGTATGAGTGTTGCGAAATTTTTAAATCAGTTTTAAGAGAAAATTGTGTAGATCCTTTTAGGGAACGCGTTACAATAGCAAACGCGTGCATGAACGTTTACAAAAAAAGGTCATGCCTAGAGACATAATTCCAATAATTCCGCAGGACGTGTACAGCTTGACAGACACTCAATCCCGAATTGCATGCCTTTGGTTATGGCGGAAAGAACACCAGGAAGGCATTGTCATACAGTTCGCCTATGGAGCTAGAGAAATGAAGATGCTGGGGTATACAGTTGCTGGGTATAGAAGTGAGAGGAAGGTCTAAGTTTTTCACGGCTGCTTTTAGCATGGGTGTGTTAGGTGCTTTACAAATCGCCACTCTGCGATATAAGAGAGCGGCGGGGAAACAATGGTCTCACAATATTAAACCACAGATAGAATATGTAATATAATTCGAAATATGGGATACGAGGTGATTGAAATTTCGGAATGCGAATTTAAAAATATGATCCAAAATGATGACACACTGGCACAGCACGTTAAGGCTCAATGGCGGAATTTTCCGAACCCTTAAATCCTGCGGAAGCCTTCTTTGGAGGGCGTAGAAATTGCACCAAGGTGTACCAAAAGGTGAAGAATGATGAGAAAGTTTTTATTATGACGTTTGCAGCCTCTATTCCTATATAAATAACACCAAATGCTACCGTGTTAGGCACCCCAAAATACACGTGGATAATTTTATGGCTTTAGGGAGCGTTGATGGCGGGCTTGCTAAGTGCTCTATTTTGCCCCTTATAAATTTGTATCACCCTGTGCTGCCAACTAGAATGAATGGAAAGCAAATCTTTACCTTATGACGCATGTGTGCGGAAATAGAAGCAAAGGGTAAATGCAACCACCAAGACCATGATAGGCGCTTAACTGGACCTGCGTGATAGATGAACTTAAGGGAGCACTGCGGAAGTGTGATAGCATGCTGAAGGTTTACGTGGTGTGGGAGTTTGAAATGGTACGTTACCATCCAAATGGGAGTACAAAGGTGCTGTTTGAGGAATATGTCTGTCAATTTATACAAATTAAAATGGAGGTCTCTGGCTAGCAGTCGGACTTTACTACGGAGGATGCGAGGAAGCAGAACATTGACAGCTTTTTGGAAAGAGAAGGCTCCAAATTGGATTTCAAATACATCAAGCACAATCTAGGTAGGTAGGAGTTGTCTTCGACTGACTTCGGATGATCCTATGTCTTTTTTTGTTGGTTTTTTGGGCCTGACCACTTCATGCATTGTTCTCTATCGTCCCTCTTTTTATGAAGCGGGCCCGGACACTCACAAGCTGTTTGTGAGATGCCAAACTCCTTCGCAACGAAGATTGAGATTGGCCTTCACTCGGTTCTTTTAAGACGGCTTGTTTTAAATCTACTGAATATTCTTTAGTTTTACGCATTGCTGTAAGTAAATAAAGTAATAGAATTAAATTTACTTTGTGTAGTAAGTTTGTTTTATTCTTCGCATTCTACAAAATACTTATGAACCCCTTGGAATCACTGTTTACGGTTACAGTACATGCTTACCTGCACTCAGCAATCAATACATGTAACCGCGGCGATGTGAAGCAGTCTTCTATCTGAACAACCGATTGGTTTTGATTCAGCGTATAGATAAACATGTCTACTAACCAACTAGTTCAACTACAAAATACTTTTGAGCGCTACTTTACTTATCATACATTATAGAGACATTCAGATCTTAAAGTAAGATATCCTCTAGTTGCTTCTTTGCATGATGTATAGTGGGACGGTACTCTGGTAAAGGAGTTTATGTGATCTTTGATGTACTTCCTGCTTTCTTCAGGTCTCTTTAAGCCAGGATTGTGTTTTCCTCTCTTGTCATCTACCACAACGTCAAAGACATCCTACGTCTTTAACATGTTTCTCACAACAGTTTCTAATATGTTAAAAGTAGCCAAGAAAAATGTTTGTCATACCCGAAATGGGTCTTGGTTTTTCACTAAGTAAACTTCTCTACTTTTATTTCTCCTTGAGAGATCTGCATTTGTTCTAGTCACAGCTGTTTGTTTCTCGGTAACAAGCGTATTCAGATACAGCCGCTCTCTAATGATATCAGCCAGATTCCAAAAGGCCTTATTGATTTCCCTCAGATCATCCTCGGAAAAGTTCAAGCTGCATTTGCTAGGACACTGAGAACAATCTTGCGGCTTAACAGCTCTCTGTGCTCGAGTTTTTGAGGCTTTTTGTTTAAACTTCCTGACCTGATTGTATTTGTTTTCTCTTGTACGCTTCTCCAATTTTCCAGTACAGCTATCTTATTTTGAGTTTTGTTCTGCCTTTCTTCTGGAACTTGCTGCTCCTTATTTGAATCAAAACCTTCACGTTCAGTACCTGCAGCTAATTGTTAGAAAGAATTTGAACTTCTCCACAGCGGTCACTTTCTGCAGTCACAATAATATCATAAAGCAAATTGCTGGACTTATTAGAACCCGCTGTTATGACAGTAACCTCCTCACTTTTTTCACACCGTGCTCTCCCACTCGCCACAATTTTATTTATATTCCTTGGATATACATGCTCCAAGGTACTAGCAACTGACAGTGGCATGAGTGTATGATAAATTTTTCCATTGGTTTGCTTTTTTTTTGGATATATGCAGGGATATTTCTTTCTCTTCGTACATAACTGACAACGAGATGAAGTAGCTCTGTTGGAATCTGCAGTTTCAGTTTCAATTCGTAGATATTCCGGGTCTCGGACCTCATATTCATCTACAGAGTGTGGTTTATTGTCGCTCTCCTGCCACTGTAGAAATTCAGTAGGAACCTAGAGCATAATGCATTTTCTCTAGTTTCCAACTCATACTTAAACATATTTTTGTTGTGAAGATAAAACCTTAGAATGAAATTACATTATAATAATTCATTTCAGCTGATGTTGCATTGTATCTTAAAGGGAAGTACCAGTAATTTCCTTTGCCGTAATAACCTAAGTTATTATTATTATTATTATTATTATTATTATTATTAAAATTCTTTCATAAAATGCGTGGTTTAAAGGATTATTTTAAGCAAAGCATATCACAGCCACAAAATTTGTTACTCAATAAGGTAAAATCAACTTATTGATAAGTAATCCATTACTTGTGTTACTGAAACACTCGGAAGAAAGTGTGCTGGAATGCTCTAGTGGACATTTTCATTTCATGTTTCACTCACTCGCCACAGCAGATATTCTGGAATCTAAAATACGATATTTTTACTTCATTTTCTAATTTACATCTTAAAATATTTTTTTTCAAATGAAATAACGGTTTACAACACTTGACATTCCGGTGTATTTAAATTTACAATAAACTTATTGTAATAACAAAGAACTTAGTATTATCATAGTGATTTCATTCAACATACAATATCTAAGACTGCTTATATACAGAATAAGTAATTCATGAAAAGGAAATTTGGTGATGAATAAGGCAAATTCTATTCACCCACATATTATCAGCTCTTTCAGTCAGTGAGGAGTTCAGGAGATCACAAGGATGCTCTTCATTTCGTAATTCACGTTTACTATCTGAAGAAGCTGAAATCGAGCAGTCAGAATGTTGATTCTTGCTTTTAGATATTGCAAGCTTTATAGTAGTAAATGGGCTCGTCTAGAACACATTCCGTTGATTAAGGCGGGCCATAGCGTTAACTGCTTTTTTCATCGTCTGGCTAACAATCACTCAGCAACACAGACACAAACATGCCTTAAAATCTCCCACAAGGCACAGTAGCCAACCTTATCTACATTACATAGGAGCAGGGTGAGCCGCAAAGCAACGTATTTCAACATACGCTTCTTTGACTCTACCTGCGGCAACACTATTCCGTGACAGATAGCTGTAAATTAAGATACGGTTATTTGATACTAAGCATATTTACCAAGTAGGTAGATACTACCCATGGTATCTTTGAAATTATAAAAAAATACACATGCAGTCGCTTGATACTAAGAAAGATCCATCCTGAGTGGTTTAAAAACAACTGTATCTCAAAAAACGTATTTTTATAGATACGTTCGTTTGACACTAATCCGTCGACATAAAGAGTAGTTTTGTTGAGCGGATTTTCTTGAAAAGCTTCGTGTCACTTGTTTGGAAGATTTAAACTTAATTATCAAGTTTGGTATCTACTCTACATTTCTTTGAGTTATAATAGGTAGACGCCCACACGAACCTTTTTTCTAAAAAAAATTAGATTCAGAGGTCTCAAAATATGTATTTCCGGCTACATCTTGTTACAGAATTTTTAGTGCAATATACTACTTCCTGTACCTACTAGGTATGTAGTAGAGAAACTAAAGAGCGGAAGGTATTACCACGAACATTTTAGAGACTGTGCAGAGATGTTGGCTAAGTATCTTGGTGTAAGGAGTGCGGATGGTAAAGGGTGTAAAAATAAACGGAACGGCAAAATAACTAGTCACACAGCGAATAATACAAAAGTAACGGAAACAAAAGGGAGACATCTATACAGTCTTAGTATCCATATTCACTGCGTATGAACAGATCTATTAGGAAGCAGTATTTGTTGCTTTCCTTGGAGCTCGTATACTAAATGAGTATAATACGCCTACTCAGTATATCCTTCTATTGTTTCATCTAGGGATAGAAATATCAAATGGGCACTGTGCGTTATGCAGTAAACCATCATGTGATTACACCGCACCATTTTTGATTTATGAAACATATTATATGTAATTTTTTTTTGCAAGGACGGTTGTTTTATCTCTTTTATTCTGCAGAACCAGCTTTACAAATGGTAAAATGTCATTATTTACATAACTATTAAGCAAAATTTCTAGAAATCTGTGGTAAAAAAATTGAAATTGAGTTTTATTTATGGACGCTCTTTAACTGCTGCGGTCCTTAGCGTCCCATTCTATATTGGGCGTGAAAGACCGGTAATGTTGGTCAGAGGCCTCTTTATCAGGCTTGAGGTTCCTTTACGTGCATAAATCTACGACAAGGGACCAGCGACTTTACTTCCCTTCCGAAGGAAGCCATACTAAGGACTTTTGCGCCCGAAAAAAACTCATCGCCCTCCGCCGGGTTTGAACCCGCGACTCGGGAACCAAAGGCCAGCATGGTACCCCTAGATCACATAGAACGATAGAAATCTCTGGTGAAGGGTCATATCGAGGACGCAGCTAATATATAGATGCAACGTTTATGGACAATAATAATTAACTATTTTATTATATCAGTCCATGTGTCAATGTTTCAGGAATATATTCCTCAAAAGAAGAGTCAACATGACCCAAGTGAAATGAAAATGAAGCAGTAAACATACACAATCTCTGAGGAGCCTAAAATACATGAAGTCACTTTATCTTTAGTCGCCTACATCTATGGACACAAACGGTGACATCGGAAATGTTTAAGAAAATAATGGCTCCAACAGCACAGTGCGAAGTGTGAGCGATGGCGTAATATGTTCTGATTGTGATTTGTCGAACTGTTATAATATGCAAATTCATTGTGTGTACCTTCTTTATTGCGGAACCCATACGAAGTGGTAAGTGAAATAGCTACTGCGTAAGAAGAAGCAGCAGAAGAGGATTAAAAAGTATGTACATAGAAGAAGAAACTACCATTACAGATGCAGGCGAAGGTAATGTCACCAGGAAGCAGCCTGCGAAACATTGTGCAAGATTTCCGTAAATAATACACAAAAGCAGAGAGAGATAGAATATGTTATAGGTCAATCACAAAACAAGCATTATAACAGGAATACAGTGTTCGATTATACGTAGGATTATTTCAATGGACTTAAACCAGTATCAAAACGAGCAAAAGAAAGCAATCTGATAACTACGTGTATGCAAAATTCTTTAAAGGTGATTATTAATTCGAAAAATACTTTGATCTAAGAATGGTTTATAACGCTCTACTAGCCACGTATTTCCTACACTTGAATAGCTATTCACAAAAGATCGTGACAAATTAAGGGTCCTGATACGAGTGCACAGCGTTTAAAGGATTGTATTACCATTAAGGTTCAAATATCACAATAAAGACCCATATTCATTCCAATGAAATCAGTGAGCCTTCAAGAATGGCCGAACTTTATATCTAGCAGAAATAAATCTATATTTCAGGCGACAGTGATATAACAACACGTACAGAATGAAACTTGGTACGATACACACAGGGAAGAGATTGAGAGATCGATTGATAGTACTAATGTTTCTGTTAGTAATTTCTTCATGGAGGGGCAAAGTGCTATAATAATACCAATATATTTATGCGGAAGAAAGTTTTTACTAAAGGAAAAATCTTCATTAGAAATCGTAATAGAGCTTAAGTTCCCGGAGATTACCACAGTACCATGAATGGAAAAGAAGTCAATGGATGGTTGAAATATTTTTTTAAAAAATTGGAAATCTTTTCATAGCAGTGACCAGCATTAATGCATATCATTCTGGATGTTTCAGTTTAGTATCAGTTTTATGTGTCTGGCGCAAGGAGAGGCTCTATTTGCCGAAAGTTTAAGACCAAGGTAGCGAAAATGGGACTCCTAAGTCATTTGGAGTCTCAGGCGCCGCTTCCTCTTTGGCTGATCTCGATTTGTTTCTTACATGTTGCTGAGTGGTGCAATGTGTGTTGCATATTTGCTGACTCGCAAAAGAGAGGCATTTTTGCCACTCCTTGTTAAGACATTTTAAGGAAAGAGGTTGATGGGCATTTAGTTTAATAGCAAAAGGAAGTGCAATAAACGCCGAATCCACATGCGTTCCTGCATTTTACACAGAGTATTCCCCAAACCACTTTGTAGCTTTTTGCTATGCTGAGCACGCCAGATTTCTCTCAGTTTCAGTAAGTCTTTGTCAGTAAAAAATGAAGTTATTGTCACCGTGCATTAATGTTGCTTTTTATCTCTTTAGAATCACGTTAGAAAATAATTATATATTGCTTGCGGCGCACCTTTCGCTCTATTTATTTTATTTTGTATTTACTAGTAATTAAAACAAAATACTTTGTTTGCCCCGTTCATCAATACCTTAAGCGGGAATAAGAAAGTAAAAAACCAGAAATGCCGGATGTTTTAAAAACCTATTAAGAGAACATAATTACTTTTCAGGTAGAGGAGATATAGGCTTGAAGTTTTTAACGTCCAGTACCTGTAGTTTTGTTACAAAATACAATTTGCATTCTTTTTAAAAACACAGGTAGCTAACCCATCAACTTTTGTGAAACACAATTTTAGTTATTGCCATCTTGCGTTCTTTAACCCGGTAGGTCATATCGGACGATGAACGAATGAAATGTGTGAAGTGATGATGAGCCCGCGGTACACGACATTCGTCTTCTTGGGATAAGAAACCGCCCCCGGAAAAAAACCTTATCAGGGTAACTCACCGTAACCGACATTTGATGAGATACTGTTTCCATACTGGCAACAATAGATAGGCGAACTACTGGTTGTTGCAGAAGAATCCAAACTATCCTACACCCAATAACAGCGGGGGTTTTCCTGAAATTCGACAGTGAACTGGTCACCGGGTTCTTAAAGTAACTGCCTGCTTTCATGAAAAACAATGAATTTAAGTACTAATAAAAAAACCTTTTCATGAAGTATACTTACAATCTACGCATTAGGAGGAGATGATTCCCGAAGAAAGAAAATGCCTTAAAATGGGTAAGTAATGTTTATTTACGCATATTCGAAAACAATGCAGTTGATGTACCGTCTTTCCTCTGCGATCGTGTATTGGAAACGACATTTTGTTCAATTCATTTCTACTTTTTGGCTAAATAACATCAACATGTCAAAAGAGAAGTCATCAAGAAACACATTATTGAAACAATGGATTATTGGAGTACAGTAAAGAATAAAACTATTACCCTTTGGTCCCACAGACCGGCCACATGAACTGGCTTGCTATTGAAAGGAGATAGATTTCGCTCATCAGTAGGCTTATATCTTTTGGCATAAATTGAGCAATTGGAATTCACTTTCGCCTGACATATTCCCCATCGAACATGTCTGGGATATGATTGGTCGGCACCTGGTGCGTCACGGTCCTCCAGTAATCAGTGTCACGGATTTGTGGCCTGGAATACAAATTACGTGGAGAGAAATCCCTGAGGAACTTATTCAGAAGATTTTTTATTCAATGCCACAGCGTATAGTAGCTCTAATTGCAGCACATGGAGGCCACACCAAATACTGAATATTAGGGTTCAAAGGTCATGTATGGATTAGAAAAGTTTATCATTTGTTTCTTGTCATATACCTAACCTGTGGTACTAAATTCATTGAATTCATGCGTTTCCTTCTTGGTGTTGCAATTTTCACAAACGCAGGCTTTATTTCCACACAAGATGGCTGATAACTCCCTTAGAAACACAGTATATTGTGTAGGAAAATTAAAGTTCTTTAATAATTCACCTGCCTGCGAAGATTTTGCGACACGAAATATTTTACACCATAGTGGTCAAATTGGATGCTCTGGTTTCGAAAGTAATAATAGATTTTGCGAAATACGTACAGATTTTGAACGCTTCCGTTTCAACACAAAATTAAAAGTTCAGTACGCTAGTATTAACATCACTGCATATCCGACTTACAGCATGGTTGACTAGAATATGTAAAACTGCTAAATCATGTGACGTCATGTTGCACCACCTCCTGTCTCTGTTTGCAGGTGATGTTGAACCTTTATCATAAACATTTATTGCCTAAGATATCAACGGGAACCTATCTTAGAATCCTCAGTACAGTTTTAAGCTTCTTCTCAGCGAGTCTCCTTTGAAGCCGTATTGTGTTGTGAATTTTATTTGTGAAAACAAATGGCAAGTTTGAGTGGTTCGAGCGGTATATCTAATAGGTTCTCTGTAAACAATCCTATGAATTTCTGTTATGTCTGTGGGTTATGTCATAAAGCAGCAGAAAAGAAGCATTACCGCATTTATCGAGAATTTGTAACTGGCCTATTTTAAAATTAAGGGACACCGGGACTGAAAAACAGGCCGAAAATCATAAAAATTACGATTTCTAGATTTATACATATAAATGTTCCCCAAACCTTAACTCATTAAATTGTGGTAATATTTTTACTTTCAACCATTTTTAAAGGCCTAGCGCAGGGTTTAAATGTCCGGTGCGTTGCCATTTAAACGCCCCCTTTTCCCTTAGCCCAGATGATAACCTCTTTTTGGCTATTTTGAATGTTTAGGACATCTTTTTTCACCATATTATGTTCAAATCTCAACAGAATTGTTTTGTGCTGCTAGCTAGTGATAAATGAGAGAACTATTACTACGTATTCAGTAAAAAGCCCGTAATAAGAAAATGTTCAACTATAAATGCTTGCAAAAATGCTTCAGTACACTCTTCTGATTCTCTAATGTAACATAATAGAATAAGGTTCACAATTTCGATGGTTATTGTGCTTTCTTCTTAATATACTTAAAATATACTTGAGGGTTTATTCTTGTTTTGACTGCATATGTATGGCTAGCGTGCAATGCAAACTTGGTAACATCCTTGGAGAACATGTCCTGTGTTTATAGTGTTATTTGAGGTTAGAACTCCAGTTTTGTGCAAGTTACTGTTATACATATTGTGTAATATATTTTATACATCATAAGCAGTAAAATGCATACGGTTTCATCTCGGTGGCGAAAGTCAGTAAGCAGAAATAATAGAAATAAGGAGGCAGTAAGGAAACGTGGTGCTGCTAGGTGGAAAAATAAAAATGAGCAACAAACTTCAGATATTCCTATGGAATCAGGTGAACATGCTGGTGTTGACAGACTTATACTTATTTGTAAAGCTGAAGAGAAGTTTTCAAGATTTGAAGAACTCAGAGAAAGTGGTGTAAATAGTAATGTATATACCAGTAAAGATAGTGTACAAAGTATAAGTATTAGTATAGGTAACTCTGTACATGACAGTGTAAATGGTGTACAGGACAGTGAAAATAGTGTACAGTTCAGTGCAAATAGTGTGCAGGATATTGTAAATAATGTGCAGGGCAGTGTAAATAGTGCAAAGTTTTGGCCTAGTGTAGATGTAAACAATGAATATATTTTGGTTTACAGTGCTTCTCTAAATCAACTACTAAGTAATGTGCAGTGTGGAGAGTGTGGAAAATTCTCACTAAGAGTGCAATGCAGGGAGAAACATGGCTTTGCAATTAAACTAGTTCTAAAATGCAGTGAATGTGGATTCAGTCCAGGACAAACATATTCCAGTCCAAGAGTAGATGAAAAACCATCTAAGAGACCTCCATTTGAAGTAAACAGAAAAGCTGTAGATGCTTTTTTGAGTTTCGGTGTGGGTCACAGTGGCTTCCATTAGGCATGTGTGTAATGGATTCCAAAACATTTACCAGACGCATAATAGAGGTGGCTGCTTACTGTGACAAACTAAAACAAAATGCCTTATTACAGTCCAGGGAGGTTGTAAGAAGGGCTTATAAATCAATAAGTTGTTGTCCAGATAATGATAGCAATTCTGTTATTGATGTAGCAGTAAGCTATGATGGCTCGTGGCAAAAAAGGGGTTTACATCCAATTATAATATTGGAATTGGAATGGATTTACTTACTGGGTTGGTGCTATATTACACAATTATTTCCAAATATTGTGCAATGTGTCTCATCACAGCCACTGAATTGGAAAATAATTCACCTGAGTTTCACAACTGTGCTGTCAGATGGTGATTCAAAAACATTTAATCACTTAGTGAATGAAAATGTATATGGCAGCACAGTTATTCTGAAAAAAGAAGAATGTGTCAATCATGTGGCAAAACGAATGGGCAGTGGACTGCGACAAGTGGTAGACACTTGGAAAAAGCAAGGAGTAAAGTTGGGTGGGCGAGGGGTTGGGACACTTACTAATGCCACCATCACAAAACTTATAAATTATTACAGAAAAGCAATAGTACACAACATTCCTAGTGTACCCAATATAAAGCAAGCTATATATACCACCCTTAGCCACTATGTTTCAACAGATGCAAACCCTCAGCATGGTAAGTGTCCCCAAGGCTTTAGCTCTTGGTGTTTTATAATAAAAGTCTTGCTGAAGGAAAGACACCAATGAGCCACTCAAAAATGCCAGTAAAGCTGACAAAACAAATAGTTCGTAAAATAATGCCTGTATATCAAAGACTAGCCTGTGATGAACTTATTTCACGGTGTGTGCGTGGGGCTACACAAAACCAAAATGAGTCGTTGCACTCATTGATTTGGAGAAAATGCCCCAAAATTACTTTTGTATCCTGCAAAAGGATTGAAATTGCAGCAGCTAATGCTGTTGCAGAATTTAATATGGAGTGTTCTTCAACAGAATAGTTGAAAGCTAAAGAAAGCATAAGTGTAGTGACTAATGTACAGAAGAAAATTCTGAAGAACCGAGACAGTCGCAGAATATATGAAAGTGCACCAGCAGCATCACAGCGGAGCAAATCAGCTAGCCGCAAAGGAAAGATTACCAAAATGAAGAGAGAGGCTGCCAAACAAATGAAGGAATGTGTTACATATGCAGCAGGTAAATTCTAATGTAATGAGGTAATGTGAATCTTACTCATGGTGCATGCTTTTAGAAAAGTTGATTTTTCTCCAGTTTACATTTTTTTGTACAATATCTGCACCTGTCGAATTAGATTTAGTGCTATGAGCTTGATTTTTTCCACAATGTTTACCATATATGTGTTTATATATTCAGTCTCAGGTGTTAAGATTGGATATTTAGTTTGGCTGAAAAAATCTAAAACTAAAAATATCTTAAACATTGAATTAAGTGCTCATGAACACACAAAAAATTTATTTTATTAAAAGTAATAGCTGTTACTTCCAGGCAGAGACTGAAGTTGGTCTTACAATCACTAGGAATTAGAAAATGTCAAAATAATTCAAATATTTTATTTTCTGATTCGCAAGGATTAATTTTAATGCTATTATAACACCAATTTATGCTTACAATAAAAAATTAATTTATTCAAAACTACTAATCAGAGAATGCTGAAACGTTGCATTGTAGTTTATAATATAAGGCAACATATGTTTGCAAAGTTTGAATGCAATAGCTATAGAAGTATATAAAATAGAAATTTCAGTCCCGGTGTCCCTTAAACTAGGAGGTTAAGACAGGACTTTTGCTCTTCATATTGTGTATAAAAGTTGTGTAGAAAATCTAAGACAGTGGTGCAAGGGAGTTCGTTTACAATGCTCTTTGGTGTTCTTAAGATATGGCGCGAACAACAAAATCATTTTAACGGCTGTTATTTTGGTCTGTGTAATATATGTGGGTTAAATTCTATAGGAAAAGCAAGGCGAGCATTATAAATCCATAGTTTCCGGCAATTAGGCCTGTGCCTCATGGACCAGATGTTCCAGTTCAATCACCACTACGGTATTACCAGAGGGTATTAGTGATATTTCGAGTTTTGAAGATGATTAAATTGGTCCCCGTACTTAGAGGATGACATTCCAAATCCATTCTTCAGCAAGAATTAATTGATTTTGTATGTGATTTGGGGTTTACCAAAGAAAAACATAAACTTTTAGCTTCAAGGTTGAAAGAAAACGATCTTTTAGGACCTGAAAGAACTTTCTAGTGGTACAGACATCGAGAAGAAGAGTTCCAGAAATATTTTGTAAAGGAAGTGGAACTAGTGTATTGTGATATCCCTAAGTTGATAGGTCGTCTTGGAACAGCTTACGAATCAAGATATTGGTGTTTATTTATTGACTCAAGCAAGAGAATTCTGAAACGTTTCCTGCTGCATTATGGCAGTATATTTGCTTCAGTTCCAATAGTTCACTCTACATCCCTTAAAGAAACGTACAAACGTTTTTATACTGTCCTAGAAAATATCAATCCCTCATAACTTAGACAATTGTTATGCGAGCATAACCTATTCTATCCCAGATTATCCTATAATTATCTATTCTATCTAGTAATCATCTAGCCTAATCGGATAACATTCTAACTTGATGCCAAGCATTCAACTTAAACTAGATCGTCCCTTATCATCTGTCCTACAACCAATCCTAAGCTACCACGGAACATCCTAACCTAGCCTAAGACAGTTAAAACCGTCTTCACATCTAGCCTGTTATCACCTTGATCACCTAATCTAGCTTGATTGTGTGCATGTTAACCTATCTCAATCTTAGCCAACACTCCCCTCATTACCTATTCAATCGAACCTAAAGCTATAAACTAGCACATCCTTTAATTATCGATGGCACCACGTCATAAACTCGCCCACTATAACCTAAACTGCCCTTACACAAGTTACCCTGTCTTGTCATTGCCCGTACTATCGTAACCTAGCAGCACCCTTTTATTGGCTTAATCGAGAGCCTATGGGATCCATCGGATCTTCATCGGATCCTTGTATCACATAAATGTTTCCTTAAATTAAGAACTTTTAATACATTTACAGGAATTCAACACATTTTGTAACCGTATTTCTCATGTTCACAGTCACTTTTCCATGCTTTATAACCGTTCTATTATCAGATATTGTAAGGACGTTAAAACCATTTAAACAGGCATAAAAGACATTTTTGCCACTCATACCAATTCACTATGTTCTACAGTGCTTGTGTATTTCTTCGTAATTAATGTGTGCCCTTCTATACACATAGACGGAACTTCTATGAGCACCAAAACAATGAACACCACCTCTCTTATCACCACTATCATTTCGAAAAACCTTCCCATGACTATAACCATCACCGTCGCTCCTATCACCACCATCACAAACACCCCCACCTTCAATTACAACATAACCTTATACTGCCAACACCGCTGCATGCCTCCATTAACACCATAACACTACACTATCGCCACCGCAAACACATAACTCCATTAACACCATAACTCCATAATCCTGCAATTTCCGCCACCATCATCACTGCTATATTAATCAAATACAACCATCCATAAGATAGAGCCTCTTGTGTAAGAAGCTGTATTATAAAGGAGCCACGTACCTATAAGTTCGGGTGCCTGCCACTATTAGTGTTTTGTATAGTGTGTATATGTGTGCACGCATTTGTATGTGTTCGAGTGCGTTCGTAGGTCTTCGCTCATGGCGGGTGCTTTGAGGAGTTCGGAGTTGTATATGTGTATCTGTGTCTCTGGGTCTACTTGTGTGTGAGTATTTTTGTGTTTCTGTGTGGGTAATTATGCGTGTGGATGAGTCGGTATGCATGTGTGTGTCGAATGTGGCCGTATGTCTTCGTGTATATCCGTGTGTTTGGAGAGGTGTTCAAGGGGATGTGTATGTATGTATGTGTATGTATTTACGTGTAAGGATCACTCGGTATGCATGTGTGTGTACGTGCCTGTGTATGTGTACATCAAGAAAAAAGAAATGGAGAAAGTAAGAAACAAAGAAAAAATATGATTCAGACTCGAACTCGGACTTCGGGATACCTGAAAATAATCCACGTAATGCTATAAGATTATTGTGATTTACCGAACAAGTGTATCATAGTTCCTTGGCAATTAAACATTTACGTATTACCCTTCGGAAAGTCAAACAACGCCATATCGGATAGCTAACTAGTTATTCAGAACAAACTATTTATGGTATAAACTTAAATGCATTTGTCGCATGCGTCTAAGTGCCCCAGCTCGGGAGTATTTAAACATCAAAGTTTGACAATGCCAGGATTTGAAGGGGACGCTCAACATTCTGCCCGTGAATAAGCAATAATAACAGCCGCTGTGTATCATTGTTGATGCCACAAGGGCATATATCAGTAGGGGTGAACTACGATTCCATGCTCACTGGCATCTGGTCCGAAAATAGTAATTTAAACTCGTAAACTGAAGTAATGAAGAAAATGTTGCTTTTCCTTTATTCTATATGTCATTTGCTTAGGAAATTACAGGTTTGAAACTTTTTCAGTTTTTTACATTCTAGGTTATGTTTTAAGTATACAAATCTATTTGTAGGTTGTAAAGGGTAGTTTTTATATTTTATGTGGTCCATGTTCTAACAAATTGCTGAGTTTCAACAAAATATTCAGAATTTAGTTAATTATTGTAAGTTAGTATGTTAATGAATCATTTTCCAGCATTAATTGTTTTAGTAATTATAAATTTCGCTAATATAAGAAATGTCTTAAGACAGCTGTGGTTAAATCCAAATTGGATTTGAGAGCAAGCCGTATCACTCATTTTCCTACTATTGCTTGGGCTGATGTCGCCTTTTTATCCTACTTCTCAATTTCCGGTTGAAAGACATCTTTCGTCTGCGTTATATCTGAGTGAAGATATAACTTGATTTTAACGCATATATTCATTTTAAATCGTGTTTTAACGTCATAAAAACTGAATATTCGTTTAAAGCTTTATTACAGTAAGAAATCCTGCTTCCAATATTTTAATACCTTTACGTAATATATTATTGTGTGCTCTCGTTGAAATAATACTGGAGGTGTTTAATGAACTTTTTACGACATGACTCCCCTCTCTGAGAGAAACGTTAAGATACTTTGTGCTTTAACAGCGATTGTAACTGAGTTTCATTTTATTTCATATTTCATTGTAGATACAATTGCGAGTGGTTGTCTTGTGAGTTATTTTTTTCATTGCAGCTGTTATCATGTGTATATACACGCAATATACGTGTGCTTACGAGAGAGAGAACAGACTAATTAGTTGTCTCTATGAACAAACATTTTTTTCAATGGAAAGGAATAGGTTCTGAATACATGCGCCATCTCTGGTTACCAATGTGTATTAAGAGAAGGGGTAGCGTTCTTTTCTGCCCAACTCATGCAATGGGAATGGTAAAAAGCCGCTATAGGCTGAATTCAGTCGACATGTATTGTAGGGTACTTGAATTAAGTATAGAAATTAAGAGAGGGTACAGCGGCTTTTAAGCAATACATATGAGATAGGGAGCATTTAACTGTACGATGAAGCGAGTCGTCTACACAGAGATATGGGTTACAACCTGTCCCAAAATCGGTATCAAGAACTGTTAATCTTTGTAACGTTTTAAGGTTGCTTGATTGTGTGCGTGTGAGTGTATGTGTGTAAGAGAGGCAGAGAGAGGGAGGGAGACGGAGAGAGAGAGAGAGCTATATATTTCGCCAACAGATATTAATACATCCCCGTTTCGATATTTTGGATCAGTTTGTTCTCTTGGCTCTATGTTTAGAAGAATGAATATTATTTCGAAATACATTGTACACCACTTGAGAAAGGCATTGGAATTCTCTCCCGCATTTAACTCATAATATGTTAAAGAAAGGCCAATCTCATCTGTTGTTGCAAGTGTTCCACAAATTTTAGTCAGTGAACGTTTCCTCTCGCATATTTCAAACGCTAAGTGCTTCTCATTCGAGAATGATTTATGAATAAAATGTGGATTCTCTGCGGATTCAGAGAGTGCATTAGTACTGGTGTTTGGTGAGTAAGTTTTTTATCCCCTTGTCATTAAGTTTGGAATATCGCCGGTATAGGCCTAGAGAATTAACCCTTGCGTCTGGGAGGAGGGCTTTGACTACAGGCAGAAAGGGCTAGTTAACACGTATTATTCTCGCTGTGCATATGTATGCGAAGGGCGATGTGAAATCGTTTAATCTTTTAAAGAACTTTTCAATCGTTAGGCGTGTTCGCAACCAATCGTAGCTTTAATTCATGTATTTTAAAGTGTGTATATGAGAGAGAGAGAGTGTGTGTGTGTGTGTGTGTACGTGTGTGATTAGTGTTATCCTTTGCGTTATGCGTATAACTCCTTTGCGTTGGGTACTCTGTAGCGCTGGTTCTCAAGGGATGGTGACTCGTGTTTCATAGCTTTCTGGGAATGCTGACATTGTTTTATTACCTCTCCACCCGAAGTTAGTACTTGGCTTAGAAGGAAGGTGTCATTTAGGTCCTTTTTTATTTAAACATGAACACGTGGCCAGAAATACCAATTAAGCTACCACCAAAATAACATCTTTAATAATTCCTCACTCTGAGAAAACACCTCGGGACCTTGAATCTGGCATAAAAGGAAGCTGTAATTTAGGTTCCCTTTCTTCTAAAGGACATCATGTGACCAGAAATACCAATTAAACTCAATAAAATACCCATTAAACCCAATTAAATACCCCTTTCACTCCCAAAATATCATTTGAACGCATGGTTCTGGCGGCGGATGAGTTATGCCGGATGCTAGTACTACCCCCTTATCTCGAAGTACTACCTACCTCCCCTCAAAGTATTTGGGCGTGAAGGAAGAAATATATACTTCTAATGGTCAAGCCAACGTTCAGGCTTCAACCCCATAAAACATCTTTAGGAAGAGCTGGATAGATGTGTTCGCCGAAAAAAACTGCACCAAAAGGGAGGCTTTCTACAAAGAATTGTGTGGGCAATAGAAGAAGATTCCTCAGGTGCGATTGGCCAATTCTATGCAAGCAGGTGTGCTTCAGTAATAAACGCAAGGGTCTATGTAACCAAGTAGCCAAGGACATCAGGAGTCAACACTTCATTATTGCTTTTCTTCTATTTAGTTTTAACAAAACACTTTTGAGCGTATTTAATTTCTTCATTTGTGTTTTATTATTAATGCAAAGATTAGAACTGTATAAAATGTGTAAGAAAAGAAAATACACATTTTAAGGAATTGGTAATTCATTTATTTAATTTAAATTTTCCCCTAAAGGATTTGTTCTCTGAATTTATTACCTCTACAAAATACTTTTGAGCGCTACTGTACGTTCGAAGTTGTGAAACTTGCAATGTCCCGCATGAAAAGAAGTGGTTCTATCGTAGTGTTTTCCATACTAATTTTAAAAGCTCATTCCACGTACCAAGGAAAGACAGATGTGATAAATGTTACACATACATGAATTCAATAATGAAGAAAAACTTGAAGTTACACAAGCCCACGAAGGGCACATATCAAGAAAGGAAAGAATAAGAAATATGAAAGATCTATATCTATATAGGAAGCTGAAAATGGAAAATGTACGTTTTTAGAATTTAGCATGGATGATTTTGGGTACTCTTCTGCAGTTAACACTAAATCATATTGTACAAAGGGAGACTAACTGTGTATAAACTTACTGTTTAGGCTGTGGCAACAAGACAGCCTGAAACTCAAGCTGTGGCACGAAGGGATTGCAGGTAGAGGAGCAAATGAAGTTACATCTTGTGCTTATAACTACATGAAACATTCTACTGCCAGTAATCAGGAATGACTGCTTATGTCTGACTCCTGTGAAGTACACAATAGAAATTCATTTGTTAGTACGATGTGTCTATATACAACACGGTCATTGTATTTCAATCATTATTCACATATTCATCGAACCAGGGCATTCCAAAATGGAATGCAATTCAGTGCATGTCCACGTTGAAAATGCGAGCAAGAATGTGGAGATATTTGACTTATCTGGTTGTATGCAATAGCAAGAAGTGCCTCGATGAATCATATGTATATAAAGTCAAAAAAGTCAGACATATAGGATTTTAAAGCAATGCAAGTGAAAGTTCTTAAAAAAACACAAACCAATTGATACTAAAGGCAACATCGTTCTCTGGCTGGACATAATGTGGCTTCAATTCAGGAAAAGCTACCCTAATGGTGTTTATTTTAAGTATAATCAGCTTGAGGAGAGATTTAATTAATTTCAAATCAGCAGAAGAGAGAGAAGATACATTTCTGTTGCCAGTCTGGTTCTTAATCATGCATACAACCAGTCATTGAAAATATCTAAGCACAATTTGAACGACCTCTTGGAATAATGTAAAAATGGTATAATCAAACAACAGTACCATTATTTCTATATCTCTTTGGTTTCAACAGAAGAGCAAGGAAGAGAAGAAAGCTTAACAGAAGCATAGAAAGTAATTCTGGTATATTTAGTCAGATAAAACATTAAAGAAAGGCGTTACAAATAATCATCCAGGTAGGAAAATGTTATATAAATGGGTTAATATTAAAGCTGGTGATTTTTCTGAATGTTCTAAGTTCATAACAGACATTTATTGTAAAGAATTATGTACATATAATCAAAAATTGATGTTACAATAATTACAAAGTGTTTGCTCATATTTTGTTAAGATGCATGTATAAACACATTTTGAAATCATGTTATAGTAGATGTTAATTCAGGTATCAGTTACTGTTGAAATTTGTACATTATTACTTATGAATGTACCCATAAAATTATAATAATTTAACCTTTAATTATTTAAGATTACAAACCCTATCTTTTACATGACAATGCAATGTTAGGGTGAAACGAGCGTGCGTCCCTGGCATTTATCTTATTGTTTAAAAATGTTATTATGAAGTAGTTTGTTTAAAACCTTATACATACATAACTGTTTGAAAAATGCTGAGGTTTACTGTTTTAAAACGTGAAATTATTGAAAAATATTTGAAACATTTTGTATGAGAGCGGATCAAAAAGCAACGCACAATAATTTTTTTTCTGCTTTGGTATTTAGCTGGAATGTTGCAATTTCACACAGCTTGAAGTTTTCACTACAGAGGGTATTTTTTGTTTCATGTTCAGCTCTAGGAAGATAAGCATGAACCACGCAACAAGGATGGCGCGCATGTTACTGTCGCCCTCGTGTGAAGAGCACAGAGGTGTGGTTCGATATTTGTGGGTCAAAGGGCATAAACCGAGTGATATTCACAGGGACATGCGTGGCGTGTATGGGGATGATTGTATGGACCGTAGCAATGTCTCCAGGTGGTGTGCAGTCTTCCTAGAGGGCCGTGTAAACCTTAGTGATTAGCCACGCTCCGGGAGGCCAGTAACAGCTGCAACCCCGCAGAATGTCAGAGGCATTGAGGCGGCAATTTTGAACGACCAGCGTGTGCAATTGCGAAACTTATCGCAAAAGGTCAACATTTCCTATGGTGTACAACATTGTTTATGACACGTTGAAATTTCGTAAAGTTAGTGCTCGCTGGGTGCTTAAGAACCTGACAGACAACCACAAGGGCCAGCGAATGATGACAAGCTTGGATCACCTAACGATACACCGCAGAAGGGAATTACTTTTGAAAGGAATCGTCACTGGTGATGAGTCGTGGGCATACTACTATACGCCCAAAACCAAGCAGGCAAGTATGGAGTGGAAACATGCTGGTTCCCCTGTGAAGAAAAAGTTCAAAGTGACTCAATCTCCTAGGAAAGGGCTTGTGACGGTGTTCTGGGATATGCATGGTGTTGTATTGGTGGACTTTGCTGAACACGGGACCATTGTGAATGCTGCAGCCTACATGAAAACTTAGTGAAGTTACATCGCGCCCTTCGTGACAAACGCCACAACAAGAATGCTGACGATGTAAAAATTCCTCGTGACAATGCTTGCCCCCATGTTGCTGCTGCTGTTCGTCAGAAAATCATCACATTTTGTTGGGAGGTGTTCCAGCATCCAGACTTTGGCCGGACCTTGCACCGTCGGACTTTCATCTGTTTGGTCCCATGAAGAAACTTCTGGCCGGCCAGCGTTTTGCGACCGATGCGGAAGTGAAATCAGCAGTCCGCAGGTGGCTATACTCCAAGGAAACGGACTTCTCCGAACCGGGCATATTGAAACTGGTATCAGGATGGGAGAAATGTGTTGAGAAACTTGGTGACTATGTCGAAAATTAGGTAAAAAGTGTACGTTCATTTGTGATTTTTGTTGTTGTTTTAACTATTAAACTCTTTTGGAAAAAATTATTGTGCGTTACTTTTCGATCCGCCCTCATAGATACGTTTGCTTGACACTAAGTTGTCCATGTGGAAAACATTTCGATATTTTTGGTTTACTCAAAAATACCTGTAACGATTTTGTTTAAAATGCCATATATTTAAGCTATTTACATCACAAATAAATTGCATGTCTTGAATTTTCTGGGAATAGCCCGTGAAGTCCTCTTTATTCCGAAGGAATTTTGTGTAACCTTGCGTAACGTTAATCCATAAGAGATAGACAAATACATTACTGATAACGAAGATCTCTTTTAAAAACAGTTTGTACCAAATGCCTTTTTATTGGCATCGTCCAGTTCCGTGATGTCCATTAACACTTCTTTTGCATTCTTCAATACTTTTTCATTTTTTGAAAGTGTTGTCTCTACTCACTTCTTTCTGACTATGTCAAGAAAGAGTATGAAGTTTCAGGCCAGCAAAGACAAGCAACTTTTAAATTTCTAACTGTAGGTTCGGTTTCCTATCTCTCTCATGTACTTGGAACAAAATGTGTAATGGAACTATTTCAGTAAAGGTTTATCTCAATTTAAATAAAGAGGATACGCTTTCGTAGGAATAAAGCTATATAATAAAAAGTCATAGTCGATAGAGAAACTCATGTGAATGTAACACATTAATTTTTATTACAAATTACATGTACTTATCGTGTGCAGTTTTTTTTCTTATGCATATACCTACTATGTAAGAAAATTATGGATATAGCGTTTACTTGCTAGTAAATAGGAAAATCATATTATTGTTTGATGAAACTGGCCTAGTTATGTCACTCTTCACTAACGTGCATAAAGCCAAGTTAGCAGCAACCATCGCCCAGACATTACCGCCAGTAACGTTAAGAATAAATTCTTGCAAGCCACGCCTTCGATTTCTATCGATCATGCAAGTCTGAATAGCAGTCATCAGTAGCCTCAGCATTTCGGGTGATGCAATTCCTCTATACAGTAACGTATAAGGGTGGACTTGTAGGGGGTGACTTATAAACATGAAAATGTTGCTGGTATTGCGGGCCCATATTGCGAATTAACTGGTCTGCGGTGTTCAAGTCCTGTTCTATGACACTTATATTCCCGCTTCGTATAGCTAATACGCGTTCCATAATAAGGTATAATACATGTTATTTCCCGCTTTCGTTCCTTAGTCTCTTACTTACAGTTATTTCATAAGTAAAACATGTGCATAGTTTTCTACTGCAATATTGAATTTGTTTCAATTTGTGAACACCTTCTGTAACAGTCACAAGTTTTGGAGTATTTAACGCCGTTTAAACAACTGAGGTCCGCAGCAATGGCAAATTAAATGGCTGAATTTATGCTCACTTGAGCACGGGATCGAGTGAGTTCATAGTTATTCAAGATTTGTCCTATGACAAAACTATAGAAAATTCCGAACGATATTCCAATGTGGACCCAACAGAATAGGAAACAGACATGTGGAAATGGTTATAAAACCTTTGTGTGTCGATTAAATAATATGGAAGTTTCAGTAAGCCTGCTAGATTATTTCCCTAGCTTTATTCTTGCTCTTATTCTCACAGCATAGTCATCGTCTTCTGGTGGGATTAGCTCATCTGAGCAGTGTATGTGGAAACATAAACAGTTTCACTATGAGAACGTTTCTTGTGCTTATGTCAGTGCATGAACCCTTTTCTTTTACTGCCTTATCATATATACTCTAAAATATTTCCAAGGTTTCTAAGGGCCTTTTGTTTGTATATTAGGAAATCAGTTTAGATTCAGCCTCTTTTCCTGTAAATAAGTTTAATTGGAGATTGTATCCAATAATTGTAAACTTTCCCCTGTTTCAGCGATGCCGATGAAAACAATGAACATAATGGCAAAGTATTATTGACGTAAATGGAGGATTTAGAGAGCTGAAAATGCCTTATATTGCTAAAATGATTTTTCCGAGCATTGCTGTGACGTGCAGTCAGAAAAATGTAGCGAATGAGGACTTAATTATAGCTCCAAGGTCAAAATTAATTTCTTAGTATCATTAAAGCTTCGAGGCTTACTCCTCCCCTGCCAACTGGCCTAATGCAATACAGAGTTCGACAACGCGACTGTCCCACAGTACACAATTGGCAACTCTGAGCGGTCCAGAACGTTGTCTGCTGGTGAGGGAGTGGAAAAGAGTAACATCATCCAAAGCACGCACTTTCAACAGCTCCATTCCAATGGCACAGAGGTACTGCTCCAATCACAGTGATATCTGCTGTATTTTAATACCGATTGTAGTTCATTATTTCTCGGCTTTCAGCCTGAAGACTATCGCACTAGAATCTACTAACACCATACCCTTTGCTGTTCACTATTTGGGGACCTTTTCAAACTACCTACTTACCAGTCTACCTACCTACCTACCTACCTACCTACCTACCTACCTACCTACCTACTTACCCACCACCCTAACCATCCACCCCTTACCTACCTACCTACCTACCTACCTACCTACCTACCTACCTACCTACCTACCTACCTACCTACCTACCTACCTACCCAGTGTTTTATATTCGACGTCGAAATTACCTCAATTTTACCAATAACAAATTGTCTTTTCTAAGAAATATTACAGCATGAATATTCATAAAACTCATTTTTATTGACTTTAGCTGAAGCCTATATCAGCACCCCTAATTATCTTAACTCTAACTACAATTCAATAATGACAAGGCGTAGAGTGACAAAGTATTTATCAAGAATGTCGCATCCTGTAATCATATGACTACGACGAAAAATAATGCTATTTGTTTTCTCACAATAGCTCTTCATTAGATTGTACTGAATCTTTTATTATATAAGACCTGTTCCAACCACTGAACCTGCGTCATCCTGAACATCTTTGGGAGTCTATGCTTGTTAAACTAAAAATATAAAGCAGGACTACACACCTCACTATGTTATGCTACTTTCCTTTAATAGCGCTGCTTTCACGTCATACTTGTATTTACATAGCCAGCACCGGATTGGATTGTGAAGCCAACGGGATTCGGCATTGATCCAGGAATGAATTTGAATTGTGTTTTATGTATGGACGCTCTGTAACTGCTGTGGCCTTTAGAGTTCCATTCTATATTGGGCGTGAAAGACCGGTAATTTTGCTCAGAGGCCTCCTTATCAGGCTTAAGGTTCATTAACGTGCCGTAAATCTACGACACGGAACACCGGCTTTACTTCCCTACCGAAGGAAGCCATGCTAAGGATTTTTACGCCCGAAACAAACCCATTACACTCCATCGGGTTTGAACCCGCGACCTCGGGAACCAGAAGCTAGCATGGTAACCACTACACCACGGAGGACGACGATCCAGGAATGAGGATATTGTGTCGACGCCCCACGAGGGGGCGCTTGTGGGAAGAGGGGATGCGGTGAAGGGGGACCCCGGATGACCTAACCAGATTGACGGCACATCAATTACAGGGTCCCTACAGTTTCCAGATATAGATGTCCCGGCAGTCGGACAGGCAGACCGGATACCCTGCCCCACTTAGGTTCCAACGCCCCCGAGGGGGCGGTTCTTATACCCCGGCAATCAGCCGAAGGCCGAGGGACGGAGAACGTTCACGGAGAGCATCCTTTTCCCCTGCCACGCTACACCGAAACTCCATCGCTGACACTTCCATCTCTGAAAGAGACCAAACGGAGTGAAGGATTAATGAAATGATTAATGGAACAGATGGAGGGAGAGGAAATTCGATGGATGAAAGGAACCACTCCAGCATACGTCTGCAGACCCGGGAAAGCCCCTGAAAAACATGGGTTAGAGTGAACGGTTGCCGGCGATCGAACCTAGGATCTCCCGAAAGCGTGCCACAGACGTTACTGTCTGAGCCATCCCGCTCGCTTAACCAGCATGGAATTTACTATTATTTTTTTTATATAAGTGTAATAGGTTGTTGTCGAGAATATTTATACAATAATCTCATTTTGCCATTTAAGGTCTCAACATTTTAAAAATGTTTCACCTTAAAATATTGTAATTTTTGTAAAGGATGCGATAATTGCTCCAAAAACCAATAGTCTAATATAATACATTACAATATATTTATTTAGGTTTGTTGCATATAAACGTACATATCAGAACTTAATGTGCGCTGAATCAGTGCTATTTAAGGTATGTTAGCAGAGCAAACAGTCATTAACTTAGAAAATATATTTCTCACCGTTCAGATCTGATTTTATAGCGGTGGGTGCTGAAGGTTGTGTCATTTGTCGTCTGCTTCGCGCTAGCTGTTTCGTGGGTATGATTAATACAATGATACTGTAATAATGACACTGTCATTGCCCTTTACCGCTACCATTTTTATTTATTTGCCAGGGTTCAGTGTAGCGAAGTATTACATTACGTTACGCAAGACAAGCTATTACCGCGTTACCCGAATAGACATTTTCATATTGCGTAGATACTTTCGCGCAACTAATATTGCTTACTATATGATCCAAGAACACCTACGCCGATTTACATCGTCGAAATATCTGAGCTGGTGAATATGAACACTGAACGCCAACGAGCAAAATAAATGACTGGCGCGGACTGTGTTCTTGGTTTCTGACATCTGGTTAAATGCTGAATCAACGAGGTGCGTCGACACACGCATTTTTATTTCAAGGAGCCTTCACCTCCCGTTTAGTTCTTTCTGTCTGAATACTAACACTTTGCACTTCCACCTCTTTTTCCTACATGTTGTTATAACGACTTGAATGGATGACTAATTCTCAGAATCTCAAATCTATATGCATCCTCAAGGAGTTTAGAACCCTTACCTTGGAGTTCGTTAATAGCTGAACCCGTCCTGAGCCATCAATTGTTTCCCATCTAACCAAATGGTTAATGAGGTTTTATAGAGGAATTATTATACAGGTATTTTGTATGTGTTTACAAATTAAAATAATATCAATTACTTCATAAAACTACAGAGCTTGTAAAAGTTTACAATTTATATCTAACTGACCAACATGTTTTTTCGTTTCAGCACTAAAACATCAAAACCATAAGTTTTAACAATAAAGCATTAATAATGCTCAGAATACATCTTGTTGGCAATAGGACTTAACAGGTTCAGGCTAAGGCATTCTCAGATACCTTTGGTAGCACGCTTCGTAGGGTTAAAATGCAGCTCCTGTTTCCTTTTCTACATCTAAGTGTTTTGGAAGCGCTAAGAAATTAAATTAAACTTGCTTTTATTTATGGACGCTCTTTAACTGCAGCGGTCCTTAGCGTCCAATTCTATATTGGGCGAGAAAGATGGTAATTTTGCTCAGAGGCCTCTTTATCAGGCTTGAGGTTACTTTAGGTGCGTAAATCTACGACACGGGACTACCGGCTTTATTTCCCTTTCGAAGGAAGCCATGCTAAGGACTTTTGCGCCCGAAAAAAATATATCGCCCTCCGCCGAGTTTGAACCCGCGACCTCGGGAACTAAAGTCTAGCATGGTAACCACTACACCGGACGACAGGAAGCGTTAAGAGCTTCCTTATTACACGTCTTCACTCATCCACAAGATAAGGAAAACAGAAAGGGATAATCATTTTACATGCAAAGAAAAACATTCATTTAATCTTGTAGCCCAGTTTCTTGAATTTATTCGCCTTTATTCTGGAGAAGTAACAATGCGAGTTATCATACGAAATACAGCAATGTTTGAAGTTTTTTAGAAACTCTCGGCTATTTTTCTAATTTTGTGGGTGCTAAAAGTTGCTTTCCCAAAAGGTGTGAGAAATATACATATAATCGCATTCGGTGGTCTATGCCGCACTGTAGGTATAGTGAGTGAATGTTTGTTGATCGCCATAGCAATCCTGGATTAATTCGTACTCGTTGGTATGGAAGTTGTGCATCTATTTTATATTTATCTGTTTATGTTGTCATTTGTTGCTTATTATTTGTTATTTCTGAAATGAATCGAAAATTAACGAAATAGTAACGAGCTTTTGTGTTACAATGTTGGCGATGACCAATTTCTAAAGTTTGGTTTTAGATTTACACCCTACATCTTTTATCTGTGCATTTATATTAACAGCATAGCGTTTTGAAAAACTGTATACCGTTGACTCAATTTGCTTCCTGGTTCCAAATAGCCTGTGATAAGTTATGGTCAAGAACTGAGACGCAAGTAATTGCATATGCAGACAGAAAATATATCCAGGAACAATTTATTTCTTAGGTCACTTTCTCTCATAGATTAGAACAGAAAACATGATTGATTTATAATTCGTTACTAATGTTGCTTGATAATGACAGTGTAAGCAAGTCTTAATATCGATGCCATAAATCAAAGCGGGCAGAACAAACGCATGCTCAGTAATTGCAGCAGCAGTCTAAAGAGGGTTACAGCTGCTGATGCTGCAGATGCCGCTTTGAAACATGGTAGTAGGCAAAAGCTTTCATCACTAATTCTAACTCCAAGTTCCTTATTTGTTATACCTAGAAACAGACAAAATATGAAATTAAAATTCTAAATCACCATTCCTATCATTAATGGGAACAAGTATTTTTAAGTTTTGCAGTGTGTATAATTCAATGCACGTGGCAAAATGTTTCATATTTCGTAATATTTTGATAAAATATTTATCGTTTATGGAAATATTAATATTTCTTCATCTCTTGTAAGATTTAGAATTTTTCGTTCTTATAATATATTTATCGTTTATGGAAATATTAATATTTCTTCATCTCTTGTAAGATTTAGAATTTTTCGTTCTTATAATATATTTATCGTTTATGGAAATATTAATATTTCTTCATCTCTTGTAAGATTTAGAATTTTTCGTTCTTATAATAACTTCGGTTAGGAGTGATCCAGGGTTTCCAGGCATTCTGTTTGGGAAGTTTCAATTCACGTGGTAAAAAAGTCATACGTCGGAATATTTTGGTGAAATCTTTATCTTTTATGGAAATATTCATACTTCTTCATGTTTTGTAAGGTTTACGATTCTTCGTTCTTAAAATAATTTCCGTTAGCATTGAACCAAGTTTCCAGCTATTCTGTAGTTTATTCTGCAGGGAAGTTTTCTGTAAAGCACATTTAGAATACCCATGCTACTTTTCCAGGAAACACACATGGCAAAACCCACACCACCTTTTCCAACAAGCTCGTTGCAGTTGAGAAAACGTAGCATTTCTTTTATGTGACATCGCGTGCGAAATTAAGCACCTTCTATTCATGAACAGTTTTTATTTTCGCATACCATTGCTTATACTGTTACATTGCAATCAGTATTAAACAAGGAGAAAGCAACCAGTAACTTATTTTATTTTATTTTTAAGTTTAAGGGTTTTAAAATGATTAAACTCTAAAGCCTCCATGTAATTTGTTGTATTGCATTTGATATTTTATTACTAAATATGGACAAAAGTATGCAAAGCCTCTTTTTCTTGAATTGATGAAGAGAATATGCTCCAAGCCCTTTAAATACAGGATATTTTGTACTGAAGGTGTATATTTCATAATATTTGGGAATTTGTGTTCATATTTTCATATTTGGCAAACATTTCTTATTTTAGCATATTTTTCTTCCTATTTTGCCTGTCTCTAATTATAAGTAAAGCTAGTTGATTTGATACGTTCTATTTCTTTGTTTTAAGAAGAGGTATTCAGCTTTAGCTAACTGCAAAACATTGAAATCTACACTTTCATAATTCCCTATCCTCAGTTGTCATTAGTGAACATGAATATTGAAAGGTATTGAATCTTGTATTTGCAAAAATTAACATTGATTACCGTTAAATTACTCCGAAATGCCAGGCAAACTTAATGAAAAGCTCAAAATTGGGAAAATGTAACATTTATATAACTATATCGCCTTGTCGCAGTGTGAGAAGCATGGTTATACACTCCAATTCATTATGAATATGTGCAACGAAACGTGAGTCATAGAATTCAGAAACTTTTTATGTGTAGCCGCTTTCACCAAATTCCTTTATGTACAGGCTAATGTGGCGTCAAAACGCATCTTTATACGTTAAAGGTGTCGTTAAATATTATTTGTTTTACCAACATATTTCTTCATTAACTACGGAAGCATAGTGTCCAACAAAGTGTCTTTAAAATGTAAATGTTTCTTTACAAATTACTTCCTTTACTAAGACATTCTTTCGTTTCCTATCGAAATATTTAAGCATTTTCATTGAGATGCAGTTTCCACCTTAATTTTTCATAAAATATAAAATTAATGCTGGCATTTTATTGGCCGCTGATTACTAGTGACGCTTAGCAGCAGCAATGGAACTCCATAAGAGAGCACGCGAAAATAATTTTCCTGCAGCTGAAAAAGGCTTGTCGGTTAAAGAACTACCTCAGAAAGACCTGATGGAGTGAGGATTTGCAGTATAATATTCCTATAACACCAAGAAGATGAGCAGTATTACAGAAATCTTGAATTGCTTTAATTTGTGTTATTATAATTAGTTTTCTGTACTGATGCAATATTACCTGACGCTTTTAACCTTGCCCGTGTTGTAAGTTCGACATTCCACTACTTAACTAATATCAATTATGTTTTCCCCCTAAATTATTGTTTTTCTGTTTGTCAGTTCAAGATTTAGAGCTAGTGAAGGACATTAAAATCGTATGTAATTGGGTTAAATTTTATTATTTCCATCGTAGATTTGAAATTATCAGTTTGGCTAATTATAATTATTATATAGCAATAAAACTTAAATGTTTATAATTAGCATATTTTAACAGAATTGTATCCAATATTAAATGCGGTACATAGTGTTCTACTGATTTCGAAATATTACTCGTTAGATGGTAAGACAAATGGCGAACTTAGGGTACACAGGTATGCTAACCTTACCAGATGCAACTCCACTGTTTTAAAATTTTAGAAGTAAAATATTAAATGTCCCCCAACACAATTGTTTTCAATGCTCTGGAATATTAATGTAGTTATACCAATTTTTACCATCCCAACTAAACATACAATATTTATCAAAATAAAGTTTCCTAAAGTGGTAAACTTAGGGAAACTTACCTCATATTGTAGTGAATAGAGAAAATCGTGTGACTGTAAAACATTCGATTGTTAGTTTTTAAGTGAGCTGTGCATAGACTATGGCCAGTAGTTAAGTCCCCTCTTTATGCAAGAGGATTAACGATAATCTGGCCGTTAGGTGGCGTTGGTGTCGCGTTAATCCATCTTAATCAGCTTTAATCCGCTTGTAAGTTCGAAAAACTGCCACTAGCTGTGATTATTAACGATAATCCGCTTGCTTAAAGAGAGGACTTTTTAAATTCTTAATTTTTATTTTTTATTAAAACAGGATACAGAGAGATACAATTATGGATATATTTATTGTAAAACAAGTACACAGAAGAAGCACTAAATACACATATGGATGATAAATTATGAATACTGTGGGGGAAAAAGCACTATATACACATATGAATGGATGAATACAAACAAATGGGTATATATTGCATGTATGCACTGTTTATGTCTGAGATGCATTGTCACACATGTTTACCCACTCATGCACGAGCATAACTTTAAAAAATGTGGTGTGCTTGGGCGGTGGACATTGGACGGTGATATCTTGTTCTTCATCGCTGTAGTCGAATGCGAAACACGTGCCAACGACGGAGAGGATGGGGGATGCAGGTGATGAGGAGGTGTGAAAAGTTGTCGCTGAGATAGTCGGCGGGAGTGGATGGGCATGATGAAGTCTGTGTCGAAGCTGATGGCGTGGCAACCTGAAGCGGTGACTTGGTTGCAGAGTGCTGATTTAGCGTTGTTGTTGATGTAGATGATACAGGTGGCATCTTGTTGGAAGATGTTGATTTTGTTAGGAACACAGTTCACGTGAATAACATCGGTGCGATCGATGAATAGTTTGATGGTGACGGTTTTGACGTGGCCGAAGAAGGTGGTGCAGGAGGAGATAATGCGGGTATTGGAGGGAAATTCTCCTTTGGTGGAGAGATTGGGATTGAAGAGTAGTTTGAGGGTGAGATTGTTGCCGACGAAAATAGGGTCGGTTTCGCAGGCCATTATGCGGAGGTGAACTGTACGACGTAACGCTTGAATCCGCTTCGGAGTTTCTCTTCGCCTTGGTAGATGTTGCAGAAAGGGTTGTTATTTAGGTTTTGCATGAGTTCGGGAGTGGCTTTTCCAAATCTGGAAGGGAGGAAAACCTCGGTATCGTCGTCTAGTTTGACGACGGTTTTGGCTCCGTAAATGGTGTCGATGGATTTGACTCTCTGCACACGGTTTGGTGCGTTTTCATGTAGGGAAGAGACGCTGAGTATGTTGCAGCTGTTGGATAATTCTTCAAGCTGGCGAAGGGCGTCCATTTTGGCAGAAGCGGCAATCTTTAACAAACGGAGCTGGACCGTCGAAATGGATGCATTGGGTTGGAAGGTTGTAATGCTTGGTGCACCTTCGGTACGGAGCACGCACTTCCTTGGCGTCGATGGGAAGCTGATGCCAAACGACGTTTATGTCGTATGGAGGGTAACGAGTGAAGATGTTGTTACCGTTTTGCAAGAGCACTTGACGTTCTTGGGGCAGGAGCACCTCTAGGCGTTTTCCGTTTTCGAGGTACATTAACAATACGGCGAAGCACCCGCAGGTCATGAGTTATTTCTGCCGGCGTATTTGCGGAGAAACTCTTGGATCTGCCGGTTAAGTTCAGCGAGGTCTTCGTAGAAACCCTGGAAGCACAGCTGGCACAGATGACTGAGACGTTGACGGACTTGGCAGCTGCACGTGGGATGGAAGCATAAGGAGCAGTGAACAACCGCACAGGGATCTGCTGATATGACACGACGACAACTGAGCACGGACTACATGCCAAACGTGGAGGGGAATGCTTATTTGAAGTCTGCATCCGCAGGAAGGTAGATATAGAAAACGGACATCCTGAGGAAGCGCTAATGAATGTGGGAAAGGAAGTGAGTAGCGGAGTAATAGGAAAGCGGACATCCGCAGGAAGTGATGGGGAGATATGAAAACCGGACTTCCTCAGGAAGCAATAATGAGTGTGGGAAAGGAAAGCGGATATCCGTAGGAAGTGATGGGGAGATATGGAAAACCAGACATCCTGAGGAAGCGATAATGAGTGTGGAAAAGGAAAGCGGGCATCCGCAGGGAGATGTTGAACGATAGGAAAAGCCGCATCAGCAGGAAGCGATAATGGGAGGATTTGAATTGGAAGGAAATAACGGTGGATTGGAAAAAACGCAAACGTTGCTTTTGCGATAGCTAATTATGACTTGGTGTTCTTCTTCTTGCACGATCGATCTGTTTTCAAGGACGCTGAACTTCCACTTGCCGTGTATAAGATCGGGTAGGATATAGGGCGGTACATTGCCCAAATGTACCGTTAAGCATCTACCGAAGCACATGCGATCTTGGTGTATCATTTCCTGCATATTAGCTACGGAAATGTACTGTTGTTCGAAAAAAATGATGTATAATCCCCTTTTGGCCACAAATTGGAAACATTAATGGGCCGACTGGTGCTCTTCTTCTTGAGGATTTGTTTTGCAGCAAGCCCATACATGAGATTTGAAATGGATATAGTTGAAACTCATGCTGGAGAAGACGATATGAATTAGGCTCTCGCAGCAGTGAATTTTGACGGACACAGGTTTTCCGTCGTAGGTATGTTCGACGAAACGGAGTGCATAAGCAGTATTTTGTTTAGGATGCCCCTATGCTTCGTAATTTTTAAACACCTTGGTTCCCTCGCAGTGCACGGAGACGTGGTTTCTGTATCTCATGCTGGAGCTGTTGATGTGTCCGTGGTTGAAAGGCGACTGAGGGTTATGTTCGAGTGATGTTTCGAACGAGGAGAGGTTTAAGGTATGTTCTATTTCCAGGAAGGTTCGAAAATTAGCGCACTGGATATACTTGGTGAACTGGATAAAGTTTGTGGAATCGAAAGGGACGTTGAAAGCGTAAACGAGGTACTTGCGGAATGCCTAGATTTGATTTTGCACGTCCATTTCTTCTTTTCTCTTGTGATACAAGATGTCGCTAATGATTCGTTGCAAGCTGTGCAGTGCGTCCCATTCTTGCAGGGTGAGGGAGATTCTGTTGCCTTGCAGATCTTTAAAGACGATGTTTAGCTTTCCGAATGCGCAGCTAAAGAGGGGCGAAAGCTGTGCGCAGAACTGATACTCTTATACATGTCCCTCGGAATGGTGAAGGCGGCTATGCGTGATAGACTTGGTTTCGGCGAGCTTGTTCCATTCTGTGGAACTGAGGACGACGGCGTTTCGTTTCCCGCATTTTGCAAGGGTCACCACGAGCTTTTGAGGTGAGGCGGGCGAGAAGCCTACGCACACGTACTTGGTTTGTTATGGACTAAGAAAGTATATGTCAGAAAGGGGTCCGATGAAGGGAAGTTCCTTGGACAGTTGATCTTGCGGGTTGGCGGGATGCTCCTCGATGATAGTAAGCTGTCTTTTGGCTGAGGGTGATTGAGCCGGCGTTTGTGGACTTAGGGCACTGAAACAAGAAAGAGCGTGATAGAGCATTGTAGGATGGGATGAAGGAAAGAAAAACCGGAGAGAGAGAGAGAGAAGGAGTTTGCTTACCTGGGCGGTGTCTGTGCGGGTTCCATATTTCACTGCGAATAAGGCCGAAGGCATGCGCATGCCGCTTTATTGCAGCAGGAGCGAGTTCTGAAAGAACATGAGACAGAGAGAATGAGCACCACAGACTATGATGTGATAAGAGGTGGTGTTCAGACAGTTTGTTACCTATAAAGGTTGACACGTCTGTAGAGCGCCGGAGCATTTTGGGACACATGCGTCTTTGTACGTGTTTTCAATGACGGCATCGTTTTGCTTATAATCGCTGATGTGGAATTTGGAAAAGAACGCGTTTTTGGGAAAGCCAGGGTAGCAGTTGGCGAGATAATAGATGACGTAATGACCGCACGTGGTGCAGTCATACCCTTGCAGCCTTCTGGCATTGTCCGTCCAGCGGTTACCGCAGCTGCCGTTGAGAAACTTTAGAAAATGACCCTCCAGGGGCTCACCATATGTGAGTACGGGTTTTGGCGGACCCGGGGGTTCCCGAGCCACTCATCAACATCACCATCCTTCCACCCTCGTCCGGTCGAAATGGGTTCGTTCTCGTGACCGGTGGACTCAAGGTAGGCTCTCGTGCGTTCTGTGCATTTCATTCCATGTTGCCCCTCGCCATCGTTTATTTCTTCCCTTCTATTTCTGCACATCTCGCCCCACGTCCATTCATTTACGCATCTATTTTCCTTCTTCGCCGGCCTACCTTGCGTGCGAAACGCCCACGAACTTTTAGTTCCTTTACCCTCTTTATTTAATCCTCCGTAAACACAGTCTGACGGATACCCGCGCACTAGGTGCGCAACTAGATGAGTGGGTAATAGCGTCATCCCCACCACCCGGGGTCGTCATGTAGGGTTTGTATCCGCTGTTCAACTGCAGTCCCGCGGGGGCCACTGCATGAGCTGCTGACTTCTGACGACGATTGGGTCCCTCTGTCTATGTTCTGGGAGGTGTGACCCTGGGGTGAGTTTGATATAGATAGGCCACTCACCCAAGCCGGGGTAACGCCCGTGAAGTCAGAGCCCGAGGTCGGAGACGGTTGCAATGGTGGAGGATTTATTTCGCTATGTGGCGCTTTTTCTCCATTACTCACAACAAGCGCCGAAAAGTCTATGTAACAGAAGTAGCACCCCCGACATTTGGTTGTTACTTGGTCATTTCACGTACAGAAGAAGGACAAAGTTTTGAGAAGGTGAACCCTTTCATTATTCAGAAGGGCATTGACGCTATTGCAGGTACGGTTCAGTCGTGCAATCGTCTTCGAATTGGTTCATTGTTGCTTCAAACCAAATCCGAACAACAGAGTAAGTCCTTTTTGCGCGCCACGCTTCTCCACGATTATTCTATCCGTGTCGAGAAGCACCGCACCTTGAATTCCTGTCGAGGCGTCGTTACCACCCATAACCTCGATTGTATGTCCGACGAAGAACTTGTCGACTATTTTATGATCAAAGGTGACAGCTGTTCATCGAGTGCAGGCTAAACGCGACGAAATTTTGGTACGAACTCGTACCCTGTTTATCACTTTCGATGGCGTCGATCTGCCCACGAGTCTTTCAGCATGGTACGAGCGTATTGCAGTGGGGCCCTATATACTTAGACCTCTGCGTTGTTTCAAATGCCAACGTTTTGGGCATACGCAAGTCTCATTTAAGATTGCCGTTATCAACTGTGCAACATGTAGCCAGCTGTCACACGAAGGTACCTGTTCAACAGCCCCCTTCTGCGTTAATTGCAAAGGGTCTCATTCTGCTTCATTTTCCGACTATCCGGTATTTGGACGAGAAGGCGATCCAGGAGATCCGGGTAAAGGAGAAACTCTCCTTCGCCGAAGCCCGGTGGCGTTACCATGCGCGCCAACCTTAGCTCCTGCGATCCGGAACATTCAGCTCTGTTGTTGCCTCGCCAGTACCCCATAAAGGTGCAGAGACACAGACCTGGACCATGACTGCATTGACCGCCACTACCATCCGGCCGTCCGACTCTAGCACGAATATTAAGCCATCTAAAGCTGGTCCTATGCTTCTGAAGTCTGAAGCCACCGAAAAGAAGCCCAAGCAGAAACTTCGCAGGGAAGATTTCCTTAAAGACCCTCCGCGTGCGCGCGGCAAGAAAAGTTCATCTTCTCCTCCACCTCCTCGAAGGTCGCTGTCCCAGGATGCTCTTGCGACAAGCCGCGCTCAGCGGCCCCCTTTAACCATTGCCACCCAGAACCTATTTTCGGCGCTTGAGTCGGTTTCTGGCTCTGAGCGCGTGGGCCCTCCCTTCGAGAAGGCTATGGAGTCTGACCGAGCCCAAAGGTTAAGCACAAGGTAATTCTGAGCCGTCCTTCTAAATAAGAGGTTTATCCCTTTTATTTATGGCTATCCTGAGCTGGAATTTACGTAGTGTACGATCGCATAGGGCGGAACTGCAACTTTTATTGCGTTCCCATTCGCCTATGGTCGTGTGTTTGCAGGAGACCAAGCTACGCCCTCACGACCCTTTTGAGCTCCGAGGGTATACTCCGAGACGCTACGACCTTGAACCGGCTGAGGGTACTGCTGCTCATGGAAGTGTCAAAATATTAGTGCGTAACGACGTTCATTTTCAGACTCTCACGCTTACGTCCGACTTGCAAGCTCTTCCCATTAGACTTCACTTACCCGGTTTTGTCTTTTCTGTTTACTCTGTGTATTCGCCTCCATGTTCTCCCCTCGCTCCAGCGGACATTCGAGCTCTCCTATCCGCTCTCCCAACACCATTTCTTCTGTTTGGAGATTTTAATTCCCATCATCCCCTGTGGGGTTCGGCAAGGGCTTGTGCTAGGGGAACTCTTTAGTTTCGACATTTTCTTACCAGTTCAATTTCTCCATTCTCAATACAGGTGAAGCTACTTTTATTTCTGATTCTTCTGGTACATTCTCTCACCTGGACCTTGCCGTTTGCTCACTCCGGCTTGCTACTAGTCTGCAGTGGAACGTCGTCGCTGACACCTACTCCAGCGACCATTACCCCTGCATCGTTTCTCTTCTGTCTCACCACGTCCATCATACCAGAGTACCTACCTGGATATTCACAAAAGCCGACTGGAGATTGTATTCCAGCCTCGTGTATTTTGACGACCAGCCCTTCACAGAAAAAAACCAAATGGTGCAGCACCTTACGTCTACGATTCTATCTGCCGCCGAACGCGCAATTCTCCGCTCATCCTCTCAACCTCGGCGTCTACCTGTTCCGTGGTGGAACGAGGATAGTCGGGATGTCGTTCGTGCCCGTAGAACTGCGCTTAGTGTGTTTCAGCGACACCTTACACTTGATAATTTGGTTAATTTTAAACAATCGCGCGCCAAGGCTCATCGCATTATTCAGGATAGCAACAAGGCGTCTTGGACTCGTTTTGCCGAGTCTTTTAATCCCTTTACGCCTTCTTATATTGATTGGGATAAACTTCGTCGCTTCTCAGGTAAAGTGTCGAATTGAACTGTGTCTGGCCTTCAGGTTTCCAATAGCACCATAGTGGATCCGGTTGCCATCGCTAACATTCTGTGTGCTGCCTTTGAGGCGTTTCCAGTTCCGACCATTATTCCGCCCGCTTTCGCTCTATCAAAGACCGGTTGGATTCCACCACCTATAGTTTTCGGTCGGCTAATAAAGAGTGTTATAATGAAATTTTCACAATGAGGGAGCTGGAGCACGCTCTTCATTGCTCTAGGCACTCCGCTCCTGGGCCGGACGGCATTCATGTCCTGATGTTAAAGACCCTTTCAGCCGACAGTAAACCCTTTCTCTTACAGGTCTATAACCGTATTTGGCAAGACGGCTTTTTCCTTCCGTTTGGCGCGACGCCACCATTGTCCCTATTCTTAAGTCTGGGAAGGATCGCCAACTACCTTGCAGCTACCGCCCTGACTCCCTCACCAGTTGCATTTGCAAGGTGATGGAGCGCATGATCAAGGGGCGTTTAACATGGTGGCTTGAGTCTCAGAAACCTTTAGCGAACGCTCAGTGCGAATTTTGTCGCCATCGCTCCACCATTGACCATCTGGTGTCTCTGTCGGCGCATATTATGAATGGATTTCTGAGAAAGTGTCAAACCGTGACTGTGTTTTTTGTCCTGGAGAAAGCCAATGACACTTTTTGGAGGGGCGGCATTTTAAGTACACTTCACGCATGGAATATCCGCGGTCGTCTCCTCTTATTTCTGCGGGAGTTTATGACGGACCGCGTCTTTCTTGTACGTGTGGGCTCGGCTTTATCTAGTAGTTTTACTCAAAAGAACGGTGTACTTAGTGTTACACTTTTTGCAATTGCTATCATCCCCAATGTTGATTGCATTCCACCTGGCATTTCCTCGTCCCTTTTCGTCGAAGATTTTGCCATTTATTGCAATTCAAGGCGGACCTGTCTGCTCGAACCCCGTCTCCAGAGCTGTATCGACCTTCTCTACGTCTGGAGTAACGTCAACGGTTTTAATTTCTCCGCCGAGAAATCCGTCTGCATCAACTTCTGGCGCCGGATGGCGTTCCCTCCGCCCTCTCTCCATCTTGGGCCGGAGAACCTTCCGTTTGCCGACGAAGTGAAATTTTTGGGGTTGATCTGTAATAGGAAGCTGTGTTGGATTTCCCAAATTTCTTTTTTAGAAGCAAAGTGTGACCGTTCTCTTAATCTTTTACGGGTTTTAAGTGGCACATCCTGGGAAGGTGATCGGAATATTCTTCTGCGTCTTTATTGCTCTTTGGTCCGATCCAAGCTTGATTACGGGTGTATTGTCTATTCATCGGCACGTCCATCTGTGTTACGTCGCCTTAATGCCATTCACCATCGTGGCATACGAGTCGCTACAGGGGCCTTTCCATCCAGCCCTGTACCCAGTCTGTATGCTGAAGCTGGAGAACCTCCGCTGATCTTCAGGCGTGAGATGCTTTTGTGCAGCTATGCCTCTCGACTCTCAAGCTTGCCTGACCACCCGTCCTTCGAGGTATTTTACGAAGGTTCGCTTGATCGGCAATATTTCATTAGCTCGTCTGCCTTGCTCCCTCCAGGGGTTCGATTTCGAAAGCTTCTTCGGCATTTGGACTTAACGCCTGCAACGGCCCTTCCAAGGGGGGAAACGCGCTTTCCTCCATGGTTGCGCGCTGAGGCCCACTGACACCTGGGCCTCAATGTCGAAGAATGAGGCCCCTTCTTAAGTTCTTAGATCGGCTTTTTTAGTACTTCAGGCGCAGTTCGGGGACTTTCATTTTATATATACTGATGGGTATAAGACTGACGTTGGAGTAGGGTGTGCCTTTGTTTACGGTCATCGTAGTTTTACATTTCGTTTACCCGGGCAATGTTCGATTTTTACCGCCGAATTTGTTTATTTATCAGTCACTTTTATACGTCCAGCGGTACGACTTACGGCACTGTTTTATTTGTTCAGACTCCCTGAGTGCTCTTCAAAGTATTCGTGCGCTGTACAATTACCACCCCTTCGTACAGTGCATACGTGACCTGGTCCACTTGCTTGGCACCTCTGGCATCCGCGTCTTCTTCATGTGGATTCCAGGTTATGTTGGGATGTCAGAAAACGAGTCTGCCGACGCCGCTGCCAAATCGGCGATTTTATTACCCAGATTTTTTACCTCTTTTGTTGTCTCGTTAGATTCGTGTGTTATTTTACGTCACCGCATCCTCTCGCTTTGGCGCGATGAGTGGACAGCCCTCCGGGGGAACAAATTGCGTTAGGGTAAACCTCTTCCGTTAGTCCGGGATACCTCTTCTCGTTCTTCTCGTCGGGAAGAGGTACTTTTAACCCGTCTACGGATCGGAAATTGCCGTTTTAGTCATAGACACTTGCTTAGTGGTGGCCCCTCACCAGTATGTGACCTGTGTGATGCGCCCTTGGCGGTGCATCACATTATAAAAGAGTGTCAGGATTTAGCTACATTGCGCGTTCGTGTGTGTCTGCCTGTTGGCATAGCCAACGTTTTGGCAGACCACGCGCATGCTGTAGAATGTCTTTTACGTTTTATCCGTGAAAGTGGTTTTAGCCGACGCATTTGATGCGCTGAGCGTCTTTTAGCCTGTGTGATTTTGTATTGTGTTTTTAATGGGGGTTCTACGCCCCAGTGGACATAAGGCGCTCGTATCCCGTGCGTTCTACAGTTTTTGACACGTTTTATTCTTTTCTTGCTTTGTTTTTAGTTGTTTTTTGTGGTCTTCACATATGATGCCTTGTTTTATAGTGTTTTTGACAATCCGGTTTTTTACTCTATTTTAGTTTGGGATTTTACATTTTATACTTCGTAAGGGCGCTGATGACCTTAGCTGTTGAGCGCCCTTAAACCGCATCTCATCATCATCATTTAGAAAATGAGGCGATATAGGAGCTAGACCATAGCTGTCGAAATGCTGTCCGTGAACGCTTTGGGCGACAAAGATGCAAACCCAGTGCTTGCCTGGCTGGGTGATGGGGTCGGTGTTAGCGACTAAGGCAAACGGAAGCTTACGAAGGATGGTTATTGCGGGTAGGTATCGCAAGCGAAAACGCCTAAAAAGTGAGGGGGCGTTGAGGGGCAGGTGGATAGAAAGCGGTGTATTTGAACCGAGTTCATGACATGAGAATGGATCTGTTGGTGTCGATTTCGAGGGTGCGATGGATTTCCACCAGCACGAGAAGAACGACTGATTCTACCAACTGTTTTGCAAAATCAACTCTTATAGACACCGAACCGTGGCGCTGACCGGAGATGTAAGGTTCGTTTGCGTTCATGTCTGCATTGAGATGGAAAGCCATGACGGTGTAACCGTGAACATAGGGCTGTTCTGGAGATGGAGTGTCCCTCGTTTTAGAAATGATTGCCGAGTCCGTCTTGGAGGGTTTTAAAGCATTGCATGTAGTGCCCCTTATCAAAGTTGGGTTGAAGGTGTTGAGAGGGTACGGGTTGTCCATTGACGTAGAGTGAAACGTGTTCATGTTGAAATGTTTGAAATTGAAGGGGTCTTTGGTGACGTCGCCGGTGTAGTCCTTATCGGAGGCCATGGCGACCACGAACCTCCATGGAATTTGGCCTGTGAAAACGTCGCTAATAGTCATAGCGCTACTCTCTTTGGGAATGCTGAGGGCGTGAAAGCTCACATCCTTGAGGTGGTACTTTGCATTGCTCTTTGCAAGCGCAACCTGATGAGCAAGCTTGATGGTGGGAGAGGGCTATCGGCTTTTAGGTGTAGCGTGGCGGACTGAATATCGGTGTAACCTATCAAGGTGGCCTTTTTGGAACACAAATGGAATTGGGGGGAGGAAGGGGTGCGCTTGATGGTGACGCTGACGTTGTTGAGCAGTAATGATTCCTTCCTAAACAAGGTGTTAGATAGGTGCGCCATGAGCTGCACGACACTGCTGGTAGTGGTGAACCTCTTACGAAACAGGAAGCTGGCGTTGGAGGGTAAGGTGTCCATGATTCGCGTCGTGTCTTTCATCAGAAAGCGAACTGTAATTTGGAGCTCATGGCGTCTTCCGAATAATTGAGAAGGGACTCGAGGTACGTTCTATAGGGGTACCCCGTCTGTGGCATGGAGTCGATGATGCAATTGAGCGATTACCTCCACTTGCTGAAACAGGGAATTTAGTGTATTTTTGACGACATAGGTGTTATCTTCGGCTTTGAGATCCGCTCCCTCGCATCGACTATGCGAACGAAGAGCTCCAGGACGACGTAAGTCATGTCGAGGAATTCGTCCGTGTTTCCGGAATAATGAAAAGTGATGGGAGCGTTCATCATAATGATGTTTTGAGGTTTTAGGGATACGAACTGAGTCTCTTACACGTTCTTCTGAACAGGAAGGTCTTTTAACAGGTCGAGTTCGGAACTCATGAGAATGACTGCCTCGGACATTATGAGAAACGTCCTACACCTTTTGCCTGCCGCGTTTCAGCTTAGACTGCTTTGGCTTTGAGAGTTTCGCGCGTTTTACTGCCTTGAGACGTCTGACGCCCGATACTAGCTTCGAATTAATGTTTTCGTCTCCCTTTCGTTTGAGATTCGATTCCGCCTCCTTGAGCCTGAGCTTGAGTGCTTCCTTAGGAGGTCTTCCTCCGGCGGACACGCCGGAGAGCACGTACGCGCCCACTTTAAGTGCCTCAGCCGACCACCTTAACGCCGCTCTTAAAGAAGGGTAGCACAGTTCTGAAACGGCTTCCGAGTGCAGAAAACAGGCCGCTTCCTCGCTGGTAGCGCTTCCCGCGATAGAAAGTGAAATCCCGATGGTCTAGTGCGCCATCGGCTTGAATGAGATAGTATTGCGTGACCGAGTGCAAGTCCCTTACTGTTGCTTTGGTCGGAAGGTGAGAGCTATAAAGGACGATAATCCGTCGGCAAATAGCAGGAGATCGCCATAAACGGTTTTGAAGTCTTGCGTGATGAGCGGTACCAAGGTTAGAGGAGAGAAGGTCTTTTCGTCGGACATGTACGTGTTGTTGCTTTCTTCGTATTACACCGCCACGCTGTTTATGACTTGGACAAATGTGTCGACCATCACGTGTTGTTTAAAAAAAATTTAGTTTTATTTATGGACGCTCTTTAACTACTATGGTTCTTAGCGTCCCATTCTATATTGGGCGTGAAACACCTGTAATTTTGCTCAGAGGCCTCTTTATCAGGCTTGAGGTTCTTTTACGTGCCGTAAATCTACGACATGGGACCACCGGCTTTACTTCTCTTCCGAAGGAAGCCGTGCTAACGATCTTTACGCCCGAAAAAATCCATCGCCCTCCGCCGGGTTTGAACCCGCGACCTTGGGAACTAGAGGCTAGCTCGGTACCACCAGTCCACGGAGGACGACATCACGTGTTGTGCCATAAGTTCCAGAAGATAAGCATTTCTTAAGGGAACCCCATATACGAGTCTACGGGGAGTTTGGGGTCTATCTGCAGGATGATGTCGGTGGAGGGTTCGAAGTACAGCAGCTTGGCCATGGTGGGCGTGAGCGGAAAGCTGTGAATGCGATAAAGCGGTCCGGTGGCTACTGGTGGATCAGGAGTTCCGGCAGTCTCAGAAAGGGTCGGCTGCGCACTTTCGGGTGTCGAAGGAGCGGTTTCCTCTGGTTTAGGCTTCTGTGCAGCAGCGGACGGGGAAAACGCTCCAGTTACCGGGTTGGGAGAGCCCGGGGGCTTTGACGTCTGGTGTGTGACGCCGGGTCTGGGCCTTGGGGATGGACGTTTTGGGTTTCTCGGCGGTTTAAGTTTGCCCGGTGCGTCGCTTATCTCGCTTCGCCAGGCACCGTATTCTTTGCGACGCGGACTACGTTCTCCACGAAACCGTCAAAGGAATGGCAGGAAGTTGGTGCGCATGTGTGACTGCAGCGTTCACGCTGACTGTTCTGTTGCGGTCGTTGTATAGAAAAAAAGGTTTTCCACGTGCAAATTCTGCTCGATGACGCCGCTCGCCCGGCTGACGAGGTGTTTGTGACAGTGCACGATGCCCGGGGGCATTTGCAAGCTAAATTGCGAATGCGTGGGGTGGCGCGTCATCGTGTACTTGGTGATGATGAGCTGTGCGTCGCCTTGAGAAGCGTTGTAGAATTTCACCGTGTATCTAAGCTTGTGCAGGGCCACTTCCCACTCTTCCTGCAGCACGATGCTGTCTGGCAATACGTTGGAAAATTTGGAAATGGTGTTGTCGGTAACGTCATCCATGGAAGCGTTGCGCACTTGAGTGAGCGAGAAGGGTTCGATTTTGATCACATCGAAACGATGGTCGAAGCCTGAACCCACGAGTTAAATTTGGAAGAATAGCCCTTCCAATTGAACAAAAGCTGTTAGTTCCGCCCGAGCCCCTTGGTTTGCAGGATGGGATCGAGTTTGAACGTTTGAAGGAGCTCGACCTTTCGCAACTCTTGGATGTAAAAGTTGCCGTCTATGTCCTCTCCGGTCAGATCCTTGATATTGTATGCCACTGGTGTACCGCGCACGATCTTAACGATCATGAAGATTTCGTCTGTCCAGTTCTGTTCAGCCGAATCCGCAGGGTGTTCCGCTTTTGCATTATAACCTCTTATCGTCTTCCATTCCTTCATCACTTACCTGTAAAGAGATTGCCACAATCGCATGCGAAGGTTATAGCTGGATCTGCTCAATTTATTCTTGGGCTTGGAAGCAGGCGGCCTTTTCTTCTTCTCGGGCAAAAAGCGGTTAACTTTCACGGATCTAGATGGCTCCAACGTCTCGTTCTTTACGCGTACCTCTTCGAGAACGTGAACGTCGTCCTCCTCGCCGCTTTCGATATCTTGAAGGTAGGGCCGTCTCACTTGTGTCACGAGATCGAAATATTTTCCCAATTTATATTTCATTAACCACCACTTTTTGTCGGCAGAGATTTGTCTTTTGCGTCCAAGAACCTCCTTTTCTTTGGCCAGCAATGGTTTTGTCGACAAGGTGAAACTTTTCTACGGATTTCGGATGCGGAGCCACGACGATCTGCCTGCCCAGTTTCATCCCATAAGTTTCGACACGAGCGAGCCACCCAGAGAAGCCAGTATGGGTAGAAGAAACGCCGGTATATATCCTCCTTTCTGAATCAAAATTAACTTCTTTTTCTTCAAGGGTAGCTTTCTGTCGATTAACTTTCTCCAAGCGGATTTGTCGATTTTAAGTAATTTACGCATCTGGCGGGCAGTTGCACGTTATCTCTGCACACGTTCAGCATGCATTCACAAATGACTTTGATCAGATCTCCGTTGGCGTCTTTCAACAACTTCTTGCGCACGGTAGGCTTCGCCTTGGCCAAGACGGTGAGATTTCCGTGCTGCCTCGCTATGCGCACGCTGCTGCGGTTAGCCACGCTCGTCCTACACCGAACCATGTTTGCGCTGTAATGACGCTGGTTTCCACAGGCGCGCTTTATTTAAAAACGAAACCCAACTTATAGGCGTTCGTTGGGGACGAAATACGAGAGCGTCTCGCCCGGCAGTACGCCCGTTCGACACCTGTATCTGACGGGCGTGTATTGCGTGCACTCGATCACCAGAAAGGGTGTGCGGCTGTGCGATGGCCTTCTAGCAAAAACTTCGAGTTCCTCGGTTCGATCTGATGGCACAGCCTCTCTATTTGCGTCTTATCCCTGTTGTTCTTGAACGCCACAATATAGTTTGCATTCAGAGATATCGTTCGAAACTTCTGTCCATGCGGGAACAGGTTCTGCAAAATGTGCACGCTTGTAGTGTCAGTCTCTAGTGAAAAACTTGGACACGTTCAAACCCCCAACCTCGAAGATGAGGTCGTCGAGTACCACGAAATCGTTCTCGTCCACGGAACTTAGCTCGGGCACGCCGCCGTGGGTCTCGCACTCTAGCGGTAGAACTTCGAGTTTCGGCGAATACTCCGGTGGGTTGCACCGCAGCACCGTGTAGGGACGGCGGCCGAACGTGTCGTCGGCGTTGCGTATCAGGTTCTTGACGAAGCTGGACTTTCCGCAGCGCGACGCCCCAGCAACGAGCATCGTGCTGGGAAATTCGAATCGCCTAAGGCTGCGCATGGGCGCACCGCGCGTGTCCCGGTTTCGAAATGGCCGGCGAAGGCTCTTGGCGTCTCATTTATGTGCGCACTCTCTCTTGAATTGGTAGGGATATTAGTCGCAGTTGTCTGCGAGCACTCCCTTGTTCACCACCTTCCTGATGTTCTTGGTGCAAGGCTCGGTGACCAACGTCCACAGCGGATTTCTCGATATCTGGGTCCCTGCAGCGTCACCCTCTTGGCATGATACCTCAGCATCACGTTTCAAATCACGTCCGCGTTCATTCGCTCCAGGTTCCCGAAATTCAAGGTGATGCCATTCATCTTGCACACCGGGAAGGTCTGGTCCGTCTCATGGCACTTGATTTGCAGGCAATACTTCTTCGGCCCCGTGGAGGAGAACCAGGAGACGTAGGCGCCCCTGCCGTACTTCCCCAGCTCGTCGGTCATGTCCCACAGAAAGCGACCCACGGGCGGTAGCCACTGGCCCGGTGCGTACGTCGCTATCACAGAGTCCGAATCGAAGTAGCATACCGGTCCACCAACGCGCGCAGGTATCGGTACAACTGCAAGCGCGCGTGCATGGTCGTGTACGCGGCGACGACGGCATTCCCCGTGGGGTTCACCCTGGGGCTCTGGTCGACGTGCCTCCACACGACGACCTTCAATTTGCCCGTGGCCGAAAGGTAGGTCTGCACCTCCACGACGGTGTCATTTAGCAGTTTGGCGAACCTGTCGTCGTACCGATCGACCAGTTCGCACTTGGACAGATTGTCTCTTTGGCCCATCTTTCTTTAGAAGGAGTTGAGCATGAGCTTGGCGAAATCTCGCCTGCCCGGGTCGAGAGCGAAACGTTCTCGTTCAAGAAACTTCAGCACGTACTCCTGCTTCTTCTCCGGCGAGTCGCAGTCCGACGGCTAACCGGAGGTTTCTGTTTTGATCTTCAAGGATTGGTTCATGTAGCCCTCGAAGAGCACCTTCGTGCCCGACTTCACCTCGTCCAGGACCCACGTCCCCGTCTGGCACCTATCGTCCGACGGGTGACGGCATCGCTCTGTGATTTCCGCCTTCGCACATGCGCACAGGGCGAACATCAGCTTGCCGTTCATGCGAGCCGGCAGCACGGCATGATACAGTGCGTTTGGAGGCAACACGGTACATTTGATCAATCCGCCGTGTATATCCTTCAGGTCGGGAAAGCGATCCAAGTGGATCTACGGGTGTCCCACAGAATACGCTTCCTTTTGTTCACGAAGGGGTACAGGGAGCAGACCTCCAGGTAGAACATTTTCGTTTCGCCCGTCGCCTCGATGTAGGTCTTGGTGCAGTTGGTGTGGCCTCCGAAAAAGGCGTCCCTGGTATTAAGCGGTTTGGGGTGGGGAAAGCTCTTCAATAAATGCCGCAAGCTTGGGGTCGGCCTTCGTCATCTCGTCGAAATCGCATTCCCATATCTTGATCACGTGATACCCGGCTTTTCGGATTTTTGTTGAAATTTGGACGGTGCTTTCGTACATGCCGGCCGCGGTCTATTTTCCCGTGTTATACAGGACCGCGTGGCGGTTGTGGAAACATCGTTTGCATCCGTGATACCAGCAGCCGTGAAAGAAGATAAAACCCGCTTCGCATCGCCATCCTCCTTATACTCGTCCAACTTGTGTCCCAAAACCTTCACCTCACGCCCTCTGAGGGCTTGCTGGATTGTGAAGTTATTCTGCGCCCCCACCCAAGACAGCCATATGCAGGCGATGCGCGACTGCTTGTCCGCCAGGCGGTATACGCCGGACGGCAACAGCGCGATCTTTTCGCGCAGCATATACTGCTTTCGTTACACGCACATGCACGCATCCGCGAATGTGACGTAGTCTCGGAACGGGTAGAACTCCGTTCTTGTCCAGGAATTCTCTCCTAATCCTGGAAACTCCCCGGCTCAGCAGAAACACTTCCATCATGCAGTACGTCGCCATTTCCCGTTTCATGTCTAACACGTACCCCGAGGACGACGTTTCCTCGTGCCACCGCTTGAAGACCCTTATCCCCTTGACCGACACGCCGTTCGGGTAGTAGTACTTTCTATTGGGAATCGAACACATGAAATGCTCGTTTTCCTTCGTGTTGAAGAGGTATGGAAAATAGCCTTTGCCTTCCTACAATCCGAAGGTCTTGGAAAACGAGCCAGCGGTATGGGAATGAAGTTGAGCAAGTCTAGAAACGTGACGTCACCGTGCTTCATTTGGTAGATCGTGATACCGTTCATGATTAGCTCGGGCGTCCCCTTTGGAGTGCCCACCATGTATTTCAATAGAAATATGCCGTCTTAGGCGCGCATGTTGTGTCCACGCGTCCAACCTCGGCTGCGTCACGTGATCAAACAACTGCTTCACCGGTCGTCGGTAAAAACGTGTTCTTTCGTGCCGCACTCGATGCAGTGCGCCATCTTTTCGCAGCCGTCCATGCACAGGAGGCACGCTTGGTAAAGCACGCATAAATTTGGAACGTGCTGGTAAGTGTTCTCTTTGTCCGTGTATGCCGTGTCTTGCGTGCATTCAAAATCTATGAACACGAACACGAAGCGGTTTCTCTTGCTCGGTGAACCATATGGCTGTATGTAGCACACGGGATTGTTCTTCGCGTGAATCTTGCTATTAGAGAAAAATATTTCTCCTCACTGGTGGGCCCCTTTTCTGTGTCTCAAGTTCACCAGCTTATGGTACGACCTGCACACTTCTTCCACGTCGCACACCGACAGCGCCTTCGGGTAAAAGACGCCTTTTTGCGTGTTTCATAAAACATGTCGGCTCTTTAAACTCACGGCTGCACGCCCTGCAGTGTAGGTAAGTTTCAAAGGTGTTAGCACACTGCTGGTAACACGTTGAACACAGGCTTTGGAATTTATGAAATTCCTTTTTGCGCCGCCAGGGGACGTAACACTGGCGGCAATACTACGTGCATTTAAATTACATGTGCACGTCCACGATGGCGTTAAAGTGCCCCTAGTAGTACATGAGGTCAATGTGTTTATGGCATTCCTTATCTGATGCGTACGACACCTGTTTTCCGGAGTGATCTCCGAAGACCGTAAAAGCGTATCCCTTTAACATGGCGTCAATGTGCCTCACGTCGTCGATAGTAAATCTGCCATTCATTTTACCTATTCTCTGGCATAAGTCTAAAGCCTTCTGCTTCTGCAGATATTCCGAACGTCTAATGGTAGCATAGTTGAAGTCGTCATACACCTTGGCTTTGCAGACAGCAATGGCTCTTGCTAAGCACAAGTGGTCTTTGTTGTAATTTCTATGATCCCTTTATTTGCTCTACAGGCATCGCACGGTTTGTACCTCGAACCGGAGACCTCCTTGGTCCCACAAAGATTATTTTCAGCGGACCCCGAGCAAGAACTGTTGATTGCTCTGCATAACTGTTTCAATAGCTTTTATAACAGCATCGCCTTTCACTTGTTCCACGCGTCTAACGCTCATATTGAACGGCTTTGATGGTTGCTGGTCGTCCGAAATGCTTATGCCTAAATATCCGGGCTCGTTCTCCAAAAGGTGTTCCTCAACGAAATTTAAGATGTCGTTAAACAGCAGCGTTACCCATTGCTCCGGGTTTGCATCTTTGGGGCCCGGGATCACGGTAATGTTGCTTTCTGTAAAGCTGGAGAAAAGCCTTTTCATCCTTCTCTGACTATGCGATATAATTTCGAACCTGGGCTGCAATTTTTCGTCTTCGCTCGCCCCGCATTTCGGCTCCATCGTGCCACAAGTGCTTGGTGAAACAACGCCTAAACATTTTACAAAGGAGCACGTTCGATGCACGACAGAAAAGTGACGAATTTGCGTGCACTTTTATGCTATACTTTCTTCAACAGTTACAGTCAACTGTATGGTCTCTTATGTGCAAATGTATTTCTCCTATATAACTACGTCAATCAAATTGCTTTTGTATTCAATGTGGCGCAATCCTGCTATTGCACGTACACGTATTATGCAGAACATGTATAAATATTATTCGTCCAAAACCTATAGTTTCTTCAAAACACCGCTTTCACGCACAAATCTCCCTTCGACAGGTCGCTTATGGTTCCGTGCTTGCAAAGACCACCTTATCGCAACTTCAGTTAAATGCCTAATTTAAAACACCCAGCGATCTTTCTCTCGGGCTTTTCAACATATACAGCGTGTCCAAGACTGCCAGGCAACTGTTTTCAGTTTTCGTGTTAATCTTTCGTTTAGAAATAAACATGCGCTCTCGCCCCGCGTTCCGGTTCGATCTCGCTACGAATTCTTCGTTAAACAACGCCTAAACCTTCTCTCGCAGACCAATACTCTTTCTATACGGCCTGCAAAGTGCTGTATTTGCACCGACTTTTATATTATACTTTTCTACAACAGCTAAAGTCAATGGTATGGTGATTTTGTTTTTGATAACGTATTTACCGATGTGACTGCGAGGACCAAATTGTTTTTTTTTCATTTCATGACTCGCAATACGGCTATTGCACGTACAGGTATTACGCATAAAGCCGTATAAATTTGTATAGACCTAAAACGTCTAATTTCTTCAACACGGCTTTCAAGCACAATTCTCACTCCGGCAAGCAGCTTATCGCAGCCTGCTTTTAAAGAGGCCTTATCGTTACCACAGTTTCCGCCTGCGCACTCAGTTAAATGCCATATTAAAAACAACCAGTGGGTTATCTCACCACCATTTCCCAAGTTGTAATCGAGTCCTTTTCCGGTGCACTCCCGGTTTCACCATTCAACCAACGCAGCATCCGTTTTCGATAAACAGTAATTTTCCTAACCGGCAACCACCAAACCATATTTAAAGAATTTCGTGGTAATTAAGCATCCGTTCCCAAAGCCATTTAACTGCGAACGTGCACTTATATTAGTACTTTAATCGCAGCAGCCATGTTGAAACGCACATAGCACCACCTCCTTTCTCATTTCTTAGAACTTTAATGCGGCGGTCATATTGTGACGCACTTGCCTTCTTCTCCTTTCCCGGCCTTTAAGCATTGGCACTTGCGCCTCTCACCGTCATTCTCAGTCTCGTTCTTAAAGTCTCCGGGGCTAGCATGGATCCTCACACGTTCACGACGACCACCGTTAGCACGGAGGTTTTTTATACATCACCTACTACTGAACGTATGTACATAGAGTTGGTATAACATCTATTTTTCGACCAGCCGCAGAGCACAGAGCATTCTCTGTTCAACAACTCGCAGCAGCAACAGCATCAACACTGCGCTCCTGCCGCCGACGTATACAACCATCCGCTCGACTCCGTGCTACCTCTCTTCCAACTCCACCATCTTCAGCCGCTTCATCCTCTACACCGTGGTTGCCGAATCCGGTGCAGCCTCTGCCAAAGTTTAACGCCACCTTTTACCATCTTCAGCCGGCACCGCCTCAAGCTCTTCAATAATCGCCAACCCACGCGACCAAGGGGTCTTTGGTTTCTCCGGCTTCGTCTCTGCAGGTGCAGGGTGACTCCGGGCTTTATGCTACAACTGCCGAAAGCGCCATTTTCTCTGCGGGGTCCTTCATCACCATTGCTGCAGCGCTCCTCCTTCACCACCTCCGCTACCAACTCATCCCACTCCTTCCTATTCCCTGTTTCATCGTCGTCATCTTCCATCCTTATTTCTTCCTTTTCAACCCCTTATCGTTAACCGCTTTTCTTCTTTCCCAATTCCAACTCGCCATCCCCCTCCTCCTCCAGCGATCCCGATCTCTCGCCAATTCCGCAGTTCACCTCCATGACGCTGGCTAGCCCAACCTCACACTTACCCAGCATTCAACCCGTGTCCCTCAGCCGTATCGAGGTGCAACCTCTCTCTCCGTCTCCTCCTCCTCTCCACAAATCCTACACCGATGTCGAAATAATACGTCTCTCCTTCTCCCCATTCTCCTCCTCTTAACACTTTCACGCCAATTACCCCTTTAAAAATTCATTTCCCCACCCCACGATTCTTCAACCTCTCCCACACATTCTCCTCCTCCACAGTACATCCCCACCACCGATCCAGATCAGTCGCTTTTGCAAGTACTCTCGTGCACGCCTAGCGTGTTTCGGCCATGAAAGGGGGCCCGCAGAAGTCTGTTTACTGCTGCTTCCCCCCCTTCAGAGCTCATCCTACAGCACAGAACCGGGTGGCGTCATACCGTCGGCAGCCTCCAAGACGGTTACGACCAGGGTTTCCAGTCTGTTACCGACAACGACGAGAATGTGTCTGACCTGGCACTACCTTTCATAATGCCAATCACTGCAGCGGCACGGCGACGGCTGGCTCGTCGGGCGTAACCTTTCACCTCGTGCAATCCGCCAAGGACTCCACCACCTAGGGTAACGAAACCACGCATGTCGTCTTAAGGCTGTAGTTTTCATTACGTGTGCTTCTGTGGAGTGTTTGTTATGTGTGTGTGCGTGCGTGTGAGTGTGTAATACATATTTTTAAGGTTCCTTTTTAAGCAGTATTTTTAAGAAAGTTTCAAAAGTCTTGTATTTCGCAAAACAAACATTGCAAGTGCTAACCAAAGCACATCAGCGTTTTTAATTGTATCTCGAAAAACAAACATTGCAAATAAAGACCATTCCATGTGCAAGTGTTAACCAAAGCAAAACAGCTTTTTTTAACTGTATCTCGCAAAACAAACATTGAAACTAAGACATTCCATGTGCAAGTGCCAGCCCAAAGCACAACAGCATTATGTTACCATTGCCATTATATGTTATCATTCAACAATTATACATTGCTGCCCTCTATTTAACGCTGCAACAAACACACTTAAAAGAGTTCATTTTAACGCGTTCCCCCTATACGAGTAACGACATTTTGGTAAATTTAATTACGCATCGTGCAGAATATCTGCAAGATTTTAATTTCTTAGCTCGCCGCGGTATTCTTTTTAATCCGCGGTGCCTATTTTGTCACGCTTATAAAGTTTCTCCAATTCACAATATTCCTAATCCGTATGCCATTTACATACATTTATTTGTAAGTGCCAACCTAAAAAAGTGACTCATTTCTTGCGCTAGTTTCATTCATACTATACGCAATGTTTTGCTGTAACAACAACTCCGGTGTCTGCACTTCATGCATTGCTATAAAGTATGGTCACCGTGCAATGCAAACAACCTTAAACCTTTACAAAGTGTTTACCGTGTGGCATGGACCTCACAACAGTAATGTCTACACGCCCACTTGCATGGCGTGTCAAGCACTTCGCGCTTGCTTTGTGTTTGGTATCCCAATAATTTTCAAACATTTGTTTACCAACAACCGTCTTTCCTGCCCTCGTTGTGGAGAGTAAATCGCCTAAAGGTATGTTATGTGCTCATATTGTTAAATTCACTATTATTATTTGCGCTTTGCACATGTTTGTTTCACCTTTTTATTCAATTTTAATTATAATGCTTATCTTATTTAAAACCTTTGTGTTTTTCATTTACCCTTTTTCATCATATACCCAGGTAGGATTTCCTTTCCCTCTCCTCACATTTTCTTAGCAGTCACGTAAAAAATTATATATTAAAGCATTATCAAACTCCTTTTAAAAATTATATCCTTTTTACAGTTTGTGTATGTGTATTCCCATTTCCCTTTATTCATAATTAACCTAAATAGGGTTCCTTTAACTCTCCTCATAGTTTCTTATCTATCTCAAAATACACTCCTATTATCCTTCTTCAATAATTATAAAGGTAAAAAATGTTTTAATTACTGTTTTCAGTTTCCATCACATCTTGTCACATTTTCCAAATCACCCTTCTCGTCATTCAACTCCTAACTCACACCTCCCAAATCTAACGCAACTCCTCTCCACGCTAGAAATTCCCACTATCATTAACGCTACATCAATCATCTTTGCCAATCCTTTCTTTTATACCTCATCGTTTCCTTTTATACCTTCTCTTCCACACACATATACCATCTATTCTCACCAGACATTCTTCCATCAATCACAACACATTTTATTTCCTCCAGTCCACACCATCTATTCCCTTCCTCCACCAATCGCATCTCATCTTATTTTAACCAATCACTACACGTCACGTCACGTCACTTCCTGTTATACTTACTTTTTATCCCTAATCCGCAATGTTTTCGCTGTTTCACATCCCGACCTCCACAAGCACAACACCTCGCTAAAACCCGTTTCTCTTAATCCAACACATCCATTTCCTGTTCTTTTTCATATCTCCTTACCCCGTCAATCCAATATCCTCCTCTTATCCACTCATCCTCTTTTATCCATTCACTTATCAGTCACCTGCCAATACATCCAACCTCACTTCTTTATCTCATATCCCATCTTTAAGCAAGCGGATTATCCTTAATCCTCACCGCTAGTGGCAGTTGTTCGAACTTACCGCTAATCCCACTAATCCACCGTAATCCATAGAATTAAACCAGATTAAGACGGATTAACGCGACACCAACACCACCTAGCGGCAGAATTATCGTTAATCCACTTGCTTAAAGAAGGGACTTAACTACTATGGCCCATACTAGCTGTATGTAGTTATTTTGTAGCGATTAGCGCTGATGTGAAAACGTTTGCCTAAGTAGAACTGCAAAGAGAATACCATAGCGACAGACAGGAAATCACTAAATGAATGGCAAATGCTTTAAAATGAACACCTTAACTGCTATTACTGCTCCCAGAAATCATTCAGTAGAAAAACGTCCCGCTGTATGGGGTGTTCCGTGTTAGATTCCAGACTGGAGTACAGAAAGTTGTTTTTAAATAAAAAATTTTCACGGTATGCCCAGACTTTGGTTTTTGAATGTGAGAGCACCTTTGTGTGTGTGAGGCGAAGTTATTGGTTACTTAATACGCATTTCGTCCATTAACAAGAACTCAGGATTGCCCCTTGACGCAAACCTGAGCTTACGTGTTAACTCATTTACTTCCCTGATCGGTAATCTAAACGCAGTACCACTGTATGACACTAACTGGTTCCGCAAAGTTGACAAGAGTAAAAAAGAACCTATTTTGATAATGCACATGTACCCTTAAAGGTGCGTTAGTATTAAATTATTTTCTATTATTGCATTATTAATAATAAGCATGTGCAAAAACACGCCTGCCTGGATGGACGAATTGGTGTAAGGGTATCTTAGGGCGACGTTATACCTGCAATGATCCATCATTTCTTAAAATTATTGCTGTACGAGAAAAAGGAAAAAATACTGGGCAAGACAGATGCCACGTCCGAAAATGTTCAGAATACAACCTTCGAGCCTCAGCTGTATTTTGCTGCCTCTCCGCACAAATCGTAACCATAACTGTGTGTTCTTTATTGGTGAACGTTACCTTTTTGTCCGAATGACCAGGCACGAACGCCATGCAGGTGACCTGGCGAGCTTATCAGTAAGAAACTATCACGTAAACACCTGAGTAGTGCAGAAATCTTGCTTCTAATCCAATTAAAGATTCTTAATGTGCAAATGAGGTTCATTAATATGTTAATTAATACTTCGCAATACCGTACCTACCTAAGGAAAACAGCGGTTAAAGAGCTTCATAAACAAAACTCAATTTAAATTCATTAACATCCCCGCCCCATCTACCTTCCGAAAAACGTGGTATGTCATAAGTCTTGTATTGTTTGTTGAACAAAGGATGGCACATGTCAATGTCAGGTGTTATACCCCCTCTCCGTGCTTGCTATTGTCGAAATACGACAGCAATTTACCTTCCTTTGTTGTCCCCGTATGCCCTATCCATGCTGTTGTGGTATATTTATAGTAAAGGTAGTGTGTGCAGGTGGCCTTTGGAATGCTTGAAAGTCCCGCGTGGCGAATCCTGGCACATTCCCAAAGTTTTATAGCAAACGTATGGATGATAATTAATACCTCATTTTTCTTTCCTCCAGCAACACCAAGTAAAACCCAAACCCAAGCCAGAAAATCCTCCAGGTGGCTTTAGAGTGGTGGAATGCTCTCGTGTTGCACAAATACCCTCTGAGTGCATAACAATCAGCGCCATGAGATTTATAACAAACTTAGGGGTACTGACGTGATATTCTTTATAGCGGAAATGAGGTATGCTGGTCGCCGTTGGAATGCATGGAATTTTCATGTATAGAAACCCACCTCATCCCCAAAGATTGATAGCACACTTGTGTATGCTAATTAGTACCACACAACACTTTCCTGTGTCATGAGATACGGTGGGATAATTCCATATTTCTAAGAAAATCTTGAACTCCCACGTGGTGAACACGGCAGCACATACCAAGCACTGCCATGAGGTTTGTAACACACATATGAATGCTGATTAGTAACTCACTCCACTCTCCCACAGCAGGTGTCATGAGATGCTGTGGAATAATTATATTGGTCTAAGAAAAATCCCCGCATTCCAGAGTTGTGATATTCTCAAGAACGCTCCCCCACACACAGCACATACCAAGCACTACCATGACGTTTGTAACACACTTATGGATGCTAATTAATACCTCACTCCACTTGACGTGATATTTTTATAGCGGAGGTGGGGGTACGCTGGTTGCCACTGGAATACGTTCACTTATCACTTATTGCACAAAAACCCACGCAGCACATTCCAAAGATTACTAGCACACTTATGGATGTTAACTAATACCTCACTCCACTTTTTCTCTCGCACACCCAAAGTAAAACCTCCGAATAAAGGCGTATACCTGCATCACATTTACTCAAGCTACAGAAAAAGTATCCGCTATTGGCTAATGAAATACTGTGGAATAATTCTGTCTTTCTAAGGAAAAAACCATTGCATTCCAGGGCTACCTATGAAAACAATGTAATTTCCGTAAGAAAACTCCTCCATTCCAGCAATATATCCGCCTATGATAAATGAATGTGTCGCCCTCATTCAATAGCATCCGCCAGTATATTTATACATAAAGAAACCCGTATTCCATACTATGACAACATGAGACGAGTTTAAAGAACAATAAATTCAATGCCAGTCATCTCTCACGACAGAGAAAGAGGGGGAGAGAGAGAAATAAAGGCGAGTGGTTACCATCCATGTATTTAAAGTAAAATGTTTTATCACACGTATATATACATTGCGTATAAGCGCATATTGCGGTAATACTAAATACCATCGCACAGTCCGATCAAAAATGTTATCGTTAATAATTTCGGTATATAAGAATTCATTGCAAAAAAACATACTTTATTTGCTTTGATAAATATTCTAACATCTCCTGGTATTGAAAGTCCATTCGGAAAACATTACAGCATGTATTCAATACAAAAATCACTTCTCTCCCTAGAGAGAGAGCTGGAGAGAGAGACGTGGAGGAATGCGCTTAGATGCATTTAATGCATTGAAAATTAAATGATATCTCCCTAGAGTCCGAGGGTATATTATGGAAACACTCAGTACGCTAGTACAGCTCTATCAAAAATGCTATTGTCTGTTATTTTGGTATCCAGATAGCACATTTTATATTGAGGGAAATATTCTAACATATCGCGGTATTGAAACCCTATTGGAAACCTTTACATCATTTATTCAATACAAAATCGCTTCTCTTTTACCGAAAACGTGAATAGTTCCTTTATATGCCAATGTCCAAAGAAATGAATGAACAAAAGGCTTTAATTTACAGTAGAATAGTATGAACGAACAATGTTTCTTTGTGCTAGCATGGCGTGTCCCCTCATACAAACCATTCTTTTGCAGCAAGGCAGAGAGACAGAGAGAGAGAGAGAGAGAGAGAGAGCGAGAGAGAGAGGCAGATACAGGTTTTTCTGCCAGTAGTTCCGAGTTTATGGAAAAAATAAAAACCTGGCATTTTTCCTGAGAGAGGGAGACGTGGCAGATGCCCTTACGTAATTTAGCCTAGTGAAACTGAAACGTGGTGAGCACAGCGATCTTATCCTGACGACGGATGCACTCTTGTTGCACTAGAGGTGTTTAGGAACCTCTCGTTGGAGATATATAATTTAGACTTCTACTGGTACCACACCCTGCCAGGCCTTGCATTTGACGCAATGCTCAAGCTCAAGTTGTACATCTTTAATGATGAAGAAAGGCTTAGGTTTTTCGGGTCCGTAATTAGGGTCGGGATGTGTACTGTATCGAAGAGATATGAAAAAACTAATAACACATACCAACTATAACATGGCCAAAATAAAAAAAACAGAGCTATTTAAGCTGTTTTGGTGCAAATAACTTATATGCTACTTCAATGACAGTACTATGCCACACAAGAGATTAAGATGGCTGACAAAGTTGGAAATGGAATCAATAAACTTCTCTGCAGTTGCTCCTGCTTCCAGAAGTGGTTACGTATTGGAGGTTGACCTTGAGTACCCTGAGAAATTCCATGACGAGGATAACGACCTTTCTCTCTGACCAAAAACCGAAATATCACCAGGAGGCCAATACTAGAAACTTCTAGCAATTCTGAGAGCATAAGAAAGATACACCTTGCAATAGAGAAACCTGCAGCAGTGCACTGCTTTAGGCCTGAATCTAAATAAGATTCATAGAGTGTGACATAAACAGTCAGAATGACAGAAATCCTACAGCCAATTAAATACAGAGAGACGTGCAAAGGAAACTTCCAAATTTGTCAGAATTTGTGGAAGAAAATTAATAACTCCGTATATGGGAAATTCATTGAGAATGTTCGTAAATATAATGAATTACGAATTGCTACAAGCAGGAAGCAATGCAAGAAATTAATTGCGCGACCAAATTATATTTGGAGCAATATATTTATGAAAATCTTGTAGGAATGGAGCTCGCCAGATAGGCAGTGTTTATGAGCAAACCCATCTATGTAGGGCAAGCCATCATTGACATCTCGAAACTCATAATGTGCAGGATCTATTATAATGCCATGAAACCTTATCTCCAGAATTTAACCTGATACTACATGGACACCGATCCATTTATTTTGGAGACTTTAGGTAATATGTGCGGATTCATTAAGTTAAATCAGCAGTATTTCGACCACTCTAACTACGACAAAGACAAAGTTTATAGAATCATATCTCAAAACAAAAACGTAACCAGGTTGTTCAAGGATGAGCTTTCAGGGATGCCTATGATGGAGTATGTCCGGTTTAGGTCCAAAATTATATGCCTGCAGATATGAGAACCAAACTGTCATGAGCATAAACAAGACCGGAATGAAGAGCATAAAGTGTTAGCATTATTTCGGCTCACGATACATCATATACTTTAAAGTTATTATTAATCGGTAAACAGCAGCTGGCTTTACGTGCGTATAGGTGCTGTACTGGTTGATACTTTGCCAATAAATGTTTAAAGTGCTTGTTATAAAACTCTTTCCCGGTATCACTCTGCATTTTGTTGGGTGGGTTACCATGTCTTGTAGTATATCTTGCATATCCTTTGCAACTTGAAGTCCCGCCTTGTCCTTTAGCGGTCTGGCATATGCCATTTTAGAGGAGAAGTTGATTACTATGCGGATGTACTTGAAATTCGTTTTGATTCTTGCATCCGGTATCATCTCATCCAAGTCGTTCTGCATAATTTCATGGAGTCCCTTGCTGATAATCTTTCAACGCATAAAGTTTAATCGGGCTGAGGCGTGGAGCTCCATTGCTACATTTTGTTTCACTGTTGTCATGCGGTAATCGTTGCCGTTCTCATTTCTTGAATAATCTTTTCAATTTCTTGAGTATGATTGTTAACGCCGGCCTCTCTGGATGCTACGGGTAGCTTTAGGCGATCCACCAAATCATTAGCGTCGGTCCAATAGATATAGTCTTGTTTCATGTTATTACAATGCTCTTTCCTTTGCAAGCCTAATTTCTTGTGTTTTATCACTAGGGGTCTTGTAACACTTTTATACTAGTAGGAATTACCCGACTTCGGCCGCCCGTGCCTGCTGAAGTTTCTTCGATGAGCATGAGTTACTTTCAGTATTTTGCTGTATGTTTCAAGATCTTCTGTATAGATGTGTATTTCAGCTATGTTCTTGAAGATTAGTTCCCGCAATCCTGGTGTAGTCGCATGCATTTCGTCGCCTACTAGAGCTTTATTATTGTTGAAATAAATGATCTTCCCGCCTATCATGCGGTTTCCATCCTCGTATCTTACCGTATATGATATATCTATTTCACTTCTGTCTCTCTTTTGAAGTTTATTAAGGTAGCTCGAGATTTTGTCGACTTTCTCATCTTTCTGTGCTTCCTCCTCTTGATTGTAATATTATTTTTATGTATTTCCAGTATACCTTGAAGAGGTTCTGTTACTGGTTGAACAGTTTCGCTCATCACTCTCTGGGTTTCAAACTGTTCACCTTTAAGAATACGTAAGTTTTCTTTTATAGTCCTCGTGTGCTTGACTACAGATTCTTTAAGCCTTATGCTCTCGCTGTCCATTTTGAAATGACATTTAAGTAATGCTTTCATGTCAATATATATCTCATTTATCTAGATGCTTTCAGTTTATATTATATTTTCAATTCGTTATTTAGAAAATTACCAACTTTTGCTCGATTTGCCGGAGCAGTGAAGGCTAATCTATCACCACTTGCAATTGGAGCGGTTAAGGTTTCAACCGTTTTGTTGTTTACAGTAAATAATGTATCCAATCTTGTCATAGGCGGTGCTAACGGCGTCATAGAGCAAACAATTACCTCACCGTTTACATTTAATTTGTAGTATTCGAGTCCCGATGTTAGCATATACCTCTGCGAATTCTTTCTGAAAGGCTTCATTTGCAACGTAATAATGTGCTCCTCCTCATTTGCTCTAATACGACATGTTGGAGGTTCACCTGCGATATAAGAGTGTTGACATTATCCATAGCTGTTTTCAGATGTTTATCCACGGATTTCGCCGGGTCACCATAGTTTCTATGTGTTTTCCCATTGTTTCTGTAACATCGCTATTGACAGAACCAACTATGGTGCCTAAATCATAATGTATTTCATTTTGTTTCGTTCCACTAGTGCTTTAACAAACTTTTAGCTGCTGCATCGCTGTCATCGATAGGCTACCTCTCTTATTCTTCTTTTTTGAAATGAAACGTTCCCATATGAATGGAGTGGAGGCGTTCTTGTATTTATATATTCGAATACATGTTTCTTTTTCAGCACGTCGTAATCCTTTTCAGGTGGTAGTGATATCCTCATTCTTATCGTGTCCAGGATAATATTACTTCTAGCGTCATGTTTAAGAGTACTTTTGTTCAGATATTCCATTACAGCGTCATTTTGTACATCTAGAGATTGCTTGATGTGATTCCTAAGCATAGCTTGAAGTTCGCCCATGCGCTGATATGTCGTTTTATCGGTGAACCCTTGTATTTGATTTTCAGTAGAAGTAAGCGCATCCACGTAGCGTTTAGTGGTTGAATCACTGTCTTTCTCAGGGTCCTGAACAATGCACAGTCTCTTGTTCCAGAACTGGCAGTTTACTTTTCCATCTCTGTTTATGATGAACTGGTGTAGTGACCTTATAACTGGCACAGTCCTATGTGAATCGAACCTGTCAATACTCATAACGAAACATGAATGAAAAATTTATTTACCATCCACTTTAATATATACATAAAATCCGCTCCTATATCGACCTTTTTTCATGGGGAATTCGGGAAATATCACCACAAAGGGTCTCGCTTCTGAAGGGCTCTCCCTAACACATTTACATAAATCTTAAACTATGCATATGACATGTCTGTGTTTATATAATCTTCTTATATATGCTTCAAGTTTAAATTGTCTTGTCTGTAGAGTATAATCATGTTCGCATTATCCCGAATTAAATGCTTTGGTACTTTGGCATAGTGCTAGATACATAGAGTCCACATTTTGATGTCTGCCATGCAGCAAAAGGAGGTGATCTTATCCTGTTTTTCTGTGATGACATCATCAAATATAAATATTGAATTTTCTTTAACTTCTGATAGATGCAAGACACTTTCTCCGTCTTCATGAGTATTCACTCCCATATCTCAATGTCTTCAAGCAGCTTAATGAGATATTGATGCTTTCACTGATACGTGACTTTGAATAAATGTGCAAGTTGTCAAACTATAGGCCATTCTCATGAAGTATCATATTCAGTAATACATTTGTTTTTCCAGCGATGGAGCTGCCTAGAGTAAATGCTCTAATCTAATTTCAAATCCAGCACCTGAATAGTCAGGGGCAATCTTGCTTCACAAGTATCATCTTATCATATAAAAAAACAAATCATACTTAATGTATACTTGCGAATCACTGTAAAGTGAGTATAAAAGAACAAAGCAATGATGAAATCAATTTGTATACCATGAGAGCTAAGAGGTTTAAGGTCGCAAGAGGATTCGAGTTAACTAACTCTCTCATTAATCGACTGCGATTTGAAGCACATTTGCCTGGTTACAGATATTGTGGGCACGGAATGAAACTAGAAAAAAGATTAAAAAGAGGCGACCCCGGAATTAATCCCTTAGACGACGCGTGCAAACTTCGCGACATTGCCTATGCCGAGCATAAGGACTCAGCTTCAACAAACATTGCCGATAAGATCTTGGCGGAAAACGCTTGGAAAAGAGTACAATCGCCTGATGCTACATTAGGCGAAGTTGGCAGCGAGACTAATAACATCAACTATGAAGGGAAAGGTGGCTCTTGGTGCTGGCTACAGGAAGAAGAAACGCGGTGGATTTCTGCCTCTGATACTCATTATTGCAACTCTAGGCGCTGCCGCTGGAGGCGCAGCACAAATTTCTATGTCAATGAATAAGTAAAGGGCTGCAGATAAACACCAAGCAGAAATGATTAGACATAACAGGAAGATTGGAGCAAGAGGAAAAGGTCTTCGACTGAAGAGGAATAAGTCGAGGAATATCAAACGAAAGAGGCTTCAGAGCAAGCAAGAGAATTAAAAAAGCTCGGGCAGAACGAAAACACTTGTCCCAGAAAAAGCCTTGAGAACATTGATTTCGCATTGTATACGCAATGTTTAAATATTCCTCATTTTAGAGGTGTGTAAATAGAGAGAGGTATCGTCAATCTTGACACTTCAGAGAATGAAGGCCCGCATTGGATTACTGTAAAGAAGAACGGCGACGCTGCATTTTGTTCCGATAGCTTTGGAAAGTTGAAGCCACCGAAAGAGATAGAAAGCGACCTCAGCGGTGTTAAGGCATTGTATAATACCAATAGGTTTCAGAGTTTCAGCTCAGTCATCTGTGGGCACCTTTACTTAGAATTTCTATCGCAATGAGTTATACTATCGTTGCCAGCGGCCATGAATCTGTTCTTATTACATACCTGAATCCTCCTCTGCAGATAGACCCTAAAGGACATTATGCGATTGCTCCATTGAATTTTGAAAGCTTCTATTATATTCCCCGTGGTGATCGGAGTAATAATCAATTTCAACACGTTTACAATGATGAACTTGAGGTCATCGATATACCGAATGGAACTTGTGAGACTGCAGATATTAATGAATACAACAGAGATAAGCTAAGGTTGAATGAAAATGCCTTCTTTATTCGGCCTAATAATACCATCAAGGCTAAAATTGAATGTCGTTTAACTGTTTATTTTTACAATGAGTGTTCTATAGGATCACTCTTAGGTTCCAGTTATAATAAAGTTATCCCAGCTAATCAGCTAGCTGAATCTGATTTCCTGGTAAACATATTTAAGGTGAGCATCCTACTAATTGACTACATATTGCACCAAGCTCTTACATCGATGGTAAAAGCGGGCACTCGATCTACGGGATTTTTCCTTCTGTCCAACTTGAATATTATACTTTTAAAGAACCATCAAATCCAATTTACCTGCCTATCATAGACACCAACATTATAGAGCAAACCAGTCTTCGAGTAGTGAACCAGAACGGGAATATCGTCGACTTCAGAAACGAAGATATAAGCTTAAGGCTTCACATCCGCTGCAATGGCAATAGATTTTAGAAGAAGGATGTCGCCGAGGATGTAATAACGGAGTGATTCGACACTCACGTCGTACATTGCATTTGACGCCCAGAATGCTAATATCACACAGTCGCAAGTTCTTCCAGGCATTAGGATACAGAATCCTATAATCATGGACGTCTTCAATGTTACCGAGACACCCAGATTCGACGTCAAGATCACCAAAGAAGTAGAGCATGTGTTTCTGCCATACAATACATCGCTCTGAACACAAATGACGAGATTAGAATACTTTGCCAAGATGAGGATTTGTATACATTACCTAACGGTGTTATCTATACACAAAGGGAAGTATTACTAAACCAAATGGAGCAGCTACTACTGCAAAGCTTGCCAATAACGCTATTGCATTAATGTTTAAGGAGATTCGACTGGATATGAACGGATCAACTACCTATTCTTCGAACCAAACCCGGAATCACATCAACTCTACGCAATTATGCTGCACTCAACCCCATGGAATCTGCCCGCCTGCTGAATGCTGGATGGTGCTATCCTGGAGAAGACGTTGACATTGTACATGCAACGAATGCAGCCTTCAATGCTACGGTGCCGCTGTCGATGATTCTGGAATGTGCAGCCAAACACAAGGATCTCATTCTCAATAAAAGGTTTTAATTGGTGTTAATTCGATCCAAGGTCTATAAGTACTGTATTATGACACCTCAGGGGGAAGAGAATGCTACTTTTAAAGTCATGCGAATCGAGTGGAGAATGACAGTGATTCTCCTTTCTGATTCTGAAAAGGTTGAAATCCTCAAGATTGTCAAGTCGGACAAGACGCTATTTCTCAGCTTTAGAACCATGGATCTGCATACTCAACTCGCTGTGTCGCAAACTAAATCATTACCTGGAATGTTGCAAAGACATCGAAAATACCAAGATTTGTCATTTTGGGTACTCAGATTCAAGATCGAGTAATGCATCTAAAGACTGTTCCCTGTTTGATCATTGCAACATAACTCACTTGAGACTTTATCTCCATTGTGAATGTTATTCCTACCACGACATGAACTTGGACATTGGAAACTCGAGATTTGCATCATTGTTTTAAATGTGTTCCAAGTTTCAAAACTCATATTATGAAAAAGAGAATTACCCATTATTGAAGAGAAAGGATTTTCTTAAATATGCAACAATTTTTGTTATAGACTGCTCACATCAGCCCGAGGAGGTTGTAAATGTGGCTGTCAACAGACTCGAAATTCAAGCTAGTTTAAGTATCCCTGCAAAGACCTCTTTGTATTGCCTGATAATTCGTGATAAAGTATTCATATACAGGACTCTGACACATTTGATGCAACCTTTGTTTTAAATGAATCAATGCACTGTAAGGATTTCCTTTTCATTAGGAATGTAAGGATTTTAATGACTAAAGAATTTGTAAAAGGTCATACATTCCTTCTTTTTAATGCCTTTATCATAGAATTCCAATTCTTTCCTCCTCCAACTCCTCCTTCCTACACATGGCATTACACTTCCAATGGATAGGTTACCTAGATGGTAATGTATACATGATTCAAGTCTTTGTTGTTTTCAAATTTCACCGCTATTTAGAAGCATCTCACAATCATTTAAATTAATGTCCAGAAACCTGATTTTATCGTTTTCTACATAAGCAATGCCATTATAAGAGAAAAAAGTATCTTTAATATATTCTATACTTGGGCACTTTCTCGATTTGAGGTATGTTTGGAATATTGGGCGACTCTCTCAAATTATCTCCCAATCATGCGTTGTAATGTATACACAATTCTCTGGTTTTTCACAATGAGCACTGGAATGTCGTAGAAGAGACCCGGCTTAACATTGCTGCCTTTCGGGATGCCGACGTCTCGGAGCACGCTTGTTGCCTGCATGTTTCTTGGGGGCATTGATGCTGGTTATTCTATCCTCCAGAAGCTTCAGTCCCGTTTGTAGATTAGCAAAGTTGTTCTTATTATTTCCGCATCTGAAACATTACACAACGAATGTCTTGAAAAGAGCATGGTTTCTTTTTTTTGGAAATTAGGTGGCCTGAAAAGAATTACATTTCTTAGATGTCAGAGAAATGAAAATGCAACTTTTTTTCTAGTTATGGGTATACTCACATTAATGTTTTCCCGAGTTCTGCCTGCCTGCTCGGGGAAAACTCTGGAGTCATCTGTGTTAGGTTCCTGTCTACTCGGGAATTGGACTCCTAACCGGCATCTATATGATTAGTAGCCTACGCGGATACTGAAAGAGAGTATTCCACTACATTCTTTGCTCCTCTATTCTCCGAATCTATCTCGTTTTAGGTGCATGTGTCGTCATTTGAATTCAGTAAAATGCCATAATAATATCCATGATTAGTTATACGGAGATGCAGAGTTACGTTTGAACCGATCTACTATAGTACCTATGTACGATAGTACCGATGTACAATGGTACCAGTGTACGCTAGGATGTATTGTAATGTAGTATTGCATATGCAATTAGTTTTACACTGCTACATTGAATTTCTCTTTCTGAACTGGTATACGCTGCAGTTCTCATTGCACGGGAAGTATGAGGTCATCTGATCGTGCACCTCCGACTTGTCGCATAGGACCGCGTGAATATATTCATTTCAGTACTCTGAATAACACGGGGAGGCGTGGCTTGAAACGATGCTATCCGCCCCATCGTCACTTTCTGAATCAGCCACGCTGCAAAAAACTAAATACTATTCAATGAGACATTTTATTTTCACACTATAAAAGTTTTAGAAATAGCATTGATGCAAATCTGTACTTAAGCCACACTTTTTTGTAGACGGGACAGTTATCCATGTATATCCCTGGAGAATACATCTGGTCATGATATGAAGGCATGTTACACATTATAGAGTGCATGAGGCCATTGCATGACTTTTTATGGTAATAAGTGTAATGATGTGCCTCTTCTCCGCACTCGCTTCAAAAATCATCCATCGTATTATCTTCGCCATTACACGTCAACTAATACTTTAAGCAGGGGCAAATGAGCCCCTTATATGAGCGAAATCCGGTTGATTACGTCACATATAATGGCGGTGGTGGGGTGAGGGGTCCACGAGAAAATGTTCTATAGGCGTGTTCTTTTATTATGGTACAAGCGAATCGAGAGGCGGTTGGACCGGACGGAAGGGAATGCTGAGGGGTGAATGATGCAGGGTTTACCAGGTCTTATTTCAGAGGCGGAAATATTCTAAGATTTTGATGGCGTTGTTTGGAAGAGCTGGGCGGGCAATTTGCAAAGCAAAGAATGAAATGCTGAGGGGGAGGGGCACAGGTGTGGATTTCATTCCACGCAGGTGCTTGGGATTGCAGAATGCTGAGGGATGCAGGTGTGTGTTTGGAAGAGTGGGCGGGTAGGTGCAAAGCAGAAAGTGGAATGCAGAGGTGGAAGGACGCGTGGTTGCATTTCATGCTACGAAGGTGTTTGGGTATTGTGGAATGCTGAGGGGGAGGGAAGAAGAATGAAGTTGTTCAGGACTATGTGTGAATAGAACCCAGTCCCTTTTTCAGAAAGGATAACAAAAGAAGATAAATTAGATTTGTCTTTCACTGGAAGGGGCCCTGTCACACATTGTGCACCAAACAATAAACGATTAATGACGGATCAGGTACAAAACAAAGAATGCGAGGGATAAGAAGGCGCAGGTGTGTGTTTCATATCACGCAGTTGGTTAGGTATTAATATAGCGGAATGCTGAGGGGGAGGGAAGAATGATGTAGGCGTGCGTTCCATGCTCGCAGGTGGTTAGGGTCGCAGGGAATGGAATCATTTCTTCCTTTGGGCAACATAATCAGATTCATTACGGTCGTATTTTGACAATAACAAGCATGGAGGAGGGTTATAATACCTGGCAATGTCAACCGTCATCCTTTGTTCAACAAACAATACAAAATTTATGAAACATTACAATGTCAGGAAGATAGCAGGGCGCGGGGTTGGTGATGTGAAGTACTAATTAACATTTTAATGAGCCTCATTTGCATATTATGAACTTTCAATTGATTTAGACCCCAGATCTCCCCCTACTCACCTGTAGACAGCAGCAGTACCTCTGAGATCTTTCGCTTTCTACCTGCACTGCCACTTTCAACAACAATGATGCGACAGCTTCTTTTACACCAACGTATGTGGGAAACATAAAGCTGCATAGGATGGCTTGTTTGGGCCACCTGGTATATACCATAGTCTATATTCAACTCATCATTGTGTACAAAGCATCATTGTGTATTACATAATGAAACCCCAATCATACCATGCTTGGCATTAAATACACAGGCTTCTATTATTAAGCGTGCTGACGTCATGTTTGTACAATAAACGCAATTTTTGAGGCGGTGTAGCTAGTAGTTTTTAATTTTGTTATAAATATCTTACTTTTTCTTCATTCATAGCTATGTATTATGCATTACAAACGTTGTTCGGTTTTAAATTTCCATCATTTTAACAATCACTCTTTTGTAATTACTACATTTCATATAAAATATTTTACCTTTCCAATGAAATAATGTAAGGGATGCATTAAAACCTCTCTCCCGCCTATGCTAAATTTATTAACCGCGTCACTCATTATCTCAGAAAATGCATAACATAAAGGCAATGCTGAAGCTTTTATAGGATGTAGGTCTATGGCCTCTAAGGTTTTGTTCTACTTTTATACGATAATATCATTTATTAGGTAAGATGGTATTTTTATTTTAAATTTTTGGTTAAACGTGTATCAGTAATAACGTTTTAAAAACATCTTAGCAATACCAACGTAGATCCACATTAGCAGTTAGATGTTTTATCGCCCTAAAATGTTATTTGCATATCCTCAGTAGTTTTTGAGAAAATGGGTTATTTATATCCGAAAATGCCATTCACAGAAAAATGTATTGATGGTAAAAATGGGAAAAACTCGCATATATTTGCAAAGAAAGAGCCCACGTGGCTTGGACACAAAAAGTAGCCTTAATTAACACTGATAGTACCACTTTATACAGCAAAACTTCTAGGGTTCAATGATAGTTGACCTCTCCACTCCAAACGGAGTAAGAGTTACGATTTTTTCTGTGAAGCGGCGAAGAACTCATAGTGTAAAATGCAGTTTCCGTGACGATTTTAAACATACGTTTAGTATGCAAATATTTTGATTAATTGTATGTTATAATCAAAGAGAAAGTTCCAGTAGAATCGAGGTTTTAACACAGCGCAAAAAATTAAAAACTTAATTTCTGGTAAATTTCGCCACTTCTTCTCCTCTTATATTAGTCCTTACATGTTATGGATATTTTAAAGTCTAAACTGGAAACTAAAACTTTGAGTCGTTGGAAGTGATTTATTCACTGGTACAGACAATTCCAGCTCCTAAAGGTTCACCGACCGACAACAACGGCAAACGGTGTTCTCAGAAAAAGGTTATGACATGAACCAGACAGAGACATAGAGGGTAACGACCACTAAAAACAAGAAACGGCGAGGAATTGGGACACCAGTTCTAAAGTCAATATCCCCCCTTAGTAGGTAATTGCTGACAGTCACCAGCGTCTCACAAAAGGCAACATGACTTGGTAACGAATACTGTTCCTGCCATATGGTCAATAAAGATGGTAAAACTTATAAAATTACTTATTATGCGCTTCTAGTGGACAGAAGTGTCGTTTACACTAGAACGTCTCTCAAGTAATGAACCATATGATTCATTTTTCCTGTGGCAAATGCAAACTGTTACTAAAAATCTGATTATATACAGTCACATTACTTTCTCCACCCCTATCGTTTTTTAATGGGTAAACAAACTATTATTATTATTATTATTATTATTATTATTATTAAAGTTTATGTTTCTGTCTACTTCATTTTAATTGAGTTAAACCTTTGCACATTACACATATTCATTATAGATACAAAGGGAACAGAGATAGGCAAATGTTTAAGAACTGGATGCTGGCCTTAAAATTCCATACTGTTTTCATGCAATCGCGAGAAACAAGGTAGGCTGGCAGGACTTCCAGAGAAAGGCCAAGTACTGAGTAATTCGAACCACTAATAACAGATATCTCAGAAATGGCTTATGCAACAAAGAATTACTTGGAATGAATTGTGAATTTTAAGGAGACCAACATCTATCGCCTAGTGTTTACCAGTTATATAAGATTATACAAAATTCCTTCCAGTGAAGAGGACTACATACGCTATTCCTAGAAAATTCAAGTTATACAGAGTGGGTCAAATCCTTTGGTCAATTTAAATTGACCCTAAAATTGCAGGTTTCCATTGAAAAAAATTAAATTCACCCTAAAATGACCATCATAACTTCCTCATAACAAAACACGACTAGTGACATATACTTTCTCCCATAATATCAAGCAGCTTTTAGTCAAGACATTTCTTTCTAGAACGCTTAGTTTTGGAGATATTGCACAGTCTAAACTTAAATGGTCCACCCTGTAAATTTTGTCATATAAATATTTTAAATATATGGTATTTTAATCAAAATCGTTAGAGCCATTGTTTAGAAAATCAAACACATCGAAAAATGTTCCAAGTAAAGGGTAGTTGAGGGTGGGGGAATATTCTTGAAAATCTTCGTGTCGCATCTTTGGAAGATGCTGAACTTAAATACCAAGCTTGGTGTTTATGCGACTTTTCGTTTTTGACTAATGATATTCAGACATACACACACTGATCTTTCTCAAAAAATGCTTTTTTGTTGGTTTCAGGGGGCTTTAATATATGTATTTCCGATGAAATCTCGCAATCGAGTTTTTGGGTGGAATACAATGCTTACCCTACTTACTATACGTAGTAGAGAAAGTAAAAAGCACCATTGGACCTCCAAAATATTTAATTGAAGAGAAACTTAGTAAGAGGATAAATTTACCAAGATAAGACATTTATTTTGCCAAATATGAATATATGAAAAAATCCGAAGTAACTTCATCAGCTTTAGGATTTAGGCTCAAAATTCCCGTTTCCATGTCAATCAAATGTATCTTGCAAATTAGTTAGAGGTCATCTACTCTTCTTCCAGCTGGTTTGCAAATGAATAGAAGGTGTGGTAGTTCATTCTATTACCGTGTTCATGTTAGTTAAGTTTTATTTGGTTTATTCCTTTCTATATGCTAAATATATAGAGATCCTTCCTCTTTCGTTTATTTAAATAATCCATTCTGCTATAGAGCGTAGAAGCTGTTACCCAGTTTCAATTTATCTCTTGTCCAAAGGGTTCATTGTATAATTTTCACTTGTATAGTTTGGCATTGGCACTGTAATTTTATAAAATGTTAGGTTGTGGTTTTGTGTGCAAATTTTCTCCATATTGTGCTGCAAATTTGATAACATTTATTCACTTTTATGTATATACTTTCTTTCCGGAGTTATGACTCAATAAATCCCACATAATTAAATTTGTAGATCGGTTCTGTTATTTCATTATTGACAATAACTTTCCATTGTGCACAATGTTTTCCTTGAACTGTCAATACTTTACTTTTTAAGCCGGATATTTTCATAGAACTTTATTTGCACCCAGTTTCCTATACAGCAAGTAATCTAGCCACTAGCAGATTTCTTTCTGAATTGCTACTGATTACATAGTGGTCTGCGAATAATATACTATTTAGGATTATGTTTTCAGATTTATAATCATGTTCTAAATGTACTTGGCATTCATAAATGACACAATAAATATAATAGCTAAAATGAGCAGGGGGTAAAGGAAATGCATGTTTAATGCCTTAATTTGTATTTCATTTAATGTCGTTAATTTGTTCTGCTTTATGAATAAATTGTTACTATTTTATAATAATATGGAATTAGGCGACGCCGTGGCCGAGTGGTTAGATGGCTCGCCTCTCACCAAAGCGGCCCGGGTTCAATCCCAGGGACCCGCATGTGGGATTTGCGGTGGACGAAGCGGCGTCTAGGCAGTATTTCTCCGGGTTCTCCGGTTTATCAGCCATGTTTCATTCCACCTATGCTCAATCACCACCTTTCCTATCACTCTTTCTCATCCATTTCCTTGCTTCTTATCCCGGACACGTGGCTGATCACTCACCCTGGACTCTCATTCCTTGCCCTCTGTCCCCCCCCACATCAGGTGTCTGTTCCGGGCGTTGTCATACGTCCTTGTGCGTTCTCGGTTCCGATGGGCGTTAAGGAGGGAAGGCCCATTTAGGCTGTTTCCGCCTTGTAGCTGGTTTTTATGGAATTCTGTTTATTCAGTGCTCAGGAATGCCTTTCTCAGAGCTTTAATCGTGACAGTCTATGAAAGGCTTCCTTACAATCCCCAAACCGAGCGAGATAGCGCCGCGGTAACGTGTGCGACTCGCACTCGGGAGGTCCAGGGTTCGTTCCCGGTGACCACCCACTCTGACCCATGGGTTTATCGTGATGTCCCCGGGTTGGCAGGCGAATGCTTGGATGGTTCATCTTCTACCACGACTCTCCTGCTCCTCGTTTTCTGTACCCTTCATCTTCTTTGTCATCTGTTTCAGGAGTGCAGGACCAGGCGACAGTGTTCGGCGGACTGCGGCTGGGCGGTGACTGTGCACTCTCTAGAGGTTTTTTCCCTGGCATCATTGTGGGACTGCTCAGTTATATTTCGCCTCTGAGTGGGCCCCGCCCGAGAGGACCGCGAGGGTTCGGTGGCTTGTAGGGCCCGGGAGGAGTAGGATGCATTAGATCGAGAAACGTTAGGAACCCCGTCTATCTTGCGCCCATCATCTTGTGGATCTCGTGACCCTTCGGGTGTCTCCCCTCACCCTCCATCCCAGGGGTGGCGGTAGAAGCAGAAAGGGCCGTTGTGGTCTGCTTGAGGTGCTCTGCCCCGGTTGCGGAGGTCCCTCCTTTGATAGATAACTATACCTTTACAATCCCCAAATAAGCAACATGCACATCTGCGTGCTTACAGGCAATTTGTAAAATGATAATTTAATGACAAAATATATTTGTACCTTTACCGTATAGGCCAGGTTTAGGTGTATTATTAATTTTACAAACACAATACACAACTCTGTAGATTAAGTTTAGCCGGTATTTAATAATACAGCGAATTCCATTGTTTTATGACCTCTCAGTATACTGGAAGCCTTAGACTAAAAGAATAAAATAAATCGCTGGATGTAAGAGGGACCGCCATATCTAATAAGTGTGACATATTGATGTTTATGTGACAGTTCCAAAGTACAGCCTTCGTTACCGAGCGAGATGGTTCCGCGGTGACGTGTGTGACTCGCATTCGGAAGATACCGTTTTCGTTTCTCTTCGAGCCGACCACTCTGACCATGGGTTCTTTCGTGACTTCTTCTACCATGAATTTCCTGTCCGCGCTATTTCCTCTCATCTGTTTCACCTCATCTTTTTCAGGACCAGACGACGGTGGTTGGTGTGAGCTGCAGGACTGTGTAATTTGCGCTCTGGAAAATTTTCTCCGTGGCGCTTGGCGGGACTGATGGGGCCCCCTTCCTTCTTGGGAGTATCTGGTCTTTTCCAGAGACTCCCAGGTTGCGGATGGCCAAAGCAAGGCTAGTCGGATTCAAGATTGGTGTCGTGTTGAAATCGTTAGGTACTCCGTCCTTGCTAGCGCACATCGTCGTCCGGATCTGGTCGCCCTTCGGGTCTACCATTCATTCCTTCCTTCCGGGGACTGTGCTGGAAACACAAAGGGGCCACTGTGGCCTACCTGGGTACTATGTTCCAGTTATTGGACGCCCCTCCGTCTGAGTACTCCTAGCTTCTAACCACGAGCATTTCCCTTGCACTACTAGTCCATCTCTTATTATTGGCTTCAGGTTTTCCCTTGCCTCTCCTGCCCAACACCTTTTTTTGAGTTTTTCTGGGTATACTACGGAGCTCGCGAACCACATCTCTATGCCACTGAACATTCTGTTGGCTGACACTGTGATATAAGCCAGTTACAATACGCTATATTTGGCTTTTCAATAATTTTTGTCAAAATCCTTCATCTTCCAATGTTCGTAGTGGTAGCATATTATTGTATCTTGGTCACTTGGTAGATTAAACTTTGCTGGTATTTCACTGTTACTACCTTCAAGCACCTTACTAATCTGATAGTGTAATATGGTGGATTATTTCCAAGTTATAACTTAAAACTGGTAGAACAAGCTTTCCAAATGCTCATGAAAATTCTGCAATTCTTTCCTTAGACTTTCTACAGCTGGATCCAGCATTCCTGAATAACCAGAATATCCGGAAAGCGTGTGCCATTGCCGATGGAAATTTTGAAAGGAGAGGAAAATAGACCGCAACATATGAAAATAAAGCCTGTAATAAACACAGAAATCTGAAGGTTTTACATACTATGAAAATATTCATGAAATATGGACAATTTACCAGATATATGAAACTTTTTAACTTGCGAATGAAATTCTACGCACTTCTCATTTTGCCTGTCTATTATTATAGTTTGAGATGCACAGCGGTTTTCTTCTAATGAGGTCAAGTCCACTATATTTTAATACTATTTCATATTGTATATGGTTTATTGACTGAAGATAGGGCATTTTCCTTTTGTGCAGCAGTTTAACTATCAGACAGCATTTATTCATGTACAGTATTTCTGTTTCCTTTATCTCGCGAAAAGGTTGGAAAGGTCGGTGCTTTAAGCTTAATTAAAGTACTAGAATATTCTCAGAATATATGTACTATACAGCGCAAATTATACGTTATGTTTGCAAATTTCACCAACTATTTTTCTCCTTGCCTGATGATTTCCTTGTCATCAACTCATAGACGCGATAGCAGGGTTTCAAACCTTCAGAGCTCATGAAATATCTTTGTATATGTCATTCCTTGACGTGACGCTTTATTATTCGTCAAAACTGCCATTAATAGAAAAATTCCATGTAGGTTTTGGGTGATGTGGCTTTGTGTATCATTTGCATAACGGAGATGATTCCTACACGTTTTCTGGGTCTTCCACTCAGCAAATCAGGGGTGCATAATCGATGTTTCGAATGTGTTCACATCTTCATTTTCAATGTGAAGAATGCCCTCAAAAGGCTAGCTCTAATACACTATTTATCTGGCTGGAAGCCCGAGAGAATGTGGAATCATTACTCCGCCAGGAAACTTTCAGTTCATAATTCCTGATTTTCACATGACTCTCTTGCTCTGCACTTCATCATTTGTATTTGCCGGTATAGTGATTGTCATATCTGTGAAAAACAAAGAGAATGGGCAGAGTGAGGTTAGTACCCACCTCCATAGCGTAGCGTGGCCTGTCTGCCTTTCAACGTGGAAGGCACGAGTTTAATCTTGGTTGGGATGAGGTGTTTGAATGTTTTCTTCTTATTCGGAGTAACAATAGCTAGCTATCGCGCGAATTGGCTCCGCGGTAACGTGTAGGACTCACATTCATTACGTGTAAGGTCCCAGGTTCCATTCCCGTCGACCGCTTACTCTAATTTTGGGTTTTCCCGTATCGGTAAGTTAATGCTGGGATCCTTTCTCTCCTACCAGTATTTTCTTTCCCTCATTTCCCTTTCATTCTGTTTCCTTTTCATGTTTCAGGTGTGCTTCCAGGTTTTGTGGCGTCAGGTGGTGTCGGACAGATGCGCAGATGCTTGGTCTGAGGAAAAAGTTTTCCTCGTGGAAAACCAGAAGGCTGCTTAGTTGCAAGGGTCGTTCATCGCCCTCTTTGGGAAGTTCCAGTAGTGGGTTGGGTCTTCGAGCTAGGAAATGTTAGGGACTTTTGCAGGTCTTTGTAGCCTGTCTGCCTTAGACCTGTAGCCTCCTGTGGTTCCCTCACTTTATTCATTCCTCCTTGAGGGGTAGCCCCAATAGATCTATGTAGGTTACAGTGCATGAGGTGTCCCCTTCCGCTGCATTACCTATAACGTTGGTTAATTCTTAGCAATGAAATATTCCGCCACCACGCTCGGTGAGAATTAAGGTAACAGCATTTAACTATTCTGCGATCATGGAATACTTCAGAAGTTTCATATTGTTGCCCTACAATCAGGCCTGGGTGACTGGCGCACAGGGACTGCTGTTCGCTTATCACCTTGCACTGAGAAGAGTGTGTGTGGTGAAGTCGGGGCGGGATGCAAACAGTAGGCCAATTCAGTGACGAATCCGTTTGCAGTGAGTGCAGGACGTGCTTCCCCTACTTTTAATCTGAAAGGAAAGAAAAATGTTTGGTGTTTTCGATGAATGAAAACCACCTTTTTGGTCTCTGGTGCAATTATGTCATAACCTTCGCGTCATAATATTAGGAGGTATTTCACAAATTCACATACGCACGAATACGATGCAAAGAAACCGGCTGGAGTGGCTCGTGAAAATGTGCTGGATCGCCTAAAGGAAAAGTTACAAGCCAAAGGTGAGAATCATGTGACAATCATCCAACAAAATATAGTTTATGCCAGGCTTAACATTTTAAACACAATTGCCGAATCTTCTAAATCTGTCTCTGAAGGAGAAATTTTTAAAGGAATGTTTAATAACTGCGGCTAAAGAAAGTTTTCCTGATGTAGTAAATTCCCTCAAAGTTCTCAGTTTATCCCGTCGAACGGTCAGCGAGCGAATTTCAGGAATGACTTCCAGTTTGGAGGAACGCTTGAAAACGAAAATGGAAACGCTGGTGCACTGTTCATTAGCATTAGATGGGTATTGCTACAGGGAACGTTAACTGCTCAGCTAGTTGTTTTATAAAGAAAGTTGACTGTTTTTCAACATCAGTGAAAGCTTCTGGATCGTTAAATGACTGAACCACAATGTGTTTAAAGCTGTTAGGAGGATAACTGTAAACGTTGGTTTTCCTTTGAAAAAATTGGTGTACCACGTATGTTTGGTTGATATATGAATATCGTGTAATAACGGAAGTATGTAAGTAGATCTTCATCACAAGTATGCAATGAGAGGTATTTCGTAATTGTATATAAATGCAAGTGTAAGGAAATAATACTTAGTCACAAAGCATAATCGAAAGGGACATATATATGGACTCTTATACAAGGGACAATTATTTCGCTTATCACAGGGTCATACTGTCAGACCCTTAGGACAAGAGATTAAAGTTCCAGTCAGGAACTTAAGGTTGTATGTGTATAACACAATATTAAGTAACATTGTTTTAGAACATTCTTTAGTATTCCAATGTGTGTACAGAAGGCTCCAAATGTTTTCCGATGGACCAGGGGGTGTAGAGGAAGAGAGCGAATATCTTCTCGAATAGTCATGCCTGGGTATAGCCGACAATAGGTGCCAGCTCAAAGGTCACATTTACTTTTTTGTATGCTCGTATAATTCAGCGACTTAGCTCTAAGAGAAAAGAAGACGAAACTAAATACTTTTCTCTTTACTAGGTTTATCCAAGCGAAAAAAATTAATATTTTCTTTACATAATATGCTGTTTAAAAATCCAATATTGCACTGTTTATGCGGGTGCTTCAGAAGATTAAGATGCATAATTCAGTAATTTTCTTGAGAAACAAGGTGCGCATGATATATATCTAGCTTTTTAAGGTGTGCTGCGAATAATAATAATAATAATAATAGTTTCATAATAAGCATTAATAACATTAAGTTCAAACTGATAAAGCAGTTTGAGCACAATTAACTGCAACATTCCGTTTTTTTCAAAATGAGATATATTTTGCGTTTGTTACTGAAAAACGAATATAGATTGTTTTATTTCAAACATAATTCCTCCTGCACACACTCACAAGAAACGGGAAGAAAAACCCTGCCAACAATATAGTGGACGTATACTAAAAACAGCTATTGTATCTAAAAGGAGAAAATGTTAATAGATACGAGGGTACAACGTTTATCGCAAAATATGCAGTTTTATATAGCTGTTTTATTCGGTTATATATATATATATATATATATATATATATATATATATATATATATATATATATATAAGCTACATTTTCAAAATGATGATCCGAAAGTGTTAATGCAGAACGCTTGATGTGCTTTTGTTGCAATTGGTTCATTTGAAAGCATTCTATTCTGAAAATTAAATTGCTTTGAAAAGTAAACTAGCTTTCAAATTACATATCTGAAGAAATCAAAGAAGAAGAAGAAGAAGAAGAAGATACTTTTATTACGATTCACGTTCTGAATTCTTAAAATTCTGGTCTGAAATTGAATGGGGTGTATAACGGAGGGGATTCAATCCCAACCCAGGTAATGAGGATGTTGTGCTTGTGTCCCTCGAGGGGGTGTCCACGGAAGGGAGGAAGGGAGGGACACCGGGCGGCCGGAACCAGGAGTGATAAAGTTCCTAAAGTTTCCAGATTGAGACGCCCCGACAGTCGGGCAGGCAAGAACCCCACCCCCACAGAGGTTCAACGCCCTCCAAGAGGAGGTCCGTATACGCCGGCAACAGCCGAAGATCGAGAGACGGATGAGGTTCCACAGAGATCTTCCTTTTTCCCTGTCACGCCGCTCCGGAACACCATCGCCGACACTTCCAACCCTGAAACAGACCTAACGGAGCTAAAGATGAACGAAATGAGAAATGGAACGATTTTGGCGGCTGAGAGAATCAGCATTCGCCTGACGACCCAGGAAAACTCCCGAAAAAACGAGTAGGCGGTCGCCGGGAAGCAAAGTAAAGGATCTTCCGAATACGAGTCGCACGCGTTACTGCAGCGCCACCTGGACGGAAATTGGAAGATCCGTAGCTGAAATTTCGGCTATGACTGAATTTTTCAATCTGATTCTATCCTTCCAACCTTGTTCTGCACACGACTTGAGTGAAAGTCTTCTTGTTAATTGAAATGAACTGCCATTACAAACTTCGTTGTAAGTATAAGAAGAATGCAGTAGCTCAAACTATAGCCAGATTTTTGTGGTACCTTTGAAACTCCACGCTCTTTACATTAGCACGAGAAAAATTTAACGTGTTGCATTCACATAACTTTCTCTTCTCGCCATTCTACAAATTATTTTTACTAAATCTTATTTTTCTGTCTACTTCTTATAATCCAGATAAAATTGCAAATCACATTTAGCCCATCTCGTGGTGTGGGGTCAGCCTCACATTCAAAAGGTTCTGAGTTCGAATCTCGTTTAGAGTGAATTACCTGGATAAAGTTTTATCCATGGTTTCCTCATATCCTGAGAAGATAAATGTCAGATAACTCTAAGCTCTAGGGACCTCAGGACCCATTTGAGCATAATTTTAACCATCTCGTTCATTCACGGTCCATAATGCCCTACCGGGTTAAAAGACTAATTAAATACCAAAACAACGTTTACACATTTCGTTGTAGTATACGTAGATAAAGCGATAGTCGCATTTTCAAAAAGCATGTCATATCGTGATGCTTTGAAATTCATGCTGTTTGTATGACCGCGACAAAAACAAAACGATTAGCGACTTCTCAGTTACAAAAAGTATTCAAACCAATACAAAAATACCAGGGAAATAGTTAATCTCGTAAGATATATGTATGACAAACGGTGTGCTTTAACGGGGTCTGCATTTCTTGTGTAGCAAAACTTTTTCCATATTTTACAGTTTACCAGTTATACAAAAGTCATTCAGAACGAAGAAGACTTGAGAGGCTCTTCTCGGAAAATTCAAAACATATATTTCGTTCGTCATGAAAATATCTTAAACACAGAGTATTCTAATCAAACTCGTTAAAACCATTTTTGAGAAAATAACATATATCGAATATTTTTACATGTATAGGGTTGTTTGGGATGGGGGAAATTTTCTTGAAAATCTTTGTGTCACATCTTTGAAAGATGCTGGACTTAAATATCAAGTTCGGTATTTAACCGACTTTTCGTTCTGGAGTTATGTTATTTACAGAACATACAAGCATATGGAGCTTTTGCTATAAAATGTGTTGCATTCACATGACTTCCTCTGCTCACTCTTCCACAAACTATTCTTACAAAGCTTATTCTTGCATCTATTTCATGTTAATACAGATAAACCTTCAACACTTATTTACAAAATTCGTTGTAGATATAAGTAGAACATATTAAGCTAAAGCGATAGCCAAACTCCATAAAGCTGATCGCTATGTAATAGGTTTGGATTGGTTGGCTACGGAGGGGACTCGGCACTGATCCACATAATGGATATTCTGCCTAGACCTCACAAAGGGGTGTCTCCGGGAGGAAGGATGAGGCGACAGGAGACACCGGGCGGCCGGAACTAGGAGTGACGGCACAGGAATGGCAGGGTCTCTAGGTTTTCAGATAGAGACTCCCCGTCAGACGGACAGGCAGACCGGGGAACCAACTCCACACAGAGGGGTCCAACGCCCCTCTAGTGGGTTAGGATAACCCAGTAGCTAGCCGAAAGCCAAGGGACGGAGAGAGTCACAAAGATCATCCTTTTCCCTGCCAAACTGCACCGAAACACCATCGCTGACACTGCCAACCCTGAAAGAAACCAACGGATGAAAGATGAAGGGAAATGAGAATGGGGATGAAATGGACGGACAGGAAATACGGGGATGTGAGGATCCTTCCGAGCATTCGCTTGGCGACCCGGGAAAAACCCCCGAAAAAAACCATGGATCAGGAAGGTCAGCTACAGGAATCGAACACACGACCTCCCGAATGCGAGCCACAGACGTGATAGCTTTGAGATTCTGTTCTCTTTGTATGAACACGAGAAAGAAGAAAGAAAGGGGAAAGAGGGAAAGAAGTAAAGAAGTAAGAAGGAAGTAAGGGAAGAAGAAAGGAAAGGAAGAGGGAAGAGCAGAAGGGAAGTATGGGAAGTGAGGGAAGTAAGAGAAATAAGGAAGTAAGGAAGGAAGTAAGGAAGGAAGGAAGGAAAGAAGTAAGGAAGTAACGAAGGAAGTAAGGAAGCAAGGAAAGAAAAATAATAGCATTTGCAGTTGAGAGAAGTATAAAGTATTTGAAAACTCAAACTAATAAAAAAGAATATTTCACAATAGGTAAAATATAAAAATGTTGCTTGACATAAAAATAAAAATGTTATTTGATATAAATTTTGTGCTTTATCAAGATCTACACTTGTTGTGCAGTGAGATTTTGTCTCTCTCTTACTAGCTATCAAAAGTCATTCACTATAAAGACGAATTTACAAACTACTCCTAGAAAATTAAAGATATACATTTTATTTATCATTAAAATTAGCTTAAACATATGTATTTTATTCTAAATCGTTAGAACCATTTTTAAAAGAATAAAAAATTTCGAAAAATACCCAATGTAAAGGGTAGCTTGGGGTGGGGGATTTTCTTTAAAATCTCCGTGTCGCACTCTTGGAAGAAGCTGAACTTTAAGTTTGCTTTTTAACCAACTTTTTGTTTTTGAGTTATGCTGTTCGCGGATACACAAACAAACACACACACACACGCACACACACACACACACATATGGACATTTTTCCAAAAATAAATTCATTGGATTCAGGGAGTCGCAAACGTGATTTCTGGTTCATCTCGTTGTTAAATTTTTGGGTGGAACACAATACTTTCTTTACTTACTGTGGGTACATATAAGAGAAAGTAAAAATGCTTATTTTGTATTCAGGGTTCTCAAAACGTCTATTTCCGATGAATCTCGTTATTCAATTTTTAGGTAGAATACAACGCTTTCTCTACCTCCTGTAGCTACGTAGTAGAGAAAGCAAAAACACTTTCTTTGGTTTCAGCGAGTCTCAAAATATGTATTTCCGGTGAATCTCTCTATTGCATTTTAGGGTGAAACAGAATACCTTCTCTATTTACTGTAGCTACGTAGTAGGGAAAATAAAAACGCTTTCTATGATTTCCGGGTCTCAAAACGTGTATTTGCAGTGAATATCGTTATTCAATTTTTCGGTGGAACACAATACTTTCCCTACTTATTGCAGCTACGTAGTAGAAGGAGTGAAAATGCTTTATTTGGATTCAGTGAGTCTCAAAACGTGTATTTTCGGTGAATCTCGTTATTGAATTTTTGAGTGGAATACAATACTTTCCCTACTTATTATAGGTAAATAGTAGAGACAGTAAAAATATGAATTGTGTTATAGATAAACGGCTGTTTGTCGTTACGGCATCTTGCATGCAACCAAATAGGGAAAAGTGTAACTTAGATTGTACTTAAAATAATTTCTGGCCTAAACTGTTGTCACGATTAAGGTAAAGTGCATAGAAAAACCATACTCTATAAGGACACTATGATAAATAAAGAACATATTTTAGTTGATAATGGGCAAAGAAAGTAGTGAATATTGAAAACCGTAACATCTTGCTTTAAAACTTGCTTGTTATATAATAATATGATGCCTCTAATTCCTAAAAATTAGTTTGTATACTGCTTATGTCGATGTGTTGTAATATTATTGTTGTGTTCTTTTCACAGTTATTACATTCTTACAGCCAAGTCTAAGGAAAATTTGTTGGAGTGATATTTTCTTCAGTACTACCCTTTAGTATCCCCTAACCTTGTAGAGCCGGTATGAGCTAAGGCACCTGACATAACCTCTCGATAAGACACCCCGCTTCAGGTGGAACGGGAAACATTTGGAGCCGTCTGTACGTATGTAACTGGTTTTTGGTAAAAGTCCCTTCCCTGATAACGTGCCTTTAGAGTTCTAAAAACCAGTCATGTGGGGAGGACTCACTCCAAGAAACATCTACAGGAAACAACGCCAGTTCTTTTATTAAATCTTCTTATTATTATTCTCTTCACTGGACTTAGTTTGTGAAACCAGCCAAACACCTCCTGTTTTATGGAATTAATTGTTCTTCCACACAAGCCGTGTGTTGGACAAGGTTGGAAAGGGAGATCTCCCGGGAGATCCGTGGTTAAAATCCCGGCTATGGCATTGAATTTTCCAGTCGTCTGATTCTACCTTTCCAACCTCCTGTTTTCCTTGAGTGCAACTTAACTCGAACTCCTAACCAACAGCTGTTAAACTCAGTCTTAAAGCTATGAATCCGGGTAGCTGAGAGCATTTCACTGATTTGTATTGCAACGGATGGAGCGCCGTCCATAATGCGTCACGCGTCGAGTTTTGTATGAAGACTTGGAGACTTTCTGGCAGAAAATGAGATAAACCCAGACGGCATATTACCTAAATTTACACTGCTTTATTTATCGTGAAGCATTATGCGCTAAATTAACAACTTTGTTTACAGCAATGCCAGTTGAAATGCGAATTGTGAATACCATTAGGTCGCATCACTTCTTCATTGAGAGGTTCAGTCATTTTTTAAACACACTGATTGTGATTATTTATATTCGCTCCATTAGTCTCAAGTTAGATATGTAAGCAGAGATAAAGTCCTTGAACGCGTTTTCACGCTAAGGTTTGAAATAGTCATACTTTTAAATACCATAAAATAGAATTTATATAATTAAGCAATGAAGACTGGTTTTGTGATTTCGTACTTTTGGATGATCAAACATTGCACTTAAATAATTTGAGGAACAAGCTGTAAGGAAAAGATAATTTCATAATTACAATGAGTGATGACCTAAAAGCTTACATGTATAAGTTACAAATGTAAATATATCAAATAGAGGATACTAATATACCACTTTTTAACTTTTAAGCTTTACGTAAAAGTTTTGTACATCTTCGATTCCATGTAGCACAGCATGATATGGCATTTAAGCCATTATTTGTGTGTTTGCAAAGATTGTGTATATTGAGTTTATAATGAATCTCTTTTTTCTAACAGCAAACAGGAATTCCGGTGAAATATCCAACTTCTATGAAACTGAGCATTTTCCCTCGTGATAATGCCTTCAAGCTTTATGCACTGCTTTTATGTAAGAAATCATGTACACCCGTTGTTAATAACGCACTTCGAATTAGTAATTGCTACGTATTGATGACCTGCACTGATTTAAAGATATTATAATAATGATAATAGTAATAATATAATGATAATCATCTCTTATCAATATTAACAATTTTTAAATGGAATCTACTTATTATTATATTGGAATTAATTCTAGAATTTTACAAACATTGAAATTCATGTTACTGCGAATATTTGCCTTCCTTAAGCTATACATTAGTTTCCCAACAAAATAATTTGTTAATTACTTTAGAGAGCTTGGGATTATCGCACAATTATTGTATTATTTAATTTCTGTAAACAAGCCCAGCATAATCTATATTAATTCAACTGCTTCTCCTTAGTGTTTTTCTTTTCCGATGCCTAAAATCCGTCACGTCGAGAATTTGCTCATTAAATAACTGCATTTTACTAAGGCTCTTAATAAGGCTGCTCCACACAGTTGGGGAACTTGTGTGTGGGTAACAAGGTGCTTTCAAACATTCGAAACCATTTAAACAATTCTTGCAAGCAATGAACGTTGAGTACTCCCATATATGACACAGACAATGGCTGCATGTACATGTTTTGGTACAGTGAAGAAGAAAACACAGGAGGACAACTTCAGTCTTTCTTGATATGTAAATCAACTCCACGCTTTCATGGGTGAATATTCATCCAAGAGAAACAGAAAAGGATTGTCCCAAGAAGCTCTAGTAAATTGCACCACCAATTTCCTTAATCACTCAATAATACTGATTTCTGTGTTCATTCGCGCTCATGAAATTCGGAAAAAGCTCTTAGGAGGAGCAGTATGAAGAAATCTTCGATTGGATTTTTTAGTAGTATGATAATATCAGAAGCAAAAAACTGCATGGCGCACTCTACGGACTACCACAATCGTAGACTTTTGAGGTACCACCACTAGTATTTTGGATTTCTTTCTTTTCTCCGGGTAGAGCTGGTGTTATAGGTTCTTCCTTTAGGATAATAAAAAATGAAAAATCTGGCGTCTCTTTTTGAGTTCCATGGGTCTTGCTTAGAAGGTATCTTCAGGTGTTTGAGGTTTTATTTGTGAATATCTTTCTTAGATAGAATAAAACCAGTATTTAGCAATCATCCTCTTCTCTTTTTTGAATTCGTTTTGCAGGTAAGTTTGAAAAGCAAGGCTTACAAATTCCCGCAAAGAAACCCAATTAAAGTGTTTTTTCATTGTTCTGATGTGATTAGCCAATACTAATTCTTATTCAGGGGTAAAAATTGGCATAAATCTTAAAAATAAATAGGAGGGTAGGTATAAAAGAAGTTCAATAAATAGCGAAATACTATGATATGTTGTGTTATTGGTATATGGATGAAGTGCGTACCATGACATTTACAATTTATTCTAGCTTACAAAATAATTAGACTTATATTTCGCTTCAGTAATTGCTACCCGTTTCCTTCCATATTGGTATCCGAACTCTGAAAATGTGGAGTTAGGGAATTATTCCCCATTCTTTAAACAATCTGACGGACCATTGTAGGAAATTTATTCATCGCAAAAGAGATAATTACAAAGTATATTAATTGTTCATATTAGTTCATTTGTTTTAAAAGGAAATGCTTCTAACTATAATTCCACAATTCCCTTGTTATCTACTCGCCAAAACAAACAGATTTTCAGCTTGAAAGATTAAGTTGCCATTTTGAAGTAACAAAAAGGCATTACATTTACAATTCTGTTCAACACTCAGTCGTGGTCTGGCCCTTGGCCGGTGCACATCGCGAGTTGGAGAGCGCTTGGTTGTTGCCGCGCCTCTTGTTTTCGTGTTGGTGGTGTATTGAGTGTCAGCAGTGAAATGGAGCAACAGAAGGCAGTACGTAAAAATACTATAAAAGTTGCGTTTAATAAGAGTATGCAACGGCCCACGGCTTTTGAAATTCACGAATGGATGCACCACACTTTGGAACTCTCTCCAGCGCAGGTACATACAATTCAGTTGGTGGGAAGAGAAAACGCTGTTTATATCAAGTTTCAACAGTGCAGTGTTTATGAAGAAGTACTACGTAAATACGAGGGAGCATTCCAATTTGCTTTAATGTCCGGTGAAGTGACGGATGGGCAACTTACGGCGGCAGATAAAGAATAAACTTTGGTTCGCGTCTACAATGTGCCACCTGAAATCAGTAACGACAGGGTAGTTTACGAGCTTCAGCATTACGGCAAGACACTGCACATCACTACTGACGGTTGGTCTGGGCGTTATAGATTTGCAGTTTCCACTGGTATACGTTTAGTACATATTCAACTTACTACACCGATACCTTCCACGTTAAAGATTGCCGGGTTTGAGGCCTACATTACCTACAGTGGACAAGAACAGGTTTGTTTCATTTGCAAGGATAACACACATCTGAAAGCAGATTGTCCTCAACGCTGGTTACGGGCATCTGTTCCTCCTCAATCCCGGCTACGGCATCAGCTGATGAGTGAGTTGTTTAAACCAATCTCCGAGAACGACGTTGTTTCTCCTGCGCGGTGCCTCCAGAGGACGTGGCAATGGTTGCTGCAGTTCCTTCGGCGGTTACGGCTGCCGCAGTGCCCATCTCAGCGGCTTCAGTGACTCCTCCTAATGACCAGAGGGCTGCACCTTCCACCACATCTGACAATGCTGTTACGGACTATTTGCAACGCAGTCATTCGGAAGGCGAACCTGATTCTAAGAAGCTGAAAGGTGAGGCAGTAACCTCTCAAGCACCGAGAGTTGCGACTGTAAACCGGCAAGTGCTACCTGAGAAAGCGACGCAGTCACGGGATCCACGGCTTCGCAAAACAGAACCTCCACCTCAGGACGGCGATACGATACCTCAACCCTGGTCAGAGGACGTGGACCGCGCCTTACCGTTGGTGGCAAACAAATTGGATTCTTCCGAGTTGCCTGGCCTGCCTGCCGTGACTCCGGATGGTGATTATGAGAAAGGTGATACACAGAAAGACAAATCTTCGCAGAAACACAGAGTGCATCCCTATGTCTTACCTTCGGTGCCGCGAGACAAACCAGGCGAGAAAGGTGGCGGATCAGTTTAAATCTCCCGTTCTTGGTGTCCGGTCCCCTAGTAGTGTTGTATTTCCTTGTCTGTGCTGTTCCTTCTGGAGACCCTTTCATTCGTGGTTTTTCATATATGACACTTCTTCACGTCTTTGTTTCTATAAACGTTAATGGTCTTCGTAATCCGGTAAATCAGCATTTACTTGCTGCATTTCTACACTTATATGATGTGGATGTTGGATTTTTACAGGAAGTCAATGTGCCCAATCTTGAATTTCTGTGTCATTATGAGAACATCGTCAATCTTGGAACGGCGTTGCTTTACCGCAAAGGAATGCGTATCACCAATGTCGACTTACATACCTCTGGACGCCTCATCTCCGCCCTGTACACTGACATAGTCTCGATCAATTTGTATGCACCTTCTGGCTCTCAACGTTGGTCTGAACGGGAATTATTCTTCAAAACCGCTCTTCTCAATGCCCTTTCTAAGGGTTCAACATATCTCATTGGTGGTGATTTTAACTGTACTGTTGCTGCCAAAGATCAGCGTGGGTTGCCCAAACTTAGTCCTATGCTCAAGCAAATCGTGACGAATTTTGACCTTGTGGATGCCTGGGAGTCCAAGTATGGTTCTCGTGTGGACTTCACCTTTGTCCGTGGATTGTCGGCTTCTAGAATTGACAGATTTTATTTCTCTCGCACCTTGGTTCTTACGGTCCATGATCTTCGAGTGCATCCCCTTGCGTTCAGTGATCACCTTGCAGTTGTCTGTCGGATTACGCAGATTGCACCTGTTCCCACGCCTGGGAGAGGTTACTGGAGGATTCCTGTATCCATTTTCGCGGAGGAAGATTGCCATCGAGACTTCCGGTTACTGTGGGGGAAGTTGCGTCCCTCGTTCCTCAATTCCCGCAACAAACTTTCCTGGTGGCTTTATAAGGCTAAACCAGCAATTATTTCCCTTTTTAAACGGGCAGTTCTCCAACGAGCCAGGGAACGGCTGCTTTACCGGATCTCGCTGAACTGCAAAGAGCCGGTCATGATGTGTCCCAAAGTCTGCATGCTATTAAGGAACAAATTTCGTTAAAGCAATTGGAAATGCTCCGCCTTCGAGACGTCTCCCATCGTCGACATATGGCTGCAGAAGAAACCTTCTCCCTTTTTCATCTTGCCGGAGAGCGCCAGCAGGGCAGGCAGCGTTTTATACCTGAACTTTGTCACGATGGGCGGATAATTTCTGGATCCTGTGCTATCATCCGCTGCTTTCATGACTATTTCAGTGCTATGTTTTCCAAAGTTTCCGGTATTGGTGCCGCCTCGTTCCCGCTGCATTATCATCTGCCTTCGCAGAGCGGCTCCTCTCTTTTGCAACCTATTACCTCTGCAGAACTAGCGGCTGGGTTGCAGAGTGTGAAGCAGAACACTGCTCCTGGTCCGGATGGTATTCCGTATGCCTTCTATTCCACGTTTTGGGACGTCATTGCTACCGAACTCACAGCAGTTTTTGCAGAAATTCAGCGCTCCTCTGAGGTTACCGAGAAGTTTGTTGAAGGTGTAATACTACTGCTTCCGAAGCATCGATGTGCGAGAACCGTTACAGAGTTTAGACCGATTACCTTGCTCAATTGCGACTACAAGTTACTGGCGAAAGTGCTTTCTTCAAGGCTGAATCTGGTTTATGGAGCAATTTTCTGCAACGTCCAGACTGTGGTTTCGAGTGGCAGGAACATCATCCAAAATATTGGCTTATTGAGGTATGTGATTTGTCATGTTGAAACCGAGAAGCTTCCAGTGGCATTGGTTAACCTTGACTTTGAGAAGGCCTTTGATAACGTTAGTCATTCTTACCTATGGTCGCTTATGCGGCACTTGGGGATCCCAGGGCGGTTCCTTTCATTGTTACAAAACTTTTATGCTGCTGCGACATCCAGGATACTCTGCAACGGATACCTTTCTCCGATTCTCCGCATAGAGCGGTCAGTCAGACAGGGTTGCCCACTGTCTATGGGTTTATTTGCGTTGAGCCTTGATCCCCTTTTGAGACAACTACAGTCATCCCTCGGCGGCATAGAACTGCACGGTCAGCGATTCCGACTTACCGCCTATGCGGATGATGTGACTGTCTTCCTAGCAAACAACGCGGACATGGTCACCTTACATCGGTGTCTACGCGACTATTGTTCCGTTTCTGGTGCCCTACTAAATTTTACCAAGTCGGAAGTGTTACAGTTTGGTCATTGGCCAGAACCCCTGAACCTTCATGGTATGCGGACAGTAAGCCGCACGAAGATTCTGGGCGTTGTGTTTACGCAGTGTTTTCGCGAGACTGTGGCACTTAATTGGGCTGACAAGCTGACGGATTTACGGGTGCTCTTAGTAGAGCAGCGGACTCGGTCACTAAACCTTTTCCAACGAGTGTGGTATGTGCATACTTACGCCCTCAGTAGGATTTGGTACATTGTTCAAGTGTTGCCTATTACCAAGCAATTTTCTCAGAGGATCGAATGCCTGATTGGTTATTTTCTCTGGTCCGGAGCTGCTTATCGGGTTTCCAGGGAACAACTACGTCTACCAGTTAATAATAAAGGTGGTTGTGGGTTGATCGCAGTGGATGTGAAATGTCTGGTACTTCTTGGGAAAACTATACTGCGTGTTCTGGACTCTGAGGGCCTTCCGCTACAGCGATCGCTTTGGGCAGCTCAACTTCGTCTTCCAGATAGGCGGCTACCCGAATTTCGGCGGTGGTGGAAGACATTTGCGGACCTAACCACCATTACTACGCAGAGGTTGGCCTTTACTCGTCAGCCTTCCTTTACAAACATCTGATGTCTACCAGCAGTTTTCTACCGCGGGTACAACAAAACTATTCGCTTAGACGATGGAGTACAATTTGGGAAAAATTTCAGAATCCGAAGATCCCCACTGACTGGAAAGCTGCGGTTTACTCGGCTGTCAATGAGGTTGTTCCGACAGCTGACAAATTGTGGCGGCATGGCAGAGCAACATCAAATCTCTGCCTCAGGTGTTCTGCGGTGGAGACATTGAGTCACAAGTTGGTGGATTGTGCCGTCGTACGCCCAATATGGGACTGGATATATGGTCGCATAGGAGTGATTTGTAGTGGCGTGCTGATGTTTCCACGGGAGGTCTATCTGAATCTCGAATTCAAACACGGTGACAAGAAACTGACAGATGCCCTTACTTGGCTCATCTTTGCCACCTATTTTTGGGTACTAAAAGTTGGGGACGCAGTGAATCTGCAGGCCTTCCAGAGATTTATCCGGAAGGAACTCTGGGAGTTGGACAAAAGTACCACTTTGGCCTTGGATCTCCCGCATTTAAGGATGCTCTAAGTGTCCACTGCAGGAGGACATATGCTAAGAATAGGGATAAGAAGAGGAAACAAAAGTGATCTATCCTTCTTGTGTAGTAGTTTCCATATTGTCCTACAAACCTATCCCACAATAAAGTAAATAAATAAATAAATTGCACAAAAATTGAAAAAACATTAAAAAAACAATAAATAAAATAAAATACAAAAAATCTAAAAATAAAAAAAAATCTAAAAAAAACAAGAAACAGAAGAGGAGCTGATATTTATCCTTGAGGAAATTCTTTTAACTATTCCAAGTTTGAACTACTGTCTAAAGTTTCAAAGGCAAATCTACATTTTGTTTATTTAGATAGGTATTATAAAAATTATTTTAAAAGTTTCCTTTTTTCATTAAAAGGTTATATAAAAAAATAAAAAAAATAAAAAAAACAAAAAAAAGCGTGTTTCACTTGGAGCGGTGCGTAGGTGATTTCTAAAAAAAAAAAAAAAAAAAGAAGCCAAGCCATTCCATCCTCTTTGCTACATTGTCGACATTCCGTTTAAAGACCCAGTGTAACGTTCCCGTTACCTACCAAATCACACAGCGTTGAAAGGCCTTATTCTGGAAGCAAAATTCCAGGCGCTGCAGTTCCGCAAGGTATGACGGGGCCCCCGGTTGGCACCATCTGGATATGTGGTTCCTGAGCACCATCCAGATGTCATCAACCTGCCGACAGAAGGCAATCCGGTGCTCCAAGGTATCAAGTCCTGAGCAGCCTGTGCACTGATTAGATTGAGTTCTTCCATGTCGCCAGAGCTTTTCTGCCGTCGGTATGGTCTCGTTTAAGATTTCATAGGTCGTCTCTTGCCAATCAGTTGGAATATATTTGCAGAAGACGTTCTGCCTACCTTGATTTGGATTTAATAGGAACCAAAAGAAGCACATCCTATTCGCCACGTGTCTTCAATTTCCAATTCAAAGATTTCTGTCATGATGACAATAGTTTTAATGTTTTCCTAAAACCAAACGAAAGTAACCGATGGAAATGAACTTTCGTGGCTCCACTTCAATCGATAAGGCATGGAACGGGCATTCACATGCAGTACTCTTAAACCTGGTACTGGCCATTCAGTATGTTAGGCACTTCAGTCAGCTACGAGGGGGGTCCAATAAGCAAGTTTCCCTATTTTATAAAAAACATTACACACAATTGATCATGTTGAATTAATTTTGTTTATATTGTACAACCCATCTGTTACTTTTCTACGTAGTCAACATGTTCTTTCAAGCATTTTTGGGGACGTAACACAAGTTTTTCCAAGCTGCTGTTAGATCAGGTCGGGTCCTGTGCTTGTAACCAAAAAAAAAACACTTATCATTCTATATTACTTTATAGTGTTATATTTGTTTGATTAGAGTCTACATTGTGTTTCTGAAATAATCAAAACACATTGCGCAGTAATAGCCGGGTAAACCAGTACCCGATTTAACATCCATAAATGCCTGACTATGAACACGTGATATAGATAATACCTGCATTTTCTTTCTAAGAATTGGTTTCTTTTATTTTAAAGACACACACAGAGCATTATTACTATCGGTAACGGTGGTGGTGGTGGCCTTCCAGCGCACAGTTTTGTCTATAGAGAAGCGCGACAACCTAAGAACAATGCATATTTTCAGGGTATCGCCTATTGACAATAGAAAAGAACTGTTGTGTTTCGAAAAAGAACCTGTTGTTAGCATCAGACAGGGGTGGTTCAGCTAGATACCTCCAAATCTTCCATACATCATTCTACGAGTATATAAGTTTTACCCCTACAAACTTTAGCTGGTGCAGAGTTGAATGGAATTTAGTTTCACCCAGAATCGGCTATTGCAATGATATCGTGTGACTCGGCTGAAGTAGCAGCAGAGGAGAAGAAAATAAATAAAGCTAAAAAATAAGAAAAACAATAGAGCTTCCTTTGGCATGTGTTTATTTTGATAAAGCTTCTTTACGAACACTGGCATCTCTAAATGGTAGAATATCGTATGCTTGACAGACGAGAATCCACACTGTGCCCATTATAACATAGGCGATGGAGCCTCTATAAACGAGTCTGTTGTATCTTTAGGATCATTTATGATCTAGCAAAGGTCCTTTCATTTGACAATGCTTATACGGATATAAATCAGACTAGGAAGTAAGAATTCAGCGCTACTTCAAAACAGAGGAAATGTAAATTCTGCTTGGTAACGTTGCCCATACCCTATTAGTTTCAACTTCCATACTTGCTTTGTACCGGTTCATGTTTGATACCTTTCACACACTTAAATTATTTCCCGATGTCTAGCTGATCTTGAAATCAGCGATATGCTGTAGAAGAAATCAGGAATAATTGATGCAAGAAGCAAACACCAGACGATCTAAAAGGCTTCTATGAAACAGAACTGATCCCCAGTCAGCTGTTAAAAACACTTTGACCGATTTCTCCGTGTTGAGCGTACTTTCTCTTCGATTCCTGTGTACACAGTATAGAATGTAATTCAAAATTAGGTAGTTTTAGTTGTATTTTCATAATACAAAAATTCTATAAAGCATTTGGATAACTTGTGGTAGTATATAATAATCTTTTTTTTTCTTTTTCTCATAGTTGCCTTAACAAATTTATAGGTGGGTTTTGTCTTCTGGAAGACAAGAACCTTATGTTTCTGAATTGACATCTCTGAGTGCATGTATGATTACGTACAAATAGCATCTCTCTCTCAGGCTGATATCCGTGCATTTTCTCCGTTCTTTCATTTCTGACATTTAGGTTTTTTTCATGTACTACGGAATGAAGAAATTTTGAACGAAATTAATGAGCCCATGGTAGAGGACTGCAAAAAATTTATTTAAATCGATTTCCGCGCTCGGCGTTTCCGATCTCTCTCGATGCATGGTCACCTCGCAATCGTGTTTTCTTTCCACTCGCTCTGTATCACCCGGGGATTCGCTCACCGGCCAGGCCGAATGCTCATGTTCTGTTTTAACCACGAGAGCAACACAGAGTGACTAGTAATGTACACAGCTTGACATTCGCGGCGTAACTAGCATATACAGTACTTCGAAGTAGTTTACTGCAGGATGACATATCTGCGGGGGTTTGATCTGCCGTTGTGAATAAGTTGTTTGTCACCTTGTTTCCTTAGGTAATTTAATGTAGTATAACGACTTCATATACAAATATATTTATAAGTACATATTTATGTATTATGCATTTATACATGCATTATTCATAAATAAACATACCTTTAAGCTCACTAACAAATTTGCCAATGCGGAAAGCAATGTTAAGATAACTGACAGACTGTTGGCTCTAAGTTGGCTATTTGTAAGCGGTTTTCCTAAAGATAGGCTTTACATGTTTACATCATTTGAAAGCACAAATTAGAGAAGCTGTAGAGGCAACGAGTCATTACAAGCAGCTGTGGAATATTTACTGATGTGGATAGGATCTTAGCAGCGACTTGGTTACGAGGCTGAGCATGATCACAACCACCCTGTATGTACATGCACAAATACTGATACCGTAGTTATTGATAGGAAGATATAAATAATTAAATAAAAGAATGATAGTAAGATAGAGAAATAATTACAATAAATAATTCCGGTGTACTAAATCAATATATAATGTAATAAGCCTTATATGGAAGATTTGTCCTGAGAAAAAGGTGAGTAGCGAGTCATGTTAAGGAAATACATTCGTATGAAAGTTCTTGAAATGCAGTTAGGATTTAATTCAGTACCTTTGCAAAGTCACGTAGCCAGCAATTCTGTAAATCAGAAAATTGAAAGGTACGAGTAGCATATTATAGGGGAAAGCTGGCGCAGTTTTTTGCGTTTGTATGGGAAAGGATAGGGAAAACGAGGGTATATGCTAGGTTGTGAGAACCTTCAAGGAGGAAAAATGCGTTTATATGGAGAAGATAGGGACTACCAGGATCGATGCTAGGCTAGATAGAGGTTGAAGGAGTGAGGATGCGCTTTATATGAGAGAGGCGGGGAATACGAGAAGTCCTAGACTAGACAGAGTTTGAGAAGCTGGGCCACTTTTGCGTATGTATGGGAAAGGATAGAGAACACGAGGTTAGATGCGACGGTTCAAGGAGGAAAATGCGTTTATATGGGAGAGATCGGGAATACCAGGGCTGATGCTAGGCTAGTCAGATGCTGAAGGAGGGAGGGATACGCTTTATACGAGAGAGATAGGGAATACAAGGAAAGATGCTATACTAAACAGGACTTGAAGGGAAGAATATGGCGTTTATATGGCCGGGATAGCAAACCGAGGAGAGGTATTAGCCTAGGAGGTTTGAATGATAGAGTAGGCGTTTATATGCCAGAGATAGGGAATACAAGGGTCGATGCTAGGCTAGACAGGGCTGAAGTAGGGGAATGCGCCTTATATGAGAGAGGTAGGGGAATATGAGAAGTGCTAGGCTAGACGGGGTTTGAGGTGTGGAATATAACTTTTATGGAAAAGACAGGGAAAACGTGAACAGATAATAGGTTAGACAGATGCTGAAGGAGGGGAGTATAGGCTTATACGGGAGAGATATGGAATACGAGGAGAGGTGCTAGACTAGACAGATGCTGAAGGAGAAGGGAATACGTTTTATACGGAAGAGATAGCGAATACGAGGATAGGTACTAGACCATACAGGACTTGAAGGGTAGAATATGGCATTTTATATGGGAGAGCTAGCAAACCAAGGAGAGGTTTTAGACAGGAAGGTTTAAATGACAGATTATGCGTTTATATGGAGAGACGAGGAAACCGAAGGTAGGTGCTAGGTTGAGACAGTCTTCAGGGAGGAAAATGCATTTATATGAGAGCGGTAGGGAATACAAGGAGAGGTGCTAGTCTAGACAGGTGTTGAGGAGTAGAGTATGCGTTTATGTGGGAGAAATATGGAAAACGGGAGAGACACAAGGATAGACAGGGGTTGAATGAGGAGGAGGAATGTAGGTTTATACGGCAATATAGAGAGTAATTAGATTATAAAACGTTTTTCATCCAACGTTACAACACTTTTATACACTTTTTTTCTAAACCTTACAAACTTGTTATATGTTAAACAATAGTGCGCGAGACGGAGAGGGACAAACTGTATATCGCTTTAGAGTGAAGTATACGTCCTAACCTATTCCCACCTTGTATGCTCTGGATCTTCTCTTTGTCTATTCATTCCTATCATCATTTAACATAACCACGTAACAAGACGTAACCAACAAACGTAACCACGTAACAAGACATAACACAACGTAACATAACAGCGTGACAAGACGTTACATTACGTAACATAAGCACGTAACCACGTGTCAAGACATAACACCACGTAACAAGACGTCATACTAAGTAACATAAGCACGTATCCACGTAACATCACGTGAAGTAACATTATGGTTGTTTTGTTAGCCCCACGTTGTGGGAGCCAATTTGTCGCGGTATACTTCTGTTATATTTATTTGTTGTTGAGCCCCACGTTTGGGAGCCAATTTGCGATGGTAAATTTATAATGATATTTGTGTATGTGTTTACTCAACATGGTGAAACCATTTTGTGACGTGATTCTTTGTTAGGTTTGTAGCTCCATCTGGTGTTAGCAATTTGCGGCAGTATTAGTTTTTGTTTGAAAGAATGCTACTTTTATTTTATTTAATTTTTGTTCACTGTCCTCCGGCTAGCTATGATCTTTTGGTCAAGCACTTCTCTTTATACAGGTTGTGTAAACGGAAAGGAATCTTTTATCCAAAGATAACACTGATGAAAGAATTTGTTTTACACTTTTTATTGTCGAACACATTCACTATCACAATTTACACATTGATCTTGACACTCGCCAAACTGAAACTGTTATAATAACTTCTTACTGATTACTTTTAATTCACGTACTTCAACCTTTTGTATAATTAACTTTACAACACTTGAGAATTTTCCTAACTCTGCTACGCGTAACTTGCGAATCGATAGCCGACGTGTAATATTTCTACTGGACTGAAGGCGACGTGTATCATACAAATATTTTCGACGAACTGACGGACTGAAGACGACGTGTAATGTACAAAGAATTTTGATGAACTGACGGGGTCTTTACCTCTAACCTACCTTTTATAACCTACACACCGATATGCCTAAAGATTATAACTGAGCTGCAATTGGCTAATAAAACGCGCCAACATTAGCGTCTATTTTTATATCCAATGAAAATTATGAATACTTATGCTCTAGGAAAAAATGTTCCAGCAAATTCTAAAAGAAAAACGCGCCAACATTACGTAACTTCCTCGTCTCCAATAATGATAAACACCTCACCCCCTCGCTGCATTATTACATGCTATTATTGTCAGTTTCAGTAAGGCAGTATAAACTTACTTCCCAACAATAATTACAATCAACAAACATCTCAAATCAATGTCACATAATAATGCATATTCATACTATAATCACTCTTTACATTTAAATAATTTGTGATACAAATTACTGCATCACATGTCGTAACCAGAAACGTCACAAGACGTAACAACACGTAGCAACCATGTAACCACGTAACAAAACGTAAGAACAATACGTAACCAACCCATTGCTAAGGCAATCTAAACTAATCCATCCTTCATAACTTAGACAATAGGTACGAGGGCCTAGCCTAGATTAACCTGACCAATCCCAAACATTCCTCTCATCATCTATTCTACTCAGTCATCGTCTAACCTAATCTGGCTAACCAGAGATAAACTCGACTTTCTTTTAGTGAAATTGCAATGTTTTATTCAGGTTTTATTATTCGAGAGCTTTAATTGAAAAGTTTACGTCAACATACCTTTATTTTAGTTCGTTGTAGGTGTCTCTCCCCTTTTTATCTAGTCTTGAGACTAGCACTAGGATTATTCCTAATGGCAGGGTTACCACCTTCCCTTCCATCTACTTCTTTCTTCATCAATCGTCAGCTACTTGCATACACAGCATACGGATAACCTTCATTTTTTAAGATTGTAGACTCACGAGAAAATCTTCATGTTCGACTTACTTTCTTTTAAACGCTGGTTGTAATGCTGCAATGTCCATACGCACATGTCGCTATGCCATCCTCAGCAATAACTCTTTTATCATCAAACGGAGTCAATGTGACCTTATTCACTTGCACTGTGGCAAGAGCATGCTCCCGGGACAGGATTAGATTCATGGGTGTTCTGATGATTTCTCCGGTTTTAAGACAGTCAGTTTAACTCTCAAATGTAATGTACTGATTAATAGCACTACGTTTAATGCCTTTAATCTTTTTTATCATTGAGCCATGGATATCTAGTGCATACATCTTAGGTTGTAGTCCGACAAAGTGTTGGATGATTTTACCATTAGCCTCATCTTTAAATTTTCCCAACACCTTCTTGTTTAGAGCTGAATAGCATATATGTTTGACAGGGTAATCAGTTGTATCTAGGTGTTCTAGATAATGTAGCTTGTCCTGGTATACATCTTCAGTCATCACACGATGAAATCTATTATTGCCGTTAAATACGCATATCTCCTGAATGGAAAGAGATAGCGTAATGCGGTAAAGGGTGATTATATCCTTAAAATGTGTCGCGTCATTGTCTGCTGTTCCAACTTGACCTGGCGGTCTTGGGTTGAATCCCGTGACATAAATACAAATTCATCTGCGAATAACATCAAAAAGTAATTAAGATAAATATGTCGAATAAACGTTTGTACCATTAGATAAATTCTTTGTAATGCATATTTGACTACTGTCGTCCTGGCGAATATTACATCTCTTGGATGAATGCATGACTGAAAGGTAAAAGTAACGTAACTCGCGATACGTTGGCGCGCCTTAAAGTGGATGCGAGAGCTATACATCCTCCCTGGACGAGTTCCTCGGGCATACTACTTCACGTTGAATCAGTGTCTTGGTCTAGACGGTGCTACCATCCCCTCTCCGCCCCCTTCTCTGGCTGTTACTATCTTACCCACCTCTTTTGCGCGCTCTATCTGACGGCCATCGTGAAGGTTCGCTTTCCGGTCTGTGGGGAAGATGCCGAATTCGCCTTTTTGAAGGGTTTAACTGCATGGCAGCCATGTTGGATATATGAAAACCGCCATTATATGCGTTAAATGCGCGATTGAGTTGATTTTAAAAATGGATTGCGAGACATTATATTTAACAAGGCGGCTTTAAAAATGAAATATGATAATCTTTACGCTAAATGTAGCTGGGGTCTGTGCCTTTAAAATGTTTACATACTTTGAACTGAAAATATAATAAATTTTCTAATGCGATCCTACGAGCTTAAAATCCGTGTAACTCTGGAAAAAAATTACTTTGCTCGTGAGTGAAGTCAATTGTAGCGGTTTTCTGCGATAACTGCGTATTAAGCGTGGTTTTCTGTGATAAATCGACATTAAGCGTATAAAAATGTCATATTGTGTACTGATTCTTTAGGGTGAATGAGGGGGATGAGGGAAAGAAAATATTGAGAACACTAAATAATAGGGTATATACATGAATTTAATTAAATAAGGAGAGAAAAACTTCTACGCCTTTTCTAAAGTATTATAATAGAAATTATGTTAGCTTTGATGTGTAATGGATTGCGGCGGTTGGTATGGTAGGCATTGAATGTAAACAGCTGTCTGAATGATCGAGCGTGTTTCAATATGTCGGTCTGATCCCAGACCGTCTGTCTACAGGTATGACGTCATTTGGCATGGTAGTCTTTTGTCGAGTTGTATGGTATAAACCTGTATTTACGGTCTGGTTCAGACGATAACGTCTGTGGTTTGCATTCGGAGGTCCCTGATTCGATTTCCGTAGGGACGGTCACTCTGAACTTAGGTTTCTCGCAGTTTTCTCTAGTGGGTAGGCAAATGCTGTGGTGGTTTCCCATCTATCACGATTTACTTTTCCTTTCATTTACATCTTTCACGTGTACAATCCGAAGGTCTCCCTGCTTCGATTACCGTTGGTTGTTCACTCTGACATCAGATTTTTCACGATTTCCCTGGTCTGCAGGCGAATGTCTGAGTTGTTTCTCATCGATTCAATTTCCTTTCATTTTATATAATTTGCATCTTTACGTCTGCGTTTAGGGTTCAGGAGTTCGATTCCCGTTGGTTCTTCACTCTGACATTTTTCGTGATTTTCCCTGGTCTGCAGGTGAATGTCTGGGTGGTTTCCCATCTATCACGATTTTCCTTCATTCTATATAATTTGCATCTTTCACGTGTACAATTTGAAGGTCTCCCTGGTTCGATTTCCGTTGGTTGCTCACTCTGACATCAGATGTTTCACGATTTTCCCCGGTCTGCAGGCAAATGCCTGAGTGGTTTCCGATCTATCACGATTTTCTTTCATTCTATATAATTTGCATCTTTTACGTGTGCTTTTAGGGTTCAGGATTTCGATACCGATTGGTTGCTCACTCTGACATCATATTTTTATGGTTTTCCTTGGTCTGCAGGTGAATGCCTGGGTGGTTTCTCGTCGATTCCGATTTCCTTTCCCTTTAAATCTTTTTCATTTATATCTTTCACGTGCGCTTTTAGAGTCCCTGTTTTCAGTCCCGTTTATCGCTCACTCTAACCCTGGGATTTTTCATGGTTTTCCTTGGTCTGCAGGCGAATGCCTGAGAGGTGTATGCTATCACGATTTCCATCCATTCTATTTCATTTACATCTTTTATTTCATTCACATCTTTATGCTTCTAGGTTTCGTTGTGCATGCTCAAAGGATACTAGCCTCTTGCTTGCTCAACAGATCGTTCATCAAACTCGCGAGTTAAGCACCCTAATCTGCACCATTATACCCGAACAACACATCATCCCCGCAATACATTACACTTTCTCTAAAAACCCGAAGCTCTACGGAGACGCCCGAACATCAATGTAACACGAATTGAAATATAAGAGCTTAGACGCTTCATCGCTATTTTTAGTATAAAAATTCAGGATATAATTGATTTAAAAAAGTTTCGTGCCTCCTCTATAAATAGTGTGATCTCGAGCGTTGGACTTCATTCTTCTAAATAACTCTGAGATGACAACCACGTGTTCTCTCAGAGAACAATCGGCTTTCTAAAGTGTTATCAAGGAAAAGAGGGTACATTTCCTTGAAGAAAGGTTAATACGCTATTATATCAAGAAGAAAAATGAATAAGTCCGCATATGAGGATATCATTCCTAGTGCCTCAGGATATTCTTGTGGTAAATGGTGTAAGAAGTTCCTCCGTGGATATGATAACAGACGACATGAGCTACGTTGTAAAAAGCTCTTCAAGTGTAAATATTGTGATGTAGCCTTCAAAGACAGTTATAAGGGTCGCCGACACGAGGATGCGTGTGAAATAAACAAACCTGAGAAGAAACGTAGATTAGAACCTACTAAGCATGAGTTATTTTCTACAATGGATGACTGTGACATGAAGGAATATGAAACTTCATTCAATGGACGCTTGAAATCATATTTTATACGTTGTGAATCAACTAAGGACCTGAATATGTACCTGCATGAGGCAAAACAGCGGATAATCGATGCTGTACATAAAGAGCTTGGTATTTACACAAAAGTGTGAAAACTAATCTGCTAGCTGAGTGTAGATTTGTTAACAGTGTCGGAAAAACCTGTGACAAAACATTTAAAATGCGGAATCAAGCTGCTTTCCTAGAAACGGACCTGGACTCTGTGTTGCAAACGAAAATGAAGAAGTTGGTTACTGAAATGGAGAAATCACAACTTAAGGGCAGCAACTGGGCTCTACTTGCTGTAAAAGGAATTTGTCTTCGTATTAGCAAGTACGATCCGTTACGAGGAAGTAGCTATATATCCCTACCGCTACCTGTTGAAGCAAGAAAAGGCTGCATTAACATCCAGAGTTTAACTGACGAGCTATGCTTTATGTATTCTGTATTAGCCAAATTCGCTGAGAAGGATGCACAGCGGGTGAGCAAGTACAAGCAACTTCAAAATAAATACGACTTCAGCTGTGGTTTCCTACCCTAAACCACTTTCTCAAATACCTAATTTTGAGAAGCTTAACAGGATGTCTATCAACGTATTCGGCCTGGATGAGAAGCATGAAGTGTATCGGATAAAGGTTGCTGAGCCTGAACTACCTGAACACCGTGATCTCCTACTATTGAGTCACAGTAGTGGGAGACATCACTACTTTTATATAAAGAATTTTTGAAAACCTATTCGACGTCAGATAACTATGCATAAAGAACGTGTTTATACCTGTAAGCGTTGTTTTACACATTTCTATTATCAGTGCGGTCGAAATGGACTGGAAAAACTACAAGAACATGCCTACATCTGTAATCAGCATGGTGTTGCAAGGGTAGTTATGTCTACAAAGAAGAAATCAATTGTAAAGTTTAAAAATTTTGAAATGATGTTGAAACTACCTTACGTCATCTAGGCAGACTTTGAAAGCATTCTCGCCCCATGTCATACATGCATACCCAATCCTGAAACTTCATATACATCCCCTTATCAGCAGCATGTTCCCATGAGTTTCTGCGTTTACGTTAAACCATCAACCGACGTTAAACATCGGGAAACTGGCCTTCCTAAGCATCCTTATGTATATCGTGGCGTTGATACTGCTCAGAAGTTTATGGAATACCTGTCGTTCCTTGCAAAGGAAATGAATAATAAATACAAATCTGTCATGGCCTTGAAACTTACAGATTAACAGCAGATGGATTTCAACTCCTCTACAGTATGCTACTTGTGTGCAAAAAGCTTCACTGAAGAGAACTATAAAGTACATGACCATGATCACATCAGTGGTGAATATCGGGGGAAGTTTACATTATGAATGTAATTTAGCCTGTAAAACACCTAAATATATTCCAGTCTTCATGCACAACCTCAGTGGGTATGACTCACACATTATTGTTAAGGAGCTGGGATGTACAAGTGAGCGGGTGGAAGTAACTCCTAACTCTGAAGAAAGCTATATATATCATTCTCCAAGTATGTAGGAGATATAAAGCTTCGGTTTGTAGATAGTTTTCGGTTTCTCAGTACAAGCTTGGATAAGTTGGTGAAGAATCTAACGTCGTGCCCTGATACACTGAAACACTTCGGAGAAGACAAGCTGAAGTTGATGACACGTAAGCCTGTATTTCCCTATGATTACGTCACTTCATGGGATGTTTTGAACGAACCCTGCCTGCCTCCTAAAGACTCCTTCTACAATGGATTAAATGAAGAATAAATTAGTGATGCTGACTACGATCATGCTAGAAATGTATGAGAGCTGTTTAATGTAAGAAACCTGGGTGAGTACAGCGACCTCTACATAATATCTGATGTACTTCTTCTAGCTGATGTCTTTGAGACGTTTAGAGATCAAAACCTCAAAGCACATAAAGTCGACCCTGCTCATTATTTTACCTCTCCAGGACTTACATGGGACGCCATGTTGCTGTATGCAGGAATTCAGCTGGAATTGTTACAGGATTATGACCAATTACTCATGGTGGAATCCGGCATAAGAGGAGGTTTATGTCAAGTCTCCTACCGTTATGCCGAAGCAAACAACACCTACATGGAGAAGTATAATCTGTCGAGACCAACCCAATTCATTAGATTTGAGGCCGCTAATAACCAATATGGGTGGGCTATGTGTCACGCCCTCCCTTATGGTGGATTTGAGTGGATATTCCCTGAAAAAATCGACTTAGATAGACTACAAGAAGATGATCCTCATGGATATATATTAGTAGTCGATATCGAGTATCCTGCAGAACTTCACGATCTGCATAATGATTTACCATTCCTGCCTGAGTGTATGAAGCCTAAGGACTCGAGTACAAAGAAACTGATACCTCATCTTGAACCTCGAAAGAAGTATATAGTACATTACATGGCTTTGAAGCAAGCACTTAATCATGGACTACGGTTAACAGAAATTCATCGTGTGCTACAATTCCGCCAGTCACAGTGGTTAAAACCCTATGTGGAATTTAACAACCGACTACGTCAACAAGCTGCAACAAATTTTGAGAAAGACCTCTAGAAACTGTCTAACAACGCTATGTTTGGAAAAACAATGGAAAACCTTCGTAACCGTATGGATATACGACTTGTAAGAAATGAGAAGGCTCTGGAAAAGTTAATTGCCAAGCCTATGTTTATCGATCGAACAATATATGCTGCTAATCTAGCCGCTGTACATACGGCCTCTCGTCAGATCGTATTCAACAAGCCTATATACATCGGTATGAGGGTGTTGGACATCTCCAAGACATTAATGTACCACTATCAATATGATGTGTTGCTTCCAGATTATGGATCTGAAAACCTGAAGCTCATGTATATAGATACTGATTCGTTCATTCATCTTGTGATGACTGAAGATGTGTACCAGGGCAAGCTACGTTATCTAGAACACCTAGATACAGCTGATTACCCTGTCAACCATATATGCTATTCAGCTCTAAACAAGAAGGTGTTGGGAAAATTTAAAGATGAGGCTAATGGTAAAATCATCCAGCACTTTGTCGGACTACAACCTAAGATGTATGCACTAGATATCCATGGCTCAACGATAAAAGAGATTAAAGGCATTAAACGTAGTGCTATTAATCAGTACATTACATTTGAGAGTTATACTGACTGTTTTAAAACCGGAGAAATCATCAGAACACCCATGAATCTAATCCTGTCCCGGGAGCATGCTCTTGCCACAGTGCAAGTGAATAAGGTCACATTGACTCCGTTTGATGATAAAAGAGTAAGTGCTGAGGATGGAATAACGACATGTGCGTATGGACATTGCAGCATTACAACCAGCGTTTAAAAGAATGTAAGTCGAAGATGAAGATTTTCTCGTGAGTCTACAATCTTAAAAAATGAAAGTTATCCGTGTGCTGTGTATGGAACTAGCTGACGACTGATGAAGAAAGAAGTAGATGGAAGGGAAGGTGGTAACCCTGCCATTAGGAGCAATTCTAGTGCTGGTCTCAAACCTAGATAAAAAGGGGAGAGACACCTACAACGAACTAAAATAAAGGTATGTTGACGTAAAGTTTTCAATTAAAGCTCTCGAATAATAAAACCTGAATAAAACATTGCAATTTCACTAAAAGAAAGTCGAGTTTATCTCTGGTTAGCCAGATTAAGTTAGACGATGACTGAGTAGAATAGATGATGAGAGGAATGTTTGGGATTGGTCAGGTTAATCTAGGCTATGCCCTCGTACTTATTGTCTAAGTTATGAAGGATGGATTAGTTTAGATTGCCTTAGCAATGGGTTGGTTACGTATTGTTCTTACGTTTTGTTACGTGGTTACATGGCTGCTACGTGTTGTTACGTCTTGTGACGTTTCTGGTTACGACATGTCACGTGATGTTACGTGGATACATGTTTATGTTAGTTAGAGTGACGTCTTGTTACGTGGTGTTACGTCTTGAAACGTGGTTACGTGCTTATGTTACGTAGTGTAACGTCTTGTCATGCTGTTATGTTACGTTGTGTTACGTCTTATTACGTGGTTACGTTTGGTGGTTACGTCTTGTTACGTGGTTATTTTAGATGATGATAGGAATGAATAGACAAAGAGAAGATCCAGAGCATACAAGATGGGAATAGGTTAGGACGTATACTTCACTCTAAAGCGATATACAGTTTGTCCCTCTCCGTCTCGCGCACTATTGTTTAACATATAACAAGTTTGTAAGGTTTAGAAAAAAAGTATATAAAAGTGTTGTAACGTTGGATGAGAAAAGTTTTATAATCTAATTACGCTCTATATTACCGTATAAACCTACATTCCTCCTCCTCATTCAACCCCTGTCTATCCTTGTGTCTCTCCCGTTTTCCATATTTCTCCCACATAAACGCATACTCTACTCCTCAACACCTGTCTAGACTAGCACCTCTCCTTGTATTCCCTACCGCTCTCATATAAATGCATTTTCCTCCCTGAAGACTGTCTCAACCTAGCACCTACCTTCGGTTTCCTCGTCTCTCCATATAAACGCATAATCTGTCATTTAAACCTTCCTGTCTAATACCTCTCCTCGGTTTGCTAGCTCTCAGATATAAAATGCCATATTCTACCCTTCAAGTCCTGTATGGTCTAGTACCTCTCCTCATATTCCCTGTCTCTTCCGTATAAAGCGTATCCCCTCCTCCTTCAGCATCTGTCTAGTCTAGCTCCTCTCCTCGTATTCCCTATCTCTCCCGTATAAGCCTATACTCCCCTCCTTCAGCATCTGTCTAACCTATTATCTGTTCACGTTTTCCCTATCTTTCCCATAAAAGTCATACTCCACACCTCAAACCCCGTCTAGCCTAGCACTTCTCCTCACGTTCCCCTACCTCTCTTATATAAGGCGCATTCCGCTACTTCAGCCCTGTCTAGCGTAGCATCGACCCTCGTATTCCCTATCTCTCTCATATAAACGCCTACTCTATCATTCAAGCCTTCTGGCCTAATACCTCTCCTCGGTTTGCTATCTCGGCCATATAAACGCCATATTCTACCCTTCAAGTCCTGTTTAGTATAGCATCTTTCCTTGTATTCCCTATCTCTCTCGTATAAAGCGTATCCTCCCTCCTTCAGCATCTGACTAGCCTAGCATCAGACCTGGTATTCCCGATCTCTCCCATATAAACGCATTTTCCTCCTTGAACCGTCGCATCTAACCTCGTGTTCTCTATCCTTTCCCATACAAACACAAAAGTGGCCCAGCTTCTGTCTATCATACCATCTGTCCCCGTTTTCCATATATTCCTCATATAAACGTATACCCTACACCTTAACCTCTGTCTACACTAGCTCCTCTCCTCGTATGCCCTCTCTCTGTCGTATAAAGCATATCCCTCCCTCCTTCAGTCCCTGCTCTACCTCGGAACTCTCCTCGTTGTCCCTATCTTTCTCATATAAACGCATTTTTCCTCCTTGAATGTTCTCTCAACCTAGCATATACCCTCGTTTTCCCTAGCCTTTACCATATAAACGCAAAAAACTGCGCCAGCTTCCCCTATAATATGCTACTGGTACGGCTTAGCAACAATGTCAGAGGCGCATGCTTAATATTTTAAATTGGACCGCGTGAGAAATAACATTGGTAACGGTATTGATATGTGGGCGGAGCTTAAGTTAAGAAAAGTTCACGCATTCTAAATCACAGAACATTTACATTCGTGCATATATTTGCGCATACATTAGCGACATATTCGTGACACTCCTGAGATTCTTAACTCACGTGTGAATCACTCTCGTGCGTAATTGTGTAGCGCACAAGAACGCGCCGGCGTTAGAAAGATTTAACGGAGGGATCCTTCCGAGTAACGTTTCTGCGACTTACGGAAACTGAAGCTTCGCTTAATTACTGTCATAGAGGTAACTAATTTGTAAATTCAACAGTCAGCGACACTTCACAAACTGAACATTTTAGTTAACATTACAATATTTCTCAACTAACTAAAGTGGTGTTATCCTTTCAAAATACACTTACGCATACCCTGAGATAAAATTCTTTACCACTAGAGCAGCTGGCGCACGAGAATAGCAGAACGAGCTACGAGATGACGACATCATAAATTTCATCAACAGATCATGTAATGTTGTTATCTAAGTTGACGCAACCACGAAGTAGCAGCATCAAAATTTGAAGCAAAAGTACGGCTTCAAAAGGTCGCACTACAAAGGTCGCCTTGTAGTTTTCCCAGCCCCCAATGCTTTTCAAGTGTTGTATGTTATGTTTCTATAAATGTATACTTACGGATGGTTATTCCTGTAGCTATTATTATTATTATTATTATTATTATTATTATTATTATTATTATCGTTATTATTAACCAGTGCAGTTGACCATCAAGTGTGTTTTCCATTTGCGTGTGTGTTTAAATCTCTGTAATCTCCTAACGAAGGGGTCAATAAAAAATATTGAATCTTTTATTTGTGTAACTTTGCTGCTTTTATATGAAATTCATAAAATTCTTGTTCTTTGTTCACATATATCTCTTCATTTTTATGTATTGATCACTCATACAAGTACATAATATCATGGCATATATGTATAATCTTTATATAACAAATCTAGTATGAAATACCAGATCTAGTTAGAAAAAATGACGAGGTCCAATTTCAGTGGACTACCAAATGTCTTATAATAAAATTACTAAGCACTAAAATAAATATATATACATATATAATTACATTTAACTGCACCAGTGAAATTAAACCTCCTTAAGCAGCATACTAGTATCTTAGCAAAGCTTAAAAGGTGAAATACAGAAGGAACCTGGAAAATACTACAGATATATTATGAAAGCAGATTCATTTTTCCATGCATCCAATCACAGTACTGAGATAATAAGCAACAGTTCTGAAAGTTGTTCTAAAGTAGCAGTTATTGTTAATTAGAATTAACCAAATAATGTAAATGATGTTGCCAATGATGATAATTGCGATGTTTACAAACTCTTCATTCCGAATGTTGCTCTAAAAATGTCGGTGCTTATCATGGAAGAGAAGTAAGTAATGTAGGGTGAAATGCAATGAAATCACTCACGTTTCCGAACCTCTGTTGAGATGTGAGTATCATACGTAAATAATAAACAGCTGTTTCATACTTCTGTATTTTGCAAGCTAATTTAGCTTTAACTGACAGCTTCGCTTACTGTTTTATGACGCATATTTAAAACATTTTTCAGCATATTTATTTTCATTTCTGCATTTGAGATTCCATTGTAAATTACAAATTTACGCAGGGGGCACTCCTTAATTCCTGCGGAAGGCTCAGCGTTTTTTACTATTCAAAATGTTCCTTGAACCACGGTTTATATTATTTGCCTGAAATTTTCAGGAGAGCTTTCAGGAATTACAGATTTAAAAGCACTAAATAAATATATTAAGTAGTTCAGCTGAAATTAATTATTTTCGTTAACTGACTTTGAAAAAACTGAAAAAATTCAATAATATGTAAAATACAATTCTCTTAAACTAACTGAAATTAAGAAAAGGCCGCATAACAAATTCTTTATGTTTGTACGCTAAGCCCAAATTAAAAAAATTGGAAACGATTTAATAAACGCTATGGTCCAGGGAGCATTTCATATTACTATATCAAAAAGTGATTAACTGTGAATAAAAATAATATCTTAACAACGGTTAGACATATCTTGTTAAACGTTTGCGTCCACTATGCTTTTAATGCTCTTAGTGTGTGGTAGAAGAGTCCAAGCAATGGGAAGAAAGCTGTGAATTTTTGGATTCTCATAGTTGTATTGCCTTAACGAAGAAATCAATGCTTCCTGTATGGGACAGAAGATCTGCGAGGGACTGTACTAACCAATGATGAAAAAGGAATATCTAATATCTGAATAAAAGGCTAAGGAAGTGTTGCATATGTTGTTGCTGTTCTAGAGGCCTCAGAGCACTGTTATGGGGCTTAATTTTGTTTTTGGCACCAATTGTTCTAACCACCGGTACGGTACGTCAATGAGGGTCTTTACGGTAAAACTGATATAAAAGTTGCTATTCATTTTATTATTCCTCTTAAATGCAAATGTTATTGGAAAGGCTAAGTTGTGCAGTTGTTGGCAACATTGTATTAATATGTGCAAGAGCGCAAGTGCTGGCCAGTCCATGCTCAGCGGAGGTGGTGGCATTACCAAATGCGGATAGATGCAACTATGACGCTCATTTTTAGGTTTATGTGCATTGGACAGTAACATGTTTTATTTCTACGGCTCTTGATCGCGGTGTGGCGCCAAGAGTTGGCGGGTAACGCCCAAAAATATTGTACCGCAGCCACATACACATTAAGGTGAAAATTTCACCTTCTTTCTTTTTTCTTTACCTTCAACTTTATTGCGGCCCCTCCAGTCCTCGATAACATGAATAGGCGCACCTCTCTAGTGTAATGTTTCAGCGTGCCCACACAATTGACACAGGGAAAAATTATATTACGGTTTCCAAGGTTATAAACTGCAAGCTAAACGAAGCAATATAATTAAGTGCAAGGAGACTTCTCTTGTTTTCTGCTAGATTTGCTTTGGCTTCTCCTTCTATGCAATTGGAAGTCCTTTGTGTTAACTCTGCCAGTAGGTATTCCCTGTTACCAAGCAAGTTGAAACTGCAGCATAGTATTTTCCTTTTCATTGTTTCTTATTTCACTCTTTCACGTTCTGTGTTGTCCATTTGCTTTATGCGCTTTTCAAAAAGAACTAACTCAAGGTTTTAGGTTATATAACGGAGCGGGACACCTCGCGCACTGTGACCTACATAGATCCATTGTGGCTACAACGCCCAAGGAGAAAGGGATGAAGTAAAGGAACTGCAGGAGGTTACAGGCCGCAGTCAGGCAAGCAGTTCACAAACACGGAGGAACCTGAAACTTCCTGGCTCGAAGACTCGTCTCACTACTGGAGCTGCCTAGAGAGGGCGATGAACGACCCGTGGACCAAGCAGCCCTCTAGTGTCCACGGGAAGTACTTTTTCCTTTGAGCAAGCATCCGCGCCATCTCTTCGGGCACCGTCGTACGTCATGAAACCTATAAGCACACCTTAAAAATGAGAAGGAAACGGAATGAAAAAGTAATGATGGATAGGAAGTCGTGTTAGATGAGAAACCACCTCAGCATCCGCAATCTGACTAGGCAAAACCACGAAAACCCCAATCAGAGTAAACGGTCGACAAAAATCAAACCCGGGACCTCCCAAATGCAAGCCTCACACTTTACTGCGGAGCCATCTTGCTAACTCGACATTAAATACACAAACGAAATACCTATTAAGGCATTTCTTCAATAATGCTAGAAAATAACATTTTAAATCATTATTAGCAACATCACTCATAGATGTACGAGTTTCTAATTATGAAAGATGAAACTCTATAGCTGTTGTGGAAATAGCAGTTTCAAACTTAAGGTTAAATTTCAAATTTAACTTGTACTTTAAATTTAATCACAGATCCGTGGTCATTCAGGTTTTACTTCTGAAAGATACAACTCCACAAATATTGTGGAAGATAGTAGTTTGAAAACCGATAGTCAGATTAGTTCTGTCACAATTATTTGTTTCATATGGTGAATCTGGAAAATTGAATAAAATTTAAATTAAATCCAGAAACTGATACCACCATTTGATGGCCCAAATGAATATTTTCGCATACAAAACCGGCGATAAAGCTAGTAATAAAATATAAACCACTGTCACATAAAACTATTTACTGACAAGTTGTAAATGGAAACGGTGTTTCTTGAACATACTTCACTATAAGCTGTGGCTGAAAATTGCCTTAGCTCGGGCCAGAAGGTTTCGTGCGCTTCTTTGTAACTTAGAGAAGAAATCCAATTCAAACTCATAAGAACAAACATTTTCAAGACCTACAGAATTGTTCTGGTGAGCAAGCGTGCATGTTCAGGAAGGTGCGAAATGTTGCCGTCCAAAGTTGAACATAAGTATAAGATATTAGAGCACTCACAATTCCCTTACTAGTAATTCTTTCAACACACTTTCGATACTGACATAATAATTATGCTCGATGCTTTCAGATAATACATTTTAATGTCTGGAAATAAAACACTTTACAAAAGCAACATATGAATTGAATATTTTGCAAAACATGCAACATAAGAATTTTGAAATCTACAGCTTGTCTCTACCTTAAAAGACAGTATGGAGGTAAATGGGATATCTCTGTTTCTATCTAACGCATACATGTTGCCATTAGCTTCGTCCTTTTCTAATCTCGCGCTGTCGCCAAGTTGCTAATAATATGGTGTAAATATTCAGTTGCTATAATTTTCAGCTTTGAACACATTATCCTATACAGAGTATGTTTCTCTATCAGATTATATCATTTTAGGACCTTCATAGATTTCTGTGGGCATAAATTTTTAAAGACAACGAGTTTTTCAGTAAAAGTCCGATATATGCTTTTTCGATGTTTATCACACAGTAACTAATAAACTAAAGGATAGAACGCAACAATATTTGTTCTTAGCTGGAGCAAAATAGAGTTTTGATTCTTCATATTTAATAAGATAAGCGTTATAGTTTTTTAAATTAACTATTTTCGGAAAATTCTCTGCCTATGTAGTAGAAAAGTTAGACAGCGGGAAACACTTTTTGTTATTGGGTTTACAAAGGGGATCAAGCAGAGAAAATGTTCAGGAAGGCCCGAAACAGTTTTTTTAAAAGAAGCCGGAACCCTGTAACTTCTTACGTTGATTGCGTATGACAAACAAAAGTCATCCATCTATTCAACCAACAGGTGCCAGTCGCGAGGCGGAAGATAGTAGGGGAGTATGTGAAACACTGTGAAGTGTTACGTAGGTTAATTATTTAGCATTTCACGTAAACATTGATAGTTATGGAGGGAGAAGCTAGGAAGAGACAAAATGTTGGTAAGCTAAGAAGAAACGTAAATTAATAGTGAATGTGTTCGATTATTCAAGTAAAATGAATGTTAGTAAGGTAGTAAAGGAAAGTAGAGGCTACCGGGTGTTCAGAAACAATAGTACATAGGATAAACAAGGAGGGAATGAAAGCAGGTCAACGGACGCCATTAGAAAAGAATGCAAAACTGGTGGGGGAAACAAAACACGCTAGGTTAACCAATATGGTGAAACGCGCAAAGCGAATTGCGGCGCATCGTTTATTCTTCGCGGTTTGAAAGCATTCCACCCACGCTGAATATACTGTTGTCATGTGTAAACAGTGATGATACCCTACTAAATTATAGATTTGATTTTATATCCCCATATTTATTTAACAGTATATACTTTTATCACTATAAAATCGTATTTCGAAGCACTAAATATACAAAGAAGAGAGATAAAGTTAAGGGGAAAATTAAATGAATTACAATAGACTTAAATAGCACTGCAACTATTTCATTCAGAAGATACATTAAATTGTTAGACCAATCGCAGCTGGGCGCCAAAATTGCAAGTATACATATAGTACATGTGGTAATAGTGCGTTCCATTTAACCTGTACTGTATTTTAAGCGTGAGGCCAGATACAAAAGTAAAACTAAAAGAAATATATAAAGAGGATTTCCGATTAACCCCTGCATCGCTTTAGAAGACACAGTGATTGTAGTTTTATTCGGTCACATGACATTACGTACTGGTGCCTTATGAAATGGACGCATCCACCATATGACGAAATTAGTAAATCATTAGCAGCAGAAACGCACACTTTATTGTCTGTCAAATGCCGCACAAGGGAAGATAGATTAAGGAAATAACAAATTACACACTGGTTAACAGTAAACTAGTCCTAGAAAAGTAAAAGATAATCAAATAAAGCTGGATATACCATCTGCAAAGAGAGGCGTACTGAGGCAGTCACATAATGTTTGAACAAGAAGACGAGGATCAATACGACCACCTAGGAAATGCGGAGCGAAATGAAATTGAGTTTTATTTATTGACGCTATTTAACTACTGTGGTTCTTAGCGTCCCATTCTATATTGGGAGTGAAACACCGGTAATTTTGCTCAGAGGCCTCTTTATCAGGCTTGAGGTTCCTTTACGTGCCGTAAAACTACGACACGGGACTACCGGCTTTACTTCCCTTCCGAAGGAAGCCGTGCTAACGATTTTTACGCCCGAAAAAATCCATCGCCCTCCGCCGGGTATGAACCCGCGACCTTGGGAACTAGAGGCTAGCACGGTACCACTAGTCCACGGAGGACGATATGCGGAGCGAGGAAATGAAAACCCGAATTAAGGTATACAGGAAGAAGGTGGTTTTTATTAAACATGTAAGTATATGACTCTGTTGTGATTGTCATTGGTGTTCCAGGTTTCGAACTAGAGTGCTGGCATTCCGTGTTATAAAATGTGTTCCACAATGAACAGAAGAAAACCTATGGGGCAGGAATGGCCAACAGTTGGATCTTATGCCAGAAAGAAGTCCAACAAGATATCTTGAAATCCTCGCTGGTAACTCTAACCTTAAAAGGTTCTACAACCACTACAGAGGAATGAAGGAATTTGTTGAACAGTTCTCGAAGATACGGAGAAAAGGGCAGACCTGTATTGGGATAAATTACTTCTGACCGTAACACTACAGCGGGTTTACTAGCGTTGCGGCGATTGTCAGCTTAGTTGAATAATTTATACAAGGAGTGATCAGAAACTAAGGTTACAAATCCTGCAGGGAAAGGTGTAAATTTTATTTCATACAACCAATATGGTAAAATTAAAGGTAAACTGAGCTTTATTTATGGACGCTCTTTAACTGCTGTGATCCTTAGTATTCCCATTATATATTGGGCGGGAAAGACCGGTAATTTTGATCATTGGGCGTGAAAGACCTATAATTTTGAGGCCTCTTTATCAGGCTTGAGGTTCTTTTACGCGCCGTAAATCTACGACACGGACCACCGGCTTTACTTCCCTTCCGAAGGAATCCATGCTAAGGATTTTTATGCCCGAAGGAAATACATCGTCCTCTGCCGAATTTGAATTCGCGACCTCGGGAACTAAAAGCTAGCATGGTAACCACTACACCACGAGGACGATAACTATTTCAACTGATAGTACATACATTAGGTTATGTTTGGACATTATCTCCATATCGGTTTAGGCACTTGAGAATTCGTGGGATGAGTTTGAATATTCCCTCCTGGTAAAAATCCTGTCCTTTTGTGTTCAGCCACGTTATCGCGAAGTGTTTCACCTCCTCGTTTGAAGCGAATCTCGGCCTCCTACGTGCTCCTTCAAGTGAGGAAAAAGGTAAAAGTCGCTTGGAGCGAGGCCCGGGATGTAGGGAGGGTGGTCAATGAAGTCCCAGCGAAACTGCTTCAACAGCGTGTTGGTCTTCTGGGCTGAGGTCGTGCGTTGTCGTGAAGAAAGATAACTCCCTCGGTGAGAAGTCCTGGCCGTTTCCTCCTGATTGCTTCCCGCAATCGTGTCAAGGTCTTGCAGTATCGGAAAGCGGTCACTGTGTACTCTCTTTCCAAAAACTCAACAGGTATCACACCTTTGCTGTTCCAAAACACCCTGGCTATCACCTTCACGGCAGATGGCGTCATCTTAAACATTTTTGTCTTTGGAGAGGCGGGGTAATTCCACTCCACTGAAGACCGCTTACTGCTTGGGGTGTAATGGTGGATCATGTTTCGTCATCCGTGGCAATGTGGCGAAGGAAACTGTTAGCTTTCGTGGAGGACCGTTGCAAAAGTTGCAGACTTACCCCATGCGCTTCTCCTTGTATTGGTTGGACAGATTTCGTGGAACCCATTGGAAACGAACTTTCATGTACTGCATAATATCATGAACAATGTGATGAACGCTTCCGAACAACATTCCCAATTCTACCGTCACATACCGGAACATGATCCTTCTGTTGTCCTGAATCAGTTTCTCCACGCGAGCTGTGCTCAAATCTGTTAATGCCATGTTGGACCGGCCACTGAGTTCCTCGTCGGTAACGTTTTCTCTACCGGCCGCAAACTTTCGACACCATTCTGCGACATGACGACGAGACATTACAGTCCCTCCACAAACCTCTTACCAGCGAGTCGTCATTTGTGTTTACTTACAACTGACGCTGTAGGTGGCTGAAACTCTGCAAGTTACCAACCGCATGTATTAGAATTACCGCACAATACTAATTTCTCTATAACGGACGAAACTCCAGGAATATGGAACTTATAACCTTAGTTTCTGTTCACCCCTCATATAAAGATGAAAAACTTAACACTAAATATTCAAATCCGACCCTCGATTGAAACCAGGCAGTCATTTCTTAGACGGTAAAACGGTACCAGGAATTGCATATGGCATTATGAAGAACCATTGAATCAAATATTCTTTTCTGGATGGTAATACTAAAATTAAATTCAGTTTAATTTATGGACGCTCTTTAACTACTGTAGTTCTTAGCGTCATTTTCTGCAGCAGCTTTCATGATAGCCTTACTAGAAGTTCTGTCGAAGGCACCATCGACATCAAGTAATGCTCCTAAGGCAATTTGTCAATGATGCAAAGCCTTTCTATGTTAGTTATAATATAAAGCAATGCAGTTTCGACAGACATTCCAGCTGATATGCACATTACTATACAGGGTGAATCACCTAAAACTTGCGCCGCAAATTTTCGGAAATGGAAAGTGATATTGACGTGCAGTTTTCACAGCATTCATTGGTGGTCAGGGCTCGTAAATTTAGCCTATAAACAGATTTTAATAATACTGAGAAAGTGTATTTTTGAGCAAATATACAATTTTTAAAATGGAACAATGCCTAGTTACATCAACAGAATAAAGGTAAGGTAAATTAGAATGTCAATCGTCTTTGTTGCAGGATTATAGTGCAGGTGGTTAGTAGGTAATTGATTCCGATTCAAGAACAAAGGTAGATGCCGCCAATTGATAAGGATGTAAGCCAATTAACTTTGTAATGTGATATCCCTTTGTTATATGCCGCCAAGCCCCACCCCCTCTCTTTGAGGCCTTACATGCCGCCTGGTCGCGTGCCGCCTGGCCCTGCCCCCTCCCTTTGAGGCCTTACATGCCGCCTGGTCGCGTGCCGGTCGCCACCCCGCCCCCCTCCTGTGTGGTCTCACCTAATGCCGCCTGGCACGCGCCCCCTCCCTCCCCTTTGTGGTCTGATTGGTTCCCTGTGGATAGGTGGGAGAGTGTGTATTGTTCCCATACGCTGGCCACGTCACCTCCCTCTCATTGCGACCTGTCTAAATCCCGCGCTGGTGATGGGTGTGGTAGGGGAATGGTTTTCTCGACGCGTGCCACTGTTCGGCAAATCGATTTGAGGAGATAATTGTGTCAATCAACTAGGTAATGTTCGACCATATATAAAACATTATTGAAAACAAAGAATCAAAATCGGTATTTTATTACTACTAATGTCCGCAGATTGCGTTTCTAAAGGGTGATGTAATGAAACGTTCCTCATCGATCGTTGAATACAATAAAGTATTTTTTGATTGATTAATTGTATATGAATTGACTCGCGCACCTGGTCGTTTTCGTATATGGAGGTGTTAAGGTAATGATTAGGTGTATATAATTATTACGTCTAATAATACATGTTTAATTATTCTTTTGAGCGGTGGCTTATAAAAATATTACATCACTTAGGTGAATCCGTAGTTGCCGTAACGAGACGTTAACGCGCGGTAATTTCGGTGAAAGCCCAAGCGCAAGCATTCCTCCATGGAGCGGCTGACGCGACTGACCGGACTCTCGCATGGTTGTGAGTAATGTAAATAGCATCCCCTCCCTCGCGCTTCAGCTCGCCACCTCCGCCAGCGCGCCATGCGGTAATCGTGGAAACTTCTTTTCTCTCTGAGCCAGCGTGGGCTTCTTCATAGCGCACCGTGTGGTCATTTTCGAAAAGTCTTGCGTAGAAGCTGGGAATTCGCCTTATTGAGGCCTGAGGTAAGCGCATGGCGCCCATCTTAACTCCATATAACTCCGAGGAAAATGATTCTGGAAAAAAAACGCGAATTAACATTATAGTTAAATAATACTCGTTTAACATGCGAGGTGCGTTCATGTTGTCTCGTTATAATTCCGGGGGAATTGATTATGAAAAAATAAATAAACGTGAACCAACATTATAGTTAAATAATACATCGTTTAACATCCGTGGCGCGTTCAGGTTGTCTCGTTATATAATTCCGTGGAATTGATTATGAAAAAATAAATAAATAGGTTAACATTATCGTTAAATAATACAAGTATTGTTTATAAAATAATATACAGAGTATCCTAAATAAATTCTCTCTGTTGCTCTTTTAATTAAGCTAGTAAACGAATGCTCACAAATAAGCTTCAATAGAAATGTATATAGGTAAAGACACTCGAGGAAAAACACGGAGCAGCGACTTTCAAACAGACATTTTGTCCAACACGCAAGCGCGCTCTCTCTCTGTCTCTCTCTCTCTACATAGCAGCCAAAACATGCATGCCTTTCCTAGTAAATATATAAGTATTGCCAGAGGATATAATGACTTGGAGAGAGGACTTATAAGCATTTCCCTGCGAAAGATATTTTTTGAATACGCGAGCAGAGAACTCGCGTCAATACGAAGACCTCAAATATAAATTTGATATTCCTTTTAAATATTCCTTCTAAAGACGTAGCGGTCTTCGAGAAAATCGACTAGCTATTCAGTTGCACATACCTTGCAAAAAGAATTCGTACATTCTTAGAAGCGGTTAAACCAGGAACGCCGGGGATTTTTTCTTCTGCCAGTTTCAAGATCATTTGTACCTGCTACTTAAAGACCCTGGATTTCCATCGCGTCATATGCCAGGGTACGGTCCAGACTTAAACACAGACGTAGGGAATTCCTAAGGTTAAAATTATAAAACCACGATGTCTCCTCAGCAATAATAAAATCGAGAGAGAATCAATAAAAATATTTCCTTTGATAATATAATTATCGCGAAGACGTAGCGGTCTTCGAGAAATTCGACAAATTTTTCAGCTGCATGCCCTCCTTGAAAGAAATATGCTGTACACGTCTGAAGATAAAATACAGACAAAACATTCCTTTTTTCCAGTAAGGGAGCTAAAACAGTCGTTGATAAAGTATCGCACGCACGCAAACGAAAATGAATTACGATATGTTTCAATGGACATCTTTTATAAAGTCAGTCGAAGTAAAGGAAAGTTTGTACACCCTTGACGAAAACAAAACCCCGACCCGCTGGTGAAATGACCTTTTAAGAATACACAATGGATGTCCATCATATAGCTAATGGTCAGCTTGAAAGGGTTCCTACTTACTCTGCACAGAATTCCCCATACAAACGGGAAAATCCTAAACCTGGCAATTATAAGCTTACTACAGCATTTTTTCCCACCAATAAGTAATTTAAATTCTACATGAAGATTATTAATGATTAAGTTTCGTAGTATACTACCTTTTATTTCTTTTAATAAAAATATTGTATATGCCTCTCCCGTCAGGAAAATTAAACGGAGAGAAGCGATATTTTCTTTTTACGCTGAAATTATAATTAAACGCATAGTGAATAAAGATTCTGTAGAAGTCTAAGTAAACATTCGTAACTATTGCAATAATCTCCAAGTATTATTTCTTTCTCAGAGGCAGTCAGGTTATTATTTTTATTATTATTATTATAATTATTATTATTATTATCGCCAAGAAAGCTTATTCCATTTCAAACAGACTGGTGTTTGAGCCATTGTGTCTAAAATTATTTAATTACGCAGCGCTCCAATGCATACATATAATTCTATGAGAGATAACGTGTCTATACACGTTCGAGAGGTCACTGGCTCGATTCCCTGCGGAGGGCGATGGATTTTCTCTCTCGTATATATTGTATTTTTTTTCTTAGAATGATATATCTTTTTTGACTGAAAAGACCGTTCTTACAGGAAAAACCATGCTCATATAGATTATAGGAATGGCCTGTGTTTAAAACATGTATTTTTCACGCGTAGTGTATAGATTCTGTAGAAGTCTAAGTAAGCATTCGTAACTATTGCAATTATCTCCAAGTATTATTTCCTTCTCAGAGGCAATCAAGTTTGTATTATTATTATTATTACTATTATTATTATCGTCCAGAATGCTTATTTGTTTATTTCATTTAAAAAGATTGCTTATTCTCTTAGTAAACATAGGACGAGAACGTTTTTAAACACCCCTCCCTTCGAGAGATATCTTTTGAATATTCCAGCAGAGAGATCGAACCATATTTGTTTAAAAGCTTTTTTCATTCTTTGGAGATCTTCGAAAGATTCGACGAGTTATTCAGTTGCACACCTCTTGCAAAAATATTTTGTATACGCTTTGAAGACTGTTACCTGGCTGGGGTCTTGGAAATTCCTAAGGCGAGTGGCTGCCGACAGGAGGACCATGACGAACAACTCATTAGGGAATCTATTGTGCTTTAAAATGATTTCTCTTACCCTGAAAAACCCGTACTTACAGGAAAATCCCTCCCATACAGACGACTGTGTAAATATCATATCGTAATTCTTTTGCGCGATATCGACTATTAAACTAATTTTTATGGAATCCTAAACAAATAAATATGATTTGTAGAGGGTGATATGAAGAGTATGGAATTTTTAGAATTAAAATGGGAGAAAGAATTCAAATTAAGCGATCGAATGTATCTGATAGATTTTCTTAATTGGTCTTTGAAGCTAGCCTGTTTTACGGTCTACTTTATAGATGAATGAAATATTTGATGTATAACAGCCTTATTTAACATGGGTAAAAGGTGTTTAATGGCTGTTTTGATAAAAATTACGTCGTGGTAACGTGTGAGGTTTGAACTGGACAGGTGAACGGTTCGATTCCCGGTGACCGCCCTACACGACTTTAGAACCTGCATCGAGGTCTACGAATATATAGTCTGCCCATTAACGACTTTTTATAAGCGAGGGTGTAGCCTTACAAGGAAAATTATATCAACAGAAACAATACCTTCTTTTTTCGTTTTTTTCACTCTAAAATTATTACTAAATAATACCTTGCTGCTAGCCTCAGCGTCGCCCTTCACATTCATATCATGTTAGAGTAATTCTTTGATTGCAGAAGGACAATTCAAATATAAAACTGAAGCGAATACTTTGGTAATACATAGATATAGTGCAAACCATTAACGGTCTTTATAAGCAAGGGTTCAGTCGGTAACATCTATGACTTGCATTCGAGGTCTTGGGTTCGAACCCAGCAGCTGACGTTCCTGACCCCTGGATTTCTCGGTTTCCCTGGTTGCTAGGCGAATGCTGTGAAGGTTTATTACAACCGCGAATTGTTTCCTCCACACCGTTTCACCGATATTCTCCTTTTACTCTGACTTTCATCTCTCCGACTCTGACTGGTAATATTTACTACTGAACGTCGGCACTCATGTGATACAGATGCTTTATGAATAAAGAAACGTATATGTATGAAGCTAAAAGGACAGGGATGTCGTAGTGTTTAAAACACCCTCGAGGTAAAATACAGGGAATACCTCAAAACACGCATCCCGAGAAGTTAAGTGTATATGTCCTGTATATAGAGTGCTATCCTTAAACAAGACGCAGGAGGAAGGGAAAGCCATTCGAGTGCACCGTTTATGCTTCTCTTTTTGATGTGACAGAATATTCAGATACCGGAGATCTTTTCGTGGTTTTCCCTTGTCTGCAGGCGAATGCCTGAGTGGCGTATGCTGCTATGTTTTTATTGTATTTCATTGGCATCTTTAACCCGTGCTTCTAAGGCGCTCTGTTTGGATTACCGTCGGCCAGTTGCTCAGACCTATGATTTTTCGTGGTTTTCCCTGGTCTGCAGGGGAATGCCTGAGTACCGTATGTTACCACGTTTTCATTTTATTTCATTCGCATCTTTAACACGTGCTTCTAAGGCGCTCTGTTTGGATTGCCGTCGGCCAGTCGCTCAGACCTTTGATTTTTTCGTGGTTTTCCCTGGTCTGCAGGCGAATGCCTGAGTACCGTATGCTACCACGTTTTCATTGTATTTCATTCGCATCTTTAACACGTGCTTCTAAGACACTCTGTTTGGATTACCGTCGGCCAGTCGCTCAGACCTGAGATTTATCGTGGTTTTACCTGGTCTGCAGGGGAATATATGAGCGTTTTCATTTTATTTCATTCGCATCTTTAACACGTGCTTCTAAGGCGCTCTGTTTGGATTACCATCGGCCAGTAACTCAGACCTTTGATTTTATATGGTTTTCCCTGGACTGCAGGCGAATGCCTGAGTACCGTATGCTGCTACATTTTCATTTTATTTCATTCGCATCTTTAACACGTGCTTCTAAGGCCCTCTGTTTGGATTACCGTTGACCACTCGCTCAGACCTGAGATTTATCATAGTTTTTCCTGGTCTGCAGGCGAATGTCTGAGCGTTTTAATTTTATTTCATTCGCATCTTTATCACATGCTTCTAAGGTGCTCTGTTTGGATTACCGTCGGCCAGTAGCTCAGACCTTTGATTTTTTATGCTTTTCCCTGGGCTGTAGGCGAATGCCTGAGTACCGTATGCTACCACGTTTTCATTTTATTTCATTCGCATCTTAACCTATGTGCTTCTAAGGCCTTCTGTTTGGATTACCGTCGACCAGTCGCTCAGACCTGAGATTTTTCGTGGTTTTCCCTGGTATGCAGGCGAATGCCTGAGTACCATATGCTACAAGGTTTTCATTTTATTTCATTCGAATCTTAACCTATGTGCTTCTAAGGCCCTCTGTTTGGATTACCGTCGGCCAGTCGCTCAGACCTTTGATTTTTCGTGGTTTTCCCTGGTCTGCAGGCGAAGGCCTGAGTACCGTATGCTACGACGTTTTCATTTTATTTCATTCGCATCTTTAACACGTGGTTCTAAGGCCATCGGTTTGGATTACCGATGGCCACTCGCTCAGACCTGAGATTTTTCGTGGTTTTGCCTGGTCTGCAGGCGAATGCCTGAGTACCGTATGCTGCAACGTTTTCATTTTATTTCATTCGTATCTTTAAAACGTACTTCTAAGGCCATGTGTTTGGATTACCGTTGGCCACTCGCTCAGACCTGAGATTTTTCGTAGTTTTCCCTGGTCTGCAGGCAAATGCCTGAGTACCGTATGGTGCTACGTTTTCATTTTATTTCATTCGCATCTAACAACATTCAGAAGGCCCCTGATCATCAACATACAGATGACAGAGACGCGGCACGAGTTGGAACGTTCCGAGATCTGGAAACGTTAGTGACACACAGCGCAATGCAAGCTGTACAGATCTAAACAGACCGCCAAACTTTACTTCAGAAGGTAGATGGTAGAGGCGCGCAACTAGCTGGAACGATCTGATATCTGGAAACGTTAGGGAAATCCAGCGCAATGCAAGCTGTACAGATCTAAACCAACCACCAAACTTTACTCTAGAAGGTAACAGTTCGCCGAAATGTAGATGGTAGAAGCGCGCAATTAGCTGGAACGATCTGAGATCTGGAACCGTTAGGGACATCCAGCGCAATGCAAACTGTACAGATCTAAACCAACCACCAAACTTTACTTTAGAAGTTAACAGATCGTTGACGTGAGGATGGTAGAAGCGCGCAACTAGCTGGAACGATCCGAAATCTGGAAACGTTAGGGACATCCAGCGCAATGCAAGCTGTACAGATCTAAACCAACCACCAAACTTTACTTTAGAAGGTAACAGATCGTTGACGTGGGGATGGTAGAAGCGCGCAACTAGCTGGTACGATCTGAGATCTGGAAACGTTAGGGACATCCAGCGCAATTAAAACTGTACAGATCTAAACGAACCACCAAACTTTACTTTAGAAGTCAACAGATCGTTGACTTGAGAATGGTAGAAGCGCGCAACTAGCTGGAACGATCCGAGATCTGGAAACGTTCGGGACATCCAGCGCAATGCAAGCTGTACAGATCTAAACCAACCACCAAACTTTACTTTAGAAGGTAACAGATCGTTGACGTGAGGATGGTAGAAGCGCGCAACTAGCTGGAACGATCCGAGATCTGGAAACGTTAGGGACATCCAGCGCAATGCAAGCTGTACAGATCTAAACCAACCACCAAACTTTAATTCAGGAAGTAACAGTTCGTCGAAATGTAGATAACAGAGACGCGTCACGATGTTGAACGGTCTGAGATCTGGAAATGTTAGGGACAACCCGTTGTGCAGATGACGAGTGTTTCCAGAGAGCATCCTTTTCATTGAATGTTTCCAGAGAACAGCCTTTTCCCATGCTCGGACTCGCAATTTTCTGGTTACGTGACATTGTAAGGTAATGTTAAGCTGTAAGGGTGGTTCAGAAGATATGACGAAAAAAGGAGGGTGGCTCCTACCCTTTAAAGATTTGAAATTGGAGTCTGTTCCATCCATCCTGACGTCTCCGGCTCCGTGAACAATTTCTGTCTAGATGACTAATGTTTCAGGAGAGCATCCTTTCCCTCTGCTATGCATAGATCGAGATACCCTCCGCTGTGCTCATGCGAGATATATACATAGTTGCGTGTTATGAATTCATTCATTCGCTTTTAATTCCTTCGAGCGTTAGCCTCTGTGATGAATATGATTATATAACTGAGTGTTTAGAAGATCTAGACTATCACCGTTGTCTTTAGGAAATATGTATGTTTTTTTTGTGAAGGAATAAAATAGGGTAATGTTTATAAAATAAATGTTGTTTGCATTACTTTTTGTAAAGTGTTATGGTTTTTACAGGTATTCAGGTAAATTTAAAGGATTCGGTTTAATGTATAGGAAGAAGGCGAATAAGAATAAACATGTTATGATTGTAAAACCGCTGTTTTTTTATTTTATAACTTTTTTGTATTAATTGTCATGTACATCCTTAGCATCTATTTGTTTTTTTAAATACATCCTCTGCCTGTATGTTCTAAGCCTATCTCTTGTTAGAGGTAGTAGAGGTGGCGGGGGCGGTAGAACCTAATGTGATTGCTTATACGTTAGACGCCGCCCCGCCTGTCTATGGTATTGCTGGATGCGGGGTGTGGTAGTACTGCATTGTGGGATGTTGGAGTTGGTAATATGGGATTGCGGGATGTCGGGGTGGTAGGTGTTAGGGGTAATTTAGGAAACCCTGTTAGAGGGGTTGCTGAATTTTTAATTGCCTGAGAGGATGCAGGTGATATTGAGGATGTGGATGGATGGATAATCGTAAAAACGGGTTGTGGTGTTACTTCAAGCAGCCTTATTGTAGACGCTGAAGAAAGGGAGGGGGAATCAATTGAAAATGGCGGTGATGTAGGTGTGCTGCTAATGGAATGATTTTCCTCTGCCGCCTCTAAGGTGATAAAGCGCGGCGTGTCACACATGTCACAGGCTCCTGAAATATAATAATAATAATAATAATAATAATAATAATAATAATAATAATAATAATAATAATAAGCTTGGGAAATTGAATTTTATACAAAAACTACTCTGAAAATAAAGTATAAAGATTATAGTTATTGAATGGAATAATAATTATAAGTGTGAGAAATTGATTTTATATAAAAAAACTTCTCTGCAAATAAAGTATAAAGATTGTAGTACTTTCAGTTATTGAATGGAAAAAATAATGATAATGATAATAATAAACGTGAAAAAATTGAATTTATATTAAAACTACTCTGCAAATAAAGTATAAAAATTGTAGTCCTTTCAGTTATTGAATCGAATAATAATAATAATAATAATAATAATAATAAAAATAAGCGTGAGAAATTGATTTTATATAAAAACTACTCTGCAAATAAAGTATAAAGATAGTAGTTATTGAATGGAATAATAATAATAATAATAATAGTATAGCATGTTTTAAAATATGCTATTATGATTTGTTACATTAATTTATATAAAGCACTGAAGAATTCTTACCATTCGACTGTTGCTGCACACATGTGGCAGAGCTCCATCCATAATGGTTCGGTGCAGGGAAGGCGGATGGTGTATCGGCAGCGTGTTCAGCGACACCGCCTCCGAAATAAAGTCCACTCCCTGGAAATAATAATAATAATAATAATAATAGTAATAATAATAACAATAATAATGGTAGTATAGCATGAGTAAAAAAGAAACTTCATAAAATATTGAAAAAATTCTTACCGTTCGACTGTTGCTTCATGTACGGGTTCTGGAAGACCAGCGTTTCAGATGCAGCGGTCGCGAAGCCGGGGGGTGCCGGTGCAGCGGTCGAAGGATGACCCATTCCAAAATAAAGTCCACTTCTTGGAAATAATAATAATAATAATAATGGTAGTATAGCATGAGTAAAACAAGAACTTCATAAAATATGGAAAAAATTCTTACCGTTCGACTGTTGCTGCATGTACGGGCCAGAGCCCCATCCCTGATGATTTGGCACCAGGAATGTTTGGAAGCCCGGCGTTTCAGATGCAGCGGTCGCGAAGCCTGGCGTTGCAGGTGCAGCGGACGATGGATGACTCATCCCGAAATAAATTCCAGTTCATGGAAATAATAATAATAATAATAAAAATAATAATAATAATAATAATGGTAGTATAGCATGAGTAAAACAAGAACTTCATAAAATATTGAAAAAATTCTTACCGTTCGACTGTTGCTGCATTTACGGTTCTGGAAGCCCAGCGTTTCAGATGCAGCGGTCGCGAAGCCTGGCGTTGCCGGTGCAGCGGTCGAAGGATGACCCATTCCAAAATAAAGTCCACTTCTTGGAAATAATAATAATAATAATGGTAGTATAGCATGAGTAAAACAAGAACTTCATAAAATATGGAAAAAATTCTTACCGTTCGACTGTTGCTGCATGTACGGGCCAGAGCCCCATCCCTGATGATTTGGCACCAGGAAGGTTTGGAAACCTGGCGTTGCAGTTGCAGCGGTCCCGAAGCCTGGCGTTGCCGGTGCAGCGGACGATGGATAACCCATCCCGAAATAAAGTCCACTTCCTGGAAATAATAATAATAATAATAATAATAATAATAATAATAATAATAATAATAATGGTAGTATAGCATGAGTAAAACAAGAACTTCATAAAAATATTGAAAAATTCTTACCGTTCGACTGTTGCTGCATGTATGGGGCAGGGCCCCATCCCTGATGATTTGGCACCAATAAGGTCTGGAAGCCAGGGGGTGCCGGTGCAGTGGTTGATGGTTGAGTTTCTTGCTGGAGCTGATTATAGCCTTCAGCTACGTTAGCAGAACTGAATGCTTAAAACGTAATTAATTTAGGCGTTAGATTTTTATTTATTTATTTTTTTAAGAAAAGTTATATTATTAAGTTAATTTACTTTATTGCGAATAGCTTATACAGGGAAATGTCGATATATTTTTAACACCCGAGAAATTTCTATTGCAAATAAAGCACGTGTATTTCTCGACACAGTCATGGAAAATATCTCTTTTGAAATGATGGAAACAGCCTGAAAGTTTTTACTAAATAAATGCGCAAGAGGAATGAACCATTAACTGATGAATGTTCGACCAATACATGCAAGCAGGAAGTCCCCGGATCGATTACCGTCGGTTACCCTCGGAAGAACATATATAGAGAACATTTTTATTCGATTCGGATGGTATTCAATTAATTGTATTTTCTCTAGAACGGAATACAATTCACTTGGTGAAAACACGTATTTAAACACCTGGAATAACAAGTTTGTTTTAAAAAATGAATACTTAACTATACTGTTCACATTTTTTGAGAATTCGCGCAGTTATCTATTAACTGTAGAAGTTCAACTATTCGCGTATAAATGTCCGACATTAAAACAAGAACGCAAATATAAGTTAAATGTACTGAGTAATAAGTTAACTTTTTTAAAGAAAATGAATTGGTGTTACAACTTACCAGACATGATGTTGGATGAAATTTCACGAGGTGAAGTAAAGACTTGAAGAGTGCTTAGTTCGCTGTATTCTCACAATACAGTGAAAATCGCCGGAGAAGCTGCTGCTTTTATATAATTTCCTCCGATAAAAGCTGAAGGGGGTGAGAGGTGTGATGGTATATAATACAGCGATTTTGATTGGCTACTCCAACCCCTCGAGCAGAAAGCGTCGTGGGGAGGATGCTAGTCTCGCACAGGGTATTTCATAAAACACATTTAAACATGACGCTGGGAAATCCCCCAATCGCGCTACCTCTCCGTAAGGGAAATGCTTCTGTATGAGACGCTAGAAAATAAAAAATATATATATTATTTTTATATTATCGCTTAAATTCAATGTTTATTATCACCCAAAAACATAAATATTCACGCTAGTGAAGTGTCCGTCTGACATGCATTATTTAATAATTTTAGAGTGAAAATAACGAAAAGGCATGTATTGTTTCTGTTGATAAACTTTCCTTGTAAGGTTACACCCTCGCTTATAAAAAATCGTTAATGGCCTGCATTTAAGAATGCGGAATTACTAGTTGTATATGCTGTCACATCAAAAACAGAAGTATAAACGGTGCAGTCGAATGGCTTTCCCTTCCTCCTGCGTCTTGTTTAAAGATAGCACTCTATATACAGGACATTTACACTTTACTTCTCGGGATGCGTGTTTTGAGGTATTCCCTGTATTTTACCTCGAGGGTGTTTTAAACACTACGACATCCCTGTCCTTTTAGCTTCATACATATACGTTTCTTTATTCATAAAGCATCTGTATCCCATGAGTGCCGACGTTCAGTAGTAAATATTACCAGTCAGAGCCGGAGAGATGAAAGCCTGAGTAAAAGGAGAATATCGGTGAAACGGTGTGGAGAAACAATTCGCGGTTGTAATGAAACTTCACAGCATTCGCCTAGCAACCAGGGAAACCGAGAAATCCAGGGGTCCGAGTATTAAATTTGAATCGTATATCTGGAATCAAAGTATTATTCTAATATGATATGAATGTGAATGGCGACGCTGGGGCTAGCACCAAGGTATTATTTAGTAATAATTTTAGAGTGAAAATAACGAAAAAGAAGGTATTGTTTCTGTTGATCTAATTTTCCTTGTAAGGCTACACCCACGCTTATAAAAATCGTTAATGGCAGACTATGTATTCGTAGACCTCCATGCAGGTTCTAAAGTCAGACAGGTCGGTCACCGGGAATCGAACCGGTGACCTCTCCAGTTCAAACATCACACGTCACCACGACGTAATTTTTATCAAAACAGCCTTTAAATACCTTTTACGCCTGTTAAATAAGACTGTTATTCATCAAATATTTCATTCATCTATAAAGTAGACCGTAAAACAGGCTAGCTTCAAAGACCAATTAAGAAAATCTATCAGGTACATTCGATCGCTTAATTTGAATTCTTTCTCCCATTTTAGTTCTAAAATGTCATATTCTTCATATCACCCTCTACAAATCATATTTGATTGTTTAGGATTCCATAAAAATTAGTTTAATTGTCGATATCGCGCAAAAAAGTACGATATATTTAGACAGTCGTCTGTATGAGAGGGATTTTCCTGTAAGTACGGGTTTTTCAGGGTAAGAGAAATCATTTTAAAGCACAATAGATTCCCTAATGAGTTGTTCGTCATGGTCCTCCTGGCGCCAGCCTGTCGCTGGAGGAATTTCCAAGACCCCAGCCAGGTATACAGTCATCAAAGGGTATACAAAATATTTTTGCAAGGGGTGTGCATCTGAATAACTCGTCGAATTTTTCGAAGTTCTCCGGTGAATGAAAAAAGCTTTTAAACAAATATGGTTCGATCTCTCTGCTGGAATATTCAAAAAATATCTCTCGAAGGGAGGGGTGTTTAAAAACTTTCTCGTCCTATGTTTACTAAGAGAATAATGCATGTTTTGAAAGTCCGTGTATTTATTTGTTTTGAGTTCAGAGTTCGATTTCCCTCTGGTATTCAATACCACTAAACAATCAAAGTGTATTACACGAATAATTTTCGATTTTGTTAGGGAATAATAATAATTCTACATGTAAGGAATGTTTACGTACAGGACCTATACGTCATTTCTCGTAGGAAAATATTATAAAGCCCTTAATGGGAGGACTTGCTTGGCATAGTAAACCACCTAACCTGCCGCAACCTCTCGAACGTGAATAGCCACGTTATCTCCCATAGAATTATATGTATACATTGGAGCGACGCGTAATTAAATAATTTTTTTAGATATGTCTGGTGAAACACCAGTCTTCCTAAAATGGAATAAGCTTTCTTGGCGATACTAATTATAATAATAATAATAATAATAATAATAATAATAATAATAATAATAATAATAATAATAATAATAATAATAATAATAACTTGATTTCCTCTGAGAAGGAAATAATACTTGGAGATAATTGCAATAGTTACGAGTGTTTACTTAGACTTCTACAGAATCTATACACTACGCGTGAAAAATACATGTTTTAAACACAGACCATTCCTATAATCTATATGAGCATGGTTTTTCCTGTAAGAACGGTCTTTTCAGACAAAAAAGATAAATCATTTTAAGAAAAAAATACAATATATACGAGAGAGAATTAAATAATTTTCTAGACACAATGGCTCAAACACCAGTCTGTTTAAATGGAATAAGCTTTCTTAACGATGATAATAATAATAATAATTATAATAAAAATAACAACTTGACTGCCTCTGAGAAGGAAATAATACTTGGAGATAATTGCAATAGTTACGAATATTTACTTCGACTTCTACAGAATCTACACTCTATGCGTTTAATTGTAATTTCAGCGTAAAAACAAAATATCGCTTCTCTCCGTTTAATTGAAACATATTGTAATTCTTTTTTTGCGTGCGTACGTGCGATACTTTATCAACGACTGTTCTGAGCTCCCTTACTGGAAAAAAGGAATGTTTTGTCTGTATTTTATCTTCAGGCGTGCACAGCATATTTCTTTGAAGGGGGGCATGCAACTGAAAAATTCGTCGAATTTCTCGAAGTCCGCTACCTCTTCGCGATAATTATATTATCAAAGCAAATGTTTTTATTGATTCTCTCACGATTTTATTATTGCTGAGGAGACATGGTGGTTTTATAATTTTAACCTTAGGAATTCCCTGCGTCTGTGTTTAAGTCTGTACCGTACCCTGGCATATGACGTGATGGAAATCCAGGGTCTTTAAGTAGCAGGTACAAATGATCTCGAAACTGGCAGAAGAAAAAATCCCCGGCGTTCCTGGTTTAACCGCTTCTAAGAATGTACGAATTCTTTTTGCAAGGTATATGCAACTGAATAACTAGTCGATTTTCTCGAAGACCGCTACGTCTTTAGAAGGAATATTTAAAACGAATATCAAATTTATATTTGAGGTCTTCGTATTGACGCGAGTTCTCTGCTCGCGTATTCAAAAAATATCTTTCGTAGGGAAATGTTTATGAGTACTCCCTCCAAGTTATTAAATCCTCTCGCAATACTTATATGATTACTAAGAAAGGTATGCCTGTTTTGGATGCTATGTAGAGAGAGAGAGCGCTTGCGTGTTGGACACAATGTCTGTTTGAAAGTCGCTGCTCCGTGTTTTTCCTCGAGTGTCTTTACCTATATACATTTCTAATGAAGCTTATTTGTGAGCATTCGTTAACTAGCTTAATTAAAAGAGCAACAGAGAGAATTTATTTAGGTTACTCTGTATATTATTTTATAAACAATACTTGTATTATTTAACTATAATATTAACCGTATTTATTTATTTTTTCATAATCAATTCCACGGAATTATATAACGAGACAACCTGAACGCGCCACGGATGTTAAACGATGTATTATTTAACTAAATGTTAATTCACGTTTATTTATCTTTCATAATCAATTCCCCCCGGAATTATAACGAGACAACATGAACGCACTTTGCATGTTAAACGAGTATTATTTAGCTATAATGTTAATTCGCATTTTTTTCCAGAATCATTTTCCTCGGAATTATATGGAGTTAAGATGGCCGCCATGCGCTCACCTCAGGCCTCAATAAGGCGAATTCTACGCAAGGCTTTTCGAAAATGACCACACGGTGCGCTGTGAGGAAGCGCACGCTGGCTCAGAGAGAAAAGAAGTTTCCACGATTACCGCATGGCGCGCTGGCGGAGGTGGCGAGCTGAAGCTCGAGGGAGGGGATGCTATCTACATTGCTCACTACCATGCGGGAGTCCGGTCAGTCTCGTCATACGATCCATGGAGGAATGGTTGCGCTCGGGTTTTCACCGAAATTACCGCGCGTTAACGTCCCGTTACGGCAACTCTGTCCTTTCAGACATGGATTCACCTAAGTGATGTAATATTTTTATGAGCCACCCGCTCAAAAGAATAATTAAACATGTATTATTACACGTAATAATTATATACACCTAATCATTACCTTAACACCTCCATATACGAGAACGACCAGGTGCGCGAGTCAACTCATATAAAATTAATCAATCAAAAAATACTTAATTGTATTCAACGATCGATGAGGAACGTTTCATTACATCATCCTTTAGAAGCGCAATGTGCGGACATTAGTAGTAATAAAATACCGATTTTGATTCTTTGTTTTCAATAATGTTTTATGCATGGTCGAACATTACTTAATTGATTGACAGAATTATCTCCTCAAATCGATTTGCCGAACAGTGGCACGCGTCGAGAAAACCATTCCCCTACCACACCCATCACCAGGGCGGGATTTAGACAGGTCGCAATGAGAGGGAGGTGACGTGGCCAGCGTATGGGAAAAATACACACTCTCCCAACTATCCGCAGGAAACCAATCACCAGGGTGGGATTTAGACAGTTCACAATGAGGAAGAGGGGACGTGGCCAGCGTATGGGAACAATACACACTCTCCCACCTATCCACAGGGAACCAATCAGACCACAAAGGGGAGGGAGGGGACGCGTGCCAGGCGGCATTAGGTGAGACCACACAGGAGGGGGGCGGGGTGGCGACGGGCACGCGACCAGGCGGCATGTAAGGCCTCAAAGGGAGGGGGTAGGGCCAGGCGGCACGCGACCAGGCGGCATGTAAGGCCTCAAAGGGAGGGGGCGGGGCTTGGCGGCATATAACAAAGGGATATCACATTACAAGGTTAATTGGCTTACTTCCTTTTCAATTGGCGGCATCTGCCTTTGTTCTTGAATCGGCATCTATTACCTACTGTGGTTTACGAGAAATCATATCTCGAAAAGTTTCCACCCTGACTAATTCTTTATCCCATTCAACCTGCTTATTTGCTAGGTACGATGTTGTTATGGTTGTTTGCATTGTGCTTTCTGTTCATTGATTGCATTGCGATTTTCTAGTCAGTTAGTTTGTGACAGTTGAATCAGTAAGTCGTCAGTGGAAGATGGGGTTTACTAATGCAAAAAAGCGGACATGCTCATGGTGTATGGAGAGTGTAGGAAGAATGCAGTTCGTTCCTGTACGGTGTATACGGAAACGTATCCCAATAGACGTCAATCTTCTCGGCAATTATTTATCAACTTCTTCAACCAATTACGTGAAAGTGGTACTGTAACACCTAGTAAACGTAACAGAAACAAATAGCTGACTGGAGAAGAGGCTGAAATTAATGTTTTGGGTGCCGTTGGAGTAGATCCGCAAATTAGTTCCCGCACAATCGCATGTGGAAGTGGCATAAGTCAGGCAAGTGTACTGCGCATTCTCCATCGAGATAGGTTCCACCCCAATCACAATTCTCTCCGTTAGAGCTGGAGAAACGTGTTAACTTTTGTACATGGGCATTAAGACATGATACTCCAGATTCATCATGTATCTTGTTTAGTGATAAGGCAACATTTACTAATCATGGCCAGGTAAACCGCAGAAACATGTACTATTGGTCTGTTGACAATCACCGTTGGCTTCGTCAGGTGGAACTCACCGTCCATGGAGTTTAAAAGTGTGATGTGTGATAGTGAACCATTAGCTCATGGGTCGTTTGTTCATAGAAGGAACAATGAACTCGCACAAGTATCGCAGCCTCCTGACAGACCATCTGCCACAGATGCTAGTATACGTTCCTTTGCAGTCTAGGAGGAATCTGTGATACCAACATGATGGCTGTCCAGCTCATAGTGCACGAAGTACTACAGCTTGTCTTAACGGATTGTTTCCAAATCGTTGGATTGGACGAAGAGGGCCTGTACCTTGGCCGGTCCATTCACCGGATCTGACTTTTTCTCTGGGGAAGGCTGATAGTCACTGTCCACAAGGATGTACTAACTACAGTAGACAATATTACTGCTGCCTGCTCCGAAATTTCCGCTGAAATGCTAGAACGTGTGCAGCAGTCTTTCCATAACATACTGAAAGCGTGTATTGAAGCTGCCGGTGGTCATTTTGAACACAATCTTTGAAGGGCTATGTTCTCTTTACTTGTAAGAATTCACAGAAGTATTGTAATTTCTTTTTGTTTTCCTTTACTTTGTGCTACCACAGGTTGTACAAGTGTCGATGCGTAAAAGCTTTAAAATAATATTTCTCGTAAACCACTTGCACTAAAATCTTGCAACAAACGCCACTGCCGTTATAATTTACCCTACCTTCATTCTGTTGATGTAACTAGGCATTCTTCCATTTAAAAATTGTATGTTTGCTCACAAAATACACTTTCTCAGAATTATTAAAATCCGTTTATAGGCTAAATGTACGAGCTCCTGACTGCCAATGAATGCTGTGGAAACTGCACATCAATAGCACTTTCCATTTCCGAAATATTTGCGGTGCAAGTTTAAAGTGATTTACCTGTTTATGTAGGGGATTATACTTAAATACACTTGCCTGTCAATAAACTTCTGCATCCCTTTCAATTAAAACAATGACGGAGTATTCGTACAATAAACTTTGGTGTCAATACAACTAGATTACCCAGGCTTCTGTGTATACAGAGTAAACCATTTAAGTTGAGACTGTACAATATCTCCAAAACTAAGCTTTTTAGAAAGAAATGGTTCAATAATAGTTGCTTCATATTCTGGGAGAGAGTAAGTACCACCAGTCCTGTTTTATTTGGAGGACGTGATGGTCACTTTCGGTTCAATTTAATTTGACACTAATTGTATGTTCCCTTTAAAAAATTAAATTGACCCTAAAATGAGCACTATAACGCCGTCAAAACAAAACACGACCAATGACACTTACTTTCCCCCATTATATCAAGCAACTTTTACTAAATACACTTCTTTCTACTACGCTAAGTTTTGGAGATATTGTACAATCTCAACTTAAATGGTCTATCCTGTATGTCACCCAGCTTGCCTGCAGGACTATTGAATGTCTCTGAATATGTAACAAACAAGGAATGATAATCAATACCTTGTTCTAATAGCGTAGTCATGGGTTGATTGGCCCTGCCGAGTTCATATTAATTTATAGCCCATGGTATTGCAGTTTGATTCATGAAAACCTAGATGGCATTCAGTTCTCCCCGTTTGTCTTCACAGGCTCTAGATATGGCTACGTCTGTCCAGTTACCTGCCCATCACTCACTGTAGAACGTGGAAAGTGAACTCTAAATATTTCTGCCAGTGAGTCTCTTTTATTCATTTTATGGCTTCCGTTTGGTACATTCCCTGTGCCGAGTTTGCTTTCAGCACCCTTTACTATGATGCAGTAATTTGTATCATAAATTATTTAAATGTAAAGAGTGATTATAGTATGAATATCCATTATTATGTGACATTGATTTGAGATGTTTGTTGATTGTAATTATTGTTGGGAAGTAAGTTTATACTGCCTTACTGAAACTGACAATAATAGCGTGCAATAATGCAGCGAGGGGGTGAGCTGTTTATCATTATTGGAGACGAGGAAGTTACGTAATATTGGCGCGTTTTTCTTTTAGAATCTTCTGGAACATTTCCCTAGAGCATATGTATTCATAATCTTCATTGGATATAAAAAATAGACGCTAATGTTGGCGCGTTTTATTAGCCAATTGCAGTTCAGTTATAATCTTTAGGCATATCTGGGTGAAGGAGTATAAAAAGAGTAGGTTAGAGGTAGACGCCGTCAGTTCATCAAAATTCTTTGTACACTACACGTCGCATTCCCGTCAGTTCGTCGAAAATATTTTGTATGATACACGTCACCTTCAGTCCAGCAGAGATATTACACGTCGGCTATCGATTCGCAAGTTACGCGTATAAGAGTTATGAAGAATCTCCAGTATGGTAAAGTTAATTATACAAAAGGTTGAAGTACGCGAATTAAGAGTGATCAGTAATGAAGTTATTATAACAGCTTCAGTTTGGCGAGTGTTAAGATCAATGTGTAAATGTGATAGTTAACGTGTTCGACAATAAAAGTGTAAAACAAATTTCTTCATCAGTGTTATCTTTGGATAAAAGATTGCTTTCCGTTTACACAACCTATATAAAGAGAAGTGCCCGACCAAAGGATAATAGCTAGCCGGAGGACAGAGAACCAAAATTAAATAAAATAACAGTAGCATTCTTTCAAACAAAAACTAATACTACCGCAAATCGCTAACACCAGATGGAGCTAACAAACCTAACAAATGAATCATGTCACAAGATGGCTTCCCCGCGTGAAGTAAACACACATACACAAACATTATAAATAATACCGTCACAAATTGGCTCCCAAAAGTGGGGCTACAATAAGGTTAAATAAATAACATTAAAACACCCGCAAATTGGCTACCACAACGTGGGGCTCAACAACAAAATAAATATAACAGAAGAATAATTACTTCAAATTGGCACCCAGAACGTGGGGCAGAGTGACCAGGAAGGAGCAGAATAACCAGGAAGAAGTGAGATAACCAGAAAGGAGCAAAGGAATCAGGACGTGGAGCGAATGGAGCAGTGAACTGAACTACAAGACGTAGATTCCAGAAACAACTATAGGAACGACAGACTACGCGGATGATTGGACATCGTAATTCCGAGATTAAAAGGCAACAGGGGAATTCAAACACAGAACAACAAAACGACGTAGATTCATCATGATACGACGCAGAAGCGACATACAAACCTAGGAGAGAGGGGTAGGAAGCTGGACATCAAAGTAACAGCAACAGACAGCATCAGAAAGGTTAGAAAAGTGTTATGTTAATTCTCAAAGAGGGTAAAAAAATTTAAATGTACCTTAGGAGCGGTAGGATAAAGAAAACAATGGCTACTAATAATACAGAAGAAATAATTATGGAAGGGGATAATGTAACAGTTAGCTGTAATTCAATACAAGTTACAGAAAATAGCTCAAACAATGTAGGATTTGAGGGAGGAAATGTTAGTGCAGAAAGTAAGAATAGAATAACAGGAAATATTACTATTGATGCTGGTATGATGATGGAAATTATGGAAATGTTGAGAAAGATTAATGAGAAATTAGATCAAGAAAGGGAAGATATAAAAAAGGAGGGAAATATTGGAAGATATGGAAAAGAATAATAGGGAATTAAGGGAAGAAAGGGAAGATATTGGTAGGAGTAATGAGATATTAGAGCAAAAAGTAGATCAAAGCAGGGAAGAAATTGAAAAGAAAGTTATGAAGCTAGATAGTCGTACGCCAAAAATGAGAGATGAAAATGAGGAAGTAATAGTAAGTGAGATAGAAGAAATTTCAAAGAAAATGTTAGACATGAGCAGGGAAATAGGTAACAAAAAAGTGAGGTTAATACTAAAAATGAACATGTTGATGTAGAATGTACAGAGTTAGGTAGTAGAATAAGTAACAATTCAAGTGAGATAAGAGAGATGAAAGAGGTTATGAATGTAGATGTGAATCAGGCGCAAGTTAATTTCAGAGGGGAGTATCAGAAATACAGAATGAGTCAGAAATGCAAAGAAATAAATTGTACGAAGAAGCTAAGGTCTTGCCTGTAAATAATCAAAAGATAACTTCTGAAATTAACAAGTACCAAGCTGTTCAGAATGAAAACTCCAATCCAGTACAGTTTATGACAGACTTGTCAGAGTATTTTCAAATTAAAGAGATAGTAGAAGAATTGAAAATGACAGTTGTTAAAAGATGTGTTGTTCAGGAAACTTTAGATTGTTTTCAAATGTTATCATGGGACGAAATTTCATATGAATATAAGAGGCGATTCATGAACAAATTTTGGAAGGTTAGGATACGGCTACGAGTATTGTTTAGCCACCGACAATTTGATCCAGGAGGGTGAATAGCAATGAGATGTAAAGTAAATGCTGGATAGTTAAAGACGAAATGCAGAGCAATGTATTGGAAAGTAAGAGGGTTTTTGTATTTATATATGTCATTTGAAAAGAGAAATAAATTACATAAAAAAATTAAATTTTTAGTAACTGTAACAGCATTTGAAATTAAGAATGTAAAAATTCAAACTTAATATGATATTAAAGTAAAAGTACGTAGATATAATTCCAAAAATATGTGAATATAAAGTACAAAACAACAAAAATGGATAAAAATAATTAAAACAAATATTTATGTAGCAAACAGAAAATGTGAAACAGTGTCTAGATTTAAGAGATGTAAACATATTTGTGTAGAGGGTAGTAGTATTAGTCCCGGATAGACCAATTGGATTAACGATAATCCTGCCGCATGGGGCGCTAGTGTCGCTAGTGTCGCTGCGATCGACGGCGGTATGTTTGAAAAGCGCCATGAGCGGAAGGATTATCGTTATTGCAATTGGTTCATCCGGGACGAGCTAAAAGAATTGAGGATTAGGGAAAGATGAAGGAAAAACAGGAAGTGACCTGGAGTGTTTTCATTGGTAAAAATAAGACGAAATGTGATTGTTTCGTTAATTCGGGTGGAAGATGAAGGAAGGAAGATGAAAGAGTATGGAGGGCACGTGATGGAGAGGAGCGGGGTGGCGAGGTGTTGTGTGTGCGGAGGTCGGGACTGAAAGAGGGAAAAGATGGCGAACGAGGGATAAAAAGTATAACAGAAAGTGACGTGTGAAGTTGTGATTGGTGGGAATAAGAAGTGATCTTATTGGTGGAAAGGAACAAATGAAAGTTGTTGATTGGTAAGAATAAGAGAGATTATGATTGGTGGAAAGAAAAAGGTGTGGGAGTGGGGTATGTTGGAGGTGATGTGAAAGGTAAGTTTTCCTAGCAACAAGATTTGCAAAAGCCTCTCCAGATCTCATCAGCAATTTTTGAACGTTGGATGGTGGTTTTCTTGAGTGGATAGAGAGATGGGGCGATATGAGATGCGGTGGCGAAAATGGGAACTAAACAAGATGAATGAGACAAGAGGTCTAAGGACGAGGAAATTTCGAGGTTAGTGGTCAACATGGCGGTCGCAAGAGGTGGGGGCAAGGAGACGCGGTGGTGAGAATGGGAACCAAAAGAAGATGGCGGTAGCAAGAGCTTAGAAGAGCAGATTTTGAGGTTAAAATATTGGGAACTAAAAATGGCTGAGGGTCGGCGACAAGGAGATGCGGTGGCCAACGTGAGAACTAAACAAGATGGTGGACGCAAGAGGAGGGTGAGGAGATTTGAGGTTAAGATTTTTAGGTTAAAACAGGGCGTAAGCATGGGAACGAAATCCAAGATGGCGAAGGCAATGGTGTGGACGAGGAGATGTGAGGCGCGGTGGCGAAAATGGGAACTAAACAAGATGACGAAGACAAAAAAGTGTAAGGACGAGGAGATTTCGAGGTTAGTGGTGAACATGGCGGTCGCAAGAGTGGTGGGCAAGGAGATTTGAGGTTAAGATTTTTAGGTTGAAACAGGACGTAAGAAGGGGAACTAAATCCAAGATGGCGGAGGCAAGGGTGGGACGAGGAGACGCGAGGCGCGGTGGTAAAAATGGGAACTAAATAAGATGGCGGAGGCATGAAGTTCAGGTTAAAAATATGAGGTAAACGTGGAGAACTTAAACCAAGATGGCGGTGGCGTGGTGGTGAAAATGGGAACTAAACAAGATGGCGGAGGCAAGAAGTGGAGGGACGAAGAGGTTTGAGGTTAGGGTCAACATGCGAAAGATGTAGAACGCAACAGATGGTGACGAGGAGATAGAATTGAGGATTAGGGAAAGATGAAGGAAAAGCAGGAAGTGACGTGGAGGGTTTTGATTGGTAAAAATAAGACGAAATGTGATTGGTTCGTTAATTCGGGTGGAAGATGAAGGAAGGAAGATAAAAGAGTATGGAGGACACGTGATGGAGAGGAGCGGAGCGGCGAGGTGTTGTCTGTGCGGAGGTCAGGACTGAAAGAGGGAAAAGATGGCGAACGAGGGATAAAAAGTATAACAGAAAGTGACGTGTGAAGTTGTGATTGGTGGGGATAAGAAGTGATGTTATTGGTGGAAAGGAACAACTGAAAGCTGTTGATTGGTAAGAATAAGAGAGATTATGATTGGTGGAAAGAAAAAGGTGTGGGAGTGGGGTATGTAGGAGGTGATGGGAAAGGTAAGTTTTGCTACCAACAAGATTTGCAAAAGCCTCTGCAGAACTCATCAGCAATTTTTGAACGTTGGATGATAGTTTTCTTGAGTGGATAGAGAGATGGGGCGGTATGAGATGCGGTGGCGAAAATGGGAACTAAACAAGATGGCGGTGATAAGAGGTCTAAGGACGAGGAAATTTCGAGGTTAGTGGTCAACATGGCGGTCGGAAGAGGTGGGGGCAAGGAGACGCGGTGGTGAGAATGGGAACTAAAAGAAGATGGCGGAAGCAAAGCTTAGAAGAGCAGATTTTGAGGTTAAAATAGTGGGAACTAAAAATGGCGGAGGGTTGGCGACAAGGAGATGCGGTGAGAACTAAACAAGATGGCGGACGCAAGAGGAGGGTAAGGAGATTTGAGGTTACAGTACCAAAACACGAAAGGATATATTCCTACGCCAAGCAGGCTCGAAAAATAATTATGCGTGTGGTACTTACCTCTTACTGGTGTTGATGCGTCACCAAAAGCGCAGCAGCTTCACGCGACGCGAAAAAATAAAAGCAAACTGTTTTTGAAAATGCTTAACCAGCTTTAAGATCAACCAACATCACTACGCACTGATATACCTAGGTTTTTTAAAGCGGTACAGACGCCCTTTGCACAGACGTAATTTAACTATACCAAAAACCTGGTACTGGACCATCGTAATGGTCGCTAGCGTACGTAGGAGCAGGGTTCTCATAGCCGGTCGAAAGCGGTCAAAAAAGTGTACGACGTAGGTGTTCACAGTAGCTACTGTCGAGTGAACCGTCGAGGTGTGAATGAACGAGATCTGTTCTTGCCGGCAATCTGGTTCGGAGATGTGAGGAGCGGTGGCAAAAATGGGAACTAAACAAGATGGCGGAGACAAGAAGTGAACAACGAGGGGATTTGAGGTTAGTGGTCAATATGGCAGATGCAAGAGTGGTAATCAGCAGTCGATGTGCGTCACGATATGCCCGCTGCGATTGAAGAGCTGCAAACTGCGCGATAACTTGAAAAATATTGCCCGGCGTGACGCATTGTGCGGCGCGCGCGTTTGCCGTAAACCGCTACAGTTGCCATACTTATATTATCCGTCTTTTTCTTCTTCTTCTTTTTTTCCTTTTTCATTTTTTCCTTTTTTTTTAAAAATAACTAGTTTTTCGGGGTTTTCTCTGGTTGGTAGACGAATGCAAGCTCTTTCTGCTTTTTCATAGGTTTCCCCTGTTTGGTAGGCGTTTGCTGTAGTGGTTGACGAAGCCCTTTCTAATTTTCGAGGTTTTTCGTGGTTGTCCCTGCCCGGTAGGCAAATGATGAAGTTTTGCCTTGGCGGCGCACGGATACTAGGCACATACTCGCACACACACACACTATAATAGTAGCGTATAAAAAAATTTAACAAACAAAATCCACACAATGACAACATTGAAAATGTATATATATTTTAACACAAAAGCGTGCAGTGCAAAAGAAAATAAAAATTAAATAGGCACACACACACAAACACACACACACATTTAATAGTAGCGATACCGCTTGTTAAGGCACAAATTGCACGTTGTTTGTTAGGGCAATGCATGTTGAAAGTTGGCACACTGGGAAGTTGGTTCGCACAAAATCCACACAATGACAAAATTGAAAATGCATATATATTTTAACACAAAGTGTGCAGTGCAAAATAAAATAAAAATTAAATAGGCACACACACACAAACACACACACATTTAATAGTAGCGATACCGCTTGATAAGGCACAAATTGCAGGTTGTTTGTTAGGGCAATGCATGTTGAAAGTTGGCACACCGGGAAGCTGGTTCGCGCTGTGGTCAACCGACTACTTCGTCAGCATCCGTTCACACGGTCAGTTTTCATGCTATCGTGCAGTTTGCACGACGCGTACAGCACGTGCTTTCCCCGTATGATCGCCAAACACCGTTACAGCTGTCATACCTTGTCGGCTTATTTCATGTTCATATTCCTTTTCAACGCATTTCGTTTAGAGGTATTGTTTATTTGTTTTTCATGGCAATACGTTTTTTGCATAAGTTTTTTGCATTAATTTTATATAATGGATTGCGAAAATTGAAGTTTCTATTTGTATTTATGACAATTATGAAAATACAAGGAGAAGGACAGGCTTTTTCCACCTACCATGCTGTTGCTGATGGTGCGCTCGGTGGCCATATTCGACAGGGTGCGGTTGGCGACCATATTCGACAGTTTATTGCAATGCGTGCAACAAGGGCACACAGCCACTTGTTGCTCGCGTCGAAAGTTTGTGCGTGATTTTTCTCAGATTTTATGCACCGCACATCACAAAATCACTACACACGCCACTGATAGTTTTAAATATTTGACACTGATGTTGAAGTTGTGGCGGGGCACTGTTTTTAACTCCTCACGCACTTAATAAATCACATAGCCGTGCGGAAATACTTAACTTCAGCGAAGGGGTCCGTAACGTTTCTAGATATTACATCCTGACGCCAATAGACCCGTCACAACTTCACACGTCACTTTCTGTTATACTTTTTATCCCTCGTTTATAACAAAATATTATAGGACTTATTGCACTAACAGTGCATGTTTATTTTGAATTTTTTGTGGCATATGAATGAGCATTAACTTGGTATAATGCATTGCGAACGTTGAAGATTGATTTAAATTTTCTGTAAAAGAAAATTCCTTTGTTTAATTCTTTTTAAATTAATGATTTAAAAACATATATTGGTTTTGTTGATTTGTTTGTGTTTTAAATATACACATAAAATGAGTGCTATGGAGATATGAGGAGATGGAAAGCACCCTAACTTGGTGAAGTACAATAAGGAAAAAAAGAAACACGTATTAAGGATAAAAACACAACATGTGCAGTGTATTATAGAGAGCAGAAAAAAAGCAACCAGAACATTTGGAAATATAAGCAAATAAAAAGTTTTAACAAAAAAAGAGTTGCGTTAAACAAATTTGTTTTAACATGCGCACTGTATTAAACACACACACACACAATAGTAATTGTTTCAAAATGGAAATATAAAAACTTTGAACATAAAATTTGTTTTAACATGCGCAATGTATTAAAACACACAATAGCAATTGTTTGAAAATGGAAATGTACAAAGAGTGAACCAAATGTTTAACAACATGGAAATTTATGTAACATACATTGCTGTGCACCGTGGACAGCAAGATTCATTTGCTGGTTGTAAATGTTTGTAAATTATTGGTATGTTGTTGATGAGACAAGCTCGTCGTGCTTGACACTGTAAGCACAAAGGCAAATAAGTATTGCAGCTGACGGTGCTATACCAGACGGTATAGGGTTCGTATCTTTTCACCAGTAATTGTTTCTGTGATTTACGATACTTAGTGTTTAGACAAGCAACACAAAACTTTGTTGTAATGTCACATGGCACGGCATACATACATTGAGGGAAATTGAGATTTTCCGCTTGAACATTTGAACTGGATATTGACATTTTTGCTGCTACATACGCACGTACAGTTGCACTTCAAATTGAAGAAACAAAAAAAATTACACTGCGCAAGAAAAAAACTTTACACTACACTTAAAAGAAAAGAAAGAAAAAAGAAAAAACACTGCAACAAGTGTGCTTGACGCTTGTCCAAATGGCCGCAAAGCCCTATGAAGACCGACGTGCCCTTTTAGGCTGGAAGCGTGATAAGGCCTCTCTAGCTAAGATTTGCCGCCGAGCTTCTCTGGTGAGGGGGACGAGCATGGGTATGGCTAGATCAGCCACACTCTCGTGGTGTTCGTGGCTGTTATCCTGGAGGGTGGTGAGTGGACAACAGTTTTCTCTTGGGTGCCGGATGACTGAGGCACGAGAGAACTCTGCAAACAGATTTCTGCGGGCCGGGAGTTTTCCAAATTTGGAAGGTGTGCAGGACAACACCTTTAGGAGGGGCGGGGTAGGAGGAGAAACATTGCTAAAACGGGGTTCAGCAGAGGAGATGGGGGAGATGCTCTGGGTGGGGAAATGTACTTCTGGGGCGAAATGGGGGTAAAAACAGGTTGCAGGGGAGAAGCAAGAGGAGGTAATGCGTCACTGGTGGTGTGGGTGGTGGCGGTGGGAGAGGAAACACTTAAAGGAGGAGGTGAGCAAGAAGGGGAATGTGGAGAGAAGGGTTGAAGCTGAATGTTATCTAGGGACGTGGGTTGGATGTTGGGGAAAATGAAGGCAAGCACAAAGGTGAGGAACCAAGCGGTGTTGATGTGAGTGAACGAGGTGGTGTGAGCTCGGGGTCGGAATAAAGGATGATAAGTGAGGAAGAGGAGGAGGAGGATATGAGAGCTGGCGTGTATGATGGGGAAAAGGTTAGATGCGGGTGCGAAGGTGTTGCTCTGAGAGTTGGCGAGTAGCATGGGTAAAAGGATAGATGTGGGTGCGGAGGTGTTGCTCCTGCATCAACGGTGTTGTAGTCCCCGGCGTCGCACAAAAGCCCGCTGTCTGCGCTGGTGAGCTGTTGCAAAGAGTTGGCAATAGCATCCAGCGATGCCTCGGACGAAGACAATTCAGGAGAACCGGCACCGATGTTGTTGCACACTTGTTGCAGCTGTGCAAACGCAGAGCTAAACTGCGGCAATGGCTGATGTTGCAGATCGTTGTTCCCCTGTAGGGGTGGTGGTGGTGGTGGTGGTGGTGGTAGCGGAACGAAATCCTGCTGCTGCTGCGGGAAAAAAATCTGCTCCGGCTGCGGGTTGCAATTGTAGAATTGCTCCCTAGTTGTGAGCAATTGCTCGTAGACCCTGTTGGTGGTGGGCGACAAAAAAAACGTTGCTGCGTGACGGTAACTGTTGAGAAAGGCAGCCGCTCCATGATGCTGATGCAAGGTCTGGATGTAAACTGAGTGTGAAGCTAGAGAGGCAGCTGTTCAAGCGTAGATACGCTGAGAGTGTCGGCGCTGCGGGAAAGTTCTTCTAGCTCTTTATGGGCGTCCTGTGCATCTTATCGTCCAAATACACCGATCGCTCTTTCCTGTAAAGTGCTGCTGCTGTGTATTTCTGCTAATTTGTTTTTTTTAAACTATTTTTCTCGGCTTTAACACTCTGGGAACAACTGCTGCGGCGTATGTTCTGCTATCACTAGGGCGATGGTCAATACCGATCGATGAAGACACCCGCACATGTGCGCGTATTGCTCTAAAACTTATATCACGTCAAATAGCACGATTTTATAGCAAAATCCACTATCGCTCCCGTTTATTACTACGGCCGGCTGCTCTTGGCACTGGGTTTTTATAAGTTCGCTTATCGCAACCGCAGTTACAGCATGCGTGTCGAGTTAAATGCCTCATTAAAAATCCTGACGCCTTTTTTCGCCACAACTTGCCAAGCTGTAATCGCAGTCATTTCCGGTGCACTTCCGGTCACACAATCCATCCATCCACCGCTGCACTTTTCCCTACCATCGACCATAAAACCGCATTTAAACGATTTTCTCACTGATGAGCATCCGTTCGCACGGCCATTTTTTTTAAAGTTATCGTGCAGCTTGCAACTCTTTAAACGCGGCTGCTTTACCAGCAGCCGTTCTCACGGTCATTTTACAGGAAGCACGTGCTGTACGCGTCGTGCAAACTGCACGATAGCATGAAAACTGACCGTGTGAACGGATGCTGACGAAGTAGTCGGTTGACCACAGCGATTAAAGAGCTGCAGAACTGCGCGAACCAGCTTCCCGGTGTGCCAACTTTCAACATGCATTGCCCTAACAAACAACGTGCAATTTGTGCCTTATCAAGCGGTATCGCTACTACTATATGTGTGTGTGTGTTTGTGTGTGTGTGCCTATTTAATTATTATTCTCTTTTTCACTGCACGCTTTTGTGTTAAAATATATATACATTTTCAATTTTGTTATTGTGTGGATTTTGCGCGAACCAACTTCCCAGTGTGCCAACTTTCAACATGCATTGCCCTAACAAACAACGTGCAATTTGTGCCTTATCAAGCGGTATCGCTACTATTAAATGTCTGTGTGCCTATTTAATTTTTATTTTCTTTTGCACTGCACACTTTTGTGTTAAAATATATATACACTTTCAATTTTGTCATTGTGTGGATTTTGTTTGTTAAATTTTTTATACGCTACTATTATAGTGTGTGTGCCTATTTAATTTTTATTTTCATTTGCACTGCACGCTTTTGTGTTAAAATATATATACATTTTCAATGTTGTCATTGTGTGGATTTTGTTTGTTAAATTTTTTTATACGCTACTATTATAGTGTGTGTGTGTGTGTGCGAGTATGTGCCTAGTATCCGTGCGCCGCCAAGGGAAAACTTCATCATTTGCCTACCGTGCAGGGACAACCACGAAAAACCTGAAAAACCTCGAAAATTAGAAAGGGCTTCGTCAACCACTACGGCAAACGCCTACCAAACAGGGGAAACCTATGAAAAAGCAGAAAGAGCTTGCATTCGTCTACCAACCAGAGAAAACCCCGAAAAACTAGTTATTTTTAAAAAAAAAAGAAAAAGGAAAAAAAAGAAGAAGAAGAAAAAGACGGATAATATAAGTATGGCAACTGTAGCGGTTTACGGCAAACGCGCGCGCCGCACAATCCGTCACGCCGGGCAATATTTTTCAAGTTATCGCGCAGTTTGCAGCTCTTCAATCGCAGCGGGCATATCGTGACGCACATCGACTGCTGATTACCACTCTTGCGTCTGCCATATTGACCACTAACCTCAAATCCCCTCGTTGTTCACTTCTTGTCTCCGCCATCTTGTTTAGTTCCCATTTTTGCCACCGCTCCTCACATCTCCGAACCAGATTGCCGGCAAGAACAGATCTCGTTCATTCACACCTCGACGGTTCACTCGACAGTAGCTACTGTGAACACCTACGTCGTACACTTTTTTGACCGCTTTCGACCGGCTATGAGAACCCTGCTCCTACGTACGCTAGCGACCATTACGATGGTCCAGTACCAGGTTTTTGGTATAGTTAAATTACGTCTGTGCAAAGGGCGTCTGTACCGCTTTAAAAAACCTAGGTATATCAGTGCGTAGTGATGTTGGTTGATCTTAAAGCTGGTTAAGCATTTTCAAAAACAGTTTGCTTTTATTTTTTCGCGTCGCGTGAAGCTGCTGCGCTTTTGGTGACGCATCAACACCAGTAAGAGGTAAGTACCACACGCATAATTATTTTTCGAGCCTGCTTGGCGTCGGAATATATCCTTTCGTGTTTTGGTACTGTAACCTCAAATCTCCTTACCCTCCTCTTGCGTCCGCCATCTTGTTTAGTTCTCACCGCATCTCCTTGTCGCCAACCCTCCGCCATTTTTAGTTCCCACTATTTTAACCTCAAAATCTGCTCTTCTAAGCTCTTGCTTCCGCCATCTTCTTTTAGTTCCCATTCTCACCACCACGTCTCCTTGCCCCCACCTCTTCCGACCGCCATGTTGACCACTAACCTCGAAATTTCCTTGTCCTTAGACCTCTTATCACCGCCATCTTGTTTAGTTCCCATTTTCGCCACCGCATCTCATATCGCCCCATCTCTCTATCCACTCAAGAAAACTATCATCCAACGTTCAAAAATTGCTGATGAGTTCTGCAGAGGCTTTTGCAAATCTTGTTGGTAGCAAAACTTACCTTTCCCATCACCTCCTACATACCCCACTCCCACACCTTTTTCTTTCCACCAATCATAATCTCTCTTATTCTTACCAATCAACAGCTTTCAGTTGTTCCTTTCCACCAATAACATCACTTCTTATCCCCACCAATCACAACTTCACACGTCACTTTCTGTTATACTTTTTATCCCTCGTTCGCCATCTTTTCCCTCTTTCAGTCCCGACCTCCGCACAGACAACACCTCGCCGCTCCGCTCCTCTCCATCACGTGTCCTCCATACTCTTTTATCTTCCTTCCTTCATCTTCCACCCGAATTAACGAACCAATCACATTTCGTCTTATTTTTACCAATCAAAACCCTCCACGTCACTTCCTGCTTTTCCTTCATCTTTCCCTAATCCTCAATTCTATCTCCTCGTCACCATCTGTTGCGTTCGACATCTTTCGCATGTTGACCCTAACCTCAAACCTCTTCGTCCCTCCACTTCTTGCCTCCGCCATCTTGTTTAGTTCCCATTTTCACCACCACGCCACCGCCATCTTGGTTTAAGTTTGTAACGGTATTACTTATAAAGTTTGTTAGTTGTGATGTTTGTGTATGTGTTTTTACTTCATGTGAAGCCATCTTGTGACGTCATTCATTTGTTCGGTTTGTAGCTCCATCTGGTGTTAGCAATTTGCAGTAGTGTTAGTGTTCGAGAGAATACGACTGTTATTTGATTTAAATTTTGTTTACTGTCCTCCGGCTAGCTATTATTTCTCGGTCGAACATATCTCTTGATCAGGGTTGTGTAAACGGAAAGGTATCTTTTATCCAAAAAGAAACTGATGAAGAAATTTGTTTTATACCCTTTTATTGTCGAACACGTTAATTATCACATTTATACATTGATCTTAACACTCGCCAAACTGAAACTGTTATAATAACTTCTTACTTATAACTTTTAATCCACGTACTTCAATCTTTTGTATAATTAACCTTATAACACTTTAGATTATTCATAATTCTGCTGCGCGTAAATTGTGAATCGATACCCGACGTTTGCCGTACAAATACTTTCGACGAATTGACTGACTGAAGACAACGTGTAGTGTACACAGATTTTTGATGAACTGACCGCGATCTACCTCTGACTTGGCTTTTTATACACCCACTCCCCGATATGCCTAAAGATTATAACTGAATTACTATTGGCTAATAAAACGCGCCAACATTAGCGTCTATTTTAATATCCAATGAAAATTATGAATACATATGCTCTAGGGGAAAATTTTCCAGAAGTTTCTACCGAAAAACGCGCCAACATTACGTAACTTCCTCGTTTCCAATAATGATAAACAGCTCACCCCCTCGCTGCATTATTGCACGCTATTATTGACAGTTTCAGTAAGGTCGTAGAAACTTACTTATCAACAATAATTACAGTCAAGAAACATCTCAAATCAATGTCACATAAAAATGCATATTCATATTACAGTCATTATTTACATTTAAGTAATTTGTGATACAAATTAGTGCATCATATGCCCCACTAGAAACATAATTATAAATATTTACAACTTGTTTGGAAATTTTATAATTGGGTTTTTAGTCTCCTAAATCTTGGAACACACGCTATCACTTTCACTTAACACATCACACGCATTTAACACACGACATATGTTTTTTTTTATCTCGCCACTACTTACTGGCTCTGGTTTAATGTGTTTAGACATTAATCTAACATTACAATTTTTTTTATAGCAAATACTGTACCCTGAAGTATTTAATTACTGTTACAAAAATGGTTTATTTTCTTATATTGATAACAAAAAAATTTCAATTCAAGAATTTTTTTGTAATTATTAAACATATTTACCAAAAATATTCACCCTCTACACAAATATATTTACATCTCTTAAATCTAGACACTGTTTCACATTTTCTGTTTGCTACATAAGTATTTGTTTTAATTATTTTTACCCAATTTTTTTTGTTCTGAATATATTTATTTATTTTTTTATTGTTTTGTTCTGAATTTATTTCTGTTTTCTCATGACATATATATAGTTAACCCTCTTACAATCCAATACATTGCTCTGCATTTCGTCTTTACCTATCTAGCATTTACTTTACATCTCATTGCTATTTACCCTCCTGGATCAAATTGTGTGTGGCTAAACATTACTCGTAGTCGTATCCTAACCTTCCAAAATTTGTTCATGAATAACCTCTTGTATTGATATGAAATTTCGTCCCCTGATAACATTTGAAAACAATCTAAAGTTTCCTGAGCAACAAATCTTTTAACAACTGTCATTTTCAATTCTTCTACTATCTCTTTAATCTGAGAGTACTCTAACAAATCTGTACTAAACTGTACTGGACTGGAGTTTTCATTTTGAACATCTTGGTACTTGTTAATTTCAGAAGTTAGCCTTTGATTATTTACAGGCAACACTTTAACTTCTTCGTACAATTTATTTCTTTGCATTACTGACTCTTTCTGAATTTCAGATATCTCACCTCTCAAATTAACTTGCGCCTGATTCACATCTACATTTATAACCTCTTTCATCTCTCTTATCTCACTTGAAATGCTACTCATTCTACTTCCTAACTCTGTACATTCTACATCAACATGTTCACCTTTAGTATTAACCTCACTTTTTTGTTACCTATTTCCCTGTTCATATCTGACATTTTCTTTGAAATTTCTCTTATCTCACTTGCTATTATTTCCTGGTTCTCATTTCTCATTCTTGGCATACCACTATCTAGCTTCATAACTTTCTTTTCAGTTTCTTCCCTGCTTTGATCTACTTTTTGCTCTGTTATCTCATTACTCCTACCAATATCTTCCATTAATTTCCTATGACTCCTTTTCATATATTCCCTCAATTCCCTATGATTCTTTTCCATATTCTCATTAATCTTTTTCATATCTTCTCTGTTTTGATCTATTTTCTTTTCTAATTTCTCATTCCTTTCCATACTCTGATCAAATTTTTTACCAAAATTTCTCAACATTTCCATAATCAAACTAGTATCAGAATTAATATTTCCTGCTGTTTTATTCTCACTTCCTGCACTAACAAATCCTCCCTCCAATACTACATCGTTTGAGCTATTTTCTGTAATCTGTATTGAATTACAGCTAACTGTTACACTATCTCCCTCCATAATTATTTCTTCTGTATTATTAGTGGACATTGTTTTCTTTATCCTACCGCTCCTAAGGTACATTAAAAAAAAATTTTACCTCCTTTTTTTAGAATAAAGATCACACGTTTCTAACCTTTCTGATGGTATCTGCTGATGTTGCTTTGATGTCCAGCTTTCTGCCCCTCTCTCGTAGATTATATGTCACTTCTGCGTTGTATTACGATGAATCTACGTCGTTTTGGTGTTCCGTAGTTGACTTCCCCTGTTGCCTTTTAATCTCGGAATTACGATGTCCAATCATCCGCGTAGTCTGTCGTCCCTTTTGTTATTTCTGGAATCTGCGTCTTGTAGTTCAGTTCACTTCTCCATTCGCGCCTTCCTGGTCATCTCACTTCTTCCTGGTTAATTCTGCCCCTTCCTGGTTATTTTGATCCTTTCCTGGTCATCGTGTTCCTTTCCTGGTCATCGTGTTCCTTTCCTGGTCACTCTGCCCCACGTTTTGGGTGCCAATTTGTAGTAGTATTATTTGTATATGTTTTGAGCCCCACGTTTGGGAGCCAATTTGTGAGTGTTTTAATGTTATTATTTATTTAACATTATTGTAGCCCCACGTTGTGGTGCCAATTTGTAACGGTATTACTTATAATGTTTGTTTACATCATGTGTTGAAGCCATCTTGTGACGTGATTCTTTGTTCGGTTTGTAGCTCCATCTGGTGTTAGCAATTTGCAGCAGTGTTAGTGTTCGAAAGAATACGACTGTTATTTGATTTAAATTTTGTTTACTGTCCTCCGGCTAGCTATTATTTCTTGGTCGAACATATCTCTTGATCAGGGTTGTGTAAACGGAAGGGAATCTTTTATCCAAAAAGAACATTGATGAAGAAATTTGTTTTATACCCTTTTATTGTCAAACACGTTAATTATCACATTTATACATTGATCTTAACACTCGCCAACCTGAAACAGTTATAATAACTTCTTACTGATAACTTTCAATCCACGTACTTCAATCTTTTGTATAATTAACCTTATAACACTTTAGATTATTCATAATTCTGCTGCGCGTAAATTGTGAACCGATACCTGACGTTTGCCGTACAAATACTTTCGACGAATTGACTGACTGAAGACGACGTGTAGTGTACACAGATTTTTAAAGAACTAATCCGCGATCTACCTCTGACTTGGCTTTTTATACACCCACTCCCCGATATGCCTAAAGATTATAACTGAATTACTATTGGCTAATAAAACGCGCCAACATTAGCGTCTATTTTAATATCCAATGAAAATTATGAATACATATGCTCTAGGGAGAAAATATTCCAGAAGTTTCTACCGAAAAACGCGCCAACATTACGTAACTTCCTCGTTTCCAATAATGATAAACAGCTCACCCCCTCGCTGCATTATTGCACGCTATTATTGACAGTTTCAGTAAGGTCGTAGAAACTTACTTATCAACAATAATTACAGTCAAGAAACATCTCAAATCAATGTCACATAAAAATGCATATTCATATTACAATCATTATTTACATTTAAGTAATTTGTGATACAAATTACTGCATCAAGTTCTCCACATTTACCTCATATTTTTAACCTGAACTTCATGCCTCCGCCATCTTATTTAGTTCCCATTTTTCCACCGCGCCTCACATCTCCTCGTCCCATCCTTGCCTCCGCCATCTTGGATTTAGTTCCCCTTCTTACGTCCTGTTTTAACCTAAAAATCTTAACCTCAAATCTCCTTGCCCACCACCTCTTGCGACCGCCATGTTCACCACTAACCTCGAAATCTCCTCGTCCTGACACTTTTTTGTCTTCGTCATCTTGTTTAGTTCCCATTTTCGCCACCGCGCCTCACATCTCCTCGTCCACACCATTGCCTTCGCCATCTTGGATTTCGTTCCCATGCTTACGCCCTGTTTTAACCTAAAAATCTTAACCTCAAATCTCCTTACCCTCCTCTTGCGTCCGCCATCTTGTTTAGTTCTCACGTTGGCCACCGCATCTCCTTGTCGCCGACCCTCAGCTATTTTTAGTTCCCACTATTTTAACCTCAAAATCTGCTCTTCTAAGCTCTTGCTACCGCCATCTTCTTTTGGCTCCCATTCTCACCACCGCGTCTCCTTGCCGCCACCTCTTGCGACCGCCATGTTGACCACTAACCTCGAAATTTCCTCGTCCTTAGACCTCTTGTCTCAACCATCTTGTTTAGTTCCCATTTTCGCCACCGCATCTCATATCGCCCCATCTCTCTATCCACTCAAGAAAACCACCATCCAACGTTCAAAAATTGCTGATGAGGTATGGAGAGGCTTTTGCAAATCTTGTTGCTAGGAAAACTTACCTTTCCCATCACCTCCAACATACCCCACTCCCACACCTTTTTCTTTCCACCAATCATAATCTCTCTTATTCTTACCAATCAACAACTTTCATTTGTTCCTTTCCACCAATAAGATCACTTCTTATTCCCACCAATCACAACTTCACACGTCACTTTCTGTTATACTTTTTATCCCTCGTTCGCCATCTTTTCCCTCTTTCAGTCCCGACCTCCGCACACACAACACCTCGCCGCCCCGCTCCTTTCCATCACGTGCCCTCCATACTCTTTCATCTTCCTTCCTTCATCTTCCACCCGAATTAACGAAACAATCACATTTCGTCTTATTTTTACCAATGAAAACACTCCAGGTCACTTCCTGTTTTTCCTTCATCTTTCCCTAATCCTCAATTCTTTTAGCTCGTCCCGGATGAACCAATTGCAATAACGATAATCCTTCCGCTCATGGCGCTTTTCAAACTTACCGCCGTCGATCGCAGTGACACTAGCGACACTAGCGCCCCTAGCGGCAGGATTATCGTTAATCCAATTGGCTCATCCGGGACTAATACTACTGAGGGTGAATATTTTTGGTAAAAATGTATAGTAATTACAAAAATTCTTAAATGCACAAATTGTTGTCAACAATATAAGAAAGTAAATAATTTTGTAACCGTAACTAAATAACTCAGGGTATAGTATTTGCTCTAAAAAAATTGTGATGTCAGATTAATGTCTAAACACATTAAACCAGAGCCAGTAAATAGTGGCAAGATAAAGACAAAACATATGTCGTGTGTTAAATACGTGTGAAGTGTTAAGTGAAAGTGATAGCGTGTGTTCCAAGATTTAGGAGACTAAAAACTCAATTATAAAATTTCCAAGCAAGTTGTAAATATTTATAATTATGTTTCTAGTGGGGCATATGATGCAGTAATTTGTATCATAAATTATTTAAATGTAAAGAGTGATTATAGTATTAATATGCATTATTATGTGACATTGATTTGAGATGTTGTTGATTGTAATTATTGTTGGGAAGTAAGTTTATACTGCCTTACTGAAACTGACAATAATAGCGTGCAATAATGCAGCGAGGGGGTGAGCTGTTTATCATTATTGGAAACGAGGAAGTTACGTAATGTTGGCGCGTTTTTCGGTAGAAACTTCTGGAATATTTTCTCCCTAGAGCATATGTATTCATAATTTTCATTGGATATTAAAATAGACGCTAATGTTGGCGCGTTTTATTAGCCAATAGTAATTCAGTTATAATCTTTAGGCATATCGGGGAGTGGGTGTATAAAAAGCCAAGTCAGAGGTAGATCGCGGTCAGTTCATCAAAAATCTTTGTACACTACACGTCGCATTCCCGTCAGTTCGTCGAAAATATTTTGTATGATACACGTCACCTTCAGTCCAGCAGAAATATTACACGTCGGCTATCGATTCGCAAGTTACGCGTATAAGAGTTATGAAGAATCTCCAGTATGGTAAAGTTAATTATACAAAAGGTTGAAGTACGCGAATTAAGAGTGATCAGTAATGAAGTTATTATAACAGCTTCAGTTTGGCGAGTGTTAAGATCAATGTGTAAATGTGATAGTTAACGTGTTCGACAATAAAAGTGTAAAACAAATTTCTTCATCAGTGTTATCTTTGGATAAAAGATTCCTTTCCGTTTACACAACCTGTATAAAGAGAAGTGCTCGACCAAAGGATAATAGCTAGCCGGAGGACAGAGAACCAAAATTAAATAAAATAACAGTAGCATTCTTTCAAACAAATACTAATACTGCCGCAAATTGCTAACACCAGATGGAGCTAACAAACTTAACAAATGAATCATGTCACAAGATGGCTTCCCCGCGTGAAGTAAACACACATACACAAACATTATAAGTAATACACAATAATGTTAAATAAATAACATTAAACCACCTCTCAAATTTGGCTCCCAAACGTGGGGCTCAACAAACAAATAAAATATAATATAAATAAACGACTCTCAACTAACACCTTCATGAGTCTAGTCCCGCTAGATATATTTTGAATATTCTGGCTGCGCTCCTTCCATGGAAGTTCGTTTGACCTTCATAGTGACCTTTCTATAACGGGTGAGTTCGGTCTTACAGATATACCAATCGCCCGTCAGTTTAGCTAGTTTAAAACTCCTCGTAATTGTTTGCCTGATTTCGTTTATTTCTTCAGACAACCAAGGAATCCTTCTTCATGAATTAGCAACCTTAGCTTTATGCTCGTTATGGTAGGATAGCAGAATTGATTGTTGCAACTGTTCAGTAGCAAACTCCAAACCCTCCACAGAACCTATGTTCTTTGAAATACCCAACACAAGTTACGGCAGGTCTCGTCGATATGAATCCAGTCAGCTTATTGGAATTTCTATACATCATTGCTTCAAGTCCAATTAACTCTAGATTGAAACATATATAGCTGTGATTAGACAACCCAATATTTTCTGATACACACCAGTTTTTAACAGGTTATCTACACATGCAGTGCCTAGTGTAATCGCAATGACCTCCTTCCTTCTAGAGTTCATAGATGTTGATTCATTCCCTCTATTCTGTGTCTATCTAGTTTGTACTGACCAGATAGCCAGTCAGTACCTCTCCCCTTCTGTTGATGTCAGAAGGGATTTCTATAAAGTGTGGTGTGCATTAGCATCACATCGGAGTGTGAGCTCAAGTCGTGTTGCTCTACCCTTTTATATCCAAGGTTGTGTGCAAGAGCTATATCAACATTGTCAGTAACTCAACCTTTTTTCAAAAAACAGCGGCAGCTGCCTTACATACAGTAAATTAATCTGAACTATTTGAACCATTGACTCCGTAGTTAGATTCTAACGCAGGTTACCTATTTACCCTCGTCAATATGGGTCTTCATGGCTTCCGTTGCAGTTTTAGTTGCCATGTATCCCCCAGCTACCTCGGTCTTTTAACCCAATACATGTTTTTTGGAATCAGCATGGATCTGTCCAGGTCTGTGTGGGCTGTGTCTCCTGAACTTTCTTGGCAAATTCCTGGTCAGCTAGAGCCGCAGAATTTGCCTGCCTATCCAATGCTTTCCAGTTCTCTGTGCGTAGTCCTGGATCTAGCACCTTCACTAGCCGAAAAAGAACCTTAGGGTCCCCGGTCACGTTATACCTGGTCTCAAAGGTTACTTTCACGCTTGTTGTTAGATCTTTGACCTCTATAACTTTAAGAGTCATTCCCTCTTTGATTTTAAGCCTATTGAGGTTAGATCTTAACTAAACACAAATCTTCTCATTCTCAATGTAGTAGATGAGGGCACCATCTTGAAGATAATAATTCATCAGCAGTACTAGTGGTTCTCCTTAAAGGGCCCCATCTAATCCACTGAGTACTTCTTTTAAAATATCCTGTACTTCCTCTTCATTGAGTTTAGTTTCGGATATTCCTCAACCCGGCGGAGGGCGATGGGTTTTTTGGGCGTAAAAATCCTTAGCATGGCTTCTTTTTGAAGGGAAGTAAAGTCGGTGGTCCATTGTCGTAGATTTACGGCATGTAAATGAGCCTCAAGCCTGATAAAGGGACCTCTGAGCAAAATTACCGGTCTTTCACGCCCAATATAGAATGGGATGCTAAGGACCACAGCCGTTAATGAGCGTGCATAAATAAAACTCAATTTTAGGATATTCCTCTTTAGCTATTGTCATCTTAGAAGCTATCAGCGACTCCCTGAACGTAACTCCAGTTTCCGTTTGGCCACTGGATTTCTTCTGCTGTGGTCTGACAGAATGTGGCGTTTATGATGATGGCCTGGTCCTTTGGTAAGTCCCTGACCCTTGAGATACTGAAGAAGTATGTGCTTCTTGCCTTAAGCTCCCAGTATCAGATTGAGTCACTGCCTTTCTTAATTTCTTTAATTTTCTTCTACCTACTTCTAACCAGCCTTACTTAACCCTCATTCTCCATACAGTGGAGAGGGAGAAAAATGCGCCTAAAGCCATCTGTGTCAACCATCAGTGAGGGCCTAGTTTCCTCCTCCGGAAAGAAAAGGCTCTTCCGAATTCAAAAGGCAGAAATAGCCACGTGTTATGTACACTTCTATGACAATGACCATTGAGTTCGGGCCAACGTATTTAACACAATGTATCATATTTTCAAAAAGAAAAAAAGCAGTCTGTTTAAAAATTTGCGCTGTTTGCTTTAGAAATGAAATGTATTTGAATGCAGTATTTTAAATAAAGGAATATGTATCGTCTTAGGGTATTCCCAACAATGTGTAACCTTTCTTGTAAGTCTGGTACAACTTGAATAATTACAACTTGCTCACAGCAAAATGGAAAAAGTGCATTCAGTTTACTTTTAAGATAAAGAACAGCTTTTCAGAAATTAAAGTATTTTTTTCTTTAAAGTCTGGATATATCCACAAATTCCGAGAAAGCGGCTATACATCTCTGCCGACCAGGGTGCTTGGTTATTTTAAATAGGAATTTGTCTTGTTAAAGAATGGAAGCAGTTGGATAGATAAATTACTTCTGACACTCTATTTTAAGCAAACCTTCTGGAAAAATAGGCACTTCTAAAAAGCGTTTTGTTAACATTTTTCCAACACTTTTCTAGTGAAAAAGAAATTCACAAAGCAGCGAAAGAGCTTAAATTATTCCTTTGTTAAAAAGCTCTATGAAAATATGGACAAACAAATTAATGACTTATACACTTTAATATTTTTTCAAGTTTAGAGGCACAAAGCATTTCCACCATTTTATTTGGAAGCAGCCGTGCAGGGTATGAATTTTGTTTTCGTTGGCTTAAAAAGTCATGACGTCAAATAATATTCTGGTGACTTCCTATGAAAAAAATTGAGAGAGTACTATATCAAATCTAACAGAACTTGATGAATGCCCGCTGCCCTGAACGTAGAACAAACAACACACATTCATCTCACGTTTAACAAAACCGCTTCCAGATTTTGAATACAAAAACTTGCTAATTACTTTGAAACTCAAAATGGAACTTAAATTAATAGAAAAACGCATCTATGCTATTTACTTTTGTCCGCCCCCCAAAAAAGTTTGAAAGTAATGCCTTAACTTAACGGAGAATAGCACGATATTAAAAATTATGCGTATCCTATCTCAGCTTACAGGTGTTTAGAGATAATGAAATTCTAAATCGAACAGATCTTTACACGTTAGAAGTTGTGCATCCTGAGAAAATTTTCTGCTTTGTCTCAAAGCCTTTTTAGTATGCAAGCTGTATAGCTCTCGTACAGAATGATGTTGTCCTGTACCTCAACCAATAGAAAAAGTTCTATTATTAAGCCAATCCCAAACTACAAAGCTGTTCTCAATATATCTCTCTCATACACACACCACACACAAATGAGTCTGCCTGAAAATGCTTTTTTTTTTGGATTCACGAGGCCTGAAAACATATATTTCCCGTAAACTCTCGCTACAGAATTTTTGGATAGAATACGATACCTCCTCTACGTACTAGACGCATGGTAGATAAAGCAAAAGCAACACTAAATAGTGGCGAAATTGAGTGTTTAAGGAAGAACTTGTAGATTACAAATGTGTAGGTTACTCATTGTTCTAACATATACTTCAATATTCGCCTTAAAGTTTTCGTATGGTAGCTATGACAAGAAAGGTGTGCTAAACTTGGAATTAGAACTTTTCGATTCCTCTCTGCATACAGAATCGGTTCCTATATGGATGACATATATAACCCTTCTACCCTATATTATATTGAAATTAAACCCATCAGGCTACACGAGTTGTGTCCCAATTACATTACAAATTATGTTTTAATGATTACATTTTCCAAAGTTGGAGAGTTTATAACCCAGTATGTGACAAAATGTTGGAAATATCTGGCTTATTTTTAAAAAATTCCATTTATTTACAGAAAGTGCATATTAAGACTTTGTCCAGTTTTTTCACTGTCACTTTTCCTTTTTTTATCCAACGCTATTTCGTTTTTATGTTCTCATCTAATTCAACTTCACTGGCAGTTCACTTCGTTCATATTATCACTTCACTGATGTGGACTAGCTTATTTCTCCGACCCTTTACTTCCTTGGTGACGTAGTCTCTTAATGCCGGACGGTTCACTTCAGTCAGGAGTCGAACACAAGACCCCCACACCATGTCACTCCTCAGTGCCACTCGCTGTACGTCACAACAGTCGTCCCCAACTCGCTCGGAGAACCGCTCGTGATGTTGCACCAGAGACGCACTAACACGTTCGCTCACTATCTGTCTTAAGAAATGTCTTAACTCAGCTCGACTCGCACTGCCTTCCTCCCGCGAGAGTGCTCGCTTATACAGACAGTGGAATATTTCCACAAGGTTCTCGAACGTTCTATAACTCTTTCAACACACTTTCTGGAGAAGGGGAAAAGAAGCTTCCAGAAGGTTCTAGTTAATCTGTCGATAACGTGCCCGATGTTTACGCTGACGAGCGGCAGTTATGGTTGTTTACATAAACCGCCCGGTGTCGACCTCCGGATAACTTGGGCCATAGACGTTACATCACAATTTTTTGAATGTTGTGAAATTCTCGGTTCTCTGAGTAGATATGCTTCAAGGATTATGTTGTAAATAAATGAGTTTTATTTATTGACGCTCTTTAACTGTTCTGGTCCTTAGCGTCCCATTCTATATTTGGCGTGAACGACCTGTAATTTTGCTCAGTGGCCTCTTTATCAGGCTTGAGGTACTTTTACGTGCCGTAAATCTACGATAAGGGACCACCGGCTTTACTTCTCTTCAGAAGGAAGCCATGCTAAGAATTTTTACGCCCGAAAAAATCCATCGCTCTCCGTTGAGTTTGAACCCACGACCTCGGGAACTATAGGTTAACATGGTAACCATTACACCACAGGGACGACGGACTATGATGTGATGTTGGAATATCAAACAGATACAATTTTACTTAATTTGTCTTTTACATCTTGTTACAGTTGTTCGAACTGACGACCCTGCCGGCGGATACATACCCTCAGTCTATCGTCAGCTAAACTTCGCAACATGGCCAGTATGCTATCGCAAGCTAAGGTAATGCGGTCTATGAAAGTCACTGGTTCTCATGGTGCATGATACCTTTAAAGTACCCCAGTAGGAAAACTTCGAATGTGCTTAGATACGATGAGCATGCTGGCCAGTCTAATGGATAGAAACCACACAATAGATCATTCTTTGTAATTGTCATTGCAACGTTGCGTTATGAGCTAAGTCTAATAAGGTTGTATTGGTGCTGCATTGTTATTCACGTCTGCAAGTGTATCTACCCCATCCAGTAGAGTAGTCAGTTTGTATTGTAAAAACTGGATTTAGTTATATTCATTGAATTGCCATCATGAAGAGAATAAAAAGAATCAAAGATCCTATTAGATGTTCTACGAGGTGTTGTTCATTGAACCTGAAAGAGAGGGAATTTGCTTCCAATGTGGGTCCACATTGCTCCAACAATGTTTACTATGGCGATTTACTTGGCCAGTGTTGTAACATTCTGTTACCTGAATAACACAGCAAAAAGTTTGGATGTTCTTAGAATTGTATGCCCCACCTGGCCACTCTCCGTCCATAATCCGCATGGTGCAGCTCCTGATATACTTGCTTCTGGAAAAATGGAACTTTACATTATATACTACTGTTCGCGCGGAAGGTTAGCTTCACTGAAACGACTGTGAAAGTCCTTTATGCTGCAGTGGGGTCGATAAATGACATATTTAACCTCACTTCCCCTCATTGGCTCATCACAGACAAGTTAATTTTGTGGATACGAGTTTTGTACAATGGAACTAATTGTTCCTTCACACAAGTCGTGTGTTGGACAGCGTTGGAAAGGTAGAATCAGATAACTGAAAAATTCAATGCAATAGCGAGTTTTGTACAGTGTTATTAACTCCAGAGAGCGTTTCACATTGTGTAGAAATGCGTGATTCTAGAGATTTCGTCTATGTGGATAGTTTTGTTTGTATGGTCGGTGTGTTTTTGTTCATTCCTGTTGCGCCTTCCTGTAAAATAACATCTATTTTAAACATTGTTCCATAGTGAGTACGAACAGGTTAGACCACGTATTTAAAGATATTCAGACTCGGAATGTTCCATGCATTTGCATTCGGACAAACAACATGCTATTGTAGAATGCTCGTATCATGTAGATGCAAGGAGAAAAAAAGAAACATTTAGAGATGTGATTTGAAACCGAGATCTTCATTGTGAGAATCTCGCATGCTAAAATATACCTAACCTCAAAGGTAACCGTCGCGTCTCACATCAATAGAATAACAGCCGAAATTTCTTATATAAAGCTGTTAATTCCGAAGATATTATATTGTCCAAATACTAAAGACAAAGTTTCCCATGGACAAAGACAAAAAGTATTTAATCAGTAACCATGTGGGATTAATATAAAATAATTTTTCTCATCTTCCTACACAAAAGATAACAATAAGGCATCACAAGAGTTTTGAGATGATCGAACAAGTTCGCGAGGAGGTAACACGAGCGAACTTATCTGATCAAGGTCAAAACCTTGAGTGACTCTTATAATTATTTAGAGAAAAAGCAATAAAGTTATTATTACTATTATTATCATTATTATAGACTGTGCATAATAACATTCCTTTATACTTACGTTCTATTTAAAAACAAATCGCCACATATCGGTGTGTTATACTATTAATAGTAACGGCTGAATTATAAAATAATTCCTAACCTCAAAAGTTAAGATAAAATGTTATCTTAAAGGGATAAAACGAACACTCTGGAAGAACAACTTTCATTTTTAACCAAGCTAATTGAATGTATGACGCTTGACCTAATCTTAAAGTTGTTATTTTCTTATGAATCTCCTGCAATTGGAAACAAATGGTGAACGATAATCTACATATCATGTTACGTTTAAATGTAGAGAACACGTAGATATCATCTTCGAATGGGATAACTGCTCTGAAATGAATCCTCGATTGTTTAATATCCGAAATGGCCTTAAATAATTTTTTTCTCGTCATTCTTTCGTGTTCGAGTGAACTAATCAACTAAAGAAGCGGTTGGTATTTAAAATACCGCACATATCATTTGTTCATATCATAAGTGTATACATCATATCTGCGTAAAAACTTAATTTTTTTGACAAATTTTGTTATTAAACATTTTAAAGGATGAAAAATTGAGGAGTTATGCTATTCTTCCGTTGCAATTTGTATACTAGTAAATTGTCATTTTAGGTCACGTTAGGCACCTGTAGTTCTGAATGCAAAATTGGTATCTAGTTTTCCCTACTTTCATTTTTTCTTTTTAGCATAAATAAGATGATTTTCATATAGTGTTAATGCTGAAAGCATAGAATATTTTCAGTTTTAAGATACTGCACCTATTTTTCTCACACCAAGCATGATAATGTTCTTTTTTATAGCAAGAGAGATTTTACATGATATTAAACCAATTAAATGTTTGGATTTCAGCCAGTATTCCAGAAAAAGCTTATTACACAATTGATTATAGAAGGTTACATGAACAAACACATTGCAGAAGCCCAAAGGAGGAGAGAGTAGTCTCATTATTCTGCGGGATAATGAAAGAAGACATGCGGATTATAGGATCTATGTGCCATAAAACAATCAAATCATTCAAATTACTGGCATACGTTGAAGGGAATTCTGCTGGAAATTAATGTGTCTAGACACTTGCAATCTCAATGACTGAAAAAGATAGAAGAAAAACAGTAATCCTAATCATTATAAAAATAAATATCAATGTACGATAAATTTCTGCTCAGCCATAGCAGTCAACACTTATCCACGTAACGAATTAAAAGCAAATGTTTGGTTCGTAAAGGAGTTGTTTGAATATTCATTTATTTAATTAAACGTAAGAAAATAGAGTAAACGACAAAGGTGATTTATTCTGTAAGCTTATGTTGCAGGACATGTAATATAATAACTATTTACAAAGGTTAATTGAAAACTAAACACTTCTGTTCGCTAGCTTCTGCATTACAACTACAGACGGGCAAAATGTGAAGAAAAATTTGCCAAAATGTTAAATGTTTTTGTCAAAATATGAAGAAAAATGTTCCAATGATAATGAAATACCAGTATACTTTAACAACAGAACATCTTATACTTTAAGGATTTGGAGGAGCTTCGCTTGATTAGTTAAAAAATATAACATTTTTAGTTGTTTGTGCATACTTAATGATAAAGCATGAAATGAAATACAACAAGTTACATTGAATTTATAGCTTTTAATCACCGTGAAACCTTTAAACTTAGAAAATAAAAACAAAAGAAGCTACTCGTTGAATTCTCTTTGCTTAATATGCCACTAATATCGCGAAAATAAAAGCTATTCAGCAATAGAATTCGCACCTGACGTCAGATAGGGGAAAGGCTACATTTTCTCAACTATATTGGATTTGTTGGAAAGGGTGTTGTTGGTTTTCCTAGACGCATTTCCTGTTTGGGTTTTCTAAACGTTTTTCCCAGAAAAGTGCCTGAATGAAATATTTGGAAAGTCCAGTTCATTGTTAATGGAAATTATTTTAAAAGCAAAATCGTAAATCTTACAAAATACAATGCAATAAGAAGATTTTCATAAAATATGAAGGTTTTGCAGAAATATTATGAAATATGAAGTTTGTTAACACCTAATTGAATCCTAAGAGCTGCAAAACGTAAAAATACTTATTTCCATAATATAGCAAACATGGTTTAAAATATGAAATTTTATATTTTGCCTGTCTCCAGCAAATAAACTACAGAAACACTAATGGTTACTTATTGAAAGTGAGTACTGCTTGCCACATAGGTGTTTAGTCCCTTCTTTATTTCTGTGTAGCTACCCTATAAGAGGAATTGGGGTCACGGTAAGGAGACGGGGTTAAGTATCTTGAGAAATGACAACCTGCTTGCGGATTTATAGGGGAGCCGACTGTGAAGATCGTAGCCACGACGAGTCGTAACCACACATTATTACTGCATTAAGTCTTCAAATATAACCTTTCAGTCTAGGGCTGTTTGTCCTCCCTTTTCTCTAGAATATTTACTCCAGGATTTTGCTCAACGCATAGGGGGATTAATTTGCTGTCTTCATTTTTTACATCCTTATTTATTTATTTACTTTCTTGGTTTTGTTTTAAGTCATTCTTGCAAACTATCCTAATAGTTTAAGGTACAGTATATTTTACAACAGACAGAAAGAGGGTGAGAGAGGGGAGGGGGAGAGAAAACGTTTTCATACGATAAGCGATAAGAAATACAAGCGTAATGTTCATAATTTTTTACCAATTGCAACAAAAATCTTTATCACAAACTAAAGTTCAGCTCAACTCACTGAACTTATAACTTACAAATTTCAACACAATCATATTTTGGGGTATACACTTTTACTTTCTCTAGCACATACCAAGCCATTAGAGGGGGCATTGCACTGCGCCCATAAATTTTATGTCGAGTTTCCAATGGAAATATAAAAATATAAGTTTTAAGGCTCCCTGAATAAAAAAAGCCGTTTTAGAAAAGGTTCGTGTGTGGGTGTGTGTGTGTGTTCTCAGACACAGACACACACAACGATTAACTCAGAAACAGACGACTGATAAATACCAAAATTGGTATCTAACTCAAGTATCTTCCTAAGAAGCAACACTAAGACCTTCAAGAAAATCCCTCCCCGAAACTACCCTTTATATCGAAAAGTTTTGATTAATTGTTATTTATTTGAAATGGTTGTAACGATTCTAATTAAAATCCGATACATTTAAGACTTTGCATGAGAAATAAACTGTACATCTTAAATTTTCTGATAATGGCCTGTGAAGTCCCCATCATTCATAGAGGTGCATTTGTCACGCATAATTTGTTACGGACAAATATTTCTAAATCAAGTATAACTTCCAAATTTAAAACATGCTTCTTCCTGTTCAAAATAAGTTGGAAATGCATCATATTTTCTACTAGCCAAATTAGGCGGGATGGGTTTCGTAATTACTGTCTGACCTAGGCAAATACCTACCTCTATATTGATAAATTTCCTTTAAAGGGAACAGTTTTGTACCTTACTTAGATGTACATTCCCATAAATTTGTAGAATATTTTTTATCCTTTCAACTGATACTCCCAGGGGATTATTATAAAGCCTCATAGTTTGAATTTGTAATCCGCAAGGGTTATCACCACATCCACCATATCTCCGTTCATTAAGGCTACTGTTGTGTTACCAGCACGACGGCGCAAGTGAGATCTATAGCTTTCACTGGTTTTAAGCCTTAAATATACTGCATTTCCGTTTGCTGAAAGCTGTAATGCTTGGGTTCAACAATACTTAACTTAAACTTTTCATCTACTGATGCTGTATCTCTAGAGCAGAAGATCTCGAATCGTCGCCACATATACGGTAAAAACCAGGTGCGGGAGTCAGCTCATATACACTTAACTATAGTAACCAATCAATGGCACGCGACCACCCATTTAGGACATGTGATATCGAAAATCCAAGCCGCCGTAGTGGGATATAGCCTTTGTTAGCGGTTTAATCCCTTTGAAGTCAACAAGGCGAGATAGTCATACATATGTACGTCATTTTCTGATTTATTGACATGTCATACAACACCTGTCAATCGTTGTCAATCAAGATTGACAGGTGACAAGCACTTAGAGACCCCGGCTCTTTTGATAGCAGGTACCCTCAAAGGCATCAAGGTGTCAAAAACGCGTGTAACATAATTACATGGTCAATTAAGCTAATCGGATTATACTCTTCATTAATTGTCGACTTTTTTCTTTTTTCTGGATCCGCCATAAGTACCCTACTTATGAGTATCAAAATGTAAGAAATTGAATACATTCAGTGCACAGAAGGTTAGGGTATGTTCTCAGAATTTCACAGAAAGCCATTATTTGTGGGATTTGACAGCTAAGCTATTAGGGCTGCAACCCAAAATACAATACAAAGCTGATGATGTACCTTCGATAAGTATACCAGTTTAATTATAGGACGAATATTAATTGCGACATAATTAAGTCTAATGTATATACTAATTCTTGCGGTGTAATTCGAATACGGTCAGCAGGTATTAGGATCGGGAAGTAAGGAAAATGTTACTGGAAAGAATATATTTATCTCCTAAAAAGCTTAGAGCTAATGTAGATGTATCCATCCACATTACAACATGCTGTGTTCATTAAATCCAAACTTTTAACAACATTTGAGAAACTTTACTTCTTTAAGTTTATCATGGTGCACATGGTTTCTCATGAGAAACAATATTATGATAAGTATGACCAAAAATATCAGCGGTAAATGTTCTAATTTTCCACTAGAAATTATTCAGCTGTTTGTGCGAACATTGATATTCCTCAGAATTCGGTGGCTGAATGTGAAGGAGAAAATACATCAATCTGTGTCTCCCATCAAATAAGATGAAGTATAAGGCATCATCGCAGTGAGAGGCACAGGACCTCTGTAGGAGCAAGTTTCATGTTATTTTTAACCTTAGGAACATTAGCATTCACCAGCGAGCCTACGCGTGTTATGAATAATCGTGCATTTTACCGCTCCTTTTGCAGTGAGAGCTTTACTCTTCCGCAATAAATGTACAGTATGTGTGTGTATATTGTGACGCAGCGGCTATGCCCCAAGGTTATCGGGAGGTCGGCGCCGAGCCTACAGAGTAAACAACGATAACGGCGCTTGCCAGCGTAAACACCGGGCTCGCTATTGGGAGATAACTAGAACTTTCTGGAAGCTTTATCTCCCTCAGCCTCCAGAATTAGTGTCAAAATAGTTCTAGAATATCCCAGAACCTTCTGTGGAAGATTCCACTACCTATATAAGTGAGCGCTCTGCGGGCCGTCAGGCAGTGCGTGTCGAGTTACGAGTCGAGTGCGACAGAGTGGAGTTGAATCAGGCAGTGCGCGGGCGAATTAGCGACTGCGTTCTGGTGCGACATAAATAGCGATTCTCTGAGCGAGTTGGTGAGGGCTTCTGTCACCTGCAGCGACTGCTACCACGGAGCGGCTGTTGTGGAGGACTTGTGTTCGACTCCCAAGCGAAGTGAACCGTCCGGTGTGAAGAGGCTGCGTCACGAAGGAAGTGATAGTGTGAACGAAATGAACTCCCAGTGAACTTGAACTAGATAAGAACTTAAAACAGTGACAGTGAGAACTAAGGGAAAAGTGTAAGTTAAAAACTGAATGGACAAAGTCACAATATATATTGCTCATGACCTTGGTACTTCAGCTCCTGTTTGATTTGTCACAGATAAAATGGTGATCAGATCGTGTCAGGGACGAAGGTTTAGGAATAGAATTAGCTCTTAATGTGCAACAACCTCATTAAACTTGAAGTACAGCAGATTCTCAAATAGTTCTACATCCGTTTTTAATGTTTCGGGGTGTCTTTTAAAAAGTTAAGACTCCGTGACACCTGCAAATTTAAATAATATCTTAGTTACACGCTAAGTTGCATTCCAGTCTGAAATTATTTGCTTCTAATCTGAAAAATGACAAGGCATTGAAATAAGTTTGAGTGTGATAGCATATTGAAATATGTAATTGTTTCAATACGTATTTCTTTAGCAGACGAACATAACTTTATTTTTGTGTACTATTTATATAATTCAATTAATAGCGAATGCATGGAGGAATTCTTACAAAGAATGTTAGACACTGAACCCAGTGATGTAAGGCTTGTCTATCTCCTTGATATTTAGCGAAATGGATTAACTTATTTACGCCATACGAATAGCTTACTTTGCTGTCTATAGCTTTCAGTTATACTTCACAAATGTTATGCTGAACGACTGAAACAGTGCAGTGTACAATTTCAACCAGTAATTGACATTTCACAGCTTCCATGCTTATTGCAATAGCGAGCATGTACTGCCGGAATGACGTCACTTTCTCTGGCTATATGTGGACAAAATGGGACTAGTTTACCTTTAATGAGATACGCGGGCAGCCCGCATGGTGTTATCAGCAGCATGCTGCCAATTGCGCAGAACTGAGCTATGACGTAATATCGTGGCTTTTTATTGGTACAGTTTTACGGCTATAACGTGAAACTGTTACACCTAGAATACGTCCATAAACTTTTTGCTTACAGGTTTTCTGTAGAATAGGATTCTGGGCAGTGAGTATGTGAACTCGTAAACATCCTGCTTATGTGCATTGTCTTGTTTTACAGTATTGGTTTACATAATTTTGTTCTTTAAATAGTGAATTTTAAATCCTTCGACAATTTATTTGGGTTTTCTTTATAAACATTAAATTCACGCACATACACACATTTTCACTCTCATTTATACTTTCTGATTCTAAGGAGGACGGGAAGTAATCCTGACTAAAGAAAAATCCCCATCCTTTAGCCGGGAATTGAATCCGGGACCTCTGAATATGGAAGTTAGCATGTTAGCCATCAGACCGCAGAGGCAGTCCTTATTAATGTTGTTCATTAAGTAACTTCTAAATTTATTGGAGTGCAAAACAAATGGGTCCCATTTGGCTAAACCTTCTTTCTGTTTATGGATATAAGGGAAGGATATTGGCCATAAATCTAATTGTCACTTGCTCGAGTTGTAAGCTCTGCTTAATAAATTCTTAACATTTAATTATTTCATTCAACCGCCATTGTACTAGATAAACTATAATGCGCATTATCTCAAGATAGAGTCCAGTCTCAACTGTGTATGCTATTTTTGTCCTGCTGTTCTTTCTGTTTATGGATATAAGGGAAGGATATTGGCCATAAATCTAATTGTCGCTTGCTCGAGTTGTAAGCTCTGCTTAATAAATTCTTAACATTTAATTATTTCATTCAACCGCCATTGTACTAGATAAACTATAATGCGCATTATCTCAAGATAGAGTCCAGTCTCAACTGTGTATGCTATTTTTGTCCTGCTGTTCTTTCTGTTTATGGATATAAGGGAAGGATATTGGCCATAAATCTAATTGTCGCTTGCTCGAGTTGTAAGCTCTGCTTAATAAATTCTTAACATTTAGTTATTTCATTCAACCGCCATTGTACTAGATAAACTATAATGCGCATTATCTTAAGATAGAGTCCAGTCTCAACTGTGTATGCTATTTTTGTCCTGCTGTCTTCGTAGTTCATAGTGAGACAGGGTACGTTAGGAAGCACACAACGCCATTGCCCCGATTTGAAGATAGCGCGTGTTACCAACTTCAACAAGTTTTCTGACTCTGATTGTATACTGACGTGTATAAGATGTGGGTCAGAAATGAACAGAGGTGTTAATATTGGTACTAACAAAATCTAGCCCCACCACTACCAGTGTGACTACCTCTGTTTTTTCGAGAATAATTCTAGCCACTGGATAGGCAGGGTAATTTACCTCCCTCAAAGTATGCCGAACCGCCTATGGGTAGGATGTAGGATGTGTTTATCGGAGGGGGACACCTCGCGCACTGCGGCTATTTTGATCTATTGTGGCTACACACCGCGGTAGGTAGGGATGAGGTGAAGGAGCCATAGGAGGTCCCAGTTGCTCAGGCAGATAGGCCCAAAGACACGTGCAGAAGTCCCTAACATTTCCGGTTTAAACACCTGCGCATCAGTGACGAGGAATCCCAAGATGGCGTCGCAGCGACCCTAATGAGCGGGATAGCTCATCTGGCCTTCACGAGGAGAAATCTTTCTAATGCGCATGCATCCGCGCCATCTTCCAGGCACCGCCAGCACCACAGGTCCTGAAGGCACACCTGAAACGTTAAATGGAGAAGAAATAAGAGGAAATGGAGGATAGGAGAAATCGTGGTAGAGTACACTATCCTGGCATTTGCTTTGGCGATCAGGAGAAAACACTATGTTCAGAATGGGCGGTCACCGGCAATCGAACCGGGGACCTCCCGAATGCGGGCCACAGAAGTTGTTGCCTGAACCATCCCGCTCGGTCTCCCTAAGGGTAGCATTACATCTTAAACCTTACATTTTCGTGCTACTCTATCGTTTTCTTAATCACGGTTTTCTTAGAGCAGCAACAACTTAGCCTTTGTCTCCATGTCGTTGATGAAAGCTCCCATATATGTAAATGGAGTAGCTGACGTTCAGTTTAACCTTACGTGCAAATAATTCTTCACCTCTTCCTCTAGAAGGCCGAATTATTACGCATTCGTCTAGCGTTTCCTTGTGTACACTCGTAGCGAAACTCTTTCATAGAGGTGGTATCCGAACCACCCCTTCATTTCACATTGATTATAACCAGGCAGAGGGGTTTTAGTAAGTAAACCATCAAGTTACGAACGCATGGGGGTTGGTGGCGAGGGAAGGTGGAAGTGATTGCGACCTTGCAATGCTCTCTATGAACAAATATGAACACTTGAAGGTACTACACTCTGCTTCGAAAGCAAGTTGATCAGGATTACGCAGTATCGGAAGAAAACCACGTAGATATGTGTAGCTATTGGTACTTATTACTCCATTATTCAATGAAGTTAGTTATCTACAGAAACCTGAGTTACATTGGCTTTTCTGTTACATCGTAAGTTTTATAATGTGAAATAATGCATTTTCGAAATACATTGAACATAAATCGCATGCGGTTAGTACGTAGACAGCTATATTTTGAAAAACTACGTCCCATATCGCCCGAAGTAGTAGGAGCAAGTAAACACGAAATATCATACTTGCTTGAGATTCCCTGCCTCAGTAAAGCGTCCTTCATTTTACACATTTCTGCGTACCCTCAATTCTTCTCTAGAATACTTTTAAGTTCCTTTGTCACCCTTTCTTATAGTTCCAGCTTTATTCCTTACTCAGTGTTTTGAAACCTGTTCTATTACCTCAAGAGCTTCTGGTACTTTTAGTGTCTATGCTTGCAAATGCATATGTTATTGTAGTTGCAATATTACTAAAATGATTCTGAACATATGAAAAATTGTAAAACAAAGCTGGAGAAATTATTTCCTTCACCGAAAGTATAACAGCATTTTCTCCCGACTGTGACATTACTGACATTAAGAATTTTATCATAATATTGAGCTTAGTGCACTGCAACCTTTATCCATGTCCTCACCGAGTTACAATTGTTTGTGGAGCCAAGAATATTCCAGGAATTCCAAAATAAATATTTTGATGCTTGAGGGTTCCTTGAGAAATATCTTTTTCACAGTGGCTATCAAAGTATCAACATCCGGAAAACAGGCTCTAATTTCTTCCGCAACTCGGTAACGACAATATGCTAGACATGTTTAATATATTAGTGTCGCAAATTCTTAACTTCTTCTTATATTTGCCCTCCTCGTATACAGAACTTATACGCCCAGGACTTACAAGCGGGTGCCTGGGGTCAGAGGCCTGTCGAGAAGCAGACACTTTGGATCAGATAGACTATCGAGGGTGGGTGATCAGCCCAGTGCCTGGTATGAGAGCTAGGAAATAGATTATAGGAAATGATGGTGAAATGGATGAAATGAAAGGTGATGATGGAGCAGTTGGTGGAATGAATGGCGGGGGAAACCGTCGAACCCGAAGTAAACCCGCCCAGACGCCCCTTTGTCCATCACAAATCCCAACGGTGATCCAACGGAGAGACACCTCGCGCGCTGCGACCTGCACAGGAATACTCTTTCCAATGAGCATGCATCCGCGCCACCTGTCCGGTACCGCCATACGCCACGAAATCTAGAAGCAAACCTGAAAGACGAAAAGGAAACGGAATGAAAGGGAAATTATGGAAAGGGAATGTAGAGAAAAAGCCACCCCAGCATTCGCCTGCCAACCCCGGGGAAATCACAAAACACCCATGGGCCAGAGTGGGCGGTCGCCGGGGATCGAACCCGGGACCGCCCGAATACAAGTCGCACACTTTACCACGGTGCCACCTCGTTCGATATTCGTTATGTTCTAATATTTTAAGCGATATACATGCGGATGCTAAGTTACCATTGTTATGTTTCTTGTGGGATCACGTAAAGATTACGAAAAGCAAAGATCAGCGTGTAACGAACTTCTTCAAACTTATACTCTTGTCACACCCATAGTCAAGAAGCTCATAGGTTCGTGTTTTCCTCATCCTAGCGATATTTGCGTCTCTCTAATCCAACCTAGCTTTAATCGTCTAATATCAATTTATTACTGCATTATTAGTGATCAATGCTAATCTTTGTCGGCCTACATGGCCGCGCACGCTAAATTGCCTCACTTTTGTGCTTTGAGGCACGGGGAATTGCAATCCAGTCTCCAGTATGTGAGATTGTGTGTGTATGATTCCTGTTAGTAGTGTTTAAGCCCTTTCTTAATATACGACACCCTATGCGGTGGGCACTGATGATACATGAAATGAAATCATAATTGGGAAAGAAAATTTGGGAAGGAAAAGTTCCAGGTCCAAGTTTATGGTACCTTCCCGGCATTTGCTGTTTATGAAGACTGAGGAAAACCTCAGTCAGGGAGGACAGTCTTGAAGAGATTTGAACCGCTGATCTCCCGTTCACGAATCCATGCCTTTACGACCTCTACCACTCTTGTCGATAAATGCGTGGGTATAAATAAAGCGGAGAACAACCAGGAAAATACAAGGAACACAGGGAGGAAAAATATAATCATAATCATCGCCACCATAATCATTATCATCATGCCGATGGAACAGCAACACCAAGACCCATTCATTAATGTGATCTTATCGAGTTATGACTGCATTGTATTTGAGAGCATTTAAGATTTGAATAATAGCTTAATGTAGATGTAATGCATTAAATTGCTAGTGCTGTACCTTTCTGTGATTTTAGCTTACGTATGCTACGGCTTTGGCATATTCACATATAAATTAAACGAGTCGCTTTTCTGAACTATAAACGCATCGGTCTTTTACCCGATTTTTTAATGCATTTTTCTAAGCAGAAGTAATGAAACTAATCATATGGTTATGGAGACAATATGCCCCATACATTTTCCTGTGTGAGAAAAAGCAACGAATGCTAAATTATTTCGAAGATTAAATATGCAAAGTACCCCCATAAATAAAATCACATGCAACTAAATCAGGGGATCGTGAATGCCATAATTACCTACTAATTACCCTATCTTCAAACATTTCCTGAATAAGATTTCATGACTCATCAGCAGTATTCGCGGCAGCAAATCCTATTGGAAAAATTCAGACTGACATTTAGCGTCGTCAGCTGTTAAAAAATGTGTGTAAGTGGTTCTTATACTCCTCTGCATTTGTTTAAAAAATATAGGTCCTATTATTCTGCACACCAATTCTCGCATCATGCGAGGGAATCTGGTGTATAAAATCGGGTTTCTCTGTGACCCAACATCTGTTATTTTGCGACGAAACGTAGCTACATAAATGGAACCATGCTTCATCACAGAAGAATATTAAGCGTGGCACAATTACTCTATCATTACGCAAAATCCAATTACAGAATTTTACCTGACTATGATGATCACACGAACAATAAGGTATATGCAACAAACTCCCATACATTCTAAGAACTAAAAGAATACACCAGGCGAGAAATTCACTCAATTTCGGATATTGAGCTCTCGAATGTGAATGAAAATTTGCTGAGAAGATAGCATAATGTGTGGACAGAGGAAGACATTTCTAAGATCTCTTATAATAAGGTACGTATTTATTATTATTGTGGTTGTAACTATGAGAAAGTGAAGCTGTTGCGGAGATATTATAACTGTTTCGGTGGAAGTTGGAGCTGCGGCGTCCGGCGCGCGAGTAGCCGTGGGTGGCCATAATGTGAAGGAAAACCACTGTATATATTTTTTGCTATTAATTGCCATAGTGCAGTTATTAAACTGCACTAAGTCGCATTAGATCGTATGCCTATGTACTTATCTATTTAAATAGCACGAGTTTTTCAAAATTTGCATAGATCTTCCATATCTAACATCAATTTTTACATCAGACTGGAATCAGCTACAAAAAGAATGTTTCTGATGCTAGGGAAGCTTCCTGGCTAAATGTGTTATAAGTACACTGTGCAATTGTGCAATGAAGCCAATTCTGTTAACATTCATCATACATAACATAAACGACAACAAATAAATAATAATATTTAAGTGAATACTTTTAGAATATACACATTGTGTGAAACAATAAGTGATTGTTGATGGATGACGCGATGCTATTTGAACGCATGTCTTTTTTTTCTCACTTCTTTTTACCATTGGAAATATACTGTCAGAAATCCCAGGATCAAAAGTGGTCTTTTTTATTGTGTGTGTTAATGTGAATATGTATAAGTTTTGCGTGTGCGTGCGTGTGTGTATGTGTGCGTGAGTGTACATGTAAATGTACGTGTATGTGTGCGTGTATGTGTGTCTAAGCATATGTGTGGCGCGAATGCGTGCAAGTGTGCGTGTGTATGCGCGTCTGCGTGTGTATGTGTGTATATGTTTGTATGTATGTGCGTGTGCATGTATATATGTGTGTATATTTGTGTGCATGTACATATGTATGTGTGTGTGTGTGGGTGCTTGTGTGTGTATGTGTGTGCGTGTATGTATATCTATGTGTATGTGTGCATGTGTGTTTTTTATTTATTTATTTATTTATGGACGCTCTCTAACTGCCGTGGTCCTTAGCGTCCCATTCTATATTGGGCGTGAAAGACCGGTAACTTTGCTCAGAGGCCACTTTATCAAGCTTGAGGTTCTTTTATGTGCCGTAAATCTACGACACGGGACCACAGGCTTTACTTCCCTTCCGAAGTAAGCCATGCTAAGGATTTTTACGCCCGAAAAATTCCATCGACCTCCGCCGGGGTGCCTGTGTGTGCGTGCATACATGCGAATGTATGCGCGTGTGCATGTATGTCTATGTGTGTGCGTGTATGAGTGTGTATGTATGTTTGTGTGCATGTACATATGTGTGTACATGTGACGTGCATGTGCGCATGTGTGCGCGTGTGCACGTATGTGTGTGTATCTATGTATATGTGTGCGTGTGTGCGAGTGCTTTTGTGCATGTGTGCGCGTGTGCACGTATGTGTGTGTATCTATGTATATGTGTGCGTGTGTGCGAGTGCTTTTGTGCATGTGTATGCGCGTGTGCGTGTTTGGGTATGTATATGTGCGTACGTTTGTGTGCATGTAAATATGTGTGTACGGAGAAAAAAATTGCACAGTAAATTTCAAAACGAAGTCAACTTATATTTCCTAGTTTCTTATGCATAAATTTGCACCATATTACTGAACTGGACGAAGGATTACTTTTACGCTCTAAGACACGGCCAAAATATTAGTCTACCTTTTAGCCTTAAAAAATGCCCCTACCTTATTTCTAAGTTGTGCATATACATTTATATTTGTGACCGAAATAAATACAATTTGAATATCTAGTTTTATAGCTCTACAACAAAAATATGCTGCTTTCAAAGTTAACCTCCATCCTTAGCTTCACCCTCTTGCATACAAATCTTAGTACTTTGGCTTATCTATACAGACATTGAAAACATGCCCACGCCTTAGCGCTCGGCAGATACACTGAGTGGCCAAAAGTCACGGGAAGGGTTATCTCGTTAGAACATGTACCGTTTATGGCTCCCGAGTGTTGCGGCTAGATGGGGCGTATGACGCGTGTGTAACGCAGTGTGTTACAGATACGTGTGTAGTGAATATGGCAATACGTCGCGAGTTAACCGACTTTGAACGTAGGATGATAATCGGTGCACGACGCATGGGTCATAGCATATGGAAGATTACGCGAGAAATCGGGTTTCCGAGGTCAACAGTGTCAATATCGCAGAGAGAAGTTTAGTCACGCGTAAAGTGTCGCACAGGAAAACTACAGGTGATTAATGAACGGACATCACGTCGCCTCACCAGAACTATACAGGGCGCTCGAAGGGCTACTTTGAGTCAGATCACCGACCAGTTAAACGTTAGAAGTTAGGAACCCATTTCCACCAGGACTGTAAGCAGGCACATGCACCGCATAACTTGAACAGCCCACGACCAACTCATGTCCCTTTGCTGACACCTCGACACAGAGCCCAGCGACGTGCATGGGCCCGCGAGCGTCGGCAATGTTCCATGGAACAGTGACGGCGTGTGGTATGGTCCGATGAATCCCGGTTCCAGTTGTATCGAGCTGATGGGCATGTGAGAGTGTGGAGTAAACCAGCATGAAACAATGGATCCTACGTGTCAACAAGGTTGTGTCCAGGCAGGAGGTGGCTCAGTTATGGTCTGGGCTGCGTTCTCATGGTCTCAATTAGGCCCCTTTGTCCGTCTGCAGGGATCAATGACAGATGCCCGTTATGTGGGCATCCCTTTCTGGCACTAGTGTACCCTGATGGAGATGCCCTGTTTCAACAGGACATCCGACATTTCAGCGCTCTTTGGTGTCACGCAGGTGGTTTGATGAGCACTCAGTGAAGTTGTGAGCATGGTTTGGACCTCCGGATTACCCGCTCTGAATCCAATCCAACATTTATGGGATGGTGTCGATGCTGGTGGACGCTCCCTGAACCCAGCACTAACTGCACAAGCACAATTGTGGGTAGCACTGCAAGATGTGCGGATCCATATTCCTACAGAATGATCCCAACACCTTGTAGAGTCAATGCCTCGACGTATTGCTGCAGTTTTTGGGGCTCGCGGAGGATCAATTCGTGATTAACATCACATACAGTGCCTCCCCATAACATTTGGTCACCCAGTGTACCATATCCTAGCTACCACATTCAAACACTATCCTTTTTTTCTCAATATCTTACATAGAAATTATCACTGTTTCACCAAATTAGATAAAAAGGTTATTATATTCATACTATACGTCTTGAAGCAAATCTACACGATGCTTTACTACTTTAATAACTTATGGCCCAAAATTTTCAACCCCCTTGCATTCAAAGGTAAGATATTAATCAGAAAAGAAAATTATTGGAAACGTACGCTTTAGGACACAGAAAAAATGGAAATGAGCCCAAATATTTTACGTTGTAGGTAAGCTTAGATTTAAGGTGTCTTTGCAATATTTAGTATCCACTTAGATATTAAAACATATAGTACCGCATGGAAAATACACTTAATAGTATGTCAGATATGAAAACGACCTAGAATAATTAACTCGTGTTACACTTAGTTTTTAAACTTAACCTTAATCGCCACTAAACTATCCTACTTATGTGTTCAGGCTCTGTATTATTATCCTTTATTCATTTCTTTCTTATTTTTACAATTTTGTTAGTAATTGTTTATATAAAATGAATTTCTTATATTTCTAATACTTTCACGAGGGAAGTGTATTTTGTGTACTATCTTTGGGCTTTGTTTGTGGCATCCGTCTATCCGGAGTACGTTTTTTATCCTTAATTCTTATGCGAATACAATATTAATTATACAAGTTAAATTTATTGTTATTTATGGGCTCCTTAACTACTATGGTTCTTAGCGTCCCATTCTAATTAGGCGTGAAAGACCGGACATTTTGCTCAGATGCCTCTTTATCAGGCCTGAGTTTCTTTTACGTGCCGTACATCTACGACACGGGACCACCGGCTTTACTTCCATTCCGGAGGAAGTCATCCTAGGGTTTTTACGCCCGAAAAAAAATCCATTACCCTCCGCCGGGTTTTAACCCGCGACCTCGGGAACCAGAGGCTAGCATGGTACCCTTAGACTATGGAGGACGGCTTAATTATGCAAATACTATATGGATATATTCCATAAAATGAAGATGATTGATAATGGTAATGATATAGTAATAATAGCAATTATTATTACTATTATTATTATTTGTCTCCTCTTTTATGAATATAAGTGTTATGCTTGTCTGGTACCTAGCGCATATTTTTATCTATATAGGTACATATTCACAGTAGTATTCTATACGAGAGTGGTTAAGGCGGCGAATTTCTAACAGAGAGAGCCAGAAGTGGAATCCCTCCCCTCTTATAGCTTCTTAGACCTATAATACATATATAGGTACTTATCTGTGTAGTTATGTATTATACCTAGGTGTTTCGAGAAATATGGCCTATTATTCTAGAAGAATACGCGTCCAGAATATCTTCATATGCGGTTATTAAACCGTGCGCGGACGTGTTGCAAAACTAATGAATGAAGATGTACATATAAAGCAAATATTTGGTGAGGCTGGAGGAAACCTTTCTGTTGCACAATCACACTATCAACAAGGGTTTCCGCGACGTCATTTGTATTCGTGTCATGTCTTGTGGCACATCATGTTGCAGCTAGAGAAGCCCGAAACTCTCAGTGTTAGGCCAATTCCTGATGTATGTCATGAAGATGTTCTGGCTTTATTTTATGAAAGCACACATGTGGCTCACACAAGCTGCAGTAGATAAGGCATCCGCGACTACAGATAGATGGCGCACAGAAACATTATGACCACATGGTACAGCTTTGATCTATTTTATGTATTCATCAATGTGGATTGGCCGCGGCGGGCGTATATCCTAGGCCCATTATTCGCCGCACCTTACAGCAAAAGGTTTATTTAAATGTATATGTTTATCACAGTAGGCCACAAAACTTCGCGGTGCTCCGCAGAGGAATTAACATTGCTCGCCGTAATATGACGCCATAGATCCGATGGCGGGTACACCAGGAAACAGAGCAGCGTCTTTACCACTGGTTACCTCCAAGAGAAAGCCAAACCAAATCGAGGGATAAAGAATGACAAGTAGTTAGGAGTAGTCAGATGAAGTAACTCGAGCAGAGGCCATGGTGGACCCTTTGTGCTTCCAACGTGACCCCTGAGAAGAAAGGATGAAGGGAAGTCCCGAAGAGCGAACAAACCCGACGACGTTGTGCGCTGGTAAGGACGGGGTTCCTAGCGATTCTAACATGACAGCAGTCCTGACGCTGGCTAGCCCTGCCTTAGCCACTCACAACCACCGGAATAGACGAGGCACTCCCAGGAAGGAATGTGGCCCCAGCACTCCCGCCAAACACCAGGGGGAAATCCTTCAATACTGAAAATTCCACCGTTCTGCTGCAACGTTAAACGCCGTCAGCTTGTCCTTCAATCCTGAACAGAAGAGTGAAACAGATGAAAGGAAATTATGGGGACTGGAAATTATGGACGGGAAATCCATGGCAGAAGGGACCCACACTAGCTTTCGCCTATCGACCCGGGGAAACCATGAGAAGGAATTAGTCGGACTGTCCGGAATCGAAGCCCGCACGTCTCGCATGCGAGCCTGACACGTTACCACGGAGCCACTTCACTGTGTAAGAATGACAAGACTGACGCTTTTATTATACTTATGGTTCCATTGTTTATTAAGCTTGATGTAAAGCAGAACTAAGACGACAGACGGAGGCTCCAAATAGACGTCCACATTAATTTACGAGCATCATTTATTGTAAGTAGCACAGTCGAGTGCACGGTAATGTACCGATACTTTCGGTATTCTAAGTGATTATTTTTTATTTAATATCGGCAGAATTTTATCTGTGTTCCACACCAGACCTGGGTGAGCCAATCTCTTATTCGTTTGACCTGAAATCCGACACACATGTAGTAGACTGTGAACAAAGGTCAGGTATTGCCGAGCAGCGAAAGAGAAGGAGTAGGGAGACATTTCATCTGAGTGGCTGTAATGCATGCTTCGCATCGGCGGCTCTACACCAGCCCTTGGATGAGACCGTCTCGTATTGGTTTGGAATCAAAGGTGTGGCACTCGAACATTAACCTCTGAACACGGATCGGTTTCAGGCTCAGGAGCGAGGGAAAAGAGGGGAGAAAGACAAACCTCAAGTGGAGTGCCAGAACCAGGTAAGGGGTAACTACTGGACGTTATATTGGCACAATTGCATGCACCTGAGTGTACAATACTAACAATTAATTAGGATTTCGGTTTTGTGAAAACATTAAGGAATATATGTTTACTGCGACCAAGGCTAGGCCTATTGCGCCTAATAAACCTCTGGGAGGAAGGGATGAGCCGAGAGGGTACAAAGGGTGGCCAGATCTGATGGTTGCAGCCGCAGAAGGGTTCCTAACTTTTCCATATTAAGCATTCCCGATCGCCCCCTGAAGCCCCCAGCCTATCCTCAAGGACAGGTTTGGGGAGTAGGTTCCATGCCAGGAAAGAAACAGTTCTGTCCTCAAAGTATATCCACTGCATACTCCGCTCATTACCGTTCACCACGTCCAATCCTCCAAAACAGAAGGAGGCGAAAAGAAAGGAAATGAGACACAAAAAATTAATGGTATCATATACTCCATTCCAATATTCGCCTACCGACCTCGGAAAGCCGCGAGGAACCAAAGATCAGGTGACCGGACCAACGGAAATCAAACGCGGGACCTCCAATGCAAATCTAACTCGCTACCACCTTAGCCATCCTACTCTGTTTATTGTTTAGCTTAATTAATTCTGCACGATATGAGGATATAATCTGTATGGAATTAAACTACGTCGAGAAATATGTTGTATTAGTGTATAAATTTCACTGGTGATATGGATACTATTGCTGTGCAAGATGAGAATAATTCAGTAAGGGAATGACTTTAAAGTAAAGTTGATAGTATTATTGATGGGAATATTATATGCTTTAGCGCATGCTTTTAATATGAGATAGAAGTATGATTTGCGTTGATGTGTGTATTCTGTGTCACATTTGCATACCATCCGTTTAGTGTAACTACGTGTGAATTCTAAGCGAGAAGTGGGTTGTAGTTCCTTTAGGGTATGAAATTTCTGCGGAATTGGCATGTTTATGTTAGCCTATAGATTCATTTGAGATCAGAATACATTTTAAGCTAACCTGTAAATTTACCAAGCGAGATGGCTCAGCGGTAGCGTGCGAGGCTCTCATCCGGAAGACCGTGGGTTCCATGGGTCCGACACTCCGACCATGGGCTTTGCGTAGTTTTCCCTGGTTGGCAAGACGAATGCTGCGTTGTTTCTCTTCTACCACGAAATTTCCTTCCCCTCGTTTTCTATTATTACGCTTCCCCTTTCAAGCTTCAGGTAGGTTTAGGGGCTGTGTAGTGTCGGTCAGTGTCGGACAGATGGCGTAGATGCTTGATCGTTGCAAAACTCTTTTCGGCCCTGCCAGATGGCAGCATTCTCTGAGCCGGCTCCGGTGGGTCGAGTTCTCCCGGGTTCCACCAGAGGAAAGCCCCACTGAGAAGCGCGCCGGTGTATCCGGTTCGTCAAGCTTGATTAATAGAGAACCTCTACGCATCTCTATCGGCTGGCCTGCCTCTGGTCCATAGCCCCCTGCAGTTCCTTCACCTCGTCCATTCCTCCTGGGGGTGCTAAACTCAAAAGATCCGCTTTGGGTCGAGGGTACGAGGTGTCCCCTCCGTTCCCTAGTCATATGGTGACCTAGTCATAGGTCACCATATGAATTTAACTCGAGATTGGGGCATTGTTTGCATTAGTGTGTAGCTGAACTAGATCAAGAGGTTATTCCCTTCTGTGTTTGATGTTATTGTTAACTTCATATATTATAGGGTCGGAATGGTTATAAATGTTCAGTACTATTAAGTCCTAGTTTACTATTTTCATTAACCATGTACAGTTGTCTATAATGCGTTGTATTAATATTGTAGTAACAATTAAAAGTATGATTTATTCAGAATTAATCACTACACATAACCTATGGCACAAGTTCCTTCCAGATTACACTTCACATAAAACTGGTGGAGAATAATGTGATGCGTATCGTGATACTCATTCCTAAAGGAGATACAGTTGCATCTGATCTTTTGTAACATAAAAAAGTTGGAGACGCTTTCGTAAAGGTTTTAATTGCTTATAATAGCACATGTAATGCTTCAAACGTGGTATACTTACGTAGCTGTAGTCAATTACAGCATCTGTAATACGGGCGTTTAACAGTCTTTATCGTCTAGCGCAACAGATGATGCGGCTAATTTTAATGCACAATATGACACACTCTTGAGTAACAAATTTAAATAGCTTCTGTTTAGAGAAGGCTTAAAGGACATTCAGATTCATATTTTGTTCTGTAATAAATTAATTTTCAGTTTTACTTTCTATGCGTCCCTCTGCGAAATTGGAAGCCATAGTGGTCGGCGATACTAAGTCTGTTGACGATAAAAAGCAAACCAGGGTGAAGTCAGCAGTCACGCACTGCAACTTGATCGCCTCTCGCTTATAAGAGATAAGGCTTTACTAGTGCAGATAACTGATAATGAGGGGCGTATTTAATCCCCTTTGTTTTCCATTTCAGTCGTAGCACTCTGAATTTGAATACATTTACGATATGCCTTCCTTGAAAATATAAACATAAACATATTATAAGAAACTTTGCAAAACTATAATAAAGTTCACATGTGATGCCCACGGATGAAACGGAAGCAATGTTTTCTATATTATGTTATAAATAATATTTAATCCAGGAAAACAACTGTGATTGGACAGACCATGGTCGTTGTGTACTACTAGAAGCCGTCAGGAACATCTGAATTTATCGTCATAAGCCTAACTTTCTATCTAGAAATATTATTCAAACGTCACACGTAACTGATTTTAATTACTTGTCCGGCAATTGTTTAAACACAATCGTTTCGAAAAATAGTTAGGAACGGAATTCCAGATGTAATTAAGTTCTTCAAGGGAAACGACAAAGAATATCCGGAGAAAATTCTTCTTACACTGGATGATGCATGCTCTTCCTGTGCAACCGTTTGACTTTAGGCAAATGAGGTCAAACGTGCAAAGACAAGCATCGAAGACGCACCACGTCTTGGAGCAACAAAATCAGGTGTGAAGTCAAATCATCCAACAAATCCATGATATTATACTGCCAAAAACGAGTAAAGTGCACACATTGGCAGAAACTACGAGCCTTTCCATTGAGCGGGTGCATTCTGTTTTATTTAATGAATTACACTCGAAAAAACTTTATGCAAAATGAGTGCCACGTCTGATCACTCCGAAAGAGAAGCGAAATCGCATGCGAACGTCGATCGACGGTTTGGAAGTGCTTAAGAATAATCCAATAGATTTTAATGACGTAGTATGACCACGAGCGGAATGTGTATTGATTACTATACACCGAAAACGAAAGAGCAGTTTAAACAGTAGCCTGCAGGAGGCAAAAAAGGTTCTTATAGGCCAAATGCCTTACGTCTGTTGAAAACGAAATATCTTAGTTTGCTGGGTGGCGATAGGGGTTCTCTTGATTGACTATTTGGAGAAGAAGAAAAGTTTTTTTTGAAGAATACTATATATCTATTTTGGAAGGATTGGAAAAACAGTCCCAGGAAAATGTACTGATGGTGTCAAAAAGATGTTTCGCCTTGACATTGTTCTGGTGCATTCAAACCACGTCCCTCAGGATAAATTGATGGCATTACAATTTGATATGCTTTCCGCATCCGTTCCTTCGACCTGACCTCTCGCACTCGGTTTAAAGTATTTTGCTGGAACTCGAGCGTTTCCTGGCTGCCCCAAATTGTAGTTATACAGGGAGAAAATGAGTATATTAGGGCCTCGAATACATTCACTTCACCAAGGAATCAGAATAGTCTGAAGAAGCGGGGCAAATGCAATGAACTTTGAAAAACGAACTATGTCGCGAAACTCAGCTTGTTCCCTTTTATTCTTAATTAAATGTGTTACAAATCAAACTTCATAACGTTAAAGGAGAACGAAACACAAAAATGAATATTTCATTCACCACACTAGTTTATTTGTCGTCAGAAATAAATAACAACGGACGCAGTTTCAGTATCCCAAGGTGAATGGTTATCGGGTTACGGCCTGTTGTTGAGTTGACGCGTGACGTCATGAGAGCTACACTGCACCCAGGAAAAACGTAACCAGCATAGGTGTTTTAAATGACTTGCAAGTTTACGTGTTAATTTCACTAGAATTTCATAACTACTCTTGATAACAAAGAGTATAGCTAAAGCTAGCCAATCACTTTTCATAATCCAGTTAATACCTACCACGTGATAAACAGTAGTTAAACATATGCTTTGAAAATAAGTGAACTTTGTGTCCTAATTTATCAGTTGAATCAAAAACGAGCGATTTTGAAGATTTACACCATTCTGAACCGATTCCGAGAGAGTTGCTGTCAACACCGAAAACCGTGCAGGTTCCATCCATTTGTGTAAGAGTAACAAATGTATACCGATGGATAATGACCAGGAAAGTGTGTGTTGCTCGGAATATGAAAACACAAAATTGGTGAAGAATGATTTTGTATCACAAAGCATCCTAAGTATCACAAATTACTTATAGACCGTGACGCTTAGAATATTGTGAGGCATAATTTAGCGTTAAAAACAAAAAGCTGAGCTAAAAAGAAATAACCCACCGCCAACAATCCTGCAAATAAGACCCGGCGATATTCCTGCTACAAACACTTTACAGCGTGGATTAATTCATGGATTGCTATTGGACACAAGTAGCATATTATAAACAGATCGAGCACAGATTTTGCGTTTATATGGGAAAGGATAGAGAAAACGAGGGTAGATGCGACGGCTCAAGGAGGAAAATGAGTTTATATGGGGAAGATAGCGACTACAAGGATCGATGCTAGGCTAGATAGGGGTTGAAGGAGTGGGGATGCGCTTTATATTTGAAGGTAGGGAATACGAGGAGAAGTGCTAAACTAGACAGAGTTTGAGGTGTGGAATATGCGTTTATATGGGAAAGATAGGAAAAGTGTGGACAGATGGTAGGATAGACAGATGCTGAAGACGGGGGGATATGGACTTATATACAGGATAGATAGGTAATACGAGGAGAGGTACTAGACTATACAGAGCTTGAAGGGTAGATATGGCTTTTTATATGGGAGAGCTAGCAAACCGAGGAGGGGTATTAGCCCAGGAAGGTTTGAATGACAGAGTATGCGTTTATATGGAGAGACTAGGACAGATTCTAGGTTGAGAGAACCTTCAAGGAGGAAAATGCGTTCATATGGGAGAGATAGGGAAAACGAGGAGAGTTCCGAGGTAGAGCAGGGGCTGAAGGAGTGGGGACGCGCTTTATATGATAGAGGTAGGGAATACGAGAAGAGGTGCTAGTCTAGACAGAGTTTAAGGAGTAGAGTATTCGTTTATGCGGGAAAAATATGGAAAATGTGTAGAGATCATATGCTAGGAGAGAGTTGAAGGAGGAGCAATGCGCTTTATATTAGAGAGGTAGGGAATACGAGGAGAGGCGCTAATCTATACACAGGTTGAGGAGTAGAGTAGGAATTTATATGGGAAAATATGGAAAACGGGGAGAGATGCAAGCATAGACAAAGGCTGAAGGAGCGGGAATGTAGGTTAATACAGATGATCTAGGAAAATCAGGAGAGATGCTAGGCTAGACAGATGCTGAAGGAGAGGCGGATACGCTTTATACGGAAGAGATATGGGAAACGTGGAGAGATGTTAGGATAGACAGAGTTAAAGGAGGAAGAGATTTGGACCGCAAAGACAGCACCAATTAAAGTTTACAAATGCTTTGATACCCTTTGACGGTATTTCCCCCGGCGCTAATGTTCTAAAATATCTGTGTCAGGTAATGTTCGTCCATGCATAACAACATTTAGACTCATTGACTTCAAGGGTTTATACTGCTAACGTCCTGGCAATGGGCTTCTAAAGGGGTGGACGCAAACCCTCGATCGAAGTATCCCCACCGCATGTATCTTGATTGATTAATGTAATTAAGTGTATATGTAGGGTAAACCGGTTAGTATCACAAGCGTTCATTATAATTCAGTGCAGCGATTCGTACCAGAGCTATTTAATTTAATTTTCATATTATTCGGGTAGAATGTAGGTCATTTAATTCATTTTACAGGTAATTCAAACAGCGTCACAGGTATTCATGGTAATATAGAGGATAATTATATTATAAACAATTATCATGCAATGTTAAACACTTTCATATACTTTTTATATGTTATATGTTAGACAGTTAGTGTGCGAGACAGAGACGGATAAACTGTATATCGGTTTACAGTGAAGGTATATAGAAGTATTCTAAGCTAAACACACACCGAACGTCCTAACCTATCCCTACCTTAACTTCTCATTGTCTATTCATTGCCATCATCATCTAACATAACCACGTAACAAGACGTAACGTAACCAACAAACGTAACCACGTAACAAGACGTAATACAGCGAAAAATAACCACATCACAAGACGTCACACTACGTAACATAAGCACGTAATCACGTGTCAAAACGTAACACCACGCACAAGACGTTACACTACGTAACGTAAGCACGTATCCACGTGACAAGACGTAAAACAACGTAACACAACCGCATGACAAGACCCCATACTACGTAATATAAGCACGTAATCACGTGTCAAGCCGTAACAAAGCCACGTAACAAGACGTAACACCACTATTATAACAACGAGACAAGACGTAACACAGCGTAACATAGTCACGAAACAAGACGTCACACTACGTAATATAAGCACGTAACCAGTAAATGTAACGGTAAATGTAACAACGTAACCAGTAAATGTAACAAGGTAACAAGACGTAACAACACGTAGTAACCATGCAATCACGTATCATAACCACGTAACATGACGTAACACCCTGCGATATGACGTACCCAGAAACGTAATATCACGTTACAACGCCCCGTAACCAGAGATATCCTCGACTTTCTTTGAGTGAAACTGCGATGTTTTATTCAGGTTTTATTATTTCAGAGTCTTAATTGAAAGTTTCACGTTAACATACCTTTATTTAAGTTCGTTGTAGTTGCTTCTCCCCTTTATGTAGGCTTGAGACTAGCACTAGGATTGTACCAAATAGCAGGGTTAACACCTACCCTTCCATCTTTTTATTATTATTCTTTCTACATCAGGCGGCTGCTATCTGCATACACAGCACACGGATAAACTTTTTTTTTAAATTTTAGACTCACGGAGAAAATCTTCAACTTCGATTTACATTCTTTTAAGTGCTGTTTGTGATACGATAATGTACATACGCATATGCAGTTATTCCATCCTCATCAATAATTCTTTTATCATCAAACGGGGTCAATGTAATTTTATTCACTTGCACTGTAGCAAGAGCATGATGTCGTGACAGGATCAGATTCATGGGCGATCTGATAGTTTCTCTGGTTTTAAGAGAGTCCATATATTGGTCAAACGTAATGTACTGCTTAATAGCGCTACGTTTTAAGCCTTTAATCTTTTTTATCATTGAGCCGTGGATATCTAGTGCATACATATTTCGTAGTCCGACAAGGCACTGGATGATTTTACCATTAGCCTCATAGTTTAAAATTTCCAAGCTCCTTGTTTAGAGCTGATTAGCATATATGGCTAGTAGGATAATCACCTGTATCTATGTGTTCGAGAAAACGCAGCTTGTCCTGGTACACATCTTCAGTTCTCACTCGATGAATGGACGAATCAGTGTCCATATACATAAGCTTCAGGTTTTCAGCTCCATAATACGGTAACAACACATCATAATGATAGTGGTACATTAATGCCTTGGAGATGTCCAACACACTCATAACTATGTATATAGACTTGTTGAATACGATCTGTCGCGAGGCCATATGTACTGCAGCTAGGTTAGTAGCATATATCGTCCTATCGATAAACGTAGGCTTGGAAATTAACCTCTCCAAAGTCTTCTCGTTTGTCACCAGTCGCATATCCACACGATTACGCAGGTTCTAGATAGTTCTTCAAAACATGGCGTTGTTAAGCAGTTTGTAGAGATCCTTCTCGAAGTCATTTGCAGCCTGTTGTTACAGCCTATTGTTAAATTCTACATAAGGTTTCAAACACTTTGACTGACGGAATTGTAGCACACGATGAATTTTTGTTATACGTAGTCCGTGATTAGGTGCTTGCTTCAAAGCCATGTAATGTACTACATACATCTTTCGAGGTCCAACATGGGGTATGAGTTTCTTTGTCCTCGAATCCTTAGGCTTCATACTCTCAGGCAGGAGAGGTAGGTCGTTGTGTAGATCGTGAAGTTCTGCATCATACACGATGTCGACTTCTAATATGTATCCATGAGGATCATCTTCTTGTACTCTTTCTAGGTCGATTTTTTCAGGTGATGTCCACTCAAATCCATCACAAGGGAGAGCGTGAGTCATGGCCCAACCACATTAGTTATTGTCGTCCTCATATCTAATAAATTGTGTTGGTCTCGACGGATCATGCTTCTCCATGTAGGCGTTGTTTTCTTTGGCATACCGGCGGGAAACTTCACATTAACCGCCTCTTATGCCGGATTCCACCATGAGTAATTGGTCATAATCCCGTAACAATTCTAGCTGAATTCCTGTATACAGCAACATAGCGTCCCACGTAAGCCTGGAGAGGTAAAATAATGAGCAGGGCCGACTTTATGTGTTTAGAGGGTTTGATCTCTAAATGTCTCAAAGACATCAGCTAGAAGAAATACATCAGAGATTAAGTAGAGCTCGCTGTACTCGCCAAGGTTTCTTACATTAAACAGCTCCCATAAACTTCCAGCAAGATCGTGGTCAGCATCACTAATTTCTTCTTCATTTAATCTATTGTAGAAGGATTCCTTAGGAGGCAAGCAGGTTTCGTTCAAGGCATCCCATGAAGTGACGTAATCGTAGCGAAATACTCCTTTTGAATCATCAACTTCATCTTGTCTTCTCCGAAGTGTTTCAGTGTTTCAGGGTATGATGTTAGATTTTTCACCAGCTTATCCAGGCTTGTACTGAGAAACCGAAAGCTATCCCCAAACCGAAGCTTTATATCTCCTACATACCTGCAGAATGTTATGTAGCTTTATTCAGAGCTAGGAATTACTTCCACCCGCTCACTTTTACATCCCAGCTCCTTAACAATGAAGTGTCAGTCATACCCACTGAGGTTGTGCATGCAGACTAGAATATATTTAGGTGTTTTGCAGACTAAATTACATTCATTATATAGACTTCCACGATATTGACCACTGATGTGAGCATGGTCGCGTACTTTATAGTTCTCTTCAGTAAAGGTTTTTACACACAGGTAGCACACTGTAGAGGAATTGAAATCCATCTGCTGTTGATCTGTAGGTTTCAGAGGTATGACAGATTTGTATATGTTATTAATTTCTTTTGCAAGGAACGACAGGTATTCCATAAAATTCTGAGCACCATCAACACCGCGATATACATAGGGATGCTTAGGAACACCAGTTTCCAGATGTTCAACGTCGGATGATGGTTTAACGTAAACGCAGAAACTCATGGGTACATGCTGCTGATAAGGGGTTGTATATGAAGTTTCAGGATTGGGTGTACATCTATGACATGGGGTGAGATTCTTTCAAAGTCTGCGTAGATGACGTAAGGTAGTTTCAACATCCTTTCAACATTTTTAAAACTTAAGAATTGATTTCTCCTTTGTAGGCATAACTACCCTTGCAACACCATGCTGATTACAGATAGCGGTATACTCTTGTAGTTTTTCCAGCCCACTTCTACCGCACTGATCAGCAAAATGTGTAAAACAACGCTTACAAGCATAAACACGTCCATTACGCATGGTTTTCTGACGTCGAATAATTTTTTAAAAATTCTGCATATAAAGGTAGTGATGTTTGCCACTACTGTAACTCAATAGCAGGAGGTCACGTTGTTCAGGTCGTTCAGTATCAGCAACCTTTTTTGGATACACTTCATGCTTCTCATCCAGGCCGAAGACGTTGATAGACATCCTGTTAAGCTTCTCAAAATTAGGTATTTGAGAAAGTGGTAAGAAACGCAGCTGAAGTCGTATTTATTTTGAAGTTGCTCGTATTTGCTCACACGTTGTGCATTCATCTCAACGAATTTGGCTAATACAGAATACATAAATCATAGCTCATCAGTTAAAGTCTGGATGTTAATGCACGCTTCTTTAGCTCCAACAGATGGTGGCAGGAGTATGAAGGTACTTTCCTCGTAACGGATTGTACTTGTTAATACGAAGACTAAGCCCTTCCACTGTAATCAGAGCCCAGTTGCTACCCTTAAGCTGTGATTCCCCCATTTCAGTAACAAACTTCTTCATTTTCGTTTCCAACATATAGTCCAGGTCCGTTTCTAGGAAAACAACTTGATCCCGGATTTTAAATGTTTTGTCGTCGGTTTTTCCGATACTGTTAACAAATCTACACTCAGCTAGCAGATTAATTTTCACACTTTTGTGAATACCAAGCTCTTTATGTACAGCCAGGATTATCCGCTGTTTTGCCTCATGCAGTTACATATTCAATTCCTTAGTTGATTCACAACGTATAAAATATAATTTCAAGCGTCCATTGAATGAAGTTTCATATTCTTTCATGTCACAGTAATCCATTGTAGATAATAACGCTTGCTTAGTAGGTTCTAATCTACGTTTATTCTCAGGCCTCTTTCTTTTGCACACATCTTCGTGTTGACGACTCTTATAACTGCCTTTGATGGGTACGTTACAATATTTACATTTGAAGAGCTTCTTTAAACATAGCTCATACCGTCTTTTATAATACCCACGTTGAAATGCCTTTCCACATTTACCACAAGAATATCCTGAGGAACTGGGAGTGCTTATATGAGGACTTGCTCATCTTTACTGTGATGTAATAACGTATTAACCCTTCTTCAAGGAAATGTACGCTGCTTCACCTTGATAACACTTTAGAAGGCCGATTTTTTCTGTGAGTACAGCGATGTTGACACCTTAGATTTAATTAGCAGAATGAGATCACCCTATTTATAGAGGAAGCACGAACCTTTTTAGATCAATTATATCCTGAATTTTAATAATAAAACTCTGATTAAGCATCTAAGCTCTTATATATGAATTCGGGTTACACTGATGTTCGGGTGTATCCTTAGGTCTTCACGCATGTTCATGTATTTAGTGAGGCGCGCAGATATGTTCATGTGTGATTGTACGTATTCGTACGTCTTCGTATAGCTCGGTTGCTTGGGAGAAGTGAACGCGTGTATCTATGTCTTCGTATAGCTTCGGGTGCGTAGATAACGTCTGTGGTTTGTATTCGGAGATCCTGATTCGATTTCCTTAGGGACGGTCACTCTGACCTTAGGTTTCTCGCGGTTTTCACTGCTAAACAGGTGGATGCCTGAGTGGTGTATGATAGAGCGATTTCCTTTCATTCTATATAATTTGCAGCTTTCGCCTAAGCTTATAGGACCCCTGTTGCGATTACCGTCGGCCGCTCACTCTGACCTCGAATTGTTCGTGGTTTTTCCTGGTCCGCAGTTGAATACGCGAGTGGCGTATTCTAGCGCGATTTCCTTTCATTCTATATAATTTACATCTTTCAGGTATGCTTTTAGGACCTCTGTTTCGATTGCTGTCGGCTGCTCACTCTGACTTCAGATTTTTCGTGGTTTTCCATGGTCTGCAAAGAATGTCTAAATGGTGTATGCTAGCGCGATTTTCTTTTATTCTATATCATTTACATCTTTCACGTATGCTTCTACGACCCGTTTCGATTACCGTCGGCCTCTTACTCCGACCTCGGATAGCTCGTGGTTTTCCCTGGTCTGCAGACGAATACCTGAGTGGCGTATGCAAGCGCGATTTCCTTTTATTCTATATAATTTGAATTTTTCGCGTATGCTTCTAGGACCCCTTTTTCGATTACCGTCGGCCGCTTACTCTGACCTCGAATTGTTCGTGGATTTTCCTGGTCTGCAGGTGAATACCCGAGTAGCGTATGCTAGCGCGATTTCCTTTCATGCTATATAATTTGCATGTTTCACGTATGCTTTTAGGACCTCTGTTTCGATTACCGTCGGCTGCTCACTCTGACTTCAGATTTTTCGTGGTCTTCCATGGTCTGCAACGAATGTCTAGATGGTGTATGCTAGCGCGATTTTCTTTTATTCTATATCATTTACATCTTTCACGTATGCTTCTACGACCCGTTTCGATTACCGTCGGCCTCTTACTCCGACCTCGGATTGCTCGTGGTTTTCCCTGGTCTGCAGACGAATACCTGAGTGGCGTATGCAAGCGCGATTTCCTTTTATTCTATATAATTTGAATTTTTCGCGTATGCCTCTAGGACCCCTGTTTCGATTACCGTCGGCCGCTTACTCTGACCTCGAATTGTTCGTGGATTTTCCTGGTCTGCAGGTGAATACCCGAGTAGCGTATGCTAGCGCGATTTCCTTTCATGCTATATAATTTGCATGTTTCACGTATGCTTTTAGGACCCCTGTTTCGATTGCCGTTGACCGCTCACTCTGACCTCGAATTGTTCGTGGTTTTCCCTGGTCTGCAGGCGAATATCTGAGTGGCGTATGCTACCACGATGTCTTTTCATTTTATTTCATTTACATCTTTCACGCGTACAATCTGAAGGTCTCCCTGGTTCCATTCCCGTTGGTCGCTCACTCAGACTTCGGATCCTTCGTGGTATTCGCTGTCTGCAGGAAATGTCGGAGTGGTGTATGCTACCACGATTCCCTTTCATTCTATTTCGTTTGCGTCTTTCACGTGTGCTTCTAGGGTCCCTGGATCGATTCCCGTCGGTCGCTCACTCTAGCCTCGGATTTTTCATGGTTTTCCTTGGTCTGCAGGGAGATGCCGGAGTGGTGTATGCTATCACGATTTACTTTAATTCTATTTCATTTCCATCTTTAATTTAATTCGCATCTTTTTACTTCTAGGTTTCGTTGCGCATGGTGAATGCTTGCTCAAAGGATATTTGTCCCTTGCTCGGTTGACAATTCGTTCATCATGCTCACGAGCTAAGCACCCGAATCTGAACGATTATACCCGAAAAATACATACATCTTCACAATACTTTACACTTACACTAAGCATCCGAACTTTTACGGGGACGTCCGAACATCACCGAACAATACATGCATCATCGCAATACTTCGCTCACTCACTCTAAGCACCCGAAGCTATATGAAGACCTACATACGCGCGTTCACTTCTCCCAAGTACCCGAAGCTATACGAAGACGGACGAATACGTACAATCACACATAAACCTATCTGCGCGCCTCTCTAACTACATGAACATGCGTGAAGACCTAGAGATACACCCGAACATCAGTGTAACACGAATTAAAATATAAGAGCTAAGGCGCTTAATCACAGTTTTTAGCATTAAAATTCAGGATATAATTGTCCAAAAATGTTCGTACCTCCTCTATAAATAGGGTGATCTCAGACAATGGACTTCATTCTGCTAGTTAACTCTGAGGTGTCAGCATCGTTGTACTTTAAGAAAAAGTCGGCTTTCTAAAGAGTTATCAAGGTGAAGAGGCATAGATTTCCTTGAAGAAAAGTTAATGCGTTATTACATCACAGTAAAGATGAATAAGTCCTCATATAAGGACTCTCAGTTCCTCAGGATATTCTTGTGGTAAATGTGGAAAGGCATTTCAACGTGGGTATGATAAAAGACGGCATGAGGTACGTTCTAAGAAGCTCCTCAAGTGTAAATATTGTAATGTAACCTTCAAAGACAGTTATAAGGGTCGTCGACACGAAGATGTGTGCGAAATAGACAGGCCTGAGAAGAAAAGTAGATTAGAAACTACTAAGCAAGAGTGGTCTAAAATGGATGACTGTGACATGAAAGAATATGAAACTTCATTCAATGGACGCTTGAAATTATATTTTATACGTTGTGAATCAACTAAGGAATTGAATACGTACCTGCATGAGGCAAACCAGCGGATAAGCCTGGCTGTACATAAAGAGCTTGGTATTCACAAGAGTGTGAAAATTAATCTGCTAGCTGAGTGTAGATTTGTTAACAATATGGAAGAAATCTGCGACAAAATATTTAAAACCCTGAATCAAGCTGTTTTCCTAGACACGGATCTGGACTCTATGTTGGAAACGAAAATGAAGTTGTTTACTGAAATGGAGGAATCAAAACTTAAGGGTAACGACTGGGCTCTGCTTGCTGTGGAAGGAGTTAGTCTTCGTATTAACAAGTACGATCCGTTACGAGGAAGTACCTACATACCCCTGCATCTTCTGTTGGAGGTAAAGAAGCGTGCATTAACATCCAGACTTTAACTGGTGAGCTATGATTTATGTATTCTGTTTAAGACAAATTCGTTGAGAAGAATACACAAGGTGTGAGCCAATACGAGCAACTTCAAAATAAATACGACTTCAGCTGCGTTTCCTACCCTACGCCACTTTCTCAAATACCTAAATTTGAGAAGCTTAACAGGATGTCTATCAACGTCTTCGGCCTGGATGAGAAGCATGAAGTGTATCCAAAAAAGGTTGCTGAAACTGAAATACCTGAGCACCGTACCTCCTGCTATTGAGTTACAGTAGTAGCAAACTTCGCTACGTTTAGATAAAGAATTTTGAAAAACCTATTCGACGTCAGAAAACTATGCATAATGTACGTGTTTGTACCTGTAAGCGTTGTTTTACACATCTTGATTATTAGTGCGGCCGAATTGGGTTGGAAAAACTACAATAATATACGGCCTTCTGTAATCAGAATGGTGTTGCAAGGGTAGTTATGTCTACAGAAGAGAAATCAATTGTACAGTTTAAAAATTTTGAAAGGATGTTGAAACTACCTTACCTCATCTACGCAGACCTTCAAAGCATCTCACCCCATGTCATACATGTATACAAAATCCTGAAACTTCATATACAACCCCTTATCAGCAGCATGTACCCATGAGTTTCTGCGTTTACGTTAAACCATCATCCGACGGTGAACATCTGGAAACTGGTCTTCCTAAGCATTCCTATGTATATCGTGGTATTGCTGGTGCTCAGAAGTTTGTAGAATACCTGTCGTTCCTTGCAAAGGAAATTAATAACATATACAAATCTGTCATACCTCTGAAACCTACAGATAGACAGCAGATGGATTTGAACTCCTCTACAGTATGCTACTTGTGTGTAAAAACCTTTACTGAAGAGAACTATAAAGTACGCGACCATGATCACATCAGTGGTCAATATCGTGAAAGTCTATATAATGAATGTAATTCAGCCTGCAAAACAACTAAATATATTCCAGTCTTCTTGCACAACTTCAGTGGGTATGACTGACACTTCATTGTTAAGGAGCTGGGATGTAAAAGTGAGCGGGTGGAAGTAATTCCTAGCTCTGAATAAAGCTACATAACATTCTGCAGGTATGTAGGAGATATAAAGTTTCGGTTTGGGGATAGCTTTCGATTTCTCAGTACAAGCCTGGATAAGCTGGTGAAAAATCTAACATCATACCCTGAAACACTGAAACACTTCGGAGAAGACAAGATGAAGTTGATGATTCAAAAGGAGTATTTCGCTACGATTACGTCACTTCATGGGATGCTTTGAACGAATCCTGCTTGCCTCCTAAGGAATCCTTCTACAATAGATTAAATGAAGAAGAAATTAGTGATGCTGACCACGATCATGCTAGAAGTTTATGGGAGCTGTTTAATGTAAGCAACCTTGGCGAGTACAGCGAGCTCTACTTAATCTCTGATGTATTTCTTCTAGCTGATGTCTTTGAGACTTTAGAGATCAAACCCTCAAAACACATAAAGTCGGCTCTGCTCATTATTTTACCTCTCCAGGCTTACATGGGACGCCATGTTGCTGTATACAGGAATTCAGCTAGAATTGTTACGGGATTATGACCAATTACTCATGGTGGAATCCGGCACAAGAGGAGGTTTATGTCAAGTTTCCCACCGGTATGCCGAAGCAAACAACGCCTATATGGAGAAGTATGATCCGTCGAGAGCAACCTAATTTATTACATATGAGGCTGCCTATAACCAATATGGTTGGTCCATGTGTCGCGCCCTTCCATATGGTGGATTTGAGTGAATACCACCTGATAGAATTGACTTAGAAAGGGTACAAGAAGATGATCCTCATGGATACATATTAGAAGTCGACATCGAGTATCCTGCAGAACATCACGATCTACACAACGACCTACCTTTCCTGCCTGAGTGTAGGAAGCCTAAGGACTCGAGGACAAAGAAACTCATACCCAATCTTGGACCTCGAAAGAAGTATGTAGTACATTACGTGGCTTTGAAGCAAGCACTTAATCATTGACTACGTCTAACAAAACTTCATCGTAGGCTACAATTCCGCCATCACAGTGGTTAAAACCTTATGTAGAATTTAACAATAGGCTGCGACAACAGGCTGCAAATGACTTCGAGAAGGATCTCAACAAACTGTTTGACAACGCCCTGTTTGGAAGAACTATGGAGAACCTGCGTACTCGTGTGGATATACGACTGGTGATAAACGAGAAGACTCTGGAAAAGTTAATTGCCAAGCCCACGTTTATCGATAGGATAATATATGCCAATAACCCAGCTGCTGTACATATGGCCTCGAGAGAGATCGTATTCAACAAACCTATATACATCGTTATGAGTGTGTTGGACATCTCCAAGGCATTAATGTACCACTATCATTATGATGTGTTGTTACCGTATTATGGAGCTGAAAACCTGAAGCTTATGTATATGGACACTGATTCGTCCATTCATCGAGTGAGAACTGAAGATGTGTACCAGGACAAGCTACCTTTTCTCGAACACCTAGATACAGGTGATTATCCTACTACCATATATGCTAATCAGCTCTAAACAAGAAGGACCTTGGAAATTTTAAAATATGAGGCTAATGCTAAAATCATCCAGTGCTTTGTCGGACTAAGAAATAAGATGTATGCACTAGATATCCACGCCTCAATGATAAAAAAGATTAAAGGCATAAAACGTAGTTCTATTAAGCAGTACATTATTTTCGAGAAGCAAAAGTTTTTACTACATTAGATCTGAATCATGCGTATTATCAAATACCTTTGGATGAAGTGTCACGTCCCGTTACGGCTTTTTCAACTCCATGGGACTTATATCACTTCAAACGGGTCCCGTTTGGTTTATCAACGGGAGCACAGACTTTATCTCGTTTATTAAATAATATTTTGGGGCAATACAAGTTTCAGTTTGTATTTAATTATTTGGATGATTTTGTTACTTATTCTCCAGATATCCATTCACATTTGCAGCATTTAAGGTTAGTCTTTCAATGTTTGCGTCAGGCTGGGTTAACAGTCGGTCCGTCCAAAATTAAATTTGCTGTAAATCAAATTTCCTTTCTTGGACATATTGTTTCTCCTCAGGGAATATCCGTAGACCCAGAACGAACTATGGCAATTCGGTGTTTTCCAGTTCCTTCATCAACTAAACGATTGGCATTGTTTTTGGGTATAATGAATTTGTTTTCTAAATTTATTCCAAATTTTGCTGAAATAGCCGAACCATTGAAAAGCCGTAAGATTTGAATGGACTTCAATTCATCAGAAAGCGTTTGACAAATTAAAGGAAGCTATAATGAATCCGCCAGTGTTGGCAATGCCAAATTTTGAAGAAGCTTTTGTTCTTCAAACCGATGCTTCTAGGTATGCTATTTCGGCGGTATTACTTCAGGGGCTAGAAGGAGCGCGAAAGCCAATTTATTATATTTCGCGTTGTCTTTCGCAGACGGAAAGAAATTACTCGGTGTACGAGTTAGAAGCTTTAGCAGTGCTTAGTGCTTGTGAAAAATTTCGTCCGTTTTTGGAACATCGAACCTTCCATTTGGAATGTAATAACCAAGCTTTGACTTGGGTATTATCACATGCTAGGAAAACGGGGAAGCTCGCGCGTTGAGCTACCCGAATTGGGTCTTTTAAATTTACAGTCAAACATATTCCTAGCACTGAAAATGTTATAGCAGATGCACTTTCGCGCATGTTTGCTGAACCACCGGTAGAGGATAATCAGGTTATTGCACCAATTTTATTATGTCCAAATTTTTCAAAATATTTCCCTACGGTGTTTACATCCTTGGAGGATCATCAACGTAAGGATGAGGTGTTGGGCCCTATTTGGGAACAGTGTAGCTTAGGTAATATTCCTAAAGAATATTATTTTAAGGATAATCTTTTGTATGCAACACTACCAAGGTCTAAATTGGTCAGGATATTGTTACCACGTTCGTTAGTACCGGTGGTTTTACAATATTTCCATACATCGCCACATGGAGCGCATTTAGGTGTATTTAAAACAAAACAGAAAATACGCACTTATTTTGTGTGGCAACAGATGTACACCGACATTAAGAGCTATATTCGTAAATGTGAGATATGTTTGTATACTAAACCAGCGCAAAATACTCGAGTGGGTCATTTACATTCCAAGATATCGATGTATCCCATGGAGAGGGTATTTCTTGATTATGTGGGTCCGTTACCACGTTCTTCTAGCGGCAATACATATTTATTAGTCTTGGTAGGTGCATTTTCAAAATTTACGTGGTTGTATCCGGTCGGGCTCCAACAGTATTTACTACAACATTGGTTTTATCGCGTATATTTGCTTCTTTTGGTAATCCTCAAACACTGGTTACTGATAATGCATCTTAGTTCCGGGCATACAACTTTCGTACATTTTTGTTTGAAAGAGGTGTAAATTTTGTGCGAACATCACCTTATTATCCGCGACCATCATTAGCGGAACGTGTAAACAGAAATTTGAAGAGTGTGTTGATTGCATTTCACTCAGACCATCATTCCCAATGGGATAACTGGTGTGCCGAATTTCAGTTTGCTCTAAATACTGCAGTTCATGAAGCCCATCAGGCAACTCCTTTTTCACTAATGTTTCGTTTTCAACCTTCCACTGATTCCTTTGGTCAATCAGTGGAAATTGTCCGATTTATTCCCGGAGTCGGGTGATGTAAACAAAGATAGAGAAACTTGGTTAAATACTTTACAAAATTTACGTGCAGATCCTGTGCGACGTGAGCTCCGATATAATCGTAACCGCAAGGAGAGTACATTTCAAATTGGGGATCTAGTGATGTTACAGGCACACCAGTTGAGTGACTCTAGTAAAAGATTTACACAGAAACTAGCCCCTCGGTATGTAGGACCTTTTCGGATCATTAAGATAGTTGACCAAGTTTCAGTTCAACTTCAGGATTGTGTTACTGGCAAGATTACAACAGCTCATGTCATTCAATTAAAACCGGTACCTGGTACCGTGATATAAATCCTCGCTTCCTCGCAGATAGGCAGCACCTTTTTATATAATGGTCATCGTCGGCATAGCGGGTTTGCTTCCTCACAGCTGACGATGATTATTTAATGACGTGCTGCCTACTATATATAGATAGACTTTTATCTTTGTAAAAAAAAATTTTTTTAGTTATTCTATTTATAAATATATTGTAAAATTCATATTCAACTTTCATCTTTTTCATCTCATTGTGTATTTATTTGTAAACTTCACCTGTTCTAAGGTGAAGTAAATAATGTAAGTCCAGTAATTACACACAAAAAATGATAAAATTTGAATGCTTCACTCACATTTTACGTAATATTTGGACGTTGTTTTGTTATATAATGTAAGTATGATATGAAAATCGAGTTGAATGCTTCTGTCTAATTAATTGCTTGGTCTTGTTTTACATATACCATATGGACTGTAGGGAGATGTTCCAGGTCGAGTGGATTGCGTGGATGGACAGGCGAGACTACAAATCATCATATCAACAGCGCACGTTCCTGTTCCCGTTCTACCCGTCGCGTCTGGGGGGGGGGAGTGTTGTGCGATATCCACCCTCCCAGGAGAAATATACATTACGCGACGGGCATGTATCAAAGGAACGCTGCCGAATGCGGCAAAAAGAAGTACAACGATCAACGTAGCAGTTCTTCAACAGTTCGCTACAAGAAGAAGAACCAGCACAAGTTTGGACTCACGTAGTAGTTTACGTCACGGGACTCGTCGACTGCGCACGCGCAAAAACACTCTCGATCTGCTCCAACGTGCTGGCTAGGAGGACGAGCCAGTCTGTCTTCACCGAGGGGAACAAGCAGGATCACGTCAGATAGAAGCATTCGGCACGGTACACAAAATTTTTTCGGCAAAATATATTTAAAATTCTCTTTTGTAATTGGGTAGCAGTAAAGACTTATCGTCGGATAGATATATTTATTTTTGGCGTTTTACTATTAATCTTTAAATGTGAGAGCAGGAAGCAAATTGTAAAAATTGTAATTGAATAATAAATATTGAAACTGTAAACTCTAAAATGAAATAGGGAATGAACAGGGGTTGATAATTGTAACCATTTGTGTGATATGGACGTGTTAATTTATTAAAGTAAATAATACGGTTGGTAATTATTTTTATGAATATATCTTCAAGCCATTATTCCTGGTACAATTCATGTAATCCTGGGTCAAAGTATTCGCTTCACCCCGCATAAACGATACTCTACTCCTTAACCTCTGTCTAGACTAGCACCTCTCCTCGTATTCCCGACCTCTATCATATAAAGCACTTCAGGCCCTGCTCTACCTCGGAACTCCCCTCGTTTTCCCTATCTCTCCCATATGAACGCATTTTCCTCCTTGAAGGTTCTCTCAACCTAGAATCTGTCATAGTCTCTCCACATAAACGCATACTCTGTCATTCAAACCTTCCTGGCCTAATACCTCTCCTCGGTTTGCTAGCTCTCCCATATAAAAAGCCATATTCTACCCTTCAAGCCCTGTATAGTCTAGTACCTCTCCTCGTATTTCCTATCTCTCCTGTATATAAGTCCATATTCCCCCTTCTTCAGCATCTGTCTATCCTACCATCTGTCCACGCTTTTCCTATCTTTCCCATATAAACGCATATTCCACACCTCAAACTCTGTCTAGTCTAGCACTTCCCCTCGTATTCCCTACCTTCACATATAAAGCGCATCCCCACTCCTTTAACCCCTATCTAGCCTAGCGTCGATCCTCATAGTCGCTATCTTCATCATATAAACCCATTTGCCTCCTTGAGCCATTGCATCTACCGTCGTGTTCCCTATTCTTTCTTATATAAACGCAAAACTATGCTCGATGTCTCTATAATATGCTATTGACACAGAAGAAGAGTTGTCATACCATCATGTATAGTGCTTACTACTGGATATGCTTTTCCAGAAACCAGCGAAGTATATGTAGGCTTCACTAATAAACTTCACTAATAAACGCACAAATTGAAAATAGTACGTTTTAACGTAAATCATTTTTATTATTATTATTATTATTATTATTATTATTATTATTATTATTATTATTTGAAATCGTATAACGTGTCTGTACCAACCTTTTTATGTTAACTGAAAACGTGCGAAATGCTTCAATCGTAGTAACTCCAATGGAGATCGAAGAGTGGGAGCTATATTCTTCAGTAGTTACAGATCAATTACAGCGTCCGGTAATGGATCCACAAACGCGAGTGCAGAGATTTTTTAATTTCACGCACTATAAGCAGTTTCCATTCTTCGTTAGATTCTTCATATCTATTTTTCATGATCCAAGAACCAAATGCTTTGGAGTACTGGGTTTTGACACCAGTATTTTTTTTTAGTTGTATCTACATAGAAATTGTTATCTAGCACTGCTATCATGGATCCAAGTTGAAGGCTGTTATATGAAAAATGCATTCATTCCGGAGCATATCTGAGACGAAGACTGTGATAACTTTCTAAACTGCCAGTATGTATATAATGTCGAATTTGAGCCGTATCTTTTAAGAAGGTGCTATCCAAAATAATTCTTTCAGAGCATGATAGGCGTTTGATTCGCCTTTAACCCGTAAGTTATTTGTTTAGTCTTCTTCCAACAATTCATCATGTTCACAAGATTTCCAATCACGGTTTTCTAGCCATTTATATTCATTTTTATATGATGAAGAATTGATGTGAATTTTTTAATTAATATGGCACCGTTCTAATTACAGTTTTGCATCCCATCATAAATGGTTATTTATACTGGCTTTCCATTCCATCACCTCTGGGCATTCTTTTTCTGTTATTTAAATTTTTTTCGTTGGACTTTTGAGGAAATGCCATACGTCAAATTCGTGTTAAAACTTCCGGATACTGAGTTTTTAAGGTATCTTACACTCTGTCCGAGAGAAAAACTTCAATTCTACAAATTTCCTGTTTTGCAAGCATTGTCATTATGTTATCACAAGCAGCCTTTCACACAGCGCCTTTCGCCATACCTCTTTGAAGAATTTCAGGATCAATAATTTTGCGAGAATTAAATCCATGACAGAATAGATCAAATATTTGGATGAAAATTCTGGGGAGTCATACTGCCCATCCCCTGCTATCCACATAGGTATACCACAACCTTTTAATGAATTCAAGTTCTTTTTTCTTTCTTGAATCCAGCAACTTTGTGCTTCCATGTTTCGAATGCTTTTATCAAATGTACTCCTTGAAAGCATTGCTAAACCCAGCGATTTGCAGAGGGACTTAAATTACTGAAGCAATATACCTATAATAATAAAGAACTTACTATTAAAGCATTTCCTTCCGGTTACTTTCCTGATAAACTTTGTGAGTTCCAAGTGAATGTATACTACCACAATAATACATTGTTTTAACACAGAGTATTGCCCCTTTAATGTAAAGAGAAATTGCTTTGACTTCATTTCTGCATAAAACATAAACCTTGAAAAATAAAAGTAGAGATGTCCAAGCAACAATGAAATGTTCCGCTGTAGCTTCATTTCCATGTATAGTAAAAGTTTCTTCTTCTTCTTCCTCCTCCTCCTCCTCCTCGCTATCACTTGTATCAGAATCTGAAGTATCAGGTTCGTAGAAACTTTCATTCAGCTTATCCTGATCTTCCTCATCATTGCTTGAAAGTAGATTTTTCAGGTTCCAACAATATATATATTTCCTTATGTTTTCAGTACCTAGTTCACATTGTGTTTCTGAATTTTTGGTTCTTTCATCACCTTCTATTGTGAGTCCTCTTTCAATACTTTTATCATCATCGCCATCTTTGTCAGTCTTATTGCAAGTAACACTATCGCATAGCTCAGAAACTATGCTTTTAGATTTCTTGACTCATATCGTTCGTTCTTTGTCGTTTGCTCTTGGATGAAGATGGTGAAGGATCAACTGTCTTATTAAAACTTGATGTCTGGAAATTATCTTCATTTTTACTTATAGTAGGAATGGTTTCACGTTTTAATAAAGGTCCTCTGAAATTCTAATCCGGCATAAGCTACTTTTTTAATAACTGTATGTTCACAATCTGTGTCCTTAAAATGGAAGGAAGATAAAAGTGCTCCGGGACCAGGCTAAAAATCTTTTCTTTTGCAAAATACTACGCATCTCCTATATCTTTTAGGAGATTTGTCTCTGTTTGGAAACGAGTGAAAATGAGTTCCCTTGTGTTTTTTCCCTTCTCACATTGCAGCCATATTGCATAACATTGGGGCATTTTATTTTTCGCAATATTACGTTGTTTGTGTAATACTGAAGTGACTCAGTAACACCATCACCACAAAGTACACTGCTCTTGAACTTAGATACCAACAAGAACAAATTTTGAAAACGTATTACTGCACGTGCAGCAATGATCGTGCAGCTTGTAATCTCCCAACTGATTCCAGCGCACGCCTGGCTCTGATGACGTATAAGGTGGTTATTATTTCGCTTGCTCAGCGATAACGATGTGGCGGAGTAAGAAAGCATTGTTACCACTGCATTATACAGGTCATATCCTTCATTTAGGAAGAAACATTATTTTTGTGTTTCGTTCCGCTTTAATGAATACAGCAGATTTAAATGTCCATTTATGTGTTCAATATGAAGTTTTTAAACAATTATTTGAGTAATTCAGTATTCTAACAGTTTATCAGTTGAGTCACCTGCCCCTAGGTCAGGCATGGGTAGCTCGAGCTCCTTGGGAGCATAACAATCCCAACCCTACTATACCTCTTCAACGCACCTGTCATTGTAGATGTTCATTCATCACCACGACTGACAACAAACTATACACAGTGACGGTCGGTGTGCTTTAGTTTTGTAATGAGCACGACAAACTCCAAATAGCGATATCACTTCTGTAAAACTCGGGAAAAGGATTACTTTTACATTTAGGATGGCAACGAAGCTACATATTTATTGTCTGCTACACGGTTCCGCCATGTGAAACATAACATCAGACGGCATTTCCACTCTTCACATGGAAATGACTACGGACATGATAAACTTACAGGCATGATTATAAACATTTAGTCATAATGTCAGAAGAACATATTCATGATATAATTTTAACGTATACTAGGCAATGTGAAACGAGTTAATACCCATGCATTAAATATAATAATATAAATTGTGCTTTTGTTTACAAAGAATGCCACTTTTGAATAATCTAAAACAATAGATACTCCAAAAACATAGTAGACCACCACTTCCAGAAAGTTTAGTGCTTGCCGATTTCAAAACGTATTGCTGAGAATATTAAGCCATTCCGTGAAGGGAAATATATTAAAGAGTGTGTGACATTCGCTGTTGAAGATATTGCACCTGGTAGATTCTTTCAGAAAACATAAGCCTGTCACGTCGCACTGTCTCTGAGAGGGTAATCGAAATAACTGTGATATTGAGGCACAGCTGATCACAGAAATTCATACCTTAAAATGGTTCTCTTTGACACTGGATGAGACCACCGATATTGTCGGTAGATACTGCCCAATTGGCCGTGTTTATTAGGAGCATTGGTAACAACCTCGCTGTGTTAGAAGAACTGTTACATTTAATAGCGCCTGAAGGGTCGCACTCGTGGAACTGACATTCTTGAATCCTTCCTACGTGGTGTAACAAAATATAACTTGATATGGGAGAAACTTCTATCTAGCCACGGATGGTGCCCCATCGATGACAGGAAAATACAATGGTTTTGTGAGTTTCTTTTAAATGAGGAAGGTGTTAACAAATAGCGTATATAAGCTATTTGGTATTACTACAGATAGTTATAAGGCTGTTCACTGCAATATGCTGCTATGTGCTCATTCCGCAAATTTAGAAGACGTAATGAACATAGTGATAAAGCCTATGAATCACATTGAGTCTAAATCCTTGCGCCATCGACATTTAATGAGGTTCTTGGAAGATTTGCCTCCCAATATTTCGAGCTTACCTATTACTGCAAAGTACGGTGGCTAAGTAGGGGTGTTAGGTGTTTTAATTTGCTCCAGGAAATTCCTATCTTCTTAGAACAGGAGGTGAGTATTGGACATTTTAATGAATTTATTCTGCTATTTTTATACTGTTTACATGCTATCTAATGTGTGTTAACTATAAAATAGTTAGTTTTATTCTGATGCATGCAATAACAACTACATTTATAGACCACCATCTCAGAAATATCGGATCCACATTGGATTATGAAAAGGGATATACTATATATATATATGTATACACATAGACATATAAATCAATATTAAACAAGAATTGTACATAATAATATAATTTACCAAAAAATATGTTAGAATATTTAGCTTCCAAGAATTATACAAAAGCACATTGTAATTTAGATAACTAGGGAACAGGCGAGCTAGCTAATTCCAGGTAAAGATAAAGGTAGAGCCCACCTTTCACCAAACTAATGAGCAGGGAACTGGTAGAAGTAAGGAGAAATAAAAACAGACAGATAGAGAAAGGAAAGAGACAGAGATATTGATTCCGCTTCCTGGCGCGTCACGGGGACGCGTAGGCGCAAAATTTTGGAGCAGAATATTCTCATACACAATAAGGTAAGGTCTGTGTAATAATTAGAAATGTCGTTACATTTTGAGGCGCGGAGGTAAGCGTCACTAGGCTTAGGTATATAAAGCGGAAGAAAGCCCCAGATTTTCACGTTCTCTTATAGAATCTCGTCGACACGCAGTGTAACTCTCTAGACGACAAATGCACGTGTGTGCTTTGGGGTGGGAAGACGTGTGCAGTTAGTTTAGGCTCCTAATTTATTATAATAGGAAAAACTAGTCGTCCATAAATAGCTATTGGATAATAAACCACATTCTTAAGGGAAATGCAGTGTTTTAATTTGTCTCGCGTACGAAAACCCTGAGACCCGTGAAATTAGCTGGATAGGTAATGATTAGGAATGGAGAATACAGCAACTGATGAGCAGCAATAGCCGGGGAGAAGAGCACTGCAGCAGAGGGCATATACCAGAGGAACAAGGTTTTCCAGCTACAAATGATGCACAACTATTTCCCACTAAAATTAGTAATATCGCCTCTTTAACAGATCTCACACATTATCTAAATTAACGCAATATCCAGCTGCAAACAAAACATCAAGAATACAGTAAAGATATTTATGTGCAAATTACGTCTATGGCAGGATCAACTTGCACAAAATGCTACGTGCCACTTTGCATGTTTTAATTCTATGGAAACTAAAGCACCTCAACTGTATACAAATTACATATTAATTCTGGACAACCTTTAAAAACAATTTGAAGAAAGATTCGGAGAGCTGTTATGAAACAAGAGATGCGGCTATTTATTATTCCTTTGAATTTGAATGGCGTAGAAGCTCCTCCTCAGTTACAATTTGAATTAATTGCATTACAAAATAGTGCCCGAGAAACAATTAACGGTAAAACAGAGCATGGAACTCTACCGGATCTTGTGAACAGATTTGTACCCCAACTTGAGAGAGTTTGCAGGCTGTATGGTGGCAATGTTTAGCTCGATATATACATGCGAACAACTATTTGCGAAATTAAACTATTCTAAATCTCATGCTCTCCAGATTAAACGATGACACTCTTGTCTCAATATTACGTTTCTCTACGAGTGCTATCCAGCCTGACATAGATAACTTAGTGTCACGAAAAAGGTGCCACCGGTCCTCTACTTGCCTTTCAACAGTACAAACAGTTAAACGCGATTTACACACCACTGAGTAGTTTGCAGATTGAAAGTGTGTGCTGCCACTGATCTGTCGAGACGAGTGAAGCAACCCGTTCTAGTGCGATGGGAAGTGGAAGGAGAATAAGGGCATACCACCCCTTCTGAAGCAGCTCCCCATCCCTGCCCTAGGGATTTATCTATACAAATTGCATTTTACAGTGTAATGTTTAAACATTGTCCTATTTGTCGAACAAACTCTTATTGTAGCTTGCTCTGGATTATGCTAAATTCGTTATTATGCGCAACTAGCATAGAAATAATTAAATGCTAAATGAGCTGCAAAAATCTTAAAAGCGATGACTTTTCATAGATATGAAGGCAGCAAGGTGGTGGAGGAATGATTTTCTGAAGAGTGACTTTAAAAAAGTAGCTTTAGGCCTAGTGGACCAACTGCCGGAACGTGGTGAGGCAGGCGTTAGGCTCAGAAGCTCCAATCTGATAATGAAGTTTTTCCTGCTTTGTTTTTCTCGTTTTTACTTTTTGTATTTTGTATGTATTTATGTTTTTGGCTCTCCTGTGAGTCAAAGATACAAGAATTACAATGAGGTGATTGTGTATTATGTTTAGCTTGGCGAGCCCTATTGTATTGTGCGGTAGATGTGTTGTAAACTGTATTATACACTTGTTAACTTTCGTTATTTCGGGCGTATGTCGAATATATTAAATCTAACACTTCTTGTAATCGACATGTTTCATATTTAATACGTCTGTTTCACTTGTTCTACTGACAAAAAAGGTTGTAAATGTCTTTAATTTCATGGGTAAAAATGAAAATGCAATTTTTAAAACCCATTAAATTCATCAACGAGGTAAATCTCAAAATGGTGACCCCTTCATTAATGTACATTTGGTTACGTCGCCGGAGAGACATTCTTGCATGGCGTAACATGCGCCGTGTAATCTGCCAACGTTCTTCATTTATGGGTGCCCGTGGATGATTTGGTCTGTGTGGTTCTTGCGCATAGACCCGTTCCTTTAAATATCCTTAAGGAAAGAAATCCAGTGCAGTGAAGTCAGGTGATCTAGCGGGTCATGCGATAGGGCCCCCTCAACCAATTCATTTTTCGGATATGTCCTATGTAGGTGGTCCTTTACAATTAGTGATCAGGGTGTAGGAGCTCCATTCTGTTGGAACCACGTCCTCGTCCTTTTCACTAGCTGCACTTCTGACAGTAGCAGTGGTAACTCTTCCTGCAGAAATTAAATATATCGTGGTCCTGTGACGTGGCCTTCAGAAAGGTTCGATCTAATTAGCTTGTCGCCTAATATTACGTACCAGACATTTATTCTCCACTGTACCTGAAATGCAGCTTGTCTTATTCTGTGGGGATTGCCTATACTCCAGTAATGCATGTTGTGTCGGTAAACAGTTCCGTTGTTGTGGAATGTAGCTTAATTGCTGAAGTGAATATTTTCTGAAAAAAATGTGCATTCATTTGCGTTCGCTGCAGTGGCCACTGTTGAAATATTATTGACGCTTGCCAGTCGCGTTCTTGGAGACCTTGGTGTAGTTGTAGATGGTACGGATAAAATTTATTGCACTGCAATACACACATAACTGATGTGTGACTGATTTTCAGCTATTATGCTATGGCCCTTCACAAGTATGTGGATTGAGTTCTGCTGCGTTTATCATAGCTTCTTAATTGTCTCCAGATGTAGCTACATAGAACATAAAGCCCCCAGTGTCAGGATATGACGTTTTTGGAATCCACATACATAGTTATTGCTTTCTGTCCCGTAAAACAATTATGCACTGGATTACCTATACTTCCTCTATAAAGTGTTACACCAAAGAGACCTTAGAAGATTTTCAAGATAGGCCTAAGGCACATGTCGTTTAACACGTAGCATTAAATCAATAATGTCTAGGGGCAGGCGACTCGCCCGGTATATGTGCTGTTATATTAAATACAGTTGTGTAATGAGAACGCTGAAAATAGTGTTATCGTACAGATATGCTCTACGCAATGTTCACATAATATCTAATGTTCCTGATCATAGATGTAATAAGTTATTTACAGGATAAATCGTACATTATCCAAATAAAGGAATCAATATACGATACACCATAATTATGGATTTTTAAATTGTTCTGGAAAAGTTCCTCTCCTAATTACAGAAACACCGGTATCAAAATGTAGTTTTGATGCACCATTTGTGAGCCGTCACTTTCAGCTTTGGGTTAAACATTCGCTTCAGCACTAATTAAAACAGTCAAAGACGTTGCAGTAGTAGTAGTAGTAGTAGTAGTAGTAGTAGCAGTAGTAGTAGTAGTAGTAGTAGTAGTAGTAGTAGTAGTAGTAGTAGTAGTAGTAGTAGTAGTAGTAGTAGTAGTATGGGAGCTGACGGCCCAAATACGTACTTCCGGTATACGCCATGGTCATTCAAAGCTAAGTTCTCTTCCCCCACCCCCACTCTAGTATTCGCATTCGGTATGACTCACCCGCCGAACCACGTGTTCGCAAGATATTTTGGGTGCGAAAGGGTGTTTTTTCGGTGTAATGGTTACTTTAAGTGGCATTTTCGGACACGTGTTTGCTATAGTGCAATAAATCACCTAAACGTCAATGTCATTCATGGCCAGATACAATGACGCGACATCGATTAATGGAGTTGGGAGGTTTCTTAGCGTCATTGTCATGTCACGCGATTGGTTTTTGGTGTAAGAAATTACCTAAAAGCCATGGGCATTCACAGCCAACTACTGGCTTCTGGTGGGGGTATTAAAAGCAATTATTGCATTCCCAGACCATTATGGAACAAGTGTCACCACACCTTGAGAACCAGCGCTAAAAAGTATTCCACCTAAAGGTGTTCTACGCATAACGCAAAGGATAACACCAATCACACACGTATACATAGACACACATACACTCTTTAAAATACATGTTACGCTTAGTTTCGAATACGCTTAACGAATTAAAATGTTCTTTAAAATTTATAGGCTTCATTTCACCATGAAAGGTAATCCCCGCCGCCACTTGCTGCTTTGCGGGGTGAACAAACACAATAGGGTCGATTTCTCTAATGATTCAAGAGCCATCAGAAATGGGGGTTAATATACGGTGTGAGCTAACTTCGCATCCTATTTATACAGTGAGAATTCACGCAGAGATGAGTGACAAGCATTGAAAAAATTAGAGTACATAAAGCCTATGACATGAAAGTCGCGGTTTCTGCATATGTTAATATAAGGTACGAGGAATTTCTGGCTACCAGGTGTTGAAGCTCCCTATACACCCGCATCTTTAAGTCTAAGACAGTGCAGCTTCCTCCCTCATCTGTGGTCTTTAAAGTTCGCTGTCCTTGTTTTAATTTCCACATTTACCCAGAGATGTCGACTGAATTCAGCCCTATAGCGCTCCCATTCAACAAATAATCTATATTTACATCTACAAATAATTGTGCGAATACCTATTTTAACTAAAGTGGTGTAAGTGTATAAGAAGTTCAATCACATATTGAGTTACATTTATACATATGTTTCTTCCCACACACAGGTCAAGACGGCTTCAATGTCCAATTGTATCTACAATGAAATATGAAGTAAAATGAAACTCAATTACAATCCCTGTTAAGGCACAGCGTGTCTTAACATTTCTCACAGAGAGGCGAGTCATGCCGTAAAATCTTAGTGTAACACTTCCTGTATTGTTTCAACAAGAGCTCACAAAAGTGTATTAGATGAATACCGCTGCAACCATAAACAATTCCCCCAGATTACTTAACATCAAGAAGATTTACAATTTCCTGTTTAAGCACAATATATCTTAACATTTCTCACAGAAATGCATCATTCGTGTGATAAAAAAGTAATTGAGCACTTCCCAAATTATTTAAAAAAAGAGCTCACAAAAATATCTTACTTATGATACAGTGTCAAATAGATTTATAACTTCAGAGAGATGTGTATTTAAGATCCTCAGGGAAAGAAGAAGAATATTTATAACTTCGTGTTTCACAAGTTCAAGCATTACAAAAGGACAGATACACGGAGATAATATTTTACTTAACAAATCAAAACACAGGATTCCGGGAATGTATTCTTCTTCTTCAAGGTCTCGGGGCGGGGGGGAAAGAACTGCAAAGCGTATATAAGGAGTAAGCAGGAGAGCTAAAGTTTAATTTTAAAGATTATCATCTAACTACACTGACAAAAAAGCGTGTGATAGTGAAAAGATCCTCAAGTCATTCATGCATAATAGAACTCAATTCGTTGGGTAAGTGTATATAACAGATTTCAAACACAAAATGCGTATGATTTTGCTTTTTTTTAATTCGAATGAAAATAGTGAAAAGATCAATGCGCTTAAGAAAAACTTGTGATCATTTAAGTTGTAAAGTGTTGTCTTACAATAAAGTAGCAGGGTCAGTGCCTAAGTGTATTATGTAAACTTATTTAAAGCTAATAAATGCCTAAAATAATTACACAAAAGCATTAAACATTGAGAAAGAACATGAAATACGGTGACCAAAAATCAAGCTTAGACAAGCTTAAACGTTCTGCCGCCTGTCTGAACAAGTTCTGACGTGAATAAGCAGTGTCTAGAACGTTAAAACGCGATTTAAAATTAATATATGTGTTAAAATCACGTTGCATCTCCGCTCAAATTTATCGCAGACGACTTACGCCTTTACACCAAAAATGGAGAAGTAGGATGAAATTGCGAACCTAAGTGGAATAGTAATCACAATGTATTCCTTCTAAATTGCTGTTAAATGCAAATTGTTTTTATCTCAGAGCTATCTTAAGGCATGTCGCCTACTAGCGAAATTTATAATTTTTAAATCAAATAATGATTGAAAGCACTTCATTAACATCACAACTAACAATAATTAACTAAACTCTTTATTTGTTGTTGAAACTATCTACTAGAAAATAGATCTCATAATATATAAAAATTGCCCCGTATCATACAAATAGATTTACAAACTAAAAAGGTAAGGTATAATGTCAAAATCTGAAAGACCAAAGGGTTGACAATCCGTAATGTGATTGAAAATAACCTGCAGAATAAAGGAAAATCATCCTTTTCTTCATTCATCTAGTTTACCATTTTAAAATTATTTTTCCGACAAGATTTCTATCAAAAAATTCATTTGCCGTCAAGCTGAGTCTGCCAGGGTCTATCCGCCGTTCAGCTGTTGCGATACAGGGAGCTCCTGGGCATAGCACACTACCTTCACCATCAGTGGTAGATGACCACACAGCTGCATGGCCCGGCGCAAGTGAGGAGGCTGTATCGGAATTCATCGTCGTACTTCCTCCTGATTTTGGAGATGATGTTGAAGAACTTGCAACCACCATCCAAACTGGCGACTGGAGGGATGCACCTATCGAGGGAGTGTGTACCTGCAATACCTGCGGGTACAAGACCGCGCTCATTGAGTTGCTTCAGTCATTTAAAGGTAAGTCCCTCCCTGTTGATTAGCTTAATTATTATTATTATTAATGACCCTGTACGCTTTACGCTAAAGAAATAAATGCTACAGCTCTAGAAGTCTTAACGCGTATTTTTTCTAAGTCTTCTCCTACACCACTTGAATGCATATATGATCTTTTCACAGATGCTAATAACATGATGCTTCTATTGTTACAGATCTGGAGCCTCTACCTCTACACCCCGAGCCACAGCCTCAGGCAAATAAATCCTTGCGAAAGGGCGTTAAGAGGCCAAATGTGACAGAAGAGGAGCGCGGTACTGAAGAACACCCCGTCGAAGAAAATTGCAGCAATCAGGCCCATCGCAATGAATCAGGGGGAGGCCGCAGCAAAACGCAATATATGCGGGCACTCCTAACATAGTAGTAGAACCATCAAGACCCGACCAGGGAGTCGATTTACCTTCACCATCAACGCCAAAGACGGTATATCTGAATAATAATGATAGTCAAGAATGTAATGTAGTAGAGTCTGCAATCAAAGGTCGTATTTTCATTAGCAAAATTGAAAATGCGGCTGTGATATTTGATCCCAGGGATTTTCTCTGGACATACAGGGATCTTGTTATTGAGGAAATCGAATCCACGCTAAGAAAGAGTATGTCTAGGTTAAAGATGTGTTGTTCACTGAACCTCTCATACTTAATCCATAAACCGGATCATGAAAAAGTGGAATCAATACATCATAAATCCAAGACAAAGGAGATCCAGGTGTCATATAACTTTGATGCCATCTTTCATGCAATGAAAAACAAAATGTTAGAAAACCTTGCCTGTTTTGAGGGCAAATATAGCTCAAAGACGCTATTCGCAATGCACTCGTTCATAAATGGTGCATCAGACTAGAATACTCTTCGTGCTTCAGGGTATTTTGAGTTCTCAACATACAACAAGTGGAAGAAGGCAGCTATTAAGATTAGGAATGCCGACGGCTTTTATTTCCCTTGATGCATGTTGGCTTCCAGCTACCCTGCAAAAGACCACCATTATAGACCCAACTCATACCCGCGGGATTTTCTATTCAAAGCCTTCAATTATGAGGGGATTACATTGCCTGTTTTCCTCAATCAGATTGAGCGCTTTAAGAAGCAGAATCCTGAAGTATCTATAGCTGCATTTGCCCTAAATGCCAACTACTCGGTGGAGTCTATTCACAAAGCATCCGAAAGGAAGGTTAGATAAGTGAACCCCTTAATCGTTGAGGTGAATGGAAATTCTCATTATTGCCTCATCACCAACTTATCGAGGCTTATTAGAAGTTAGGTAACTAATCATCACGGGAAAATATGGCTGCTAGGCATGCATCACAATTTGTTCTAATGAGGATACCTTGAGAGTACATAAAATGAAATGCAATAAATGCCAGATCCACAAAATGCCAAAGCAAGATGGGGTTCTGGAATTTCATGCGTATTCAAACTCTGTCCCTGTACCTTTTGTGATTTATGCAGATATCGAATCTGTCTTAAGGTATATCCACTCATGTGAACCCTCTGACGTAGAGAATTGGATCTGAACCATACAGGAACACGAGGAGGTATCGATAGCGTTCAAGGTCATATGTAGACATGAACAATCCTTGTCGAGATTAAACCTCTGCAGAGGTGACAATGCACTCAATTACTTATTCAGCGAACTTAGACAGATCGCTGATGACGTCATTGAGGTATATGAGCGAATACAGCCAATGCATTTGTCGCCTCAGGTTGTGCTGGATTTCGGCAATACCGATTACTACGAGAGATTTTGCTATAGTTGATCTTAGGATAAGAGTCCATTGTCGTATCACTGGAACATATCTTGGAGCGACACATAATGCTTGCAATTTGATAGAAAATTGACGAGGTTTATTCGAATTTACCTTCATTGTTTAAGTAACTATGATAGACCCTTCTTGATCATGCACATGGCATGTAATAATGGGACTATCTCATGAACAACACATTCATCTGAACGCTATCTGGCATTCAGCGAATGGTACAAGGTCATTAATTTCAAGTTCCCGACAGTTACATGTTTCTGGATGAGAAGCTCTCTAGCTTGCCAGACACGATGAACGCTGATAACTTCAATGTCACTAATTCCGAATATTCTAATTCAGAACATCTGGAACTAACGAAGTGCAAGGGCATGTTCCCCAACTCATACCTGGATACCATTCAGAAGCTCCAAGAATAGGAGCCTCCGCCGATAGAGCTTTTCGATGTAGTCACAGAAAAGCAGTATACTTAGGCACTTAAAGTATGGAGAGCTTTCAACATAAAGAATCTTGGGGAATATTGTGAGATTTACCTAAAGCCGATACTCTGCTTTTAGCAGATGTTTTTGAGAAATTCAGAGAAGTGTCATTGGGGATGTACATTCTGGACCCTGCATGGTACTATACTCTGCCGTCGTAGCCTTCAACGCCATGCTTAAGACAATAAAGCAATGCTCCAGCTAATAAATGATCCCAGTATGATAGAGTTTTTAAGGGAAGGTATTTGAGGCGGGCGTTGCACATTATCAAAGGGATACTCCAAATCCAACCACGAATAACTTTCTGACTACAATTCCAACGAACCTCGAAACTTTTTATCGTACGGGGACATCAACAACGTTTTCGGCAAGAGCATGGCGTCCCCAATGCCGTACGGGAACCTTTAATGGCTTGATAGGGATGAGATGGACACCATCAACTTCGCAGCGATCCCTGGGGACTCCCAGAGAGAATATGTACTAGAGATTGATATAGAGCATCCTAAACACCTTCTGAGGCTCAAAACGATCTTGTTCTCTGTCCCCGGAACGAGATACCACCCGGCAGCAAGTCTTGAGAACAAAAGTAAATATGTCTTACATTGTAAAATCTTGCAGCAGTTCTTAGATCTGGGCTGTTATTGAAACATATCCATGAGGTGGTATTGTATGACCAAGCTGAATAGCTTAAGGTCTATATTGCTCTTAACGCGGAGAGGCCAAACAAGCAAACTTCGAATTTTATTAAAAAAAACTCTGGAAGAAGATGAACAACGCCGTGTACGGCAAGTTCATTGTAAATGTTCGCAAGCACAGAGATCTCTCTATTGTGCCTACCTGGAAACAAGCATGGAAACTGAGGGCTCATCCAAAATATGTACGCAGTGACATTTTCCATGAACACTTGGTCAGCATAGAGTTGACTCGAGAGGAATTCCTAATGAACAAGCCAATAAACATTGTCCATGCAATTCTCGATCTATCAAAATTTACTATTTGCTATTTTTTCTGTCTTATATAAGCCCTAACTGAATGATCTGGTCCTAAATTAATGGTTACAGATTCATTTATATTCGCAACTTCTTCAGACTTTATAAATTCAGGAAAAACAATCCCCAGCAATCGATGCTTCAAATTACAACTAGGATGATGTATATGGTACAAAGCAGGCCAAAAAAGGGGATTGGGTTGCTCAAAGATGAGATGGGTGGCATGGTGATGACAGAGTATGTTGAACTCAGGGCAAAGCTCTACAGTTATAGACATAACAATAGTACCATAATGAAGACGAAGGGGATTACTAAAGTTGGAATGCGAGCAATTACCTTTTACAAATACTTCGAGACTTCAAAGACATAAATAAGACGTTTTTGGCTAAACAATTTGCTTCAGGATCACAAAGCACAAAGTCTCGACTGTAGAATTTAACAAAGTTGCATTGCCTTTCCTGGTTGTCTAACCCCCATCTCAAGTATTATGTTGTATATGGTTTGTTTACTGTCGTAATTTATTAAATGTATATATTATATTCATTGTATTTCATTATTGCTTCTTATGCATATATAATACAATGCAAATGAATCATTTGTAAATATTATCAAGGTTTAAAAGTAGGAAGGCAAAAATGATTACACATGGCACTAGATTTTAAAAGCCTTTTATTTCACTATTAGGTTCCTACAATAAATCCTTCCCATCAATTTATTGACTATTAGGGAATCCCTACATTTCACAAGAATCCTCTATCCTTGCCCACGCGAAATTTCCTCCACTAAATAGGTGTTAGAAAATAGTGTAGAATGCAATTTATGTCCATAGAATTCCCCTTTTATCTCCTAGACATCCTTATCCCTTTTGATATACGAGAGCTATCCGAGAAGTGCCCGACCTAACAAAGAAAACACAAAAATGTTGGGAAAAAGCATGTTTATTTCCGTACATAGTCTACTTTCAGCTCAATACACTCTTCCCAGCGATGTTCGATCGCTTCGACTCCCTGCTTATAGTGAGAACCGTCCAGTTCTGCAAAATAGCCATCAACTGCAGACTCCACCTCTTCAGTGTTGGCAAATCTTTTACCACCAAACCATATCTTGAACTTTGGAAACAGAAAATAATCAGACGGGGCTAAATCTGGCGAATAGAGTGCATGAAAAAGCAATTTGAACTTCAAATAACTGGTTTTTGGCCATAGCGATAACGGATGTGTGAACTGGTGCATTATCTTGATGAAATATGTTTCGTTAAATGCGGCCGTTTTTGCTTGATTTCATCATTCAAATGCTGCAATAAGTTCGCATAACACTCGCCATTAATTTTCTCCATTTTGAAGATAATCAATTAAACTTATCACACGCGCATCCCAAAACACTGACGCCATGACCTTGCCTGCAAATAAAACTGTCTCCACCTTCTTTGGCGCTGATTCTCCCCTTTTAATCCACTGTTTAAGCTGCTCCTTCGTCTCAGGTGTGAAGTGATGGACCTATGTTTCAGCCATGGGTATGAATCGACGCAAAAACTCGGCTTTGTTGCAGCAAAACTTCGCCAAACACTCGACTGAATCATTCTCACCATGCTGTTTTTGTTCCATTGTGAGTAAACGCGGCACCCATCTTGCGCATAGCTTTCTCATGTCCAAATTTTCAGTAAGTATACAATGTATAGCACTTTTTGAAATGCCTACGATGTCTGCCAGCTCGCGCAATTTCAGTCGACGGTCATCCAGTACTATTTTGTGGATTTTCTTCACAATTTATGGCGTGGTCAACTCATTTGGTCAACCACAGCGATGTTCGTCTTGGCGACTCGTACGGCCTTGCTTAAACTCTGCCACCCAATATTTTGCTGTATTAAACGAAGGGTAGAATCTAGGTCAGCTTTAATACTAGTTGGACTAAGACCTTTCAAATAAAAGTACTGTATCACATAACGATGGCCAGTTTTATCTATGTTTACAAATTTGCTGAGAGAAGTCACTATTAACGGCTGCCAAACAATTACTAAACAACTTAGCATTGTCAAACTTCAAGCTGAAGCTTTATCAAGTTGGTACTTTCTACTGTAGTCATTTGTTTGAAACAACAACCGCTATCTATCCGTCAGGTCGGGTACTTCTGGGATTGCCCTCGTAAGTGTTAGGATTGGTTCGTTTCACCTGTGGCAGTTAAAATATTTCAACACTCCAGTTGAATTCAAAGCCCTTTTAGAAATCTTCTTTGTTCTTAGACATCCTAACATAAACACCAACACTAAACCTTCTTGCAGTCTCTTTCTTTGAGACTGGTCATACCTGTAAACAGTCAGAAGAATGTCATTGTTCTTCATTTCACTGGGATTTATTTTGAAAGTTGAGTGGTAAGTATTACTGTACTTTGCAACGATTCCAGGTAGAGGATCTAGCCACTTGTATGATCCTTGAGCTAGAAAGTCTCGATAATTCATATTCTTAAAAGCTCTGATTAGGTGCTCAAAAGCTGCAGCCTTCACATTGCTATAGGTGCTGTGGCGATTGACATATGGCAGTGTTTCAATATGCTTTAGCATATCTTCCATGATCTTTGTAACTTGTAGTCCTGACTTATCCTTTAACGGTCTTGCATACGCCATTTTAGATTAGAAGTTGACTGCAATCAGGTTGTATTTGAAATTCTTGTTGAGATTTGCATGGTAATCATCTCCATCAATCCCGGGGTCGCGGGTTCAAACCCAGCTGAAGGCGATGAAATTTTTCGGGGGTAAACATCCTTAGGATGGCTTCCTTCGGAAAGGAAGTAAACCCGGTGGTCCTGTGTCGTATATTTACGGCACGTAAAAGAACCTCGAGCCTGATAAACAGGCCTCAGAGGTAAATTAATGGTCTTTCACGCCCAGTACAGAATGGGACGTTAAGGACCACCGCAGTTAAAGAGCGTCCATAAATAAAACTAAAAAAATCTCCACCAAATCAATTTCCAACACATCATCGAGACGTTTGTTAACGATCTTTCGGCGTAAGAAGTTTCCTTGGGTAGGAGTATGAAGCTCTCTTGCTATATTTTGCTTCACCGTCGTCATGCTATAACTCTAGCCAATTTCAGGACTTGAATAATCCCTTCAGTTTCTTGAGTGTGATTGTTATTTCCGGCGTCTCTGGAAGCAATGGAAGTCTCAGGAGATTCACCCGGTCATTGGGGTGTTCCAATAGATGTAGTCTTTCCTCGCATCAGGTCGACGCTCTTTTCACTGCAAGCCTAAGTCCTTGTGTTTCCCCACTAAAGGGATTCTAAAGCTTCTATGCTTGTAGGAGTTTCCCGAATCTGCTGTAGTCTCTCCGATAAACACGTTGCTTGCAGTATCTTGCTGTATGTATGCAGATTCCCTTCCGTATAGGCATGCATTTCAGGTATCCTCTTGAAGATGAGTTCACTGAATCCACGTGTCACCTCACACGCTTCAGCACCCACTCGTACTTTATTGTTGATAAACTCAAGGATCTTCTTCCTCAACCTAAAGCTTCCTTATTCGTATCTCACTCAGTATGCAGTGTTTATTCCATTCTTATCCTTCTTTCGAACTTTCTGCAGGAAAAAACTTAGGATATTCTCATCTTTCTCCTGTTTAGACGGATCTCTCCTTTTCTGGCTTTCCTCTTTGCTTGAAGTATCACTGTTCTTTTTCTGTATATCATGTAGTAGTTCTGTTACTGGCTGAAGAACTTCACTCATCACTCTCTGGGTAACAAATCTTTGGCCTTTTAGTGCACGCAACTTTTCTCTTACAGCCTTTGCATACCTTGCTACAAATTTTTAACTCTTGTGCTCTAGCTGTCCGTCTTGAAATGACATTGAATTTTGTTATTCGTGTCAATATGTAGTTCTTCTATTCTGCTGGCGTCAGTTTATATGGGATCTTCAATTCGATATTCAGAATATGACCGTGTTTTACTCGATTGTCCAGAGCAGTGAAAGTGAGTGTATCTCCATTTGCAATAGGAGCAGAGAAGGTTCCGGCTATGTTATTGTTTATAGCAAATAATGTATCTGCTCTTACAAAAGCCGTTGTTGATGATATCATATAGCATGTGATGACCTCTCCGTATAAAGGTGATTTGTAGTATTGAAGCACCTAATGGTAATATGCAGCTTAGCGAAATGCCTCTAAAAGTCTTCGTCTGCAGGGTAATAATGTGTTGGGCTTTAATTTGACCTAATATTGCATTTATGACATTCACCTGTGATTTAGAGTATTGAAATTATTCATAGCTGTCGTCAAGTGCTTGTCCATGGAACGCTGTCGGTTCGCCATAGTTTCCATATATTACACTACTGTTTTGGTGATATAATTTCAAATAGAGGCAGGTCTCATGTTTAGAGCTTGATGTGCTTCGTTTTGTTTGTTACCAATAATGTGTTTAACACACCTTTTAGTTGCTGCATCATTGTCTAGTTCGGATAGCATTTATATACTCTAATACATAATTCCTATTCAGTATATCGTGGTTCTCCTGAGGTGGTAACAATATCCTAATTCTTATTGTTATCTAGAATTATGTTGTTTCCAGCATCTCACTTAAGTGCATGTTTGCTCAAATATTTTATTAGAGGCTCATATTTTCCATGTAGCGATTCCTGGATGTGATTCATTACCATAATTTCAAGTTCACCTATGCGCTGTTATGCCACATTTTCGGTGAATTCCTGCATTTTTTTTCGGTATAGGTCGTAAGCTTATCAACATAGCGTTTAGTGGTTGCGTCATTGTCTTCCTCGGGGTCCTGAACAATGTACAGTCTCTTGTTCTTGAATTGATAGTTTCCTTTTCCATCTCGATTTATAATGAAATGAAGAAGTGCTCTTTTAACTGGATCAGTTCTCTGTGAGCCGAACCTGTCAATACTCATCTCGAACTATGAATGTTCCTTTTTTCTTTTCTATCTTAATATATACATAAAACGTTCCTATATCGACCCTCATTCATGGGGAATTCGAGAACTAACACTACAAGTTGACTTCCTTCTGAGGCACTTTCCCAAACACCCTTGCACAGGTATTAAAATCAGTATATGACATATCAGTGTTTACATAGTCCTCCTACATATGCTTCAAGCTTAAGCTATCTTGCCTGAAGAGAATAATCATATTTGTATTACCTTGGATTAGATGTTTCGGTACTTTAGCGTAGGACTGTGCTAAACATATGGAGTCTACATCATATTACGGTGTCTACTCACGCTGTAGAAAGAGGTAATCTTAACCTTTTTTTCCATTATGACGACATAAAGTATAAATATGAAGTTGTCTTTAACTTCAGAGGGATGTAAGACATTTTCTCCATCTTCGTAAGTGTTCACTTCTATCCCTTCAATGTTTTCGAAACCTTGATGAGATATCGATACTTTGGCTAGTAAAGGGACTTTGAATAGATGTACAAGTTTTCAAAACGTAAACCAATCCCATGAAGCAGCATATTCAGTAATACGTTTGTTTTTCCTGCACTTGTGCTGCCTAGAATAAGAGCTCTGGCATAAATGGGAAATATCCTTCCGTGGCGAGTGCGTCTAAACTCATTTTCAACTTGTATTTCCTGAATAGGCAGAGAGCAATCTCCCTTCATGAGCTCCATCTTAATAACGAAATATAAAAAGCATGCTTAATGTGTATCTATATCTGGTGTGCATGTATTTCATTTTGCAACTTGGGGAATAAAAGTCGAATACATTCTCAAAATCAATTAGTCTATTATGGGAGCTAAGAGAATGAAGGTTTTAAGAGACTCTGGGTTAATTAACTCCCTCACTAATTGGCTGCACAACATTATTATTGTCTCTTTCTTTTATGAAGAGCACTGGGGTTTCATAATACAGTCCTATATTGACACTACTGCCTCTTGAGATGTAACCGTCTTGAAGCACGAGTGCTGGTGCTTGCATCTTTCTTCGGGGTGTTAGTGCGGTTAATTCTCTCTTCAGCCTCCTATGGAGATCTTCAAAGGTTTTGTTGTTCTTCCTCTTGGATGGCCTCCTAATAGCGGAACTAAAACACTCCACATTTTATCTATTAGAAAAATTATGCTTTTGAAAATAGGATAAAATGTCTCCTGAAAGGAATTGCAAGTGTAAGAAACCATATAAAGATTGTGTTGTAACAGTTCCACTTTTTATCCATGAATGTTCTTTCATACTTATGAAATTAATACTCCCTGTATTGTTTTGCGTAATTCTGCTTATTTCCTGGGTAAATTAAATTAAGTTGAGCTTTATTTGTGGACGCTCTTTAACTGCTGTGGTCTTTAGCGTTCCATTCCATATTGGGCGTGAAAGACCGGTAATTTTGCTCAGAGGCCTCTTTATCAGACTTGAGGTTCTTTTACGTGCCATAAATCTACAACACGGGACCACTGGCTTTACTTCCCTTCGAAAGGAAGCCATGCTAAGACTTTTACGCCCCAAAAATTCATCGCTCTCCGGCGGGTTTGAACCTACGACCTCGGAAATATACAACCACTACACCATGGAGAACGACAACGCTCAGGAGTCACCTGCAGTTGTTTGTCATATACTTGGAAATTGGTTGCCTCCCTTGGCCATTTAAAACCAGCAAAAGCTGCGGTGCACTCGAGACATCTACTTCATCTCTGTCCTCTTTAGACATATGTATTGTTGGATGATTTCTGGAACAATATGATTTCAAACAGTAGATATTCTGCAATTCCGTACAGCAAGGGTGGGAAACCGACTTCCTTCCGCGAGTCACTACATATGCAACACGCACTGCATCATCACTCAGCAGCATATGAAAATCAAACGGACGGTTGCAGAGAGGGAACGGCATCTGCGAGTCAAAATGACTCGCGAATCACGTTTTCGCTACCTCTGCCGTACAGGATAAGAAGAATATTTATTTTCAATGCTACTTACTTTAGGTTTCTCTGTCTGAGTAGGAATACACTACAGTTTTCATCACACAGGAAGTAAGATTCCATTTGATTGTGCACCTCAAGCTGTCGCATAGGGCTGGATGCGTATAGCTATTACAAAATTCAGAATAACATTGGGCAGCAATACCCATACTACCATGCTTCCAGTTGTCCATACAATGCTGCCACTAGTAATGTGAGCTTGTTTAAAAAGAGCATGCCTATTATATGTTATATTTTATATTAAACACCATCTTGCTTCAGGTAAACATGAATTGAGGAGCTCCCCAACTACCATTAGATATGAGAATTCCGAAGCGAGTAATAGTAACATATGCAAGATTTACAAGTAATTTGGTCTACATAAAAATAATTAATATCTAAATAACTTTTGTGTCATTTTATGCCATTTCCCTTTCGTGTGGGAACCAATGGATGACACCGACCTGCTTTTTCCTATATATCACTGGGACGGTGCCCTTGTTTTACATATTACAGTATTTCTCTTCTCCAGACATTCAAGCCTGTAAATTCGGTAAGTTAAACCAGTAACGAAAATTCTTTTGTGGTGGGAATTTTTTTGCACCACAATGGGGAAGAGGGGTGATAGAAAGAAAGGGGAGGGAGTAAACCTAAATAAAGTGAACACTGATATAGTCTTATAGGATCAGGGCGTGATGGAGGATTAGTAGCGATACAATTTGATACACACATTGTTGTCATGAGATTATGATTATTTACGGAGACTGAGGCACTTATATTCAGAAATCAAATGGGGTAATCGTTCTAAAGCATATGAACCAAGATGGTATGGAGTGAATAACGCTCTATGCACAATTTACCAGCGATAACAGGACGAATTCTACTCTCTCCCAATACAAAGTGCATGTCATGGTGTTTAGCTGTACTGTAAGCAATAGTAAGCTTGTGTTATATTATATATGTATAACGTTTTTAGCATAGCGACACCTTGAAATTGTTTTAAAGCGGTATCTGTTTCTAAATATGTGATGTAAGATAAACAGGCGATGTTTATACAGGATGTAACAAAAATGTACGGCACAATTTCAGGACACATTCTTCACACGTAGACAAAGAAAATATGTTATAGGAACATGGGTCTAGAAACGCTTTGTTACCATGTTACAACTCATTTTCTCCAACTCATTAGTCATCGGAGACGCACAAGAATAGAACGTTCCAGCATACCACATGCAACTCTTCCTCACAGAGGATGTTCAATATGCCCTCCGTGAGCATTGATACATGCATCAACTCGCCGTCATAGTGAATCCCAGATGCACTGATGTATCCCTGGAGTATTGCGTATGGTTTCGCAACCTTCCATAATACGCGCACGGAGACTCTGAACATCTGGTACTGGTGTTCGATACACAAGAGCCTTCAAATGCTCCCACAAATAAAGTCCAGTGGGTTTAGGTCCGAGGAGCGTGGAGGCCAGGCAATTGGTCCAAATTTACCTATCCATCTGTCACCGAATCTGTTATTTAGAAACTGGCGATCATTAACACTAAAATGAGGAGGTGCTCCATCGTGCATTAAGTACATATTTTGTCACACAGCTAAAGGTACATCTGCTAACAGATCAGGTAGAATATTCTCTACGAAATTATGGTAACTTTGTCCGTTGAGCCTGGGTGGAAGAACGTGAGGCCCTACCAAACAGTCACCAACAATACCGGCCCAAACGTTGACGGAAAATCTTTGTTGATGACTTGCCTCAACAGTTTCGTGAGGACTGACGTCAGCCCATATGGCACGATTGTGATAATTTACAATCTGATCTCATTGAAACGACGCCTCATCTGTGAACAGCACCGTTGCACTAAAATTAGGGTTGACACGTTGTTGCATAAACCATTCGCAGAAGCGTACTCGAGCAGGAAAATCAGCTGCTGATAGTGCCTGCACACGCTGTATATGGCATGAATACAGATGGACCGCATGTACCACTCGCTAGATAGCCATGTGGTCAACATTCATTGTTGCAACTGCTTGTTTTGTACTGATACTAGTGTCGACGTCAACTGCCTGAAGAATTGCCGCCTCCCGTTGCGGTGTCCTCGTCCTTCTAGGCCTACCCGGTCACGAGTATCAGGTTGAAATACCCCATGTTCAGTAAAACGACGATCAATGGCTTCAAACGTTTTCCTGTAGGGGCACCTTCGTCCTGGAAATCTCTCCCGATACAAACGTTGAGCGCAAGCGCCATTGCCGTCTGCTAATCCATATATCAAATGGGCATCTGCCATCTCTGCATTTGATTACACTGCCATTGCACGAAGCAAGTCTTTGATCAACTCTACTAGTCCATAATAACCCGTGTGCTTGCCAAGGTCGTACTGCTCACTGGAACAGTTTATATTACCTGTAAACAAGCAATGACGTTTGTCGCATGGCACCAGGGACATGTAAAACAAAACACTGGCGGTGCACCTACGATAATGACAAAGACGTAACTAAGAGTGCATGTTCCCCATGATTCTAACGTTCCGTTCGTGTGGGTTTCCCATGGTTAATGAGTTGGAGAAAATGAGTTGTAACATGGAAACAAAGCGTTTCCAGACCCATGTTCATATAATATAATTTCTTCATCTATGTGTGAGGAATGTGTCCTGCAATTTGTGGTGTACGTTTTGTTGCGGCTGTGCTATGTAAGTGAATGAGGATTGGATTTTCAAAGTGAGCTTGGCAATCCTCCTGTTACGCAGTGTTAAACTGTAGGCTTAACAAATATGTGCGAGATGTTTCAGTGAAAGAAGAGAAATTTTCTAATTTAGGATGCTCCAAGAAGAGTTGTAGGAGCTATCCTCACCTGAAACCTGTGAAGTGTTGGTTACCAACAGAAATAATATTTGCCCCATCTTACATTTGGAAGAACTACAAGATAGAATATTCGCTGCTATCTTATATTTGCATGTTCTGATGTGACCCATTACAACCTAGCCTTCGAACGCGGCATTTATCATTCGTCATTTACAAAATAGGTCGATTGGTTAATCAGAGATTGTATCAAATCTGTGAAGCACACTTCAAGCTCCTGTCAGTAACTGCGAGTTTTGATATGGTGCACAATATAGGTCAGTATTTCCCAGAGTAAAATGCAATTTTCAGAATTGTATTAGGTGCACGTTGAATCCATATATATCCATTCGTAAAAAGTTACGTTATATAGTGGTATTTAATGCAAAAATGAATGTACAAGTTGTGGTATAGATAATCTTCACACACTTTATCGACAGTTTTACAACATATTGTGTACATATACGCATAGAAACATTTCAGAATTTGGAACATAGAATATCCGTTTCTAATATCATCAAACACATGTTGTAGCAAACTTGGAATATTATATTTAAAAATAGCTTAGAAAAATTAATTAGAGTGCTAACGGGAAATATGCAGTATAGTCAGTTTGAAGCGTTCTTAGTGCGATACTTTTGAAACCGCTGTTGATTTTGTAATGATTTATAATGTCTTCATCTTGTAGCTCGTTCTGCGTTGTTTCATATGCCAGCAACTCTAGTGGTATAGTTATGAGTTCTTTATCTCAAGGTTTGCGTGAGTGTATTTTGAAAGGATAACACCAGTTTAGTTAGCTGACAAACTTTAATGCTGACGAAAATGTCCAATTTGAGAAGAGTCGCCGACGGTTGAAATTACGAATTAATTACTTCTATAACAATAATTAAGCGAAGGGTCAGTTGCCGCAACTGGCAGAAATTGTGGCCGCTAAATCTTTCTAACGCCGGTGCGTTCATGTTCGCTATGCAACTTACAAATTACACCCTAGAGTGAGTCACATGAGAGTCAAAAATCTCAGGAGAGTCGCGAATATGTCAGGAATGTGTCTCTGATTTAGAATGCGTGCTCGTTTCTTAACTTAAGCTCCGCCCATATATCATACCCATACCAGCGTTCCTTCGCGTGCGGACCAATCTTAAAACTCTACGTATGCATATCTAACACTGTTACTATGTGGTACCTTTTCAAATCTCAGAATTCCAATTCCCCTTCATAATTTACAGAATTGACTTTGCAAACGTACTGAGCTTAAACCTTAACTACATTCCAGGAACTTTTGTGCTAACGCGTTCGTTACTCGGCTGTTACTAATGACCTTTTTCTCCGGACAAATCTTCCTACTTAGGCCTATTACATTATACTTTGACTTAATATGTAGAAATTATTTATTGCAATTATTTCTCTATCATTTGTTTATTTAATTGTTTATATATTCCTGTCAATAATTTCGGTACCATGCTATGAAAAACGGTAAGAAAATGTGAATGCAACATTACATAAGCTTAAAGATTTAGAATGAAACGTTTGCTTTCTATGAAGAAAAGCAGTCCTAAACGAATATTCAGTATAATGTAATACACGGATTTTATAATCGTCATCATGAAACTTGTGAAATGGTGCATTCTCTTCGCCGTAAGCAGTAAACTTGGGCGTTAAACACGAATAAAAGTAAAATTATAATATCCTGTGATTTCTTAAGTCTTACAGGGTATTATTAAATGTAAAACACTTCATTTCAACAGATATCAGCATCCAACTACTGTAATTGTGTCTGATTGTGGAGGTATTTCTACTGGTGATATTTGGAGTTCTAGTAAACTGGGAATGTATTATGGGCATTTTGCTTGAATACTTTAGTAGGACTTTTCCTGACAACCGTCCGAATGGAATGCAAAATACTAGGGATGTGGCAATACCATCTAATAACTTTTGGTGTTCTTTAGAGAAGTGTGAAAGCAGATATTTTATTTTGTTTTCCACTGTCTTTACTTTGTTATTAATCATGATGTCCATACCAGCCAGATCTTGTTCTGGTTAATTCGTGAAGTCTGGAATTGTTAGTTACGAGGGTCATCCAGGAAGTAACGACTGTTTGGCTTTAATAAATAAAAAAAACGTTTAATTGATAAACATGTTACAAAATTGAAGCTTACTTTATTTCTCCACATAATCCCCACGTTAATTAAACATTTGCCATATATGTCCATGAGCTTTAGAATTTCGTGTTGTGGTCTGCTACCGCAAAGATGTTCAGAAAAATTTCAGTCAGCAAAGGATGAGACATTTTTGGGAAATAAGTGTTTAACTCGTCTAGGGTTACGCGTCTGTCTTACACGACTTTGTTGTTCGCTTAATCTTTCAAACCATCTCGGATGTTTGACGTGCGTCCGTGTCGAATTTCAGCCTACACGTTTGCTTCTCCATTGTTGAACGTTTCACACCACTTTCTCACAGTTCTTTCTTTTGTTACTGTACCGCCATACACTTCCTTTAATTGAAGGTAAATTTCTGCAAGTTCCAACTTCCTAACATTCAAAATTCAAATATCCCTCACCTCAAAGTTGGTGGGACTTTGTATTCACACAGTTAATTTTGAACAATCACAGAATGCACAATAACATCTTGTTTCCACTGGCATTCACAAAACACTGCGAACATACATCGAGGAAAGCGCTCGACCTTGGATATAAGTCCGAAAGTTATCTGTTCAGCGGGAATGATGAAACATTCCATACTTCATTGATCACCCTGGCATATACATTGGGGGAACAAGGTAAAAGGGAATCCACTTGTCCCGTGTTATATGATTTCTGTCATTATTGATAAGAGAAAACACGAATCAAATTGTTATTTTAGAACATTGTCATTTATCAGGTTTTGGCCATATAGCGTGTTCTTTGTTGAAGTGAAATTTTTGTTCTGGATTTCATTCAAAGGTTTTACCTCTGTTTAAAGCACTTATACAGAGAGAGTTAAAAAAGCTACGAACCGGCTGCGCGGTGTTTTTCCTGTCTGCGTCCTCAGCGCTCGTTGCCGTCTGCCGCTATCACAGAAACGCGCGGATGAAGCCATACAACATTATTAAAACTACTTTTAAAGGCTTTACTTAACAACTTTATGAAAGGAGATGCTGAAACTGGCCACCGTCGTTGTCCATACATTTTGATACCTCTGTAGGTAACTGTCCATTACTCGCCGTAGTTCACGTTGAGAAATGCTGCAATTTCCTGGCGGATATTTTGTTTTAATCATCCAGGGTTTGTTTAATTCTTCCAGGGTGTGTGGGTTTGTCTTGTGCACTTTATGTTTTAAGTTGCCCCAGAGATAGATATCGCGGGGGGTTTAGTCGCGGGATCGAGGGGGCCACAAATCTCTACTAATAATTCTGTCCTCAAACACAGTTTCAATTATTCTCATCGAAATATTGGCCGTATGAGCTGTTGCTTAGTGTTGTAGAAAAAAGGCAAAATCCGCTCCCTGTCTGTTAATTCTCTAAAAAAGGGGGGTAAAATTGTATTCACGTATGTACGGACGTCAACTGTTGACCCGAAAAAAGTTGGCCCTATAACTCTTCCTCCGCTCATGGCGCAACCATACACCAATTTTTCGTCATGAAGGGGTACTTCATGAACAACGTTAGGTTTGTCAGAGCTCTAATAACGATTATTTTGTGTACACACATATCCATGAAGGTGGAACCAAGCCTCGTCCGTGAAAAATATTAAATATGGGTGTATTTCGCCATTGTGTATGCTATTGAGACTCCACTCACAAAAGTGCGTCTAATTACAGGATCACCTGGCTGAACAGCATGTACCACAATTATTTTACATGGTTTTAACTTCAGCAATTTGGCAGCTCTTTGCGCAAAGCCATAAGAAATGCCTACGTGTTGTGAAAGACGCCTAAGTTATTTTGGGGGGAATTTTCCAAACGATGATCGATGTCGTCTAATGTTTCTTCGGTAAGAACTGTACGCCATCTTTTATATTTCTTAACCTTAACGCTTCCTGTGGCCTGAAATTTATTGTAAAGTTCATGAATTGTTGTACGGCCTAGAACTTTTACACCTTAAATTTTTCTGCAAATCGTACTTTCACTTGGCGAGCTGACTAAGTTAACGCATACGAATCATAAATAAATACACGCGGTGTAGTAGAAACCATATACTGAGCAATAATATACTTTGTGACTAAGTACAGGACAAAATAATAAATAACTTGTAATAATGAACTACATCACAACACCGTCAGCTCAATACTGCACTTCACACTGCAGAGCAAACCCGCATTAACAGCGTGAGCTTGTTTATAGTAGCAGTGCGTGATAATGTTTCCACATGCCCAGTGGAAAAACACCGCGTAGCCGGTTCGTAGTTTCTTGGCTCTCCCTTCTTTATAACAGTAAGCACATAACACTTCAGTGGTCTAATGCCATAATATTTAGGATATTAAACGAGAAGACAATTATATATTTAGTTTAATATTAATTCTAATTTTCAAACAACCCTATGACTTTCATCGTAGTGAATACTTTCTTGGTGAATAGGCGACTAAATTACTGATAATACTGCTAGCACTCCTGAATGTTGAAGTGACTTCTATTGACTTTCTCTGCATCACGGTTGTAGGGTCCTATTTTTCAGCTTGCATTCACACAAAACCAATGGAAGTCACGTCAGAATTCAGCATTGCTTAAAGGCCTTTCGTAAAATAAACAAAGCAAACAAAACCTGTATAAAATGCATGTAGGCGCAGCCATTATATTATGTAAATAGTGAAACTAAAATTCGTTATCCTATCGAAAATATGAGCAATAAATTCACCAATATCATAAACACACATAATTTACAGGACATGCTTACATCCCAGGTCACACAGGGTGTCACAACGAAAACAGAAGCTAAATGATACCGCAGATGACCACCACAAAAGAAGTGGTGGTCATCGCCGATGGATATATCCTTTGCCATATAATAGTTGCCACGTCATTCAACACGAGAACACAGTAGTTTACACATCATACAATTGGACAGTTGTAGGAGGATCTGTAATGGGGTAATGTAGTGTTTCATGTTCATATTACATGTTTTTATGTTCCTCATTATAGGATAGTGGCCCCAAAATATTGATATATGTACATGTTTACTGTTTTACTGTTTACCTACTGTGACGCTCTTCCCAGCGGTGGACTGCAGGGTGTCCTACACTGCTCACCACAGATTAGTACGAGTGGGAGAGGTGACGGGGCGCTTTTCCCACGTAACTACCAGGAACGCCTTTGAGACGCGAACAGATAATTTTGGTCACTCTTTTGCCTCCGTCTCTCGCGAAAACTTTGGAACACACCGACAGATATATAAGCCAGCGAATTAGTCAGTGAGTAAGATAGTGAGTTTCTGTTGTTAATGCGACAGAAATATGTGTTCTCCGAATTGTGGCGTAAAGTGAGTGCGGCTCGGTGCGCGATTACTGAAGACCAGTGTTGGATACTCAGGCGAGTGAAGCGGGAGGAAGAAGAGGCTGCTTTGCGTGTGATTTATTCCACTTGTGGGCGCAGAAAAACAAAAAAATTAAGTGACAGTGAAGATTGAATGAAGTCACAATAGTAAACTGAAGTGATTGAGACTGAACCAAGTCAAACTAGTAAAATGAAGTGGCATTGAAAATAGTCGCAATATGTAATAAGTGGAGAAGATATTGTGCTTTACACACAAATCCTGCATCGATTTGACCACAAGTAAACGTTTTGAATCCAAAACAGAAGATTTGTAGAAAAAGGGTTTGTGTATGTCAGTTTGTGAGCAACATAACTAAATCCCGAAAAGTAGGTTAAATATCAAACTTGTTAGTTAGATGCGGCGTTATCTAAGGATGCAATACAGATGTTTTCAAGAAAGCTCCCACAAGCTAAACTAAATTTTACCTTAAAAATGTTCGTAGTATTTTAACTTCTCAAAAATGGCGTCACTTCTTTCAGTTTAAAATAGCATAGGTATAAGATATTTGTATGACAAACAAAAAATGTAAATGTTGCACATCTTAAGTTTTTGGAGAATAGCCTGTGAAGTCCTCTTCATTCTGAATTAATTGTGTATGATTTTATGTAATCTGTAAACCGTAAGAAATAGAGAAAATCTTACTACACCAAAGATGTAGATCTCATGGAAACATACAATTTATACCAAATACATTTTTTGTGGTAATTGCCCTTTTTGAGGTGTTTTAGCTATTCGTTTGAATTTTAAAAGACATATTTGGACCTGCCTTCATTGCAATGTTAAATGATACCCCGTCGATCACATCCTTCCATGAGCACTTCAAGGATGGAATTATATGCTTTTTGCAAAATGTGCGAAAGGCTATCGTCCTATCACCTTATTTGGCTTTTTGTTGTATTTTTTCTTGTTATAAATATTTTGTAGGATTCTTAAGTGAACTGTAATAGAATAAAACAGAATTTAGGTATTTAAAAATTCATCGCTTCTTACAAAATTGTGATTGATTATTCCGCTAAAAGGGGAAATATTTCATAAAGGAGGATTATTCTCTATCCTCCAAGGGATCTGCAAGTAGGTGTGATATACGTGCGAGTACGCGCGTGCTGGTATGTGTGTGTGATGCAACATTTATAAACTAGAGTAGTAAAATCCAACGATTACAACCGAAACTAAAGCGATTCGAATGCACTTAAAGCTGTCGATATGCCCTTAAATTAAATTGAGTTTTATTTATGGACGTCTTTAACTACAATGGTTCTGAGCGACCCATTCTATATTGGGCGTGAAAGACCTTTTATCAGAGGTCTCTCTATCTGGCTTGAAGTTCTTTTACGTGCCGTAAATCTACGACACGGGACCACTTGCTTTACTTCTCTTCCGAAGGAAGCCATGCCAAGTGTTTTTACACCCGAAAAGAGCCATCCCCCTCCCCCGGGTTTGAGCCCACAACCCCGGGAAATAGGGTTGTTAAAGGCAGTGTATAAATGGATAAAGAAATCAAGCTGTAATTTTGTATGCCAGCCACATTTTAAACAACCTATTAAAAGATACTAAAGCCCGAGATAAAAGCAATTAAAACGGAACACATATGGCCTGATTGCTCCATTGATAGCTTCAAACGTTATAAATTAATTACCACTTTATACTTAGACAGATGAAATAGCTGTCCTCGCTGTTGCTTGGGTTTATTGTTATATAATATCTATAATTGTGTAACATACACACAGCATGACACACATTTTTAAACATCTCACCTTCTGCTGAGATATCGCACAGAACCTGAAAGGATAGCTTTAACTCCTACGTTTCCCAGCCAATGAACCAGCTTATTGAAACTAACCAAGGAGGATCGAATTATATCGATTGTACATAGCATGGTGCTTATAAACTTATAAGCGAAAGTATTTTCTCAAAGTGCTTCTGTTTTAAATTTAGAAGCGTTTCATTCGCATGATCTCCGGTTTCGATTCGCTTATTTTGCTGAACTCTATACGTAATTATTATGCGAATAAGGCTTTTCATTTCTACTATCGCTGTTATTGATTCACTTGCCTTTACTCCTTACAAAAAGCGCTTCCTTTGAAGCAAATATGGCTAGATTTGGAAACGGCAATATTAAGGAAATATATAAAGTAACCCCCTAACACCAAGAATTATAAAGCAATGGTTTGGAATTAGTTTATAGAATACGCACGTGCTTACTGAAGTGGCAATTATAGAGCATATTATAAACACCAGTGTTAGGCTAGAGAAAGTAGCACTCTAAAGTCGAGACAACCGAGCGGAATGGCTCAGGCGGTAACGTCTGTGGCCCACATTCGGGACATCATGTGCTCGATTCCTGCGCCCGACCTTCCTGACCTATGGGCTTTTTTGGGAATCCCTGAGTCACTAGGCGAATGCTGGAAAGGATCATTACATCCCCGGAATTTCCTGTCCCTTCATTTCACCTTACCGTTTATTTGCTTAGTCTCTTTCAGGGTTGCAAGTGTCGGCAGGAGGTCTCTGCGTATGCATAGCAAGGGAAAAAGGTGCTCTGAGTACACCTTCGTCCCACGGAATGGGGCGATTTCCGGGTTCCGAGACCCCCAGGGAATGTGTAAGCCCACAGGAGGGAGGGGAGCCGGTTGCAACATCTGCCATCCAGTCAAGCACCAGGGAGAAATCCTTCCACAGTGCAAATTCCACCGTACCGCCACAACGCACACATTCCATCGCCTGGTGCTACAACCCTGAAACATATTAAGATGAAAGAAAATGACAAGGACAGGAAACTCGTGGTAGAAGAGGACCCAGCATTCGCCTATCATCTAGAGAAACAACGAGACATTTCAATGTCGGCGCGACGGAAACAGAATCCGAGGTCTCCCGAATGTGAGCCACACACGTTACCGCACAGCCGTGTTGCTTGGTGTCCATACCATAAGCTTTAGGGGTAATCATGACTCCATATACAACATGCATATAAGGCAGTTGAATTCTATAAGAAGTTAAATCCTTGAAATTTGAAATCATTCATTGTTTTAACAAAACTGAAAGTACGGAAAACTAACGTTTGAGATACAGGTTTTAATTTAAAATCTATATAAAAACAGGAGATGTTAACCAGTTGCACTTAATCCAAGAGTATTGTAGCCCTTTCCATTAGCTCATTGTTATTATTATTATTATTATTATTATTATTATTATTATTATTATTACAGCCTAGTAAAGCGCGCAGTTTGGAGTACTATACGCATCCTCGTGTAAGGAACCTCACTGAGAGCACATACTAATTCTTTGTAGAAAACTTTCATCGGGGGGGAGCAAGTACAAAGGTTTCAAAGATTAACAAAGGGTAGGAAAAAGGCAAGGATAAATAGGATAAAGGAATAAATATTTTTGAGCGCTAATGTTGCGTTACTGCTATTCAGCTATTCACCCGCGGGTTTTAGGGGTGAGGATGTAATTGGTCGATAGAAAGTCTTATTAGCCAGGTGAAAAGGCGAAAGACCGGAATACAAGCTCGATGAAGACCCAGCTTGCGATTAATGTCTCCCTAAGGCCGATGAGTGCCACGTCCTCACCGCGGTGGCAACACGCAGGCTTCTAAAATTGCGGTCGAGGATCCGTTAAGGGGTATTCGGGGCATCTGTCCTGGCCAATAAGGTGTTTTGTACTAAAGCAAGTGGCAAAAAACGGCGTCGGGGGACAGGTTGTTCTCCGGGCACTACTGGGTGAGGTAGTCGGTGCTATAATAGTGGTAAACACAGCGGAGATGAGCAGTCAGTAGCATCGTTTCCGAAGCGACAACAGCGGTGGCAGGAAAATAAAACGTTGGCTGCGGCTTGGCCCAGCTGTGAAATAAACCCCAGGAAGCGCAATGTCTTCTCGCAGCATATCTCGGTCTCCCTCTTTGGTGAAGGTCAAGCGGACGAGGTTTGAACGTCCCTTGACGAAGTAAATCCCGCTTGTTGCTACCGCCAAGGTCCATAGTGCTTAAATACTCTAAGGGAAGTGCGGCAGTGGAGAGCTTGCGGGGAATCCCGAGAATGATGGCGCTGTATCTGTTGAATGTCGGCGGAGGAGATGAGGCATGGCTGTGGCTGCAGGGGATGCGTATGATTCCATTTGTTCAGACTTGTGGCGTCTGTGATCGATGACGTGGCGACGGTGTTGAGGGAAATCTACAGTCCGTGAGGTTTAAGTAGTCGTGTCCCTTTTAGACAGAGAAAGAAATACTCACCATCTCGCTCTCACTCTATGGTAACACAGGCAAAGCAGATACACCAGCCAAACACGCATCAGTGGCGGGGTGCGCCTCCTCTCCGACCGGTTGTTGTTCATTCTCCGATTCACCGTCAGAAACTTCAAACGAATCTTCGTACTCATTTTCCGATTCCAACTCCTTAAATTTATGACTTATCTGTCCGTAATTTCATCTATCAGACCGTCTTTCTCCCAGTAAAACTGTTCAGTGTTTCGCAAATCCTCACAGGCCCTTTTACAGTTGTCTGGAGCCACTTTTGTAATCGCATTATCAAACAACAATTTTACATCACCACATCTAAATGAAATAGTATGTTTGGCAACATCGTTCTTGACTTGTGCCCATATAAGTTATACGGCGTTAAAATCACAATGATAAGGTTCAACCGTACTGTAATATGTCCATGCACTTCTGCAAGTGTATCAATTTCATAAACTATGAAACTGTCTTTTTCCAATTTAATTAAGTCGTATTGCACTGGTTTTGTCGCTCGTGGATCAAATTCAATATTTCTATTACCGAGCCATTCCTTCATATGGGATTTGAGTGAAGATGAAGTGGGTGCTTTATTAATTTCTATGGAATGATAAGGGGCTTTGCCCATAACGATGACACTATTAGAAGGAATGTTAAGTAGCAATTTATTGACAAACCAATCCTTGAAAATGTTACCCATTTCTTCATGGTAGTCATTACGTTGAACATTCAGCATGTGCAACTATAAACCGCTCCTTTGCCTATTGCTGTTTTAAGAGGAAAATCATTTTCATCACCGTCACACTTCCACATCTTGTTTCTCGTATGGTTTATATTTACCCACGTTTCGTCCAGGTACACTATAGGCCTACCAGTAGCCCTCAGCTCCTTCATTCGTCTTAAAAACTGAAATCGAATTTGCGATTTTTTACTATAACTGAAATGAAGTTTTTTAAGAATTTTTCATAACGACCACACGCTTCCTTTCAGTAAGTCTTGAACTTTTAAAGCTTCATACATGCCCTGCAAACTAGACAGAAAGTCCGTACGATATAACGAATAGATTGTTAGCTTTATAGCAGTTGCCGTGAATGAGTATTTCTGTTTTATTGCGATCCCCTATTCGGGCCCTTCTTGTCTGAGGTTTGCAACCTACCACCACTAGCTTCAGAATTTTTTTTTAAATTCCCTGGAAGGAACGAGCAGAAATACCCGTAGCAGCAGTTCTGTCAACTATACTTGTCACTGAAATAGTCGGCTTTCTACATTTCAATGCGTCACATTCATCACTGAAGAAACTGTGAAATGTAACTACCATTTCCCTACCATCTGCTTTTAGAACTTTCCCTCGAGACCCAGTTTGAAACAATACAAATACAACCAAAACTACTAGAAAATAATTAGCATTATATCCGTAAGTTGTAACAAAGAAAATATCTTGCGTATCATGTAAAATTACAAAACAGCAAACTCACAGTTGCACAGTTCATACGCCACTGCACCCTTCGGTCAGCATACAATAGAAGCGGGAGGGTTGCGAGCTTCTATGAGTCTGGAGTTTCCACAAATCGCAAAAAGAACTAGTTGCCGTCACACCCCCACTGCTGCACAAGGACAGCACTGAAGCCGGAATTATAAAGGCAATAATTATCATAATAATCTGAGAAGGATAGTTATATAAAATAAGTAATAATATATTTAAAATCAGTGTATGTATAAAAAGGAGAAGCATTGCGAAAATTGTTGACTGTAAAACGACAGAAAGACAAGACAGGCACGGTTTTGTTAATTAGGGGCCAGCCCCAGGTAGAAAGGGTAAATACCATTGAAGCAAGTTTTTCCTGGTAACCAGCCGAGTACAGCTGCACTTAGCCTGGTGAAGGCCACTCTAGCTTCATGACGGTAAGTTTGAGGAGAATGTTTGAGGGGAGAGAGGGGAAGTTTAGGCGTTAGTTTTCCTTGTATTAGCATGGGTAGATCAATCTGCCTGAGTGCCTGGTGAGTGCAGGATGACTTTCTCGTCGTGTGGAGAAGAATGGTGGTGAACATGCTAGAGGGTAGAACGCTTAGCTGTAGTTAATATTCTTCGGTCTTGGTGAAGACAAGGTATCATCGTATACATTTAATAGTGATCGGCAAACCTAAAGTATTATTTTAAATAGTGAATAAAAGTGTTCCAAGACAGCGTTTGTGTGTTTCTCTGTACACACCCACGCATACCCTGAGGTTAAGATTTCATGCTGGAGCAACCGTGGCAAAAGAAAAACCAACTGGGAGGAGACAAGCAGCAACCGTGAGGCAAAGGTATTGCTTCATTGTTGGAGGACGGAGCGTGGCTGCGTCATATTGCGCTTAAACGTGGGATAGAAAGAATTACCTGCGTCATATGGCGCCCAACGTGGGGCCCGAACAACGGAAAAGCTAAACGACGGAGACATCAAGGAGGCCCGAACAAAGGAGAAGCTGAACGACGGAGACATCGAGGGGACCGGGACAACGCGGAGGACAACAGGAGCAGCATCGAAGCAGCAGTTGCAGGTAGCAGATATAAAAAGGTACTGAGTGTAAAATTTATTTATGTGTTCCAGTGGTAAATGCAGTTAAGGAACGGTAAAATGTTTGAACAAGCAGATGCAAAAATGGAAATTCGGGACGGTGATAACAGAACTGTGCAGGGCGCAAATAAATGCGTAAATAACGTAGTAGAAACAGTAGACGATAGACATGTACAAAAACAGGTAGAAAAGCCAGGGGGAAGTACGGAAACTAACGAGATGTTAAAGTTAATTATGTCAATGATACAAAATGGTAATCAAGTTTAAGAGAAGATTTAACAGAAAAACTGGAACAGGGTCAGAAAGAATTAAGGGATGAGATGAAAGCTAACCGGGATGTAACAGAAAAGGGTCAGAAAGAATTAAGGGATGAGATGAAAGCTAACCGGGTTTAACAGAAAACTTGAGAGAAGAATTAACAGGAAAAATAGAACAGGGTCAGAAAGAATTAAGGGATGAGATGAAAGCTAACCGGACTGTAACAGAACAGGGTCAGAAAGAATTAAGGGACGAGATAAAAGCTAACAATCAAAGTTTATGGGAGGAGTTAAGAAGCAACTTACCTGAAATTGAGCATAAAATTGAGAACCAGCAGAAAGTGTTAGAAAATTTCAAGGAGGAGGCTAGAAATGAAATAGAAAACGTGAGAATTGAAGTTAGGGAGAATCAAGAACAGGTTAGAGAAAAAATTAAAATTGTAAGGCAAGAGATTAGTGAAAGAGTAGAAAAAGATAACAGAAAATTGAGGGAAGAATTAAGTCAAGAATTAGTTAGAGAAAGGGAAGCTACTAGCAAAGAATTAGAAATATACAGAAACAGGTTAGAACAGTCTGAAAGAGAAAGTAGGAGACTTGCTGTAGGAATAGATGATGTAAATGATAGACTTAAGGAAGGATTAGAAAAAGTGTGTATATCTGACAATATTGGTAGCTCAGCATGTAGCAATGTGAGCAGTGCAACAGTAAGGAACGATGCATCGCAGAATGCTTCAGCTGACCTTCCAATGCTGAATTTAGGTCCAAGTACCTCCAATAACAGTAATAGTACAAATGAAAATAGAAATGGTGTCCCACCTTTTCAATGGCCTAACCATGTTCTCAGTGAAATTTCACCACCGATTTTTGAAGACGAAGAATCAGATAATCCGAAAGCATTCATAAATAGCATGCAGGAATATTTTAATGTTAAGGGTATACCAGAGGAATACAAGATGACTGTAGTACGAAAATGTTTTAAAGGTAATGCTTTCAATTGGCTAGAATTATCTGTAGGGCTAGATAACAATTACGGGGCCTTTAAAGAGCTATTTCTGAACAGATATTGGGGTGCAAGCAGACAAGTGAATATACGATTAGAACTCAGTAATTGCAAGTACGATTCCCATAAGGACCAATCTATGGTGAATTATTTCATGGTAGTAGCAAGGAAATCTAAGATGCTAGATCCACCGATGGGAGAAAATGAATTAATAAATCTAGTAACCGCGCACTTTCCGGAGACAATACAAAACTTCATAATTATTGCAAAACCGGTTACGATAGCAGCCATGGTAGATTTGTTGATCGCTTTGGAAAGGAAGAGAAATCAAGATGGCGTTCTTAAGGATAGGAATTTCACACAGAAAGAAAGAAGTCCTACAACATTTTTCGGGCAGGGGGCATATCCAGGAAATGATAGAAATTTTGATGTGAGAGATAGATACCATGGGCCTGTACCGCAAAATAATTGCAATGATAACAGGAGGATAAATAACTTTGAAAACAATTATATGGGGAAGAGGCGAAAACTACCGAAGACGGAACGCACAAATAAATTATGTACATACTCACAGATGTAATTATGATAGAATGGAAGGGTATCCTAGAAACAGACGCTATTCTGGAGATGATTGTAGCAATAACTATGAAAATAGGTACAGACCAAGTTCACCAACACAGGAGGCGAGAAGTAGAAGTGTAGGAATTCACCAGTTCAAGAAGATAGGATTGACGCAATAAACTCAACAAGACAAATAATAGGAAATAATTACCGCCATGAAACGAAAACAGGACATTCGCATAACTATATTGGGACAGGAGCAATTAGTAAAGTGTCGGAAAACTCCAAATACAATCAACTTCGCCTTCAGTGAAGATTAGGAACAACAATTCCTATAATGAGCGGTACACGAAAAGTAGGAATAATGGAAAGCAACTAATGATAGAGAAACATCAGCAAGGGAGAGATAGGCCAGAAGAAAGCGAAATTTTAACTGATCCACCAAGGATAAATATTGGCATTAATGGCAAACAATTTCGTGCAATAATAGACACCGGCGCCAACACTACAGTTTGTTCACAAAATGTTTATGAAGAATTAATAAACAGTGGCTTAAAATTGTTGTCTTTACCAGTACATGGGATATATTGTTCAGTAGCAGTGGGCAAAAGAAAAGAAAGAGTAAGGTTTCAGGCTATGATGAATATTGAAATCGGAAAGCAAACTATTGAGATGTTATTTTTAATAGTACCTAGGCTTGTAACAGACACAATATTACGTTGTGATAGTCTATACGCATGGAACTCCATTATAGATTTTGAAAACAAAATTTTGAAGCTCGAAACAGAACAAGACACAATAATCGTACCATTGTTGGAGGACAGCAGTTCAGGAATAATTGCCCGGGATCAGGTAGAGGAAGAAATAAAAGGGGAAACATTCTTTGTGGAAGTTATAAACATTGGCGCTATGAAATTAGCCGAAGCAAGGTTAGAGGATTGCCATGAAATTAATGAAGAAAATATAATCTACGGAGGACATGAGAAATTTTGTATTAATAACGGCGAAGAAAAACCCCAAGAAAATCCAAGATTAAGCTCGAATGATAAGAATGCAACTAAGTACGATAAAGTGGATGACTGTGTCGAAATAGAAAATTTGTTGAAAAATAAGGTGAATCAAGCTAGTAGACTGAATGAGAAACAAAAGAAGGAATTATGGGAAATTTTAATGAAGAATAAGGAAGTGTGTTCAGAAAAGCCGTGAAGGTGCATAAATTACACTCATTCATTTGAAATGACTGATATTAAACCATATGCTCATAAAGCTAGGCCAATCCCATGTGCTATTAGGGAGGAAGTAGACAAAGTTATACAATCTAATGCTACTGCACATCGTAGTAAGATCTTCAGGGAGACCTTAAAGAATCAGAATATAAAACTCTATCATTGTTCCTCTTATTTTCCATCTGGGAATCCAGCAGAACGCATATTGAAGGACATTTGAATCTATTTTCGTGTACTGACTCATAATAATCACAGAAACTGGGTAAGGTATTATAATGTGATAGTGAAGATAATAAATAACCCCATAAATACAACGACAGGATTTGCACCAATACAATTAATGCAAGGAATTAACCTGAACCTATTTTTAAAGAAATACCCAAAACGATTAAAGGAAACCAATCACCATTATCTGAAGAACAAAGTTCTAAAATTGTTGTTGACAGATTAAAATAAAAAGCAGAAAAAAGGAAATCTAAAGTAAAGAAGCGAAAGCATAAATGGGAACCGAAAATAGGAGACCTTGTGCTTGCCAGAGATCACAAATTATCCAGTGTATTAAAAGGAAGAAATCATAGGTTAGAGCTCTTATATAAAGGTCCGGTAGTTATTACTGCTAATTTTGGGGAACATACTTTTGAGTTAGTAGATGTAAAAACTAATAAATCTATTGGTAAATGGCACAAACAACTTATGAGACCCTCTAGAAAATCAATCAATGTTCCTGATAAAATACAAACGGTGTGAATTTTCTGAGAAACATTCACATGAATGTAGAAATGTCATTAGGTTATGAAAATTGTAAAACAAATATAAGAGAAATAGTGAAGTGAAAGTGATCAGTGAACAATGTGAAAGTGAAGTGAGAAAGAGAATAATATTCTCAAGAAACAAAAACAGATACTCCAATCAGAATAACAGAAAACAAAATATAACAATTGTTTAAATTCGAATATTCTAAGTTATTGAGTGTAAATTTTGTATAATAACGTATAATTTAAATGATGATGTTAGTGAATGTAAATTTTGTATAATAATGGATAAGGTGAATCATGTGAAGGCTAAGTCATATGTATGACCAACATAATTGTAGAAGGAACATAATTGTGAACAGTGTAAAGAAATTTATATGTTGACGAATTGTAAAAGAATCATGTAACCAATTCAAGGTTTGCCGATCGATCACGAAATTACTGAGAGGAAATTGTTTCGGGCAAGACACACACATTGTAATATTATTGTATAATATGAAATGTATATGGGGGGCATTTGAAAGCCGGAATTATAAAGGCAATAATTATCATAATAATCTGAGAAGGATAGTCATATAAAATAAGTAATAATATATTTAAAATCAGTGTATGTATAAAAAGGAGAAGCATTGTGAAAATTGTTGACTGTAAAAGCGACAGAAAGACAAGACAGGCACAGTTTTGTTAATTAGGGACCAGTCCCAGGTAGAAAGGGTAAATACCATTGAAACAAGCTTTTCCTGGTAACCAGCCGAGTACAGCTGCACTTAGCCTGGTGAAGGCTACTCTAGCTTCATGACGGTAAGTTTGAGGAGAATGTTTGAGGGGAGAGAGGGGAAGTTTAGGCGTTAGTTTTCCTTGTATTAGCGTGTGTAGATCAGTCTGCCTGAGTGCCTGGTGAGTGCAGGATGACTTTCTCGTCGTGTGGAGAAGAATGGTGGCGAACTTGCTAGAGGGTAGAACGCTTATCTGTAGTTAATATTCTTCGGTCTTGGTAAAGACAAAGTATCATCGTATACATTTAATAGTGATCGGCAAACCTAAAGTATTATTTTAAATAGTGAATAAAAGTGTTCCAAGACAGCGTTTGTGTGTTTCTCTGTACGCACCCACGCATACCCTGAGGTTAAGATTTCATGCTGGAGCAACCGTGGCAAAAGAAAAACCAACTGGGAGGAGACAAGCAGCAACCGTGAGGCAAAGGTGTTACTTCATTGTTGGAGGACGGAGCGTGGCTGCGCAATATTGCGCCTAAACGTGGGGTAGAAAGAATTACCTGCGTCAGCACTCTGTGTGACACAAGGACAGTAGAAAACCTGCCAAGTTAAACGTCACAGAGTATAGGGCTTCCCCCATGAAGGCTGGTCTCGATAGTTGCTAGTCGGCTAAGACTATCGGGTCAGAGTAGTTCTTCAGAGGATCTGTGACAGAAGCAAGTATATTTAAGGAGAAAGAAGAAATAAATTAAAACTTTGAAGTAAAGGAGACCTTTGGTGAAATCATAATTGAACTAAGCACCATTGTAGGAAAAGAAAAGTTAAATGGTGACAAGACAAAAGAGGTTTATTCATTCCTAGCCAAATTACAATAAATACAAGAGGAGGCTAAAACTGAAACTCAGAAGGCTAAATCTGAAGCCAATGTATTGAAGGAATTATACAATACAAAAAATCTAGAAGAACATTTGTCCAAAAGAAATCAAGCACCAACGGAGAAAATCTTGAAGTTACTAAAGACACAGAAATGAAAAAAGCATATTGTTTTTATTACATCAACTAAAATGCAGATATTAAGGAGATATAACAAAATTGTAACTCAAAATCTTAAGCCAGCTGATAAGAAAATTAAAATAAGAAGCCTAAGAACAACAGGTAGAAACTTAATAATGGAAACGGAAACAGCAGAAAATACAAACAAAATTATCATTCATTCAGTCATTATCTGTTTACCCTCCTCTTATGTAGGACTTACACCCCCAGGACTTACAGGCGGGTGCCTGGGGTCCGAGGCCAGTCGAGGAGCAGACACTCATGGATCAGACAGAACATGCAGGATGGGTGATCAGCCTGGTATGGGATGAAGGAAGTAGATGAAGCGAAATGTTGGTGAAATGGATGAAAGGAAAGGTGGTGATGGAGCATCTTCGTCCACCACAAATCCCACATGCAGGTCCGTGGGATTGAACCCGGTCCGCCTCGGACCGGGTTCAATCCGCCCACAAATAAAGTTATCAATAAACAAAATTTGAAGAATAAGGACCTCATAAATTGAACCATTTAAAAAGATACATTTACTAGTGGTTATGTACGGTGTATTAGCAGTAATCAGGGGTGAAGAAATGAAGGAAGGTATTTTAAGAAACATTTTTAAGGAATCCCAGCCAGAGAAGCATTTGAAAAAACTTCAGACTTAGACTTAAAACAGGACCAAGGAACAGGGCAATGGCACACCACGTTGCAGAAGTTTGGGCTAAGTTGAGGAAAATAGTTAAACAAAATGGAAGGATTTTAATAGGTTTCCAATCAGTTGCAACAAAGATTTTGTCTTCATGGCAAACTGCCTAAAATATTTTGACTACAGACATGTATCAACAGTTTGTCATAAGGATAAAATTACTCTTGGCCATTGTGGTGAAGAAGATCACGAGAGGAACGATTGTTCAAAAAAGAACAATTACAGACCTGTATGCCATGCCACAAACGCAATAAAAGGTGCGGAGGAAAGCACCATTGCTCAACATATCACATGATGTATGAAAGGTTAGTTTCACGTATTGATGAAGGATAGTAATATTATAAGAGAAAAACAAAGGAATAATTTTAAAAAACCAAATACTCATGTCGCATCAGAAGGAGTTTACAGAGAGTAATTTTATATAAATCAAGGTTGGGACAGATAAAGAACTATAAGGATATAGATACACAAATAGAGGAGAAAATATTAAATGACAACGGAGATAATAATAAAAGCAAATGAATGTTTCATAAAAATGACAGTCCTAAAGAAAAGATAAACTGAAAGCTAACCCGGAACTACCACCAAAACTAAGAATAAATGCATTTTTACACCAAATGGGAATGGGATATAAACGAAAAATCGAGGTAGATTATAACGTCATTATAACGGAAGGAATAACTATAGAAGAAGAAAGTGAGGAAGAAAAAGAAGTACAGGAAGATGAAATTATGGTTAGAAAACGTAAATCTCGTAGCAGTGGTTTTTTAAGATTACTATAGAAACGAAGAAAACAACCGAAAAACATTATAAATTTATTAAAATAAGAAATAACAAAAGATGGAAATACAGCTTCCGTGGATATTATAGGTATCAGAAAAGTGGAGGGAAGAAAAAATAAAGAAGAGAAAGAGAACGAATACATTGAGAAATTTAGTGAAGAACACGAAATAAAATTATACACAACTAGTGACATAGTAATGAACAATAAATTATAAAAGAGGGTTCAAGGACAATCGCCGTACCGAACATTCAGAAAATATATGATGATTTCGATATTAAATTGTAAATCAGCAGATTGGACGAGAGACACACTTTGGCTGCGACCTTTAGGCATCTTATTCGTAAGTTATATCAAAATGGTGAAAGGATTATGTTTCCTGTGCCTGATGCTGTTAAAAGATTAGAATTAAGCGATCAGAATATAACTACAGACCCAGAATAATTGTTATAACTATTAGAAACAGTGTTTAATAGACACAATGACGTCCTGATTTAGATGAAATTTACAAACATTCTGTTTTACACTATGCTAGAATAGTCCTTGATATAAATCAGAGTTGGCTAAATTGTTACACATAAATTCGTCATGACGGTTCAAGTTGTTCGAAAATAACTACCTCATCAGTGATAATTCAACACTTTAGTTAGAAAACTTCAAACTTCCCTTTAAGCATAAACAGCAAACCCCAAATTCAAAAACACAAAAAATAATAAAGAACCACAACAAAGAGGAAACTATAATTGCCACATTTATTAAACATTAAGGCACAATATTAAGCACGATAGGAAACAAATTTTTAAACAAAACCTATAAGATCACGAAACAATAATAACAATCCTCAGTTAATTCGCATGCATAAAATGTCTGAAGAGTTGATAGAACAAGAATTTCGGACTGGCAGCAAGCATCAATCCTAGGCGTATTCAAGAATTACATTTTATTTAATACAAAACGGATTATTACGAAGATTAAAGTAATTTAAATAAAATTGTACAGATTAACGCGCAAAGGAGTAGATTAATCATGTCAGAAATAACCAGATCTCCAAAGAGTTAAATGTAGATATTTTATGCATTCAAGAACCTTGCACAATAAGAAGAAAGATAGCACACGCACCTGCAAAAGCTAGAGTGGTTAATGAAGGTGAAAACTCAATGGCAGCAATAATAATAATAATAATAATAATAATAATAATAATAATAATAATAATAATAATAAACTCAAACTTACAAATAGTCAACATGACACAATTTAGTAACTCGTATACTAAACTACATGAAAGTTACATATGAGCACGGAAAATATATTTTGGCGAACCATTATTTTCAATTCAGCCACCCAATTGGACCGTATTCAAATAAAATCAAAGAAATAAACAGAATGTTTTCTGATGCTGAAATTATTCACATCTGTCACGGAAACGCTAAATCAAACTGGTGGTTTAATAATATTAAAGGTGAAAGAGGAGAAGAGCTAGAAGAAGTAATTGCAGAATTAAATTTTAAGCATTAAGAATGAGCCAAATCATCCAACTACGTTTGAGAGTCGATTTAACCGTTGTAATTTAAAATCGGAAAAGAAAATTATGAACTGGAAAGTTGGTCAAGATATGACCTCCAGTGATCATGGATTAATTTATTCTGTCTAATGTTTTGAAAATTGTCAAAAAGGAAGAAATAAAGAACGAGAAAAATTACAATTATGCACAGGGAAATTTCCTGGAAATGAAACAGCAATTTCATAATATTCATTTTGAATATATTGGTTCTTCAGTGAATCAAGAAGCTTCTAAGCTAACAAGAGCAGTTCAAACTTTAATATCTAGGACTGTACGCAAAATTAAATTAAGGAAATATTCTGATAAAGTTTGGATCGATAGGTTACAAAAGGCTAGAAAACGAATGAGAATAAGTAAACGAATATATAAGAAAACTATAGGTGCAGCGAACAGGGAATTAAGTTGAATAACTGTCGACAAGCAAAAAATATATATAAAAACCACTTAGAAGAAGCCATAAAAACCATAGCAACATTTTGTAGAAAACACTTTTGATACAAATATATGTGGGATATCCTATAAAATAATTATGGAAAAGATAAATAAATCAGAAATTTTAACAACTTTAAATAAAGGAGACGGGGTACTGACAGCAAACTGGAAAGATTCCGTAAATCTTCTGTTAAATAAATTACTTCCAGATGATAACTATTCAGCAGATGAAGAAACAAACACTTTAAAGAAAATTAACATGAACATTCCTTTTTACAATTCAAGAGTAATTTATCCTTTCGACATTACTGAAATTAAACTCCTCATATTAAGTTCAAAGAAGAAAAACCCAGCTGGTTCAGATGGCATTACCAACTAAGTATTAATGCATTTAGAAGACAAAATCACACCGTTCTTATTTAAATTACTCAATGACAGTATATGGCAAAGTCGCTTTTCACTCTACTGGAAGGAGGCCAAAGTTACCATTTTGAAGAAAAGCTTAGATAAATATTCTGAATAATCCAAATCATATAGATCAATATGTTTGTTAAGTACCGTGGGAAAAATATTTAAAAACTAATATGTAAGAGAATAGAGAATTATGTTAGGTTTAAATGAAAATAATTTCGCTCTAGAAAGGGCTGTTCAAACGAGGACGCCATAAATCTACTAATAAGTACAGCTACATCCTAAAGAGCTAAGTATACAATTGTAATCGTAATTGACATTTCTGGTGTCTTTGATAATTTGTGATGGCCTCATCTTTTTGAGAGCTTAAGGCAAAATAATTATCCAAAATGTCTATAAGCCATATTAAAATTACTGTACTGACAGGAAAGTACATATCCAAGGAATAAAGAATATTACTGATAAAGGAATCACCAAAGGATGTCCTAAGGGCTCGAACTTTGGACAGTTGTTGTGGGATAGAGTTTTGGAAACGTCATTGGACGAACTAAATGACATGAATATAAAAAACACCATAGCCTATCCCGTTGATGTGTTATTTATAGCAGAAGCAGATAACAGAAAGGATTTGGGAAGACGTTCAGATAAATGAGCTACCAAATTAAATAGGTGGTGTAGCACATCAAAATTATAAATAGCGCCGCAAAGTCATGTTATATGATCTTAAAGGGAAAAATGAAACGAGACCCAGAAATTTAGTTTAATAATCAGAACATTAGAAGACAGAAAAAGGTAAAATATTTGGTAATATTTGTAGACGAAAAATTGAATTTCAGACAACATATTGAATACATACGATATAATTCTGAAACTACAGAGTTATTCAAAAAGAAGGGACACAATTTAAGTATTCATTTTTAATGAACGACAATAGATAGCGACACATGACATATCATTGAATAGAAGAAAGTTCAAAGTTTTAAGCCCCACCTATTAATTCCATTCAGTGCCTACAGTGGCGCTGTGTTTGTTTACAAGAGAATGGCGACGCCACAGGAAAAGTCGTTTTGTGTGCTGCATTATGCAAAGAGTGAATCCATTGTTTCATTGCAGCGTGCATTTCGTTGTAAGTTCAACAACGAGCCGTATCGTCATAAAAAATTTGCAATTGATACAATCAATTCGTAGAAGATGGTTGCGTATGCAAACGGAAAAGCACTGGTCGTCCTCGCATAACAAATGGCCCTCATTTTGAACACATAAAATAAAATTTTGAACTTTTCTCCACTCAGTGATGTATCGCATGTGTCGCCTTCTATTTTCGTTAATTAGAAATACATACTTAAAGTCTGTTCCTTTTTTTTAATAACCCTGTATATAATGATGAACTTAGCCAAAATCATTCAATCAAATTTCAAAATCCCATTAAACAGGATTACTAAATATCATAATAGTATTTTTGCGGCTATCATGATGTATAGAGCAGGAGTATAGGTAATTGAATTTAAAACCTTACTAAGAAAAACAAAGAAAAACAAAGAAAAATTTGCTAAGATTTACAGGGGCAGTTAACATTATACCTATAATGCCATTGTTAGTTTCCACAGGAACCGGCCAATAGATTTAGCGATAAAATTGAGGGGTGCAAATTTTTGATCGAAGAAAGGTGAATTAGATAGTCAGTGATATAATTGGGTAAAGATGTAAAACCATAAAGGAAATAAAACATAATTTAAACTCAAGTTTGCTGCAAGAATGGTAAATTATTGATACAGGAAGGAGAACTTTTTATTTATTTAATTACATTTCGAAACAGTTAAAATTAAAACATATACAACCAACAAAAGGAATTAATACATTATTTAACCTGACACGGCCTCTATTAAGCGTTGGAAGAAAATGAGTAAAATAGAGAACGACATATGCATTTATTACAATCAACAAGGAACCCCGGAACATGTATTATTTTAATGTATACATTACTATAATTATACAATACAAGAAAGGCAAGTTTTAAGTGGATACCAGATACCATATATTTTAAGAAAAAATTTATACATACAACTCGACATATTAGCTAAAAAAATTAGTAAAATAACTTGGGAGAAGATATTGAACAAGATGAAATCGTAACATTAGTTCCTGCAATTAATCAAGAAATAAGAAGATCGGAGAAAATTCAAGTCCTACGTGCAGCAGAGACACTGATACAAATGGCTTATACAAAAATTACACAAATCATACTTTAGAAATAGAGGTAAAAACTGATGAAAGAGAAAAAAATAATTTAAACTAATTGGATGAAACAATTCTGGATAATTCCAAGCAGAAAAAATGGGGAGAGAAAAGGAGGAAATGGTTAAAAATGAAGGACACTCGAAGAAGGAGAAAGAAGAAGAGGAGGATGGAGGAAGAAATAGAGTCTATAGCAGAGAGGAGGATAACGGCCGAGGAGGACAATGGGAGAGGATGACGATAATCAATGGGAGGAGCTGATAGCAGATAGGAGTGGGAGCCTTGAGCGGGAGGTGGTGAATGGAGGAGTTAGGGAACAGGAACGGTAGAGTTATGGCTTTGAGAGAGAGGAAGAGGATGGCAGCAACGAAAAGTGGAGTGAAAAATGGTGGTAAGTGGAGATAAAGTGAACGCAGTGGTAAGTGAAGTGAAATACTATATTTTAAAAAGAAAGTGAACTACTAATTTCATAGAAGAGTGATAAATATAGTGATTGTGTTAAGTGAAGTAAAACATTATAAAAAATGATGTGAGAATTAAGTAAAGTGAATGATAAACAAAATAAGGGTAGATAAGTTTAATCCAGAGAGAGTGATAGGTTTAATAAAATTACTAATAATACTGTAGTTTATTTAAAGTGTATTAAGAAAAATAATGGTTAAAGTACACATTTTTTAGTAAAGTGTACTGAAGTAATATAGAAAGGATTAACAATTAGAATTTTGAACTTCGGTATAAAACTATAAAAAATTATTAGAGAGGATAAGTAAAATAAATATAGGAGTTACAATTTTGAAACTGCATATAAATTTGTTAAGAATATATGTTTATTATAAAATTCTCTATCGTTGTATCAAGATGAAAAAATATAAATATTATCAGTATATTGCTGTTATGGTAACATATTACCGGATAACATTACCTCTGCCACTGGATACCACTGGTTAGAATGAACATCAAATTAGTAGGAAATATTTTGTTACATTTACCTTGTTTAATTTACTGATTGTTATTAGAAGTTAGGAAAAACTGGATACCAGTTATTTTATGTTTGCCGGCCTTCATTAAGTGTAGTTGAATATATTTTTTATTTAAATTTCAATTATTTATTAGAGTTTCGATTTTTACTTTGTTAATTTTATTTTATTCATTTTATCGGATTTCCTTTTATTTACTAGATTATAAAAAACTCTGTACAATAATAATGAAAGAAATGTTAAATAAATTACAAATACATGTCCTGGTGTAGGAAACAAGGTACCATGATAGCGCGTTGCAGATTTTATTTTATTTGGTTCTTCTACCGACGACCCATCTGCGACGAATGCCGTAGAAACATAAAATATCTATTTCAATAGTCTTCTTCCTTGCTAAAAAACCTCAATGTTAGCAGTGGCCTAACGCACGGCGCTGGACCCTCTCTCTCTCTCTCTCTCTCTCTCGCTCTCTCTCTCTCACTCTCTCTCTCTCCAGCCACATAGAAGGCCCCTTTTCTATCGCTATGCACGTTTTCTGTATCCATCAGCTGCTCAATTGATACCCAAGGCTCTCACGAGGTTGAGGGTTCCCGGTTGCAAAACTCCAAGGGTTGTTTTTTGCACTGTTTAATGTCCGTTATTACTACATATGGCACCACAAGTACTGGACACAGGTCATATATGCAAGGATATTTTGGAAAGGGAATTTGTTAAGGAAACCCTCCAGGCCAAAGTTTAAGGTACCTCCCCGACATTTGCCAGTTGTGAAGAGGAAAGTCTGAAAAAAAAGGACGGTCCCGATGGGATTTGAACGACGACCGTCCGTTTACGAGTCCGTGTCTTAACGGCCTCGACCAGTCGTATGTTGGTGTCCAAGAGTTAAAAACTTTCCAAGGGCCTCTCATGGGCTAAACCCAGTGGGGGTCACAACACTTCAAGCAAATTTAATCCAGTTATTATAACGCACATTTATTACTGTTGGCTTAAAATGACAGTTTTTAGTAAATAATACCAAAACCATATCGTGTTCGTCTGGGAAAGTAACGGTGGCGTTTTGAATGATTATACTGGAGAAAAATTAGTCGATCAATATAAAATGGTAACAATGTAGCATTTTTGCTGGTTGACAGAGGAATACTCCCAGGTTTTAAAAGTCAGCTGTTGTGTTAAATCATTGCAGTGTCGTTCTACATTAATAATTTTAAAAAATTGTCTTAAGTATACCACTTCTAAACTAAAGTAATTTCTTGTGGCTAAATATGCAACTGAATTCACTGATTTCTTGCTCGCAAATAAATGGAAAATAATAAATTTATTGGTACTGCGGGTCAAACTTCCTCAGAACTTCCCGCTAAACATTTTGAATTGATGATGTCATTATTAAGTCAGAGTGTAATACGGTGTAGTCCTTAGTTCTAAGGAGCTGACGTGAAAGACGGTACAGAGCGCAACCAAGGATGAGAGCAGAGGGGGAGACTTGTCTTGTAATTTTTCTTGGCACCAAATATGATATGGGTTGGTAAGTAGCTGTTTCCAAATTGGAGATCTGTGCCTCTTCCAATGTGTATTACGTTTAAATACACAGTATGTATGCGTTTCTAAAAACTATTCTCGTAATATAACCATTATGCGTCTTATAGTAAGCTATGTAAATATAAAATTCAGTATTTATTTGATCAGCTTCTAAGAGTAACAGTTAAGTCCGTCTTTGAGCAAACCAAGTTTCTGAAAAAATATAAAAAAATCATTAAAAGCTATAGTTAAGAGAGAAAAGTTACATAACACTGTAGCAGAAGGACAATGTAGGTGACATGCTAAGGGATTAAGGAAAAGGAAATATTATAAAAGGGCATCAACATACCAGTTTTAAAGGTACGTACCTACCTACTGAAACGTTCAGTATAACAATGTCGTAGGTCAGCATGCAGACAGACTGCTTGTGTGATAGCAGTACGGACAGTATCGTTTCTGCTTTTGATTTACAGTGGATTGATATTAATAGGCCACGCATTATGTGACTGAGATCAAGGGTGTAATATATGATAGATTTTCATTTGCTACAGTATAATCCAAGAGGTCGCAGAAATCCAAGTAGACCTAAGAAAAGATGGAGAGACCGATTTCGATTCGGAGACCGAACAGGCCAGTAGCCTAAACCTTGATGTTAAAGAAGAAGAAGAACAACAAGATTTTCATACCTAACTTCATAAGGGATAACTTGTGGATAAGGGTGGTATAGTAGGTACCCCCTGCCAGTAAGTACAGTTTGGATGCGTTAGAAGCCCCTCTGCACTGTGACAGCCCCCACCAGATCTGTTCATCTTAGATACTCCTTCAACTCTACCTTTCCTCTTGGAGGATAAGCAGGTGCAATTGGCCTAGCCTGGGCCCCGCAGTGTTGAAGTTCTCCTATCTCTTATTATGTTTTGTTGTTGGAGTTTAACGTCCTTTAGCTGGTTACGTCATATCGGACTGTGAATGAACGAAATGGTTGAAATTACGCTCAAATGAGCCCTGGTTTCCTAGAGCTTAGAGCTACCTGACATTCATCTTCACAGGATAAGGAAAAAGTCCGGAAAAAACCTTATGTAGGTAACTCACCCTAAACGAGATTCGATCTCGGGACCTCTTAAATGTGAGAAACACGCGTTTTTCCCACACCACAGAGGTGAGCATCTATCTATTATTATTACGATTATTATTGTTAATACTTACACGAACAGAAATATGAGAGGTATTTGTTGCTGAGCTCCGCTTGTCACAAATTTGAAAACAAAAATTAATAATGACTGATGAAGTACATATGTATTGTCGATTGTATGCTGCATCAAATGCTTTAATAAACACAAAGTAGCATTGTGAAATATGAGATTCTACGGCTACTACAAAAAGTATTGGGCCAGTTGGTGTGATAAGATTCGGTTAGCTTTTATATCATACTGAAAAGTGCTTACCTATTGTTTATGTGTGGTTTTGGAGGAAAGGTCTGAAGGGTTTTCGTGAATCGGAAATTATAATGTGAGCAAAGCTGTTTTTGAAGACAATGATATTACTTGCTACGTAGTTCTCTCATATGCAAAGTATTAATGAATGACACCGAAATGTTTACCTATTTCATAGAGCGATCCTAAGTAAGCAACGCAAAACGTGTACCGGGGTCGAATTGTGAATGTTAGCAACAGCTTGATAATTTTGCGCGCTGCTGAGAGATATTGTATAACACTGGAATTAAAATACTCGCATAAAATCACGACTTGGTCATCTGCAAAGATTGGGTTAACCTACATTGTTAAAACCTCAGAGCTAAAATGAGATTTCCACCTCTTTGTTGGTTGTGCTCTGTCTTGTTTCCTCAGACTGCATTAGTCTGCGTCGAATACTGGATAAAGGATAAGTTAAATATTTTATTTTTTCGGTTCTTCTGTCATATCTGAACTCCTATTTTGTCTGTCTTTTCTGTATCCAGCCACAGCTCTTAGAAATCTCATCTCTGCTGTTTCTATTGTAGACAGTTACCTCTTGCCACGTTACCATCACTTTGCAGAGTAAGACCTAAATTAATTCTCACTGCCACCAATGTAGTGGTGTTTAATCTGCGTTTAGAGTTTAAAAGTTCCATGTTAATTTATAGAACATTTTAAAGATGATAGTCATTTATTTTCTATCAGGTGGCATTATGAAGGATTAGGATTAGTCAGACGCAGGGGCCTCAAATCACTGGAGCACAGCAGCTCACGTAGGCCATAGTAGACCCCCTGTTCTTCCAAATGTGGCCTCTGGGAGGAAGCAATGAAGGAGTGACCCTAAGGGCGACCAGATTCGGACGGTGCTGCGCGCTAACAAGGTCGGGGTCCCAAAAAATCCAGAATTATACCAATCCTGATGTTTGCGACGCTTACTTAGCCATCTTCAACCTGGGGCTCCGAGAATGAAAGGAGCCACTCCCAGAAAGGAGCTCCAGCCGACCAGACAAGCGCCACGGAGAAATTCTTACCGGTGCAATTTCCACCTTCCACTGATCGCCGTCGCCTGCTCTTGCAACCCCGAAACATATGTAGATGAAACAGATGAGGGGAAATGTTGGGGACAGAAAATGATGGACAGGAAATTCATGGTACAAGAGGGACCAACCCAGCATTCGCTTACCGACCTGGGGAAACCACAAAAAATTCTATGATCAGAGTGGCAGGCTCAATGGGAAGCGAACCTGGTATCTCCCGAAAGATAGCCTCACAAATTACCTCGGATCCATCTCTGTCGATGGTATTAGGGAGACGTGAGGATTTCTAATATATATTTGAAAGTTATTTGACGTTATATGAATTTCTGGGGAACAAATTGCAGTTTCTTCGATATAATTTGGACATTTTACACCTACAATCTTAGATTACTAGGTCAAATAAAATGCCTAAGACTTCTGTATGTTGAACAAAAACGTGAAGCATAAATCTGCGTGTGATAGAAACCCATTTAAAATTCAGCGCTGTGATAGAAAGAAAATTTATTACATTCTGCATAGTTTAGCGACAATGAGCAACACTTACTACTAATTCCAAATCTTATTATGCCTACAGTATAAAATTTTATTACTTTTTTCCGTGTTCACTTTAGGTAGCATTCAACCAGAGAAAGAATATCAACCAGAATACTCTTATGAATATTGGAAGAGGTTTGTTTTGCCACTGAAAGGTTCTACCAATAGCTCTAGTTCGACGATAGCCCGAGGTGAGATAAGAACTACAGTTGTTACATTATATCTTGCGTGTTTTATGTTAAAGATTATAACCCGTTTCCCTATCGATAAATTCCGTACATACAGCACGGTCCTCTACAACTGAACGCTGGTGAACCGTTGTTGGTAAAGTGTACCACTTTCGCCTACTCCCCGCGGAGATGCGCAAGATGCGCCACTAGCATACCCATTCCTTTGATCTTAGGAGTTGGAGTAGTCAGACGGATGTTTCACATTTTTGTTCAACATAGAGAAGTCTTAGACATACAATTTGACCTACCAATCTAGGGTTTCGGACGTAAAATGCTCAAATTATACTGAGAAAACTGCAATTTGTTGCCCAGAAATTCATACAAAGCCAAATAACTTTCAAATATATAGGTATATATTAAAAAGCCTAACGTCACCCTAATACCAGCTGATCAATAATTAGTAAGGAGTAGTCAGACGAAGGTCCTCCAGTACCTGGAGCACAGCACCGCACGTAGGCTAGAGTGGGCCGTTTGTGCTTCCAACGTGACCCGTGGGAAGAAAGGATGCAAGGGAGTCCCGAAGGGAGAACAGACCCGGATGACAATATGCGCTAGCAAGGACGGGCCCCTAATGATTCCAACATGACACCAATCCTGACGTGAACTAGCCCAGCCTTAACCACCCGCAACCTGGAAGTCCTGAGAACAAACGAGAGAGCTCCCAAGAAGGGTAGGGCCCCAAGGGGCACCGCCAAGCGCCATGGGGAAATCTTTCAAGACAGCAGATTTCACCGTCTGCCACAATACGCCAATCGCCATCGTCTGCTCTCACAACCCTGAAACAGATGAGGAGAAACCAGTGGAAGGAAATGCTTGGGACAGGAAATACCGTATAGATGGGGAACCACCCCAGCATTCAACTAATGACCCGGAGAAGCCACGAAACAACCCATCTTCAGAGTGGCGGACCTATGAGAATTGAACTCGGTACTCTCGAATGCGAGCTTCACGCGATACCGCTGATCCATCTCGCTCGGTTACTTCCGTGGTGTACTGGGCAGAGTATCGCGAAGTATTGCGTACCCGAATTCCAATTTCAGTACATCAGATCTGATAGCTACGGACAACCAGCGGCGGTTAGTATTAAAGTGCAGAAGGCACGTGCCCTCTCTTTAGTTTTGATTCATAAACACCTTTAAATTATTTCTGCATAACTTGGCAACGCAAAAGAAGGTCATAGAATTCTAGACGCAAACCCTGAATGTTTCAGCACCTGCAAAGCAGTATAAAAGAGAAGCGCATTGTTAAACCGGCTTCTCAGGCGAATGTAGACAACATGGTGTGTGTGTATATGTGAAAACAACGTACTGGGACATATTCTTCTTGTCCAGGCTTAGCAAGGTGGAATGCTTTGGTTTAAAATGAGCTTTTTCAGGGATTTCCCGGATCCCTAGGCGAATGCTGGGAAAGTTCATTACATCCCCCGAATTTCTGCCCCTCCATTTCACCTAGATTCTCATTTCCCTTCACCTTTCATCTGCGTGGTATGTTTCAGTGCTGAAAGTGTCCGCGGGAGTCTCAGCGTTGCATGGCAGGGGAAATGGATGCTCTGTGCAAACCTTCGTCCCCTGGAATGGCAGCGGTCTCCGAGTCCCGGGCCCCCCAGGGGATATGCACTCCCACCGGGGGGAGGGGAACCGGTTGCACCAGCTGCCATTCGGGCAGTTACAACCTGTAAATGCTAGAAACCCTGCCCTCTGCCCTGCTGTGCCTCCTAGTCTGGCCGCTCTCTCTCTCCTCTCACCTCAACCCTCCTTCCTGGGAGCATCCCGTAAGGGGCTTCAAGCACAAAAGATGTTGTAAGATGTGCTAAGTCTCCCTCCGCAGTCAGTCCTGGTCCTAATAGTACAAAGTACTATAACTGCCCAAAAGGGGCGCTGAGAATGTGGTAGCATGAATCCCTGGCAGCACACTAACACCACCACACAGCATAGTTATTTCTTACTCAAGTCATAGGTAACCGCTGCATTCTACAATACAGTAAAGCCACTCACGTTTCGTTTCATATTTGTCTTCAGCTCACAACAACACTACGTTGAAGCAGCTTAACACTCGAGGAACATGCAGCAAAATACACTTTTTCTGAACGGACTGATACGCACCTTGGGTACGGTGAAGCAGGAGGTCATGCCTCAATAGCTGTAGAGATTTACAGCGAAAGGTACCCCAAAAGACGGTATCCCCGCCGTACTACTTTCGAGTCTGTAGATCGGCGTTTGCGAGAATGTGGTTCTGTGGAGCCGAATAAAACAGACTGCAGTGCAAGACGTACTCATCGCACCCCGGAGTTCGAAGAAGACATGCTGCATACACTGCAAGAGGAACCGTCAACCAACACCCGTGCTATAGTACGTGCAATGGGCACCAGCAACACAATTATTGTGCAAGTCTTACATGAGGAGCAGCTCTAGCCCTTCCATTGCTAAAGTTGCAAGCCTTAACTCCGAGTGATTTTAATTTACGCCTGCGGCAGCTTAAGGTAGCCGTCGGAATTGTCTTCATTATGTTGTTCACATATAAGGCCACGTTTACCAGAGATGGGTGGATTCAAAACTCCAAGAACAGTCATATATGGGCATACGCAAACCCCTATGCTACCTTGCAGAAGAGCCACCAACAGCAGTTTGTGGTGAGCATGTGGGCTGGAATTATTTCTGACCACGTCATTGGACCATATCTTCTTCTTGCACGACTGCGTGGTGATAATTATAAAAATTTCTGGGGTATGTATTTTGGAAAAAGTGCTGCTTTACGTTCGGGTTCAACTGCATTTCCAACACGACACAGTTCCTCAGCATTATGTTATAAACTTACGGGAGCATCTAAATCGAGTCTTCCCCGGTCGCTGGATCGGAAGAGGCAGTCCTACTGTACCCTGGCCACCTCGTTCTACGGAACTCAATCCCATGGATTTCTTTTTTTTTTCTTTTTTTTTTTTAGTCTCTTCAGACTAAGGTGTATTCGTCACCGATTGATTCTGAAGAAGCACTGGTTGCCCGCATTATTGCAGACAGTGGTGAAATTTGTAAGGCACCAGGAATGATCAACAGAGTTCAGGAATCATTTCTACATAGTTGTCACCTATGCATTGATGCTAGAGATTACCATTTTGAGCAATTCCTTTGAAACCAGAGCATTTTCTTCATTTTTTCTTATCTTTATTCTCATTGTACCTATCTATTGTATTGTATCGTTAATATCCAGACAACTTATTGTTTGTAATAATTCAATCACGCTTAGATCTTTTAAGTACTTATAAATTTACATTACTTGTCATTATTTCTTTAGACCTGTACCGGTACATCTGACACTACTGTGCGTATTTAGTTTTTAGTGTGTACTGTTTAAGTCATGGAAGTGTAAATAAACTAATTTTAAGTTAAAAATTTGAGCATTGCTTAAGTTAAAAGTTATATGTATACTACACAAATGTTTCTTGTAAATCAAATTAAACTAAAAATGTGCTTATAAAGAAAGAAACAAACAAACAAATAAGGAAAGAAAGAAAGAAAGAAAGGAAAAATACATGCAAAAAATGAAGGAGAAACAACAGCATCAATAACACGGCCATTTGGGATTCCAATCCGAAATTTAAATATCTGTTTACCTGCGCCTAACACATCCATTGCGCTAAAAATGCAAGCTCCGATCAGCTTCGCTTATTTTCCTATCATACCTTGCAGTTGGAGTGGAAGTAATCAGTGGTGTGCAAACTGCCTGGAAATTTTAAAGCATAACTTAGCAATTTGTCTTCGTAGTCCACAGGTTTCCTATCTCAAAGTGATTGTCTAAGAACCGTCTATTATCAGTAAAATTCGTGCAGTGTTATTAATTTACACCCTCTTTTACGTGTTCCGTTCCTCTTCCTCCTGTCACTTTCTTCATAATACGATCAAGAAGAGCGTTAACCCTAATCCCGTCTAACGTACACTAATGTGGGTAGCATTAATTGTTCCCAAGCTTTTCATTTGACTACCATATAAAAGGGATGTAATCCTGAAATAGCACGCGGATATAGGCGCGCAACAGCAATGTAAGTACGGAATTCTGCTGTATTCACCTTTGATTAGCAATTGTGAAAATATTTGACTTTGCCGCTTTACGGAGGTGACATCTAACTGTACCAGGTGTTGCATTAGCATCGTGTGGTAAACAAATAAACGGAAATCCGTTCAAATAAGGAGAGCACAAAGAGCTTCTATAATGAACAGACAATATAAATGAGATTAACGTAGTTCAGAAAAGTCTATAAAGGTAATTCATTGCTCCTTAGAATCGGTAACTCTTTCGCATTGTCTGCACAGCGAAAAAAAATAAGCAAAAGCAGCCGTCGCTGGTATATAGGGGATATTTCTGAAAATAAATTCCCTTTGATAATTAACAGATTCACTATTTATTTTTAGATAAACACAAAATCTTAAATTTTGGAAGACTATCAGGTGCATCACCCATCTTAGTCACTCTTACAGAGGTTCGTTTGAAATATATAAAGCCGCAAAATTTATGATTCTAAGGCATAGTCTCTGAAGTTAATGATTAGGAGAATGGTTATAAACTTATGACGAACATATGCCTGCTAACTTGCCCTAATGAGATTTTACTGAGCTTTACCTAAATCAAGACATGAGCTGGAGAGCAGCTGTGAACGCCCGTTTGTGTTGGTGCTCCAAATATTGTGTTTAAAGGAAAGTGTACTATTATTAAATAAAAGTATATTGCTTTTATTATCAAAAGCTCAAGAAAAATAGCTGAAAATAATATGTGTGGTTCAACAAAATCGTATACCTAGTTTCTTTAGTACACATTTTCAGTGCTTCTTTCCCCATCTTAAAATAAAATGACATGCTAGTCGCCAGCGTTTTTCTTGGGCATTTTATCGGCGTTATCCATTATTTGTAATAGCAATTGCTTTTATGTTTTATTCAACTATTTATCTTCACTGTTCATTATCGTGCCGCAATTACAACACGATAAATGTTGGTTAAAGAAACAAGAACAGAATAACATTGCAGAAATCGCTGTATTCAAAGTAAACTGTAAAATAGTTATATTAACGGCTAATGTTACCAGAAAACAATAAAACCCTTAATGTGTAATTTCTTTCATTTGCCGTAAAACTACTTTTAATAAAATTGTTAGTTTGATTTAAATGGTTACTCACGCTAATGGTCAAATCCTCCCCCCAATAGGACAGAGGTGATTGAAGGAAGCTATCTATGTACCGGGCCTAGGGAATTGCAGGAAAATCAGATTACACTATAAGATCTGAAATTTGGACGTACACGAATTCCTCTAAATCGCTGTCTGCGCTAGAAGTGACAGCGGACCTGAAGTTGCACTGAGAGTAGAATATTATAGAGAGAGCGAGGCCACTTTTTTGGGCACATATGGGTAAGCATAGCGAAAAAGAGGCTAGATGAGTCGGTTCAAGGAGAAAATGGGTTTATATGGGAGAGATGCGGAATACGACGACGGATATAATGCTAGACAGGGTTAAACGAGGCAGGGCGTTTATATGTAAGGGACAGTGGAGTGGTGTTAGGCTAGACAGAGGTTTAGAGTAGTGTATGCGTTTATATGTATGAGAGGTATAGGAACAGGAGGAGAGGTATTAGGCTAAGGCGGTTGAGTATACGTTTATAAGGAGAGACGAGAAAACGGAGAGAGATCCTATGCTAGGATATACAGGTGTTAAAGGTAGAATGTGTTTTATATAGGTTAGATAGGAACCCAAGAAGAGATACTCAGCTAGACAGAGGGCAGGAGGGGAATGCGCTTTATAAGAGGTAAGGGAAACGGCGAGAGATGCTAGACTAGACAGAGGTTTAGAGTAGAGTATGCGTTTATATATATGAGGGGTATAGGAACAGGAGGAGAGGTATTATGCTAAGGAGATTGAGTATGCGTTTATAAAGAGAGACGAGAAAACGGAGAGATCCTATGCTAGGATAGACAGATGATAAAGGTAGAAGGTGTTTATATGACAGGTACAGGAAACCAATGAGAGATCCTGAGCTAGACAGGAGGCAGGAGGGGAATGCGCTTTATGAGAGGTAGGGATAGGGGAGAGATGCTAGGCCAGACAGATGTTGAGGAGTAGAGTATGTGTTTATAGGGGAAAGATAGGGAAGATGCTAAACTAGACAGAGGTTGAGAGTAGAGTATATGTTTGTATGTATGAGAGGTATAGGAACAGGAGGAGAGATGTTAGGCTAGACAGATACTGATGGAGTAGCAATATGGGCTTATATACAGGAGATATAGGGAATACGAGTGGAGGAACTAGACTAGTTAGGACTTGAAGGGTATAATATGCTTATTATTTAGGAGAGTGAAAACGACTTTAGGCGTGATCATCACAGGAAGCTGTTTACTGACAATGTTAGAGCGCTAATTCTGGACAGTTTCAACACGTAACCCACTCACGCAAAAAGGTAACCCACTCACGTAAAAAGGTAACCCACTCACGCAAATCAGTAACCCAATCACGCAAAAAGGTAACCCACTCATGCAAAGGTAAACCACTCATGCTAAAAGGTGACCCACTCATGCAAAAAGGTGACCCACTCACACAAAAAGGTGACCCATTCAAGGAAAAAGGTGACCCACTTACGCAAAAAGTAACCCACTCACTCAAAAATGTGACTCACTCGCGCTAAAAGGTGACCCACTCTCGTAAAAAGCTGACCCACTCACGCAAAAAGGTGACCCACTCGCGCAAAAAAGGTAAGTAACTCAGTTAGTATCACAGGGTGGGAATGATTCCGGAAGGTGGGTATAGCATAGCTCCGTATGACTTCACAGGTAATTCAGATAGTGGCGTAGGTATTTACGGTAATTCAGGTAGTATCACAGAGTAGGACAGATTACATGGGTTAGTGTGTTTATAGCTTCATATAATTTCACAGGTAGTTCAGATAGTATCGTAGATATTTGGGCTAATTCAAGTATCATAGGTGCTTAGAGTAACTCAGCTAGTATCACAGGAGGCTAGATTCCATGGGTAGGGCGTATCATAGCTACATATGATTTCACTGGTCATTCAGCTAGTATCATAGGTATTTAGACTAATTCAGCTAGTATCACAGGAGGAATGATCCAAGAGGTTCGGTATAGCATAGTTTCGAATTTCACAGGTAATTCAGAGAGTATCGCAGGTATTTAGGATAATTCAAGTCTCATAGGTGTTTAGGGTAATTCAGTTAGCAGTACAGGAGGGTAGGTTCGAGGGGTCGGTCATAACATAGTGTCGTATATCACAGATAGTTAAGGTAATATCGTAAGTATTCGGGGTAGTAATCAGCATAGTTTCACAGATACTCGTAGTAAGTTCGAACAGCGATTTGTATCAAAGCTATTTAAGGTAATTGCAGGTGATTCAGGTTGCATCACAGGTATTTGAGTCATTTTAACACATAATTCAGCTAGCATCATGGATATTTAGGGTGAACCAGAAAGTATCACAAGGTGTTGTGCTAACTTCGTGCAGGTATTCGTATCAGAACTATTTAAGTCAATTTCACATGTTTGGGGTAGTATCACAGGTGTTTAAGTCATTTTAACAGGTAATTCATAGTATCAAAAATTACACTACATTTCTATACTTTTCTAGACCCTACAAGCTTTTATATGTTAAACAGTTAGCGGGTGAGACGGTAAGGGATAAACTGCATATTGGTTTACAAGTTGAAAAGCTTTGGATCAACATACCTTTATTTTAGTTCGTCGTAGATGGCTCTCCCCTTTTATCTAGGCTTGAGACTAGAACTAGAATTGCTCTTAATGGCAGGGTTACCACCTTCCTTTCCATCTTCTTCTTTCTTCATCAGGCGTCTGCTAGTTGCATACGCAGTACATGGATAAACTTCATTCATTTTTTTAAGATTGTGGACTCACATCTTCGATTTACATTCGTTTAAACACTGTTTGTAATACCATAATGTCCATACGCATAGGTAGTTATTCCATCCTTGGCAATAACTGTTTTATCATCGTATGGAGTCAATGTAATTTTATTCACTTGCACTGTGGTAACAGCGTGTTTTCGTGATAGGATTACATTCATGGGTGTTCTTACGATTTCGCAGGTTTTAAGACAGTCTGTATAGCTATTAAACGTAATGTACTGCTTAATAGCGCTACGTTTTATACCTTTAATCATTTTATCATGGATCCTTGAACATCTAAGGCATACATCTTAGGTCGTAGTTCCACAAAGCGATGAATGATTTTGCTATTAGCGTCATCCTTAAATTTTCCAAACACCTTCTTGTTTAGAGCTGAATAACATATATGGCTTGCAGGATAATCAGCTGTATCCAGATGCTCGAGAAAACGTAGCTTGTCCTGATACACATCTTCAGTTGTCACATGATGAATGAATGAATCAGTGTCCATGTACATAGGCATCAGGTTTTCAGCCCCATAGTATGGCAAAACACATCGTAATGATAATGATACATTAATGTCTTGGAGATGTCCAACACAATCATACCAATGTATATAGGCTTGTTGAACACAATCTGACGAGAGGCCATATGCACATCAGCTAGATTAGCAGCATATTTCGTCCTATCAATAAACGTAGGCTTGGCGGTCAACTCTTCCAGAGTCTCCTCATTTGTCACCGGTCGTATATCCATACGGTTACGCAGGTTCTCCATAGTTTTTCCAAACATGGCGTTGTTAAAGAGCTTGTAGAGATCCTTCTCGAACTCATTTGCTGCCTGCTGTCGTAGCCTGTTGTTAAATTTCACATAAGGTTTCAACCACCGAGACTGTCGGAATTGTAGCACACGATAGATTTTGTTAGTCGTAGTCCACGGCTAAGAGCTTGCTTCAAAGCCATGTAATGCACTTCATACTTCTTTCGAGGTCCAAGATGGGGTATCAGTTTCTTTGTAGCTGATTCCTGCGGTTTCATACACTCAGGCAGGAAAGGAAGATCGTTGTGTAGATCGTGAAGTTCTGCAGGATACTGGATATCAACTTCCAATATGTACCCATGAGGATAATCTTCTTGTAGTCTTTCTAAGTTGATTTCTTCCGGTGATACCCACTGAAATCCACCAAAAGGAAGGGCGTGACACATTGCCTACCTATATTGGTTATTAGCGACCTCGTATGTGATAAATTGGGTTGGTCTCCACGGATCAAACTTCTCCATATAAGTGCTATTAGCCTCTGCATACCGATGAGAAACTTGACATAAACCTCCTCTTATAGCTGATTCCACCATGAGTAGTTGATCATAATCTTGTAACAGCTCCAGCTTAATTTCAGTATACAGTAACGTAGCGTTGCATGTAAGTCCTGGAGAGGTAAAATAATGTGCAGGATCAACTTTTTGTGCTTTGAGGGTTTGCTCTCTAAATGTCTTAAAGATATCAGCTAGAAGAAGTTCATCCGAAGTTAAGTAGAGACATAAAAGTACTCAGATCGAATCCAGAAGGGGTGATTTCATATATCTTCAAGCTTATGGATCACATCAGGTTCGAGTAAAGATTAAATGGTAGATGCTGATGCGGGGCAGCTGAATTACTAAAAATACATTTATTAAAGCATTACTATTTTCCATTCTAGAAGCTTAAAATATGTGTAACTCTGGAAAAATTACTTTGCTCGTGATTGTAGTCAAATTTAGTGGTCTTTCTCGGAGAAGATGGAAAGGAAGAATTCAAAAGGGAATGGAAACATGAGATAATGCAGTATATATATACATTTAACTAAATAAGGTAGAAAATCTTCTGCGTTAACTTTTAAGCTTTTACTTTTAAGTATTGTGATAATAGAGCTGGAGTTAACCTTGGTGAAATAGGTGGTGGTAGCGGTGGTGGTGGTGGTGGTGGTGGTGGTGGTGGTGGTGGTGGTGGTGGTGGTGGTGGTGGTGGTGGTGGTGGTGGTGGTGGTGGTGGTGGTGGTGGTGGTGGTGGTGGTGGTGGTGGTGGTGGTGGTAGGCTTTGAATTGAAACATCTGACTGAATGAGCGTGTGAGAATACCTCTCTTGTTGGTGTGACAGCATAAGCAGGTAGTTATGAGACGAGTTTAAACGTGATTGATAGTGCCAGACATCCTGTCTCTGGGTGTGACGTCATAAACATCCTGTCTCTGGGCGTGAGGTTATATGGCGGAGGTTAATATGCGTAGAGCGATCATATACAGCTGGTTATGGAGCGAGTTTAGGATTGATCTAAAATGTTCGTACTCCCTCTATAAATAGGGTGATCTAGGGCATTGGACTTCATTGCGCTAATTAGTCTTGAGGTGTTAACATCGTTTTCTCTCGAAGAATAATCAGCTTTCTAAAGTGCTATCAAGGTGAAGAGGTCTACATTCCCCTTGAAGAAGGATTAATACGTTATTACATCACGAATAAAGATGAATAACTGAGCGTATAAGGATATTATTCCAAGCGCTACTGGATACGCTTGCGGAAAATGTGGGAAGAAGTTCCTCCGAGGTTATCACAAGAGAAGACACGAGATGTCTTGTAAGAAGCTCTTCAAATGTAAACGTTGTGGCTTGACCTTCAATAATGGTTATATGGGTCAGCGACACAAAGATGTATGTGACATAAGCGGTCCTCAGAAGGAAAACAGATTGGATCCTACTAAACATCAGCTATTGTCAACAATGCAGGATTGTGATATGAAAGAATATGAAGCTTCATTCGACGGACAATTGAAATTGTATTTTATAAGATGTGAATCACCTAAAGACCTGAATATGTATCTGCATGAGGTAACAACGCATAATCCAGGCTGTGCATAAAGAGCTTGGTATTCACAAGAGTGTTAACATTAATCTGCTGGCTGATTGTCGCTTTGATAACAGTATTGGAGAAACCTGTGACAAAACATTTAAACAAGGAATCGGCCTGTTTTCCTAGAAACTGATTTGGACTGAACACTGGAAGCAAAATCCAAGAAATTGCTGACTGAAATGGAGGAGTCTCAGCTTAAGGGTAGTAACCGTGCTTTGCTTGCTGTGGAAGGAGTTCGACTTTGTATCAACAAGTACAATCCGTTACGAGGAAGTAACTACATACCACTACCGTGTCATTTGTGGAAGCTAAAGAAGCGTGTATAAACATTCAGAACCTTAGTGATGAGAAACGTTTCATGTATTCTATACTGGCCAAATTCGTAAGCACCAAGCCTCAACGCGTCAGGAAGTACAAACAACTTCAAGATAAGTACGACTTCACCTGTGTTTCTTATCCTACTCCACTTCTCAAATACCTAATTTGAGAAGCTTAACAAGATGTCTATTAACTTTTTCGGGCTAGATGAGAAACATGAAATGTATCCAATAAAGGTTGCTAGCACTGAACTACCTGAACATCGTGACCTGCTACTATTGAGTGACAGTTGTGGAAAACATCACTATGTGTATATAAAGAATTTTGTGAAGCTCGATCGACGTCAGAAAACTAAACGTAATGGACGTGTTTATACCTGTAAGCGTTGCTTTGGACATTTTGATGATCAGAGCGGGCGAAGTGGACAGGAAAAACTACAATAACATGTAGCCATCTGTATTCAACATGGTTTCGCAAGGGTAGTTATGCCTACCAAGGAGAAATCAACTGTACAGTTTAAAAATGCTGAAAGGATGCTGAAAGTACCTTATGTCATCTATGCTGATTTTGAGAGTATTCTCGCTCCATGTCATACGTGTATATCCAATCCTGAAACTTCCTATACAACCCCTTACAAAGACCATACAACAATGAGCTTCTGTGTTTACGTGAAGCCTTCTTGCAGTGTTGAACATCTCGAAACTGGTCTTCCTAGGCAACCCTATGTATACCGTGGTGTTGATGCTGCTCAGAAGTTTATGCTATATCTGGCATCTCTGGCAACAATGATTGATAACATATACAAATCTGCCAATCCTCTGAATCTTACGGATCAACAACAAAAGGATTTTGAGTCCTCTACGGTAAGCTACTTGTGTGGAAAACGCTTTAGAGAAGAGAACTACAAAGTACGCGTCCATGATCACATCAGCGATGAATATCGTGGAAATCTTCATAATGAATGCAATTTAGCCTGCAAAACACCTAAATATATCCCAGTCTGCATGGGTAACCTTAGCGGATATGACTCTCATTTCATTGTTAAGGACTTGGGGTGTACAGGTGAAAGTGCAGAGGTAAATCCTAAATCTGAAGAAAGCTATATCTCATTCATCAAGTATGTAGTGGATATAAAGCTTCGATTTGTGGACAGCTTCCGATTCCTCAGTACAAGCTTGGATAAGCTGGTAAAATATCTAACCTCATATCCTGAAACACTAAAATAATTTGGAGAAGACAAATTGAAGCTGAAGACACGTAAGCGTGTATTTCCATGTGATTTTGTCACGTCATGTGATGTCCTGAACGAGACCTGCTTGTCTCCTAAGGACTCCTATTACAATAGATTAAATGAAGAAGGAATTACCGATACTGACTACGATCATACTAGAAATTTATCGGAGCTGTTTAATGTAAGAAACCTGGGCGATTACAGCGATCTCTACTTAACTTCGGATGTACTTCTTCTAGCTGATGTCTTTGAGACGTTCAGAGAGCAAACCCTCAAAGCACACAAAGTTGATCCTGCACATTATTTTACCTCTCCTGGACTTACATGGGACGCTATGTTACTGTATGCTGGAACTAAGCTGGAGCTGTTACAAGATTATGATCAACTAATCAGAGTGGAAGCATGTTTGGAAAAACTATGGAAAACCAGCGTAACCGTATGAATATATGACCGGTGACAAATGAGAAGACTGGAAAATTTGATCGCCAAGCATACGTTTATTGATAGGACGAAATCTGCTGCTAATATAGCTGCTGTGCATATGGCCTCTCGTCAGATTGTGTTCAACAAGCCTATATACATTGGTCTGGATGTGTTGGACATCTCCAAGACATTAATGTATCACTATCATTACGACGTGTTGTTGCCATATTATGGGGCTGAAAACCTGAAGCTTATGTCTATGGACACTGATTCATTCATTCATCGTGTGACAACTGAAGATGTGTACCAGGATGAGCTACGTTTTCCCGAGCATCTGGATACAGCTGATTATCCTGCAAGCCACCTACGTCGAACTAAAATAAAGGTATGTTGACCCAAAGCTTTTCAAATTGTAAACCAATATGCAGTTTATCCCTTACAGTCTCACCCGCTAACTGTTTAACATATAAAAGCTTGTAGGGTCTAGAAAAGTATATAAATGTAGTGTAATCTGTGATACTACGAATTACCTGTTAAAATAACTTAAACACCTGTGATACTACCCAAATTATGTGAAATTGACTTAAATAGCCCTGATTAGAATACCTGCTCGAAGTTAGCACCACGCCCTGTGATACTTTCTGGTTTACCCAAAATATCCATGATGCTAGTTGTATTATCTGTTAAAATTACTAAAATACCTGAATCACCTGCAATTATCTTAAATAGCTGTGATACAAATCGCTGATCGAAATTCTTACGAGTATCTGTGAAACTATGCTGATTACCCCCGAATAATTACGATATTACCTTAACTATCTGTGATATACGACACTATGTTATGACCGACCCCTGGAACCTACCCTCCTGTATTGCTAACTGAATTACTCTAAACATCTATTGTCGTAAACTCTTCATTATATTTTGCTCAAGCGGGGTGGAGCAAGATACCGAAAAACAGGATCAAACACTAATCTACACGAGGTCCGACAGGGGCGAGCTGAAATAAGTTCCCTAATACCTGAAAATACCTAAAAATATATCTAAATCATGATGTGGAAGGATAGAAGTGTCTATTGAAGAAATTACATGCCAGAAGTTTAGATGACTGAATATATTTAGAATAAATACAGATTATCTGTCTTGCTATCGGCGGAGAGGTCCCTATGTTCCAACTGCACTGTTTAGTTACTACATTTTTAAGAGGCTGAGTTAGCATCAGACGCTAGTACTGAAGAACCGGTTTTCCCCCACTATCATGACCTAATTCCGGTCTGTGTTACCAACTCAAACATATTAACACCTCACATGCCACATCTCCCCCTGGCCGCACTAACGACGTCCCCGTCGAAGCAAGAAGGAGTTTTGTTTCTTTACAGAGACATTACAGGAAGAAGACACATATAAATGACATACTTTACAGCATTTTACGAGGGGTATATTTTAAGTAAGGTCCGGTTCGTCTTTGTAAAAACACTACGAGACATATATATTTGTTATTCAATTCTTCATGCATTCAGCTATTTCTCCACATAGTCGCCGTTGTTTTTGCGACATTTGTCGTAACGAGGGACAAATTTTTGTAGTCCCTCGTCATAGAAGTCCGTCGCCTGTGAGGAAAGCCAATTCGTAACAGCTGTTTTCACTTCATCGTCCGTCTGGAAACGCTTGCCGCCGAGGAACCTCTTCAGATGCAGGAAGAGGTGATAGTCACTAGGAGCAAGATCGGGGCTGTAGGGAGGATGATCGATCTGCTGCCAATGAGAGCTTGTGTCTAAACAGCGTTGTGGGGCCTTCCATTATCGTGCAATAGAATCACTCCGGCAGATAGCAGGCCGCGACGTTTATTCTGAATTGCACGGCGAAGTTTCCTCAAAGTTTGACAATACACAGCTGCATTGATTGTTGTCCCCGGATCCATGAACTCCACAAGCAGAATACCACGTCTGTCCCAAAAGACTGTTGCCATAACCTTGCGAGTTGAGAATGATTGCTTGAATTTCACTTTCGTCGGAGATGTCGTGTGTCGCCACTCCATCGACTATTGCTTGGATTCAACGGTCACGTGGGACACCCATGTCTCATCCTCCGTGATGATATGGTCCAACAATGCATCACCTTCCTCGTGGTATCGGGTCAAGAACGTCAGAGCACTGGCACATCTCTTTTCTTTGTGTTCCTGTGTCAGCATCTTCGGAACCCATCGATTGCACAATTTTCTGTAGCCAAGGATTTCTGACATAATTCTGTACAGAACAGACCTTGAAACCTGCGGAAAATGCAACGACAGTGTGGAAAGGTTGAACCGTCGGTTGGCATGGATTTCGGTGTTTACGGCACGCACAAGATCCTCGCTAATGACAGATGGTCGGCCCGAGCGCGGTTCGTAATGCACGTTCTCTCTGCCTGCCTTGAATAACGTCACCTACTTACGGACTTTGGTATCACGCATGGCTTTGGGGCTATAAACTTCACTATCTGGCGATGAATTTCTGCCGCTGTCGTGTTCCTTGCTGTCAAAAATCGAATGACCGATCTGATTTCACACCCGGCGGGTCGCGCGATCGTCGTAAACTTTTCCATCACACAGTACGGTGCACACTCAATGCCTAGCTGACTCCAACTGCTGTGTCACTGTGTACAAGGAATGCCGGGATTGAGTGCGCATGCGAGAAAGTACAGTCTCGTGATTCTTCTGACGATACGGGGCAGCGGACCTTACTTAAAAAATACCCCTCGTATAAAAATAATATTTGGATATTTACAAAAGTAAGACGCAGCCGAATGTCTGTCGAAGAAGAATTTGTAAACTTGAATACCTGTTTAAATTATTAATGAGAAGCTAATACGAACATGATGGAGTCTGGAGTACCACCGACGATATTAATGAAGATGTGTTGTCTAAGTAACTGAAACCCCGCACACGCACATTACACCTTGCTGCCACGATTACACCCGCAATACACTGCTGCAAGTCTCGACGTAACTGTTTGTCGATGGAATTATCATATCACTCACAACGACGAAGTTTCAGCCGCAGAGTTGTTACTGTTGTTGCACGATGCTGTTGATGTGGGGAGCAATCGCTGACTTGGACTGCCCCCAAACAGTGGCTCCTTTTGCCACATGCAGTGTAGGGAACTGGCAGCAGCTCTCCATGATGTGTATATGTGCAGCCTCTGGTATGGTGCTGTACAGCGGGGTCACTCCTCTGGACACTCGAGCTCACGAACCAGCAAAGCACTATAACATGATAATAAACAGGTATAATTTATGCTCCCAAAAGATCATCATAGAGGGAACAAGAAAAGAGTATGTCATTTAAAAGAATATAAACACAAGATGTCACAAATTTTGCAAACATTTACAAACATTCAATTTTGGTACTGAGAAAAGAAAATAAATGCTTACACATTGGTATAAAAACTGAATTTTCCAAAGGGTAACAAGCCAAAATTTTACAATAACTTCTTAAGAATCAAAGTGTGTCAATTATATCCATTGTTTACCCATAATAACATAACACAAATATAGCAAAACATTTGGATCCCAATATTATATCTGACCAGCTGGTACAACTAACAAACAAAACGAATAAGTGCACTTATTCATTCATACATAAATATGAAACAAAATCATTTATACTAACCATGGCCCAAATAATATAACACGCTCACTTAAATAACTACCAAAGCTACTGTAGCCATTGCTACATGCTTAAAAAGAAACACCCCGTTACATACTTTCAAAATCTGCACCTCATTACATGCTTTACTTACAATAACACAAATTCTCATTCTCATAACTATCATATCCTCCTCGTAATGATCATTATCATCATTTCTATCTTCGTCATCCACAGTAATTACTAAGAAAATAAATATCTTCACTTACATGTCTCATTCAACTAGCTGCAAAATCAAATATACCCGACATAGGTATAAACTGAACAAATGACATTAACATTTTAGGAATGACACCAATAACATAGTATTACACTATTGCATCCACATCTACCGAATCAAGATTAAGCTGGAAAATAGATGGTATTAAAACTTGTTGTATAACATGGTACTAACACTTGTTGCATAAACTCAAAAAAATTATTCTCATTCCATTCAATTCATTGCGTTTACTCTCTTTTGTGAACACATCACAGACGCCATACGAGGCACGTTTCAGCAACACAAATAAGCAAAATATTTATCAACTTTCACCACGAATTTCTAGGTACATGTTAGCCCTCCTGAAAAATCAAACATTCACACTTCAAGGGTACATTATAGCTATCCCATCGAAGCTGACGTTAACTCATCACATTTCGCTACAACCATCGCGGTTACTCTTTGGCACACCCACCAAGGCAAATCGTCCATATACTACTCACATAACCTCACACACATACACAAATTTATGCAACAACTTCTGCAAAGAAGGATCACAGCATCCTAATGAAACACAAAATCAAACCAAATGAATGCAACAGAACAAAGCACATCATTATCAAATTAACACTTTCATATATCATTCCTGGAAGTTAAAGGTAATTAAACACACTACACATCAAACCAATTACACTGCAGCATAACGTAACAAACCAAATAATTTGTGATGCACAAAAGCAAAATCCAAAATTTTGGTTACAACCAATGGTGACAAACTTTCAAATTAGCAGAGACATACATAGCACACTTTATTCCTGAAAAGCAAAGCTTAATTAAGCATGGGTCAGTGAAGCAAAAAAAAGTTTAGCATACCTGTCTTCATTATGAAACTTTTCAATTTGTCAAAATATACATACCACACTTTGGCACACACAATGTTCACATACCTACAGGTTGTTTGTTCTTTCTTTTATTTTGTTCTTTTTACCATAAAATTCCTGTGCAACTTTCGAAATTCTGGTAACACATATATAATTGCACACTCGACAACCAATGGAGGTGGATAAGTCCTACTGGTCCATATTGGACGCTCGTTAAACCTATATAGGTGAAGATACCGGCACAGCTGGTGGTAGCTGAAACTTTCACTCAAATTAATCATTTGAAATACTTTCCAAAAAATAATTGCCTAACTAGATAAAACCAAATATGGCAACGGTGAAGCAAAATTATTCGTAGTACTACTACTAAGCGTTCACGGCGAACGTTCGTGTACGATGCTCAAATATGAATTTTGTGTTTTGAATAGATGCACCGCTCTTTTTATACACACACACGCCACGGGATATAAAAAATACGTAAAATATTTTCTTCACATTCTAGAATTGTTAATGAATTGCACGACCACGTAAAGATGACGCAACACCACCTAACACGCGGCAACCACATTATCAAAGTTCAAATATCGCTAAATTTTCCACAATTCACACAAAAACAAGAAATTTAGAAAACAGCACAAACAACTTCTCATACAACCAGAATTTAATAGAACTTCAACAATGGTAAGGCGAAAATGAAGCCAAAAATTACCGACGCTACGCCAACAGCAAGACAATGGAAAAATATTAAAGTGAGCTCAAAACAAAGATATAATACGGCACTTTTAAATAAATACTTTTAAAGGAATTCAGAACATAAAACCACAATTTTCAAACAAAAACCCTTACCATTAAGGCAAAACTAAGGAGTTACATGTTCCAACGAAGACGTGGGGGAGCAAACACGCTACATTTCAAGCTAAAACAGGAAAAAAAAATTGCCAGAAAATATCACATTATTCCCGGCCCTCCACCAATTGTCGTAACCTCTTCATTATACTTAGCTCAAGGGGGGTGGAGCAAGGTACCGAAAAACAGGATCAGACATTAGTGTACACGAGGTCCGACAGGGGCGAGCTGAAATATGTTCCCTAATACCTGAAAATACGTAAAAATATATCTAAATCATGATGTGGAAGGATAGAAGGATCTATGTACTTGAAGAAATTACATGCAAGACGTTTAGATGACTGAATATATTAAGAATAAATACAGATAACCTGTCTTGCTATCGGCGGAGAGGTCCCCATGTTCCAACTGCACTGTTTAGTTACTACATTTTTAAGAGACTGAGTTAGCGTCTACTACTGAAGAACCGGTTTCCCCCATTATCATGACCTAATTCCGGTCTGTGTTATCAACTTAAACATATTAGCACCTCACATGCCACATTATGATACTTGAATTATCCTAAATATCTACGATACTCTCTGAATTACCTGTGAAATACGAAACTATGCTATACCCAAACTCTGGGATCATTCCTCCTGTGATACTAGTTGAAATAGCCTAAATACACACGATATTAGCTGAATTACGTGTGAAATCATACACAGCTATGATAGTGTCGCCCCTGGAATCTAGCCTCCTGTGATACTAGCTGAATTAGCCTAAATATCTATGATACTAACTGAATTACCAGTGAAATCAAATGTAGCTATGATACGGCCTGCCCATGGAATCTAGCCTCCTTTGTTACTAGCTGAGTTACTCTAAGCACCTATGATACTTGAATTAGCCCAAATATCTACGATACTATCTGAATTACCTGTGAGATTATATGGAGCTATACGCACACTAACCCATGTAATCTGTCCTACTCTGTGATACTACCTGAATTACCCTAAATACCTATCTGAATTCCCTGTGAAATCATACGGAGCTATGTTATACCCACTTTCCGGAATCATTCCCACCATGCGATACTAACTGAGTTACTTACCTTTTTTGCGTGAGTGGGTCACCCTTTTTCGCGTGAGTGGGTCACCGTTTTATGTGAGTGGGTCACCTTTTTGCGTGAGTGGATCACCATTTAGTGTGAGTGGGTTACCATTTTGCATGAATGGGTCACCTTTTTGCGTGAGTGGGTTACCTATTTGCGGCAGTGGATTTACTTTTAGCGTTATTGAGTTACCTTTTTGCGTGAGTGGGTTACCGTTTTGCGTGATCGGGTTACGTGTTGAAACTGTCCAGAATTAGCGCTCTAACATTGTCAGTAAACAGCTTTCTGTAATGCTCACGTCTAAAGTCGTTCTCACTCTCCTAAAAAAAGCATATTCTACCCTTCGAGTCCTAACTAGTCTAGCTCTTCCACTCGTATTCCCTATCTCTCCTGTATATAAGCCCATATTTCTGCTCCATCAGTATCTGTCTAGCCTAACATCTCTCCTCCTGTTCCTATACCTCTCATACATACAAACATATACTCTATTCTCAACCTCTGTCTAGTTTAGCATCTTCCCTATCTTTCCCCTATAAACACATACTCTACTCCTCAACATCTGTCTGGCCTAGCATCTCTCCCCGTATCCCTACCTCTCATAAAGCGCATTCCCCTCCTGCCTCCTGTCTAGCTGAGGATCTCTCATTGGTTTCCTGTACCTGTCATATAAACACCTTCTACCTTTAACATCTGTCTATCCTAGCATAGGATCTCTCCGTTTTCTCGTCTCTCCTTATAAACGCATACTCAATCTCCTTAGCATAATACCTCTCCTCCTGTTCCTATACCCCTCATACATATAAACGCATACTCTACTCTAAACCTCTGTCTAGTCTAGCATCTCTCGCCGTTTCCCTTACCTCTTATAAAGCGCATTCCCCTCCTGCCCCCTGTCTAGCTGAGTATCTCTCCTTGGATTCCTATCTAACCTATATAAAACACATTCTACCTTTAACACCTGTCTATCCTAGCATAGGATCTCTCTCCGTTTTCTCGTCTCTCCTTATAAACGTATACTCAACCTCCTTAGCCTAATACCTCTCCTCCTGCTCCTATACCTCTCATACATATAAACGCATACTCTACTCTAAACCTCTGTCTAGCCTAACACCACTCCACTATCTCTTCCATATAAACGCCGTCCCTCGTTCAATCCTGTCTAGCACAGTATCGGTCGTCGTATTCCTTATCTCTCTCATATAAACCCATTTTCCTGCTTGAACCGCCGCATCTAGCCTCGTTTTCCCTATCCTTTCCCATATATGCCCAAAAAGTGGCCTCGATCTCTCTATAATATTCTACTACCGCTGTAGCTGTGCGCATGCGTACAAAACAAACATTTGGGAAGTTTTCAATGTGGATTCAAATTCCAATTTTTTATCGCTTATTTGCATAATTAGAAGTCTTAAACATTATGCAAACTAACACTTATATAAAATGTTACAGTGCAGCGAACCGTATTTCATCGGCTTTTAAGTTTATGCCCATTTTTTGGGAGTTCATACATCATTCTGCAAGGATTCGCGTCCCTGAAATAGGTCGACGGTAACTGTAAGAATTCACATTCTCCTCATATCCACAGTGGTATTCATAAGATGGCAACAACATTCAAGCCACGCAAGCGTTAAGGACACCTCTTATGGCCGTGTGCACCATTCTCGATCTAGATTTTACCGTGGTAAAATATGGGCTTTACCGCGGTAAACGGTCATTTGTGGTGCATCGACGCCAGTAAAAGTTTATCGGTAATTTTACAGCGGTTAAATATGACCGGCCATGAGCGGCGGGTTTTCGTCGATTATCTCCAAGTTTACATATGCTGAAATGTTAAAATGGCGGAACTGTATAGGTTAGAATTCCCAACGAATAGATACACTCCATTTTCGCCAATGAATACATCCTGATATAGTTACTTTAATGTATTTTGTAAGTTTCAATGCTTTAAGGCCTTTTGGTGCGACAGGTGCCTTAAATATCCTCATCCATGACGTAAAGAGGATCCACACAATCCCGGCATTACATAACATAATTATATCAGTTGAAGCATAGTTTCAAGAACAAGGTAGAAATAAGGAGTATAATGCACGGATTTAGTGCAATTAGTACCTTTTTAGGAATATTAAGTACATTAATAGGAATCTGGTACATGAGGACGTCGTGCCGAAATTTACAATCTGAAGTCGTCACCGTGGTGTCGGGGTAGCGTGAGCACCTCCTGTTCAAAACGTTCCGGGTTCACATCTTGTTTGGGAATAAAATTTTTTCCCCTTCTTTTTCTGCCAGTTTTTCAGTAAGTGCATATCGGCTAAGCTAACTGGAATTTAGTCAGCGTGGAAAGAAAGGAAAAATTCTACAATAGTTCTGCATATTTTTCTAATTAATTGTAAGACCAGCTTTTCCAACAAGTCCACCTTAAAGTTATTGCTTATATCTCTGTACTTTTTATTTTTTCTTAAGAATTGATGTTAAATCTAATAACGTAATAGAGAAACTTGGGTCCGCTTTTGCTTTCCTCCATTGCACGCTGAACTGCGTGCATGCGCTTCAGCAAAGAGGTAGAACAGACGACATGATGTACATCCGGGTGCGTTCAGTAGAGTTTACCTGCAATGAACAGTGTGCTCAACCAAGGTGAGCGTCTACCAGTTAACCACGGTCACCTAAACTGCGGTGAACATTGGTGCACCGCTGTGTGATAGTTACCCCGGTCAAATTCTTACCGCGGTAATCTGAAGGTCCCTGAAAGGTTTGTTTAACGAGGATGGTGCACACGGTCATTAAAGTTGATGTTCGGCTTTACCTACCTGTTCATTGTAGCCCACACTCTTCTACCTGTTTCTACGTGAACCTTTCCAAAATATTCAAAATTTTACACCAGCTGAAGGGGATACAGAGCAACATTTATATTTTAGGACTTAATGTGTGGATTTTTCTCATCTTACCATATGCTTCTCTGTGGCCAAAGTCATGTGTTATTTAAAATTGAAACAGTTGAAAACAAGGCTTTAATGTATCAATAATTAAAGAAATTGTATAATTCTTAGTAGTTACTTCGAAATTCGTTTTATCCTTCATCTGAATGCCGAGAGTAATGTTTGTATGCTGAAAGTGTAGAATAGCCAAACGACTTTAATGTTGACAATAAAATCTGTAAATACTTCTTATTTGGGTTACAAAATATTTTTCTTTCCCCAATGCAATTTCAAAAGTCAAATATATACACCGCATATTGGCAAAATAATCAAATTATGACTGCATAATCAACTAAACATATACTAGGTATCACGGATATTGCACCACTGAATATAAACATACATTGCTTCCTCGTAGACAAAGGAATTTAGGGCAAAATAAACTCCAGGCTTGTAACATGTGAAAAACATGCTTATGGAAGACTGAGTTCCAAGATTGAGTATTGATTATTCCCCAAACAGTTACTTAAATGTAGAGGTCTTATATCTTAGTTCCTTATAATATGTAGCAGCATAATTATAATCTTGTTGCTGTACTTAGACACCGTCTGTCTATAGTGTACAGAAAGGATGAAGGTTTGAACCATTCCCATAAAGGCCTGTTCTCAAAGCAAAGAGATGTTGTGCAATACAGAATAACTAGTCGATTTACCTGGCGTTGCTCGGGAGTTTCTCCATGAGCATTTTTTTCAAAACTGTCACTAACTTTCCACAACAAACATAAACTTCTTTTTCACGTCATTTTTTTAGTTTATAGCTCTGAAATGTAGCTTCTTTATTATAAAAGTTTGCGTTTGAATGTAAACGCGAAGTGTTTTAAAAGAAAAGTGTATTTGAAACTTACAATTAATACACAAATGAATAACTAACACAAATAAAAAATAAATAAAACTTTCGAACTACATCACAACAGCAAGTTTAAGGGTGTATCGACTAAGCTTAACTAAATGCTTGCCTATAAATAACATTTCTAGGATGCTCCATGCGGTTCTAGAGTGATCCAGAACGTTTTAAAAGCGTCATCATTTTCTGGTATGTGACAGACCATTCTAGAGTATAAGAATACTCCCCTAGAGCCATTTAACCTTGAGAAGCAGATTAAATTTCAGCCAAGATTGTATTTGGCGTTCCTAACATCCATAGATTTCATACCAAATCTTGCTTCTTTCGTAACGTTTAAGGTTCTGGCCCCCTAACTAAATCCCCTAGTTGATGTGCTAGGAATTTCTAATCCTTAGGGTATTTTTAATGGGTTTCAAGAAATACTGTGTCCTACGTTTGGTTGAAATCGATATCATAGTTTAGGAGGAAATATATTTTCCTGTTGCTTCTCTTTTAAGGTTCCACGCCCCTGTTTGTCTTTTGGCGAGGACACTGTGAATGTCTAACACCCAGAGTATTATTGCTCAATAGTAAGTAATAAGTGTATTAATTTAATCGGTCAATTGGTTTGGGACAATGTGTAGAACACGCACACACATATTATATATGTATAAAGTCGTACACACATATATTGTTAATATGAAGATCAGACCTAAGAGGACCTCCCAGAAATAGGTGTTGGTTATGCCAATATTCCTGCATTCTTTTACTTATATGATTCGTCTGTTATACCGCTAGAAGAATGGCATGTGACAATGTTTACATAGGAGAACGCATGCCTTCCTTGTTCAGGGCAGTCAAAATGAAGTTAGAATATCTATGATTCAGTTCTAGTGTGTCTGCGTTTCTTGTCAAACAGAAGAAAGATAGTTATGTGTGCTGGAGTAGTTGGTAGTAGAAATGTAATATGCACCTTTTTATTTTGAAAGGAATGCATTATAATGTTTCTTACTTTCTCTACTATGTACTTACAGTAAGCGGAGGAAGTATTGCATCCCACCCAAAAATTTCATGTCGAGAGTTCACCAAAAATACACGTTTTGAGGCCCCTCAAAGAACATTTTTAGGAAAATGACCGTGTGTGTGACTGTGAACAGCATAACTCAAAAACGGGAAGTTCGATAGACACAAAACTTGGTATTTTAGTTCAATATCTTCCAAACATGCGACACCAAGATTTTCAATAAAATCCCCCACCATGAAAGACTGCCCTTTACATGGAAGGTTATTCGATTTATTTTTATCTTTTCAAACATGGCTCTAAGGGTTTTTATTAAAACACCATACGTTTGAGATATTTAAATGAGAACTAAAATGCACATCTTAAATTTTCTGAGAATAGTCTCTTCATTCTGAATGACTTTTGTATAACTTGTAAACCGTAAGAGAAAGAATCTTAGTACACAAATAAATGTAGATTTCGTTAAAGCACACAACGTATGTGAACTAAGATTTATAGAGTAGTTAACTGCTTCCGAGATATTGCTTGTTATTTGGTTTAAAGTTTCAAACCCCTATTCTTTTCTCAACCAGTAAGTCGCTATTCATTTTTTCTCGTGGTCTACAAAGAGTAGATGGAATTCCAAAGCCATCACATAGGGACACGCTTTTTAAAAATCTGACTAATGCTTTACTTGCTGTATTCTGCAACTAAATAAAATGTGTAAAAGTGTAATGAAAGCTTATCTGGATTAACAAGAAGTAGATAAAAGAATCACTTTTGTAAGAATAGTTCGTAAAGGAGTGAATAGAGAGAATCATGTCAGTGCAACACTTCCGATCTCTTTCTTTCTTTCTTTTCGCAAACGAAAGAGCACACTGCCGGGTCTTTTTAGCTAGAATATGGAAGAGCCTAATCTTGTTTAAATAATCGATCTCTTGTAGGGTGTATCAGATTTTCTGTTCCATTTACATGCCGCCTTTAACATCTAGGGCCATATCGTCAGCAATTGCTCCTCAGCAATGATTTTCACTCGTTTTACAGGTGGGTAGTATTACTTTGGGTAATTACATTAAATTCACACACATTCATACTTCTAGACTCTAGAGAGGATGGGGAATAATCCGGGCTGAAGTAAAATTCCTACCCTCCAGCCAGGAATTTAAGCCGGGGAATTTGAAGGCTGGCGTGCTAACCACTACAGAGGCAGTCTGGATTCATCTTGTTACTCTTTAAGTTTGGGTTTCGCTACAGGATATCCACTTGCTTCAGGGTTACACACGGCAGCAGAATCTTGTGTGACACGTGGCGGTTTGCAAACTATATTAAACAGCTACAGTGCCTAAAACCCTTAGGAAAATCCTGTGAAGTATGCACGTAATTTAAGGAAGCATATGGGATTTTCACCAGTAACGGAAAGTGATTGTGATACATTGAGCAATGGATCCATTTAAAAATGGTTGTATTCTACTAAGTCTTAATTGCCTTAATAGAACTAGAGTTGAACATGTGACAAAGTACTGCTTCCAAATTCTTTATATGCTAGGGAGTTTTCAGTTTGTAATGTTTTCGAGTGGTGTTAAGTATTCAGTACTAAGCAGATACTTCGCGACACTCAGTGCATGCTAAGTTAGGCCTGCGTGGCATTACATTTAGCTTAAAAATTTCCTTCTAGTAAATTATACTTTAATCGTTTTTGGGTCTTTGTTTTGTGATAGGGATGAATAAAGGCAAACTACTTAGTTTGAGTTTACGGTTATTACAATGGACATTTCAGCCGTATAAACATTTTTAAGTTCAGCTTTGACATTTTAAAACATAATGCTTTATTCCTCTGCTGGTCTATATACATTGAGGGTAGTGTCATTTGTTTCTATTCGCGATTTTTCAGGAGTGACACAGTAATTCAATTTGATTGTGCTGGGGCTGATGAGCAGAGAATGAATCCTTGACCCCTGATTTGTTTTTAATCTGTGTTTCTTAATCGACAATTTCACATCGGTAAATTCACTTCATTTATTTGTGGTTGCGTTTATCAGTTAATAATAGTGTTTAATGTCAATGGACCAATAGTCGTTGTCCATCTAAGGGTATATTCTAGGACCTGATCATATATATAATTATATATATATATAATCATATATATATTATATAAGGGATATATTTAGTGGGCGCCGATGGGATCCTAACCCCGAAATTTCTTCTTTCTAGTAAAACAGCAATGAAAATCATTTGATAAGGAAACGCAATCATTTTAGTTTAAACCAGCCCCAGAAGGAAGTATTTCTACAGAAAGGAAAATCTTTATTTTTCATAGAAAATTTTTCTTAAGACAATCTGACAACATGGAAGCTCCATGACTTATTTAGGCATGACTTATTTAGTTGTCTTATGTTCTTTTTAAGATATTCACAATTTGGCATTTTCCACTGTTTCTGCAGAAACAACTTTTTCCATAGTAAGACAATTAAAGATATACTTGATAATCACAACACCTGAATCAGGATTAAATGGAGTTTTCTTGCAGTCAGTTCACCATGATATTCATGTTTCTGACAATGACGTTTTAGATAAATTTGCTTAGTGTTTCAAGAAGACTGTATTTTGTATTACGGACATGTTTTTGCTTTCAAATTTTTTCTAAATTTTAAATTGTAAAACGTGATAACACTTGTGAAAATGTTGAAAATCTATTTTGTAGCAATCAGTATTTACATGCCAAACAGAAAATTATAATTTCTGTTCAGAGCCCAAACAGTGCTTACTTGTTTGAAAAAATATCTCTTGACAATTGCAGTATATATCAGTGTGTTATAACTATGATTAATTTTAAAGTGTTCCAAAGTTTTAATTCTATACAGGTTAGTCTCCTTATTCCTCCAAACTAAAATTCTATATCCGCCCCTGCCTTTGCGTCAAACATATATTAAGAACCAGTTTGGCACACGTGCAATCACAATATTATAAATGTCCATATGGAGGAAGTTGTGTCACTCATGCTCATAATGGGGCATGGACCATCGGGCGTATCCCATTCTAGCATGAACATTATCGCGATGAACCATCGTGATGCAGATAGAGAGGGAGGGGCAGGCGCATTCCACGGCACCAAGGTTAGCTCCACCGTCAACTTGATAACCTGCATCACAACACACGTAGGTTATAATGGTTGGCATATACTAGAACTCTGGTACAATTTGTGCCTTCATGGCTGGAGTATGTAATAAACTGCAACAGGTTATCTGGTGCACATCTTTGGTTTTCTCGACTTTCTAAAAAGTCTTACAACTAATATTCAAGGGGAAATCAACTTAAAGTCGGAATTTAATTTTTTTTAATTTATTAACAATACCTATACTAATATTAAACGAAGCACGAAAATCTCAAAAACTACTCAACCTATTTTGGCAATTCTTTCACAATTGAGCAGATCTCTTCCTTCTGACGGACATGGGCTACTAAACACAAAGTTCAATTCATAAATTACTAAACTCTAAAACGCATTTACAAAGCTTTCGTTGAGAATCCCATTGAAAAGAAAATAGTTGCTGTACTCCACGGAGAATGTTTGTAAAAACAAAAGCCGGTTACATTATTTTCTTCCAAGCAATATACACAGATGGCCATGATGTAACACTTAAGTAGACAGAAGACAGCGATTTATAACGTTACGAATTGTATATTATATTTGTTCATTAATTTCCATTTATCAAATTCTACAGATGTGTGTGAAACGTAACAGTGTCAAAATCTCCGAATAACCTGCATTCTAATTTTATAGATGAATGCACGGAAGTTTCTGGATGGTAAAACCTTCTAATAACCTCATATAAGAAAGTTTTGCTTTATTTCCTTTGTACAATTTTCCTGCACATTTACATTGGGTATATAAAGTCTTATATTACTGATATTTTACGTGGGTACTGATAACTTTTCAACCAACTGAAATTTTACTATTCAGCTGAAAAATAAGGGGAAATTTGTACATCTTTTATTCGTATTCCTGGGGAAAAATCACATTCCTATTCAATGGTTAGTCTGGAAAGGTTTGCTTAAAGGTAGAGGGGTGGCTATTGCCAGGGGAGCAAGTGTCACAACAGTTATGGATTAATGTTCCAGACAAGGGATGAGAAAGGCCGGGTTTCTCATCTTTTACGTAAATGAGTGCGTACAATCAGATTTCTATTGCCCTTATCCTTATGCCGTATCATAGGCTGTGAAGTGCTCTTCATTCGCTATGGATGTCTAATGACCTAATAAAAAGAGGTAGTGCTACAGTCTTGTAAGACCTGCTTCAAAAACAATTCTATTCTTTTTCTTTTCAGATTCTTCAAACAAAAGCATGGAACACACATATATTCTAATGAATTTCTAAATGGTCTCATCATTATTATTGTACCTACTTCTTATGCTTGCATAGCAGTTATACCCATGTTTAAGCCAATTTATAACTTTCTGTGCACTAATTTTAATAAGTTTAACAAGTTTCCCTATTAGGTCATTTTTGTAATTACGCCACTTTTAAACATTTTTGAGTTGTTTTATAGGTCATTTTCAAGAATTTTTAGGTCATCAAAGATCGGGTCCTCATCATTACATTTATCCTTATTTACAGTTTCAGTATCTCGTCTCTCAAATTCTCTAGCTGTTGAACTGAGGTATTGCCATACATTTTCAAATATAAAATTAATTTAGAAAAGTATATTTTAACGAATGGAATTTAAGTGTAACTTTATCAGCGTATATGTATATTCCTTTATAAGCCATGTAAATAGTCTCTTCTCCTCCCCTCTATCTATCACTGTATTTTAGGTAGCCATTTTGTTCTAATACTGACAAGGGATTTGTAATGTGCTATCATACTATCTGTACAATGCTGTTATTTTCAACCATCACTTGGTCTTATTGTGCTATTTTTTAGGAATGTTGCACCTTTTAAATTCATTATTTTTCTTGATATTTTCTGTTGTATTATTGTATTTGTCACTTCATTCTCTTTGTACTATGTATTTGTCTGGTGGTGTGGAAGAGAGGAACTGATAGCCTTAGCTCCACCAGAATAAACTAATAAATAAATAACAAATTTGGCGACACAGCGTTAAAGGTAGGCATACCTTTACAGGCACGTTAATTAAACATACAGGGGAAGAAATATGGGTATGCCAACAGTAAAACTGCAAAAATATTAGAACTCAGAATATTTTTCTTAAATTGCATTTGCTTTGGACAGTTACACTTCGTTTTATAGCTTTATGGTATCCCATAAAATACTCTTACCTAAGCCCATCTTCAGTAGTTAAAATTAATTTTATTCTCAAAGATTTGTATATCTTACTTTAATTTGCCTTGGAATTAATGATGCTGTCATCGGAAGTCGTATTAATCCATTTACATGCTGAGAGAGTATGTGGCAAGGAGGTGATGTGCGCCAATTTGGCGATGCGGGATTTGTAGGAATGGTGTTCGATGCTAGCTCAGGTTCTTGCATGAATCTTGGATATCTAGGTTGTGGTGCATAAAAAATAGTTCGTCTTTCTACCCGTTTATTTTCCATCAACTTTTAATCTGATTCCTAATGGAGTCTCGCCAAACACACACATTTCTTTGGGTGCCGCATTTACAGCTATAATTCCAACTACCGCGCCTATCTGCCGACACATTTCTATCAATTTGCTTTGAACTTCACCCAGATTTGTTTTTTAGAACGACCTCCAAGGGAATACCAGGAGCAAGTGATTTTCAAAACTCTTCTGTTTCTTTATTTCGAATTTTTCTAACCCCCCATTTTGCTATCACCTGATTTCTACCTTCTTTCTTATTTATTGTCTACTTTAAGTTTCCACATGGCTAGTATGCCTGCGGCTATCAGAGCACTCACCTTCGTTTTTACGCATCTGTTTTTCAGACGACCTAATGGTACATGAACAAAAGCGTCCTCTGCCCTTACTTGGCTACAATGGGGAAAAAACCAACCCCGTATCCTGCCTGCTGCTTTCACTGCCTCTCCAATCCAAATTCATATTTATAAGTAATATTCAATTTCCAGTCTTTTTAATATTATGCCTACTGTTACCAATATTTACTTTCACATTATTGTGGCTATCATTTTATATTTCTACCTGCGCAGAACTCTCAATATGTCCCACTCGTAGTATGACGACTATAGCTTTAGTGTTACTTGGTATTCTGTCAGTGCCCCATCTGATGTTTGCTATTATTTGTTTCTCTAACTATCGCATACGTGTGTATGTGGTCGGCCCTACAAGTTTAAAGTATTTATACACCTTTTAAAATACATTTCAATACACTCATACCTGAATGCAGACCATTTATACTTGACATAATAGATGCTTCACCGTTTTATACATACAAATATTACATTTTAAATAAATAATTTATTCTGCTGTACTTAATACTAGTTTATATATGTATATATATGTATATAAATTTTTGGCACTATGACCATTTTGTTTTCTCTTTGGTTCTCGTGATTGTTTTGTACACAGTCATTTCACTGTTTCCAAGGATAACATTCGTGCCTGGTTTTATGCGCTATTAGCTTACATTTTGCACTGAATCACTTTCACATGCCACACGTTTTATTTTCACAATTAATTACACTTTGGCATTGCTTGCAATGACTTATTCTAACATATCATATATTTAAATATTTTCCCTTTTTTAAATAACAATAATGTGTAATTTTATGAACTGATCTGTATACAAACTTATTTACTATCTATTTACAGTACAATCATTGTTTATTTAATTGTTTAGCGCAATGCTAATTTTTCGATATTTCTGTTTTCTTTTTTGCCAATTCAATTTTCTTCCATTTTGACACATGGGAAATTACTTTACAGAGATTTATCTGTGACACATTCTGTCATCAATATCAATCCATATTTCTACTTTTTTAATTCTTTAAAGGGTTTCATTAACGCGATGTTGTACCTGCCCATAATTTCATTTCATTTTATACACTTTATTTCAAAAGCACTTATGCCTTTCCGGTTCCACTTCCCGGATATCGCACTCATAGCCATAAATATTAAAGACCCTGTTCTCTTGGAAAATACACGACAATGTCTAACAAAAACATTATACAGTTGTTCCTTCTGCTCATTGTTTAACAGTTGTGAGCCATTCATATTGCCTCATATCTTTTCCATTCGGGTAGTGCATTAACCCGGTTTCTCTGCATGCCATCTTCATCTGCCCGCGCTAAAGGTCGCAATTCCTGTCCTATTGTTAAACTATAATATTTAAGGACATTATAATATCCGTCTTCCCCGGTCTCACACCCAATGCTTTTAATTTTATTTGTACACCAGATTCCCCTTTAAACAATTATCATTATCTTCTACTCTAAAATTTACTGTTTCATTCTGTTCGTTTAGTTTCATATATTCTGCAAAGAACATCTTCTAACTCCCTTTCTCCCGGTGTTAACCTGTATTCTTAATTTGTTTCTACCTGCACGAAAAGTTTGGTTACCTCTCGGCCAATTGTATTCAGCACTAATTGCTCCAGTTGATAATGTATTCTCAGCCTCATTTCTATCAGAAAATCAATATCCAAGTAATATTTCGACTACCAAATGTGGTATAATCAGAAAAATGCATTCAATTTCCTCATTGCCTATATTTAAATTTAGCATCACCTGCTACCTTATTCGTTGCTTATTTGACCGTCCAGTCGCCAATATGCATAAAATGTCTTTAACTGGTAGCGTTTGCAACGTCAATCCTCTAGCTATTAAATGATTAAACATTTCCGAGCTAATTACGAGACACGGAAGCACCACTGTCAATCGTCGCAAAATACGTTTCTCCATCTACGATTACCCTTACTCTTGGCGCGTCGACTATTTCATATCGTGCGATAGTTTCTGACTTGCTCTGCGTGCCTAATCGCAATTCTTGTTCACCCTCACTGCCTAAACCGATGATTTTACTCATTTTCACGCCCCCCTTTCTTTTTACTGAGTTACTTGCATCCGCTGTTCCCGTGGCTGTACTCGGAAGCTTAGTACGGCCTAATGCGAGTTTTCCATCGGACTTTGGCCTGATTGCCCAGAGTTAGTTTCCTGTTGATTTGGCCACTCCTCCACATGAGTACTCTCGTTGGGTGACTGACTTCTTCATCGGGGTGAATTACGCCCTATACTTGTATTACTATGCCCATTATGTCTCGGTGGCCGTTTGTATAATGTCTTTTGTTGTCATTTGCCCATCTATTTCTCCGAGATCGATGTCCTCCCCTAGTATATTCGAATGCCATGTAAGGGATCTGTGAATTTTGCCTGTTTTGCAGATTTCGGTAATTTCTCTCATAGTTTCACCCAGATTGCCAATTTCTCCCATAATTTAATCTATTGTTTACTCCTGGAGCATTTTCTAGGTACCTCTCGAGGGTTTGGTAAATGTCGCTAGTAGTATAGATTTGGGGCCTGAAAAACAACTTAATATGCAGCAATGTGTATTCATATGCAAATGAGGTCCACCATCCCCTCCCCCAGCTCCATGGTACTTTCTGTTGCAGCTGAGGGTCATAAATCTTGTTGAGCATAATGAAAGCTTGACAGGTAAGCAATTAAGGCTGTCAAACACCTGTCAAAATGAACAATAGAATAATAAATTACGCTTCTGTAACAAAGGCGGAGACGTTATTCCACCCACTACATATCCGGACACGTGCACTTCTGCAACTGCAGCAACTCAACCCCAGTCTCATTGTTTAACGACCACGAACAAAAGAACGAAATGTTAACCATCACCTTTCAAAATGAACAATAGAGTATGCTGGACAAAGGCTCAGACGCTGTTGTCCCAGCTCTAGTGAATTCCCAGTGTGTACTCTTAGGAATTCCACCTGCAAGCTCGCAGTCGCATTGTTTGACAAACACGTGCAAAAGAACAATAGAAAGGCTTGACCCGAGATAACAAAGGGACAGATGCTATTGTATCCCTTTCTATTGTCCAGAGCAAGGCTTCTTTAGAAAGACCACCCGTGTAGCACACCGCTTCCACAGCCGTATAACAACAGAACAAAGCTTGCCCTTCAACTGTCGAAATGAACAAAGACTATGATAAATATGTTTGTAACAAAGGAGAGCCTGAAGCCTGCTAAGGAAGGAACAGATTCTGTTGTATCCCTTTCCATTGTCCGGACACGTGCATGTTAGGTGTATATAACAAAAGAAACTCGTGGAGGCTTTATACTTGCCCTGTCTTTATTTGTCCGTGAGAAAGACAGAGATGTCACTTTACCTGCTAGACCACAAAAATTCTACCACCGTTCGAGCACGCCATCATGGCGTTGGCTTTTCCCCAAAGCCAGTTCTCTCCGAGAGTCTTCACGAAGTCCTACGGATATAACCGAACATAGTTATACAAGCTCTCTGTTTACGCTTCTATCGCCTCTTTCAAAACGCGATATCAAAAATGTATTTAACATATTTCATTACATACATTAAACCCATGTGTGTACTTAGAAATCTATAGATCGGTGTTCGACTCTTACTGCAATCAAAAAGTTTAATGTTTTAATTGCTAATGAGAAATTGATGCCTTGATAATATTATATCATTACCCAAATAATGAAAGGGTGTTCAGAGCTCCCAGTTCGTATCTTACCCAGCGAAACCCTGATGCGTAATAAATATTAAACTATGACAGCATGTGCAGGCAGATTAAAATGTATTTAACAAATATAATTTAAATTTTATTATATCATTTCGATGATTTAATGAGTGGTATTCTTAGGTGCCCAGAGGTCCTAGTTCGAATCTTACCCGGAAAATCTAATACTTAATAAATATTAAATTATTGAAGCATGTACGAACAGATTAAAGTGTATTTAACAAATGTAATTATTTATATATTCCGATGACTAGACACGATTCTTTATTTTCTTCCTTCTTCTCTCTTTTTCTTCCGTTTCCCTCTTTCTATCCATCTCTTTCTTTCTCCTCGACTTGCACACATCCAAGCGTTCACATATACACGAGCACGCGCACATACATCAACAAACATACCCCAGTGCACGCATACACCCACATGAACATACACACACATACGCACACACATATATATACCTGTACACTTACACACACCCACACGCACACACATACACACTCATGCACACACGCATACACACTCATGCACACACACACACATACACCACCACACATACACCACCACACATACACCACCACACACAGGCACACATACACACATGCAAGCACAACCACACACGCGTGCACATATAAACGCACGCACACGAAAACACCCTGAATAAAAACAGATAAAACGATGCAATAAAACTAATTATAACCTTGGAATGTGACGCGTCATTTACGAGTTGTTCCAAACTGCCGAGGAAGCATGGGTTCGAATGCTAGGAGTGATTACTAATTCATCTTCTAATAACTCCAAAACTAATCAACAAAAAGACGCCAAATAATGTTTATTACTTTTATGTCAGAAGGTGGTTTCTTGAGAATGTATAGTTGGATGCCTGGCGGCCTGGGTTCGATCCTTAACTTTTAAATCTCAATTAACTCAGAAACTAAGAGAGATAGCGGGGTGGACCAAAGCATGACTGATAGCTCCTATGATGTGTAATTATCGCTGTATATAATTTCTAATCAGTTGTCTTCGGTTTGAATCCCGATCTTTCAATGACTTCCTTAATTTTCCTCTATACTCTAGAATATATCACTTAGATTGATGCTGTAACTGCATACAGGTCTTTTAAACATGCTAATCTAATATTTCAAATACTTTAGTTTCTGGTGTTCTGAGTTCAAATACTGATTAAATGAAATTTATATATAGATCTAATTACTCCAGAAATAATTAAGATAAAACACCAAAGAAACCTTTTTTCAGTTATGCCATTAGGTATCTTCTTGAGAATGTATAACGGGGTACCACGCGTCATGGGTTCGATCCTTAATTTTAAAATATCTATTATCTCAGAAATTAGCAGGGATAGAGGTGCGCACGAAAGCATGATTCTTAGTTCCTATCATGGATAATAATTACAGCATACAAATGATAGTTAGTAGTCCTTAGTTCGAATCCCGATCTTTCGATGCCTTCTTTAATTTCCCTCTATACTCTAGAATATATCACTTAAGTTAATGGCATAAATGCGTACAGCTCTTTTAAGCATGCCAAACTAATACCATAAATAATTTTGTTTCTGGTGTTCTGGGTTCGAATACTGATTAAATTAAATTTACATACAAATTAAATAGCTCATAACATAATTTAGATAAACACATCAAATAAAAAGTAAACGGAGTAATAACTCCCGAAATATCGTTATCGCGACAAAAATTACTTTAAAACACTCAGTTCGAATCCCGAAGTGGTGATTTCATATATCTTGAAGCTTATGAATCATACCAGCTTTGAGTAAAAATTATATGGTGGATGATGATGTACACGAGCTAAATTACTAAAAATACATTTATTAAATCATAACCATGTTCGATTCTAGAAGCTTAAAATCTGTGTATCTTTGGAAAAATTACTTTGGTTGTGATTGTAGTGAAATGTAACGGTTTTCTGCGATAACCGAGTACTAAGCGTACAGGAATGCCATATTGTATACTGATTCTTTGGAGAATAAGGGGAAGTTGGAAAGTAAGTACTGATATGTGAATGAAAACATGAAATAATGCAGTATATGCATGCGTTTAGCTAAACAAGGGAGAAAATCTTCTAAGCTACCTATTAAGTGTATATTTCTAAAGTATTGCGATAATATAGTTGGAGTTAACCTTGGTGCATTGGGTTGCGGTGGTAGTTGTGCTAGCTTTTGAACGGAAACATATGAAGGAATGAGAGTAAGAGAATGCTTCTCTTGTTGGTGTGACTCCATAATATAAATTACCTTTTTTATTAGCAGATAGACTCAACAATATGGCTGAAGAGCGCAGTTTCCTGTCGACTCGGTGAGTTGAAGATCTCGAAATAGGTCTTAAATATGAGATAAAGTTCTTAAATATGAGATAAAGTTTTTAAAGAGAGCTCAAACAAGATACGGTGCCAGGATCATATCTTCGCTGGAGAATTGTCAAGTGCTCTTGCCTGATCGCTATAATTCGTTAACCGATCAAGGGCTTGCAGTAATACCTGGAAAATTACAACTAGAATATAACGGTGTGGCAGAGATGGGGAAATTTAAGACATAAAACATGTAAATTGTCTTTTATACCTACAGAAAAGGTACGTAGAAATGTCAAACTTAAGTATTGAATTTTCTCCTATTTTACCATGAAAAAACTTCGTAAATAGAACAGCTGACTCATTGATATCACATATAAAGGTACAAATGATGCATGATATAGAATTTTATAAAAATTCACAAAATCACAAAATCATGTTTTGAATGCAGATATATCTATCGCATTGAAATAACGCCTAATATCCTAATGTTTATACAAACCTTTTATGTTTCATTTTACGTGTATCATAACAAAAAATGTAGTTCTTCCAGGTTACCTTAACTTACAAAAGCATGCTTTCTAAGACTTTCATTGTGTAATGTTTCACACGGAATACGGGAAGAATAAGAACAGATTGCAATTCAGGAAAGCCTACCAACGCTCTTGGAAGTTAGAGTAAACAGCGTCGTCACCTCCAAGAAACATTTGGACAAGAAGCGGGTGCTGAGACATCTACATCACCGAAACACGTTAAGACAGGATTCTTGTATAACACTCCAGGATATACAATGAAAAACACGGACAATTTTGTATACAAACCAATGCATAGCCGAAAGTTAGCTCGAGTGAGTCTCCCTGTATTCGGTGAAAATAGGAATTGTGAGCAGTAATTTAGATGATTGTAAGGATACCTTTAAATAATAAAGAAATCTGCATAATCTATCCAATACAAGTGAATCGTCATATACAGAAACGATGAGTTGGAGGAGGACAGTGATGGAAATGCACGATAAATAAGAAAGAATGAAGGTATGCTTTTACATTATGTTTTTATTCATTAAAAATCTTTACATTCCTGATTAAAAATAAATCCTTACAGTGATTAGTTTAAAATATAAGCTGCATAACATGAGACAAAGGCTTGCATGTAAATACTTTATCATGAATTATTAAACAATACAAGGAGGTCTGTACAGAGATATTTACACTAGCTTCAATTTCTATGCTGATGTTGACACAGCAACTTACAACTTCCTCTGGTTGATGAGAGCAATCTATAGCAAATATAGGAGCAAATTTAAGTAATCTTTTCTCTTCAATAAGGGATGATTCTTGTTTTCATAATAAGAGCTTGAGTACATATCATGCAATGATTTAAATCTCGAGTTTCCAAAGTCAAAGCTCCTATCGCAATAGGAATAACATTCGCTATTAAGATAAAGTCTCAAATTAGCTAGCTACAATGATCAAAAGGGAATAGTCTTTAGTTGCATTACTCGATCTTAAAGTCAGAGCACCAAAATTGACAAATCTCAACTTCTCCATTTTTAGATACGGTGGCGACATTCCAGGTGAATTCTTGCGGTACACCTGGTTCAGTATGCTGATCCATGGTCCTAAATGGGTGAAACAGAGTCTTATCCAGCTTGACAGTCTTGAGGATCTCAGCATCAGAAAGTCGAAACTCAGGCCCTCTCCACTCGATTAGTACAGGTTTAACAACAGCATTCTCTTCACCCTGAGGCAGTATAATACAGTTTATAGAGCCCTTGGATGTAATGAGCACCCACCAACCCCGACTGTCTATTGTGTATATGCTTTGCAGCAGTAGCTGCTCCGTTAGATTTAGTAATATTTCCATTGATGTATAAATAATTTCAACTAGGTAAAGTATATAAATGATCAGCTTAACAAGGGATTCTAATCTCGTCGTTAGCGTCCAGAACTGATGTATTATACGAAAAAAACACATGTTCCTCTTCTTTAGCAACCTCGTCGTCGAATCTCGCCGTCCCGGTAACACTGGTGATATCCATGATATTAGGACTCTAAAGCCCAATGCCTGAAGACACTTTTGATTATATGACGCTAACAAACTAGTTGTCAATGGAAAGGAATGGAGTGGGTGTCGAAATCTTCTCTCCTGGGGACTGAAGGCGCTCTAGTCCCTTGACTTCTGCAGTTCCTGACACGTAGTTAAGCTTTTATTGTTTTATCTATCCTGTTTTAGTCTGCTGGTTTTTATACTTTGATATGTTGGTTTTTATTGTTTGAGACTAAGCGGGTTTCGGTCCCGTGTTATAGTTTTTGGCTTTTATCTTTTTTTACTTTGTAAGGGCGCTGATGACCTTAGCTGTTTAGCGCCCTTAACCCTAATTCATCATCATGTCTCTTTCACGATCAAATTTGTGATAGACGCTGGTAATATAAGTATTTGAGCCTTGAAAAATCAAATCAATTATATCTTCGTAACAAAAAGCTTCCGATAATCCATTTCCGTTTTCGCATTTTTGGCAGCTCCTACTACATCAGGACGTTTGGTCAAAACATTTTAAGGGCTTGCCTGTGTTATCTTCCCGTGTGTTATTATTCATGTTTTGCATCTCTTCCTGTAAAAAGTAGCACAATGAATTGTCGGTTATTATTATTATTTTTATTATTATTACTACGATAAGCATAATGATGTTATCTATAAAATACATGTTGTCACACAAGCTGCTTTCATCGTCTTCTTCTTCATCTTCATGATCAGTTTCTGAATATAGAGATCTCGTTTCGACTTTATCTTCAGAATCAGAAGCATCTAATTCATATAAGTTGTCACCAGGGCAAGGCATCATCATCGCAATGTAGGCGATGTATTTATTCTAAATCATTCGGATATTGTAGACCGTACCTTTTACTCGTGTTCATGACGAAGCAGTACAGGTCCTTGCAATGGCAAAGCAATATTGTACAGCTAATGAGGAATAAATCTGTCAGCAATATATAACGAGAGCAAGAGCGCGGGATGTGGTTGACCTGTGCAACACGTAAATGCTGATTAGTCATTCTTCCAGCCAAACAAATAAACAGATAAGGTTGTAGCTTCAGTAAACAATCGAGTAAGGTGTAATTTTAGAAGTCCTAGTCAGGCAATTGCAAGGTGCGTTCGTTCGAAAATTATAACATTTAAATAATGCCAGGGGTCTCTCAGGCCTCTGGCGACCAACGGAGGGTTAACGAGATCGATGGCATATACAAATACGATAAGGCTCTGAAACGTACAGATGAATAGCAGAAGGAATTCGAGTCTTCTACAGAGTGCCACGTATGTGTTAATGCATTTACAGAAGAGAACTACAAAGTGCGCGACCACGATCATATCAGCGGCGAATACCTAGGAAGTTAAATAACAAGTCTAATTTAGCCTACAAAACACCTGGATATATTGCTGTCTTCCATCACAGCCTGAGTGGACATTATTCACATTTCATCTTTAAGGAGCAGGACCGTAAATGCGAGAGTGTAGAGGTAATTCTGAACTCTGAAGTAAGCTACATCTCGTTCTCTAAGTATGTTGGGAATAATAAATCTCCGGTTTGTGGATACTTATCGTTTCCTGATTAGCATACCCCGAAACAGAGAAGTACTATTGACGTGAAAAGTCGAGTTTGATGACTCGTCAGGGCTTACCTGCATGTGATTGCATCACTTCATGGGATGTCTTGAATGACAAACATTTGCCTTCAAGGGAAGCATTCTACAACAAATTGAAGGCAGAAGAATTTATGAAGATGACCCCGATCATGCCAAGAACGTGTGGGAGCAGTTTATTATAAATAATTTAGGTGAGTACGGCAAACTTTACTTAACTGCAAATATTCTTCTCTTGGCTAATATCTTTTTGACATACAGAGCGCAGACCATTAAAACACACAAAGTTAATTCAGCTCATTACTTTACCTCCAGGAATTACATGTTAGGCCATACTTCTATATACTGAAATTGAGTTCGAATCGCTACAGCATTACGATCAGCTTCTCATAGTAGTATCTGATATAAGAAGTGGTTTGTGCCAAGTTTCCCTCCGGTGTACAGAGGCTACTAACGCCTACAAGGAGAAGCTCGATCTTTAGAAACCATCTCAATTTCTCCCATACGAAGACACCAATAACCAATATGGATGGGCAATCTGCCACGCCATTCGTTGTTGAAGTTTTCAGCGGGTTTCCTCTGAAGATATGAACTTAATCAGTTTGAAGATGACCTCATGGATATATTTTAGAAGATGATATCGAATACCCTGATGAGCTCAATGACCTGCATAATGTTATACCATACCTATTCAACTGTATGAATCCAAAGAATTCTTCTGCAAAAAAGCGAATTCCTCACCTTGGACTCTGACGAAAGTACGTTGTCCACTATAGGACCTTGAAACAGACTCTCTCCCATGGAAAACAACTAACGAGAATTCATCGTACGCTGCGATTTCGACATTCGCGATGGTTAAAACCTAACGTCGAATTTAATAACAAGCTACGGCAAGGTGCTAGAAACGATTTTGAGGAGGCTCTCTACAATCTGTTTAACAATGCTATGTTCGGGAAAGCAATGGAGAACACCCGGAATCGCATGGATATACAGATTGTGAGAGCTCGAAAAAGGTTGGAAAATCCTATAGCAAGAGCTACATTCATTAATAGAACTATATATTGAGATAACGTGGCTTTTTACATACGGCTTCACGGCAGATTGTTTAAAAAACATATATATGTGTGTGTGTGCATGCGTATGCTAGAAATTTCAAAAACCATCATTTACTCGTATCAAGACGACGTTCTACTGTCATATTATGAAGTTAACAACGTCAAACTCCTGTATATGGATACTGACTACAAGCGGCTACAACAGATGTATGCCAGGATATACTTCACATTCTCTAGGAACTAGACACCTCTCTTTACCCCATATAAAATATGTGCTGTTCAGCTCAAAACAAAAAGAGTTGGGAAAATTTAAACATACAGCCAATGGAGTAACCATTCCACGGCTTGTAGGTCCTTAGACCTAAAATGTATGCGCCCGATATTAATGCAAGTGTAATTAAAACGATTAGGAGTATTAAATGGAGCGTTATTAACCACTGTATTACATTCAGTGGTTATGTGGATTGCCTAAAACCAATTACATCATAGGAGTACCGATTGATTTTATTCAGACACACCATCATGTTGTTTAGCTCTACTATCTCAGGACGACAAAACAGGCATTCCAGCTGATGGAATATCTACGCACGCTTATGGTCATTAGTGCATTGCGGACCATTCTTAAGAAAATGTGACGCATAACTAAATATAATAGTTTTCTCCGTGACCTTACCTACAGAAAATGGAAATTTTCTCAACTATCAGCACATATACTCGACATAAACGTGATGAAAAAAGAAAAATAGGAATAATTGAAGTGAAAGGCGGTAACTCTGCCACTAGGAGTAACTTCTAGTGCTGGACTCAAACCCAGATAAAAAGGAGGGCGGGCAGGCGAAGAAATAAAATAAATCTCGATATAATCCAACGTTGTCACTAAACTTTCTAATTATGGCCTGAAATAATAAACCGGAATAAAGCGCAGCAATTTCAATAAAAGAGCCTCAAGGTGCTAGTTTAGTGTAAACGATTGCTGGGTAGGTGATAAGCAGGGTTAAGATTTTAGGTGCAAATTTCAGATAAAAAAGGAAGGGAAACGGTGCTCAAATAACGTGAAAAAAGCGACAATAAGGTGCTAGTATATTTAAGGGGATGCAAAACTGAAATTGCTATTTTCTAAACTATCCATTCAAATGGTCTGAAATTTTAACCACCTCTCAGTCTTCTTTAGATATAATTGTTTTGCGAATTTCAATTAAAAATCTTAATTACTGAAAAGTTATTAATTTTCAAAACATAAAATTATGGGTATATGCAAAATGCAAAAAATTATGCATTTTTCAAGAAAAATCTCATGTAGCTTCTATGTCAAAGAACTACAAATCTGTCATATAATTTTTTCTACCATTGTTAGTTTAAGAGAAAAGAAAGTTTTGTAGTTTTGTATTTGCATTTTTTCGCTCTTTTGTATATATTGCTGTCTTCAAAAATTAGTAGTGCAAAAACTATTCATTACACAGAAAAAGTACATGACAGTTTTATTTATTTGGGTTTTTGAACTAAGCATAAAAATGTCAATATGAATGGATGATAACTACATCATGTGGAACATTTTGAATACGCAGAAAATGCTAAAAATAAGAAACGCCTTAAAATGAAGCTAGCAACCAAACGCGCAAGGGTATATAAAAAGCCTCGTAACGATCCTGAAGCGTTCGTTAGGTCAAAAATAAAAATGGATTCTAAAATTACAAGCAATGGAGAAATTTTTGGGAACATATATATTTTTTAGATTTTTTTTAGATTTTGGGCTAATTTCAGTAGTGCATTCCCTTAACTAATTCAACTACTTCTCTTTTCTCTATTCTAATTTATTGAACTACACACAAATACATCAAATTATCACTCATCAAAAGAAGGAAAAAGCATGAAGCTGTCGTACTTCAAGACCCTAAGCATCTCCACATTTTTAAAAGTAGGTTTGTTTCTATTAGGAGATAGAACGTCTTTGTAGACGCTAAAGCTTTTTTCAACATCCACAAAAACCAGTGGGGCAAACCTTGTATTCACTCGGAATGGCAACTCTACAGATGTGGAAAATTACTCAATATCTGGATTCTTCTGAAGACTAGCTTCAAGTTTGTCTTTGGCAATGCCATCTATCTGCTCCCTCAAGGAAGTAAAAATATCCCATTGTTTTTTTCTTTTCCAGACCTTGTTCTTCCAATCGTTTAATAGCTGCAGGCAGGTACTTGTAACTATGGACACAATATAGTTCTGTCTGCAAATTATGTATTTTCTGCGGTAACAGAGGTTTCTGTGCGTTGGAAAATGCACCTGCGTCGGATAGATTCAAAGAAAGCACAAACTCTTTAATTTTGTCAAACTTCTCACACAACATAGCAGCACACTCAATCAAAGATCCCCAGCGGGTAATGACAGAGAAATTTGGAAGGGGCAGACCAGTGATTTCCCTGTAGTAAACAACACGGCTCGGAGTTTTCAGTAGAATCTTCTTCAGGGCAGAGATGAATTGATTTGCGATGTCGTATTCGTTCCTTATGGATTCACAAACCCTGTGAAGGGCCTGAGCCAAGCAAGTCATTTACTTCAAGCTAAGAAATAAAGGTTTCAATTGGTTAACAGCTGAAACCATGTATGGAGTCTGGTCCGTAACCAAAAAAGAAGTTTTTGGCAGAAATCCATAATGAATTGCATTACTGTGCTGGCATTGGCTTTCTGCAGCTCGTACATTTTTAGCAACATGGGCTTAACTTTCTCCCCTGCTAAGGGAAAAACTAAAATGTTCAAAACATATCGTTCCATTGAGTCTATGTTTCATCCACAATGATTCCCACATCGCAATCAGACACTTTCTCCTTGATTCTTTCTATGATTTCTTGGTAAACAGGCTCCATGTAGTTTTTTCTTAAAGTACTCTCATCGGGCATTGGCATATTTGTGTATTTTTCAAGAAATCTCTTGAAGGTTAGATGGTTCACCTTATTGAGAGGAATTCCTAATAGTGTAAGAGCTGCACACAAATCAATGTTTAATTTCTACAAATTTTGACTTTTTGAAGAACTCTGTTGAAACACATTTCGTAAAAGAGGTTGCCGTGATTTGTTTGCTTGAAGAGTCTTGTTCATTTGATGCTTATAGCTGGAAATGTGTTGTTTAATGCGATCTCGCTGGTATTTTCATCTAACAAAATTCCTAAATCGCAAATAGTACATCGCATAACAGTTCCATCAGTGTCTATGAAATCTTGTTTGAATTACTCAGCCAGAACAATAAATCGAGCACTGGATACCTTTGGCATGGTAAAATTTAGTACTAGCACACTCGTTTGGAGAGCTAACACTAGCTCACTTGCTAACACAATGCGACTGTCGCACAACTTACTCTTGCTCCCATTCGCCGTCCAGATTCTCTTATAATACCGCGACAATTACCAGAATGTTCTCATTCATGCTTGAACTTCATTCTCAGCGATTTCTAGTAGTTTCTAGCAGAATCCAGTCTTAATAATTATCGGAACTGCGCGGGTGCGGTTACTGCCGTCTCTGCGTGCCCAGCCTTCGCCTCCACGCAAACAGATGACGTCTCTCACAGTAAGAAACTCACATTCATGAACAGCAGGCTACTGATTCTGGTGGGATAGAATCACTCCTTGAGAATTTGAATATTGCGGGCTACTTTATAGCGGTAAAGCGAGATAAAGAGGTTTTCGTCGAACACACAATTATTTTCCATTGTTGCGGGTGTGCTTACAATTCCCACGCGTCGTTTACTGAAAGGGGTAGGCTTACTATTCGCACGTACACAGCAAGCTGAGGAGCCGTTAATTGAAAGTTAAAGAATAAATTGGAATGAGACTTATTAGAAAAAAGGGGGAAACGGGGAGTATGGGCATGTTTGGGGTAGAATGGGATAATGGTGACAAAAAGTGTTAAAGGTCCCAAAAAAGGGAAAAAGTTGCGAGAAAAAATGCCTCTTTCGCAACTAGAAACAAAATTTCACACTGTGATATCTTTCCGCACAGCTTTAACTTACCCTAAGAAAAAAGGTGCGCAACTAAATATCTTAACCCTGGAATGTCTGATTTAGGTTAGAATGCTTGGTATAAGGTTACGATTGTAACAGAATAGTTTGGACGATGACTAGATAGAATACATAATGGGAGGATAGTCTAGGATGGTTTAGGTTAGGCTCGCCTGCTGATTGTCTAAGTTGTTAGGAGTGGGTGAGCTTAGATTGTCTTATCAAGGTGTTGGTCAGGTTTGGTTACGTTTTGTGGTTGCCTATCGTTACGTTTGGTTGCATTTTACGGTTACTTTTTGTTACGTTTGGTTACGCCTTCTTACGTTTGGTTACGTATTGTGGCTACTTTTGGTCACGTTTTGTTGCGTTGGTGGTTACTGTGGTTACGTTTTGTTAGGATGTTCGGCTTGAGGTTTGCTTAGAGAATGGCGGGATAGAATAGATGATGAGATGATTGTCTAGCGAGGGTTAGGTTAGGATAGTTGAATGTACTTCAATAGGACTGTAAACGATACACAATTTAGCCCTCCTACCTATCACACAGTAGCAGCTCACCATTCACAAGTTTATAAGCGATATAGGAAAAGGGCTTTAAAAGTATATAAAAGTACACTAATAGTACACAAAATGCTTATAAAGTATTCAAAAGTTAGTGAAAATACCGCAAATACTGTAAAAAGGTGATAATCTAAAAAATACCACCAAATTCTTTTAATACGTGGTAAATGGACATTACAAAATATCAAACTGCTACAAAAACGTGCAAAGTTTCTGTTCAAATGTAGAAGTAAGGATTCATAGCGGTCAAAATGCTCATAAAAGAGACCAAAGCCTTATGCTAATGCACCGAATACCCGTACCAGACCTCGAAATACTCATTCCTGCTTACAAGAGATTTCTATACGGTGTGTAAAATGGGAATAAAGTGCTTCAAACATCTTCAAAGTGTTTAAAGTATTCTGAAAGGACCTTCCCTTCTGAAAATTTTTCTGCTGGAGTGCCTAAGATTCCCTTGAAATGTCTGGAAACTACATAAGGATACTTAAAATACCACAAAATAACGTCGAAATTGTGTGAAAATGTCTTAAAACCCTATATAAATACCCTGAAAATGCCTGCCCCTGTGTCTAGAAAAAATACCCTTAATGTGCTTGAAATTCCGCTTTCAGTACTCCAATATGTGCTAAATGCTTATTTCAGTACCCCAAAATGCCTGCACTAGTGGCTAAAAGCCTTCGAAATATTCTAAAATGCCTGTAAAACTGTATAAAATACTTTAAAACAGTCAGAAATACGTTCAAAATGATCCTGTACCAACACCATACATGAGTGCTGTAGTGGCTAAAGTAGATTCAAAATGCCTTGAAATGTATGAAATGGTCCTTTTATTGTTCTACAGTATACTAAAAGCCTGTGCCCGTACTTGAAAACAGCAGTAGCAACGGCTAAAATGCATTCAAAATATTCTAAATTCATTGCAATTCTTGTTCCAGTGGTTAAAATACCTGAAATAACCCTGCCAGTGTAACAAATATCGTAAATGTCTATGCCAATAGTCTAAGATAGCTACACCAGTGGATAAAATACCCTCAAAATTACTACAATTGCCTAAAATGTCCTCGAAATGTCTGTACCACCACCATAAAATACCTGCCTCTGTCTAAAATGACCGTAAACGGTTCTAAAATGCTTTCAAAGCATTCCTATATGCACCAAAATACCTACACCAATGTCAAGAAAGCCTGTAAAGTGCGCACAATATCTTCAAAGGACTCAAAATACCTTTTAATACCTGGAAATGGCTATAAAAGGACCTCTCCCAAATTAGGATTTAAAGTGTTGTTTAGAGACTATGAGAGGGGTCTGCCTGGATAGGTCGGCTTTGTTATGATCAATTAGGTTAACTTAGAATGTTCGGTGCGAGGCTGGGCGTAAGCGATGGATGGATAGAATAGACGATGAGGGATAGTCTATATTAGAGTGATCGGTATCAGGCTAGGTTAGACCATGACATGATTGAGTAGATGACAAGAGTATTGTCTAGGTTAGGTTAGAATGGTTGGTGACATTTAGGCTAGATGAGATTAGATGGAATAGGTGATGAGAGAGGACGTCTGGGTTAGGTTGGAATGGCTGATATCAGGTTAGGTTAGACGACGATAGAATGGAATAAATAATGATACGATGGTCTAGGTTAGGTTATGTTATTCGGAGCGAGATTAAGGTAGATGATGGCCTAGATTAGAATGGTTGACATCGGGTTAGGTTATGTTAGATATAATCATCATTGAATAGTTCTTACGTTATACTTACATCGTACACATGCCATATAGCAGATACACTGAACAACTTACCCTCACAACGAGCGCGCATATGCGTATACCCCTAGACCTACATCTCTAAGTAGCGTAAATTGCTCCCAGAACTACCGTTGTACACCTTCAGCGACTACACTCCTTAGCACGTCCCTCGTTTTCTCTATCTTTCCGATGTATCACAATTTTATAACCCTCAACCCTGCCTCATTTTCCTTATCTCACCCATGTATCACCATTTTCGTGTACCAGTATCCCTCTTCTATAACTACTCACACTCAAATGAAGGTCGACTGGATGCATAGTTTTATTGAAAGAGCTAAGAACGGAACTTCTATTTATAGTCCTTCGGAATGGACTCGAGCATGTAATGATACGGAAAGAAAGAAAGAAAACGCTCATAGTTTACTTACGTATTCATTACCACTTTTTTGATTTGAAAAAGCTAAAAAGACACTACAATAACAGGCAACATTAATAATCTTGTTAATAGTTATTCAATTTATGGCTAGCTATTAAATGGTTGCGTTTTCTGAAGGAAGTTCCACACAGCATGTTTGTAAGAATAGCTGATGATGATTCTAATTTTCAATAAATACGAAATCAGAATACAAATAAAACGTTCTCGAGAAAAGAAAACCAAGAAACTTCATCTCAAACGTTATCTCCTCTGCAACAAAAATACAAACAGTAACTTGGTATTTCAGAAAAGAAACGTTTGGCTAACTAGAACTGTATCCTAGTGGTGTGATACACAACCATTATCACCAATTTTCAAGCTTGCAATTAAACTGTTCCTGAACTGGGTATAACAGAATGTTCTGATGAAAAATAATAGCTGTTTTGTAATAATATTTTCCTTAATTCTTATCCGAAATTATATATCAATATTATGTTGTGGCTTATTCATATAACTGTGATTATAATCTTTCTATATTATCAAGTTAACAAATATATAATTAAATTTAATGTTACATCCATATTATGTATAAAGTACACGTGAAAAGGATTTTAGGCAACAGATAAATAAAAAATGTTACGAAAATCTTAACATGTTCAGCACAATCAGGCAGTGAAGTTACTGTGAAGTGTGAACTCTAACTCAAATTAACATTATTAGCAAGTAACACAAAGCCGTATCAGTGACGTTCACTGGTTTTTTCCGAAATATTTTCTCTACTTCTGCTTGTATTTCATTTAAATACTTTTTCGTATTACCTAAAAGGCTTATTTTACCAATGTAACACATTTTCATTATGAAGCAATTAAAATAAAAAATAATTCAGCAAAATAGACTTATCGAAATTTAAAAGTTCTCTCCTGAACAAAAATTATAATTTGCTTGTTACGAACTTATTCTACTCAACCAATGATATTTGGCCCGCATTTGGGTAGTCTGAGGTTCAATCCCGGGTGGTGGAGAAACATCGAGGTTTTTAAGTGGTTTTCGTCAATTTGTCGTGTCAAACTTCGGGTTGGAATTTCCAAAACGACCATGTCATTTCATCCTTTCATAAGAGTTGGTCTCTCGCGTTCATTTGGTAAGAATCTGGTGCGATTCGTATAGGTTGTCTGAACAGTTGTGTATAGCTTCCCTCTTGGACTCTCCTGAGACCACAATGTCCACTTGTTGAGGAATGGGCAATGCACAGCCCCCATAGACATCGCAAGGGTGGGTTAGTGCCCTATCACTTGCACCACGAAGAATCACTCCTAGGACAAAGGAAAGAATAACATTAAACGCTAAACAACATTAAACACTATTCCCTGCTTTTGATTTTTGCTTGCTCTCCACGTACCCAGTAGGTAAGAGAAGGTATTGCATTCCATCAAAAAAATTTATACTTAGACCTCAGATGAAATGCATGTTTTGAGGCCATATAAATAATCAAATCAGAAAAACGTCTGTGAATGTGTGTCTGTGTCTGACTGTTGTATACGTGCGCGCGCGCGCGCGTGTGTGTATGTGTGTGTGTGTGTGTGTATGGGTATGTATCTGTGAACACGATAACTCAAAAAATAAATTTCAATTAGGTTCAGCATCTTCCGAAGGTGCGACACGAAGATTTCTGGTCCCCAACCCCATATTACGCTTTACATGGAAGATTTGTCTAAGTTTTCTATTGCTTCAAAAATGGTTCTAACGATTTTGATTAAAATGCCATATGTTTAAGAGATTTGCATGAAAAATAAAATATTTAACTTGAATTATCTGGTAATAACCTGTGAAATCCTATTCATTTCGAAGAAATTTTGTATAGTTTTGTATAACTGGTAAATCATAAGAGGAATAAACACGTAGATAATGCAATGGTTCCGCTGTTTGACTGAGTTAGGGAACCCCGGCCAAACGAAAAGGGAAGCCCTAACGAGTGCCGTAGGGGAAAACAAAAGGAAACCAGAACTCTCAAAAATATACTACTATTGATAAGTTTGTTTTTGGGTACTTTAATGATAATAATAAACAAACATTAATAACCAGAACCGTAAAGTAACCATAAAAGAATAACTGTAAAACAAAAATGGCTTAAAGAGTAAAGCAACCAAAACCAATTGAGCAGAGCAGTAAAGGCAAGTTTTAAATACAGCAAAATTAAGTAAATCCAAAAAATTCAACAAACCAAATCAATTTAGAAAGTTTATAAAACAAGGCCACTATAAACATCAGACCAAAAAATTTAATTATGTTTAGCTAGTCAACGACTAGCTAAGAATGTTGAACAAGACCGAAACAGACTTTAATGAAATTCAGGAAACCGAGAGCTTCAAAGTCCAGCTAAGCTAGATGTAGATAGCTTTACAACCCAACCGTTTTCAGTTACAAAGTTCAGCATAAATGGGTTCAGCATAACTGGGTTTTAACTGCAATTACTGCTCTCATAATTTACACAACAGAATATCTGTAATTTTGAATTAACTATGCATTTTCAAAGTGCCCAAAATATGTAAAGCTCTACTCACAAATTTCTACTTATATTGCTTCTTGCCCTCCTTTTATCAAACTATGCAATTTCAGACGACAAATGCCAAAAGCTTTTCTCACAAATTTCACACTACTGATGCTTTTTACCTTCATGAATCAAAATATGCATTTTCAAATTGCACAACTGTGTAAAGCTCTTATCACAAATTTTAAACTAACTATACACTGAAAATCACGTACTGAAAATATAACTCAACTGGAAAAGAAACAAAACACACTAAACCTATGAACAACTCCAAGAGCCAGTCACTTTACGAACTCTTATTTTCAAACACACATAACGTTTTCCGCCCCAAAATTCACTCACCATTACCAGGACATAAAACTGATAATAAAGCCTACCTTTACATAAGGTCGATCCACCGAAAATCACAAAGACGTTCCTTAAAAATTCATTACAAAAACTTCCACAATCCGCATCAGTAGTTACCGGGCAGAGAGCTATCCCTGCAATGCGGACAGAAATCCACCACTCAGCGCGTACGGCCAAAGCACTTGCCACGTCAGCAACCCACAGAGGAAAAAAAAAGAGAGCACCAAAGAGAGCGTTAAGCAAAGGGGACAAGCAACGTAAAGTGACTGGCTGGATGTATAATACAGATACAAAACATAAAAAGAACACATAACAGCACAATAGCCCCCCCCCCAATCTGCGAGCTTGCGAGAAGAAAAAAAATAACCATTTATAGGAACTCGAGGAAAGGGAACAATAAGTAGCCAAAAGGGGAAACAACTAGGAAAACAGAAGGAACATGCTACACTGTAAGTAGACGAAGAAGGTAACTCCACACATACAGTCCGCAAACTTCAGTAGCTGACACTGAACACACAAGGAGAAGACCATAATTGAGGCAAGCAAACCCCAACAGTATATATCCCACGACGTAGCAACCGGGCAGCCATCCAAGGTGATGAAAAACTTAAGTATATAACTCCCAGGAACAGTCACAGGCGAAAATTTGCATCATAATTTTGGCAGCAATATTAAGCGGACAAGCCGCTAACCAGGAGTATAGATTTTTCTTTACTAATAACGTCGACACTGCAGACGGATGACGCTAAGGCAGAAACTGAAGCGGGCCAAAACATGTATAAAGTAGTCAGGATCCGGAAGAGGAGGCACAGGCTTCAGTATTTTAAACCATCAAATAGCGTCCGACGGTGAAATTCCCACGTAGGACCACCCGGCTGCACACACCACGAGAGCAGAAGAAACTTGCACAGCAGTCAGCACATCGCAACTCAGAAGGTCCAGAACGTGTCCCCACAGAGTAGCACGAGGAAGGAAAAAGGGATGGTAGCCGAGAAGGATAAGAATCTGAAACATAATAAAACAAAGCAGCAGAGGGGGCTCACAAAGCAACATATAAACTTACATATACAAACTAAATCATCGTCAAACAATTATAATTTTATAGACATATAAATATTGAATTTCACAATAAACCATGTGCATTTTTAAATTAGACAAGTATAGCATTACAATTATAGAACAAGAATTAAACATGGTATGCAATGAAACAGCTATGAGACATAATGCACTATATAACAACTATGTACAACAAAATAATAATTCACTTGCCCCGACCCCACACAAACTATAACTGGGGAGAGGCAGGTGAACAGGGCATACCGGCAGGGCATCACCGGTGTGGAAGCATGAAAATTTTCCCAATAAGAACAATTTAATTAAGCTGACACCCACTGAAATTAAGTGACCTTATAAATATATATAATTATAATTTAAAATATTACCCCCAAAATTAAATAAAAAAACAAAGGATATTAAATTCGAGCCAAATTTATAGAAACACAAAAGGTCACTCAAAATAACAGGATCAACAGCAAAGGTAGGCTCTGCGCAACAGCTAAATATCCCAGCAAGGGCGAATGGAAATGAGGCAAAACTTTCAGAATTAGGTAACCATACATGTTACCATATTTATCTTGCACACTGACTTAAAAAGGAAATCATAAATTCCTCCAAAATATTCAGGAACTCGCAAGTGACTGACTCTTGAATAGCCCTAGCACACGGGCATAACCATACATTTTACGGGCAAACTGTAAAAGTTGGCAAGTATGCAATAGTGATATTCTCATGTGTCAAAGATCTGAAGACAAATCACTGGAGTTCTATATGCTAACATCCGAAAAGATACCATTACTGTAGGAGGAAAGGAAAGTATAATAGGGAGCTTTCATGAATATGGAAGGGATAAGAAAGGATGATTGGGAGAGGAATGGGACAGGATTTATCCCGGTTAAGGGAATGGGACAAATCAAGAGCTCGCATGGGGCAGGATCGCTAATTCCTGAAGGTGAGTCACCCATCATCAGGACAATGCCAAGTGACTCACTTGCTACCCCGAGTTATACAATTTAAGCTGAGACAGGTGAGCGCGGCGCCTGCAGGAAGAAGACAATTCTTGCAAAAGAACAGACACCCCCTTATAAATTCTGAGAATCTTAAACGGGCCAAGATAGCGAGGAGCTAACTTCGCGGCAAACGCATCTGCTTTCGAGGACTGAGGATAGTTACGGCACATAACAACATCTCCCACTTTGAATGGGGAGGGACGACGGGACGCATCGTATCGCTGCTTTCTCATAGAGTGGCCTCTACGCAGATTATTCAAGGCAGCCTTCCAATTAGTACGAATGGTATGCGGAGAATTGTCAGCCGGTAATAAATCATTTAACGCCCACAAATTAGCCAAAGGAGACGCAGGTTGGTAGGCAAATAACAATGAAAACGGCGTCGTCTTATGAACCTCATGTCTCGCAGAATTGAAAGCAAACTGAAGTTGCTTCAAGTATTTATCCCAGCAATTGTGCTGCTGGTGATGATAAGCAATTAAAGCGGACTTAAGGTTACGGTTGACCCGTTCCGCTAATGAGGGGTTAGGGTAATAAGGGGTAGTAGTAAAATGCTTAATACCCCAATCAAAACAAAAGGAACGAAAGAGACGCGACTTAAATTGCGAACCGTTGTCAGAGACCAGATATTGAGGAGCACCAAAAGATCCAAATATTGTTCCAAGTTCCCGAATAGCAAGGCGAGCAGTAGCAGCACTCAGAGGTGAAATCCATACGAACTTTGAGAAAGCATCAGTAAGCACCAATGCAAAAATATTTCCCTGAATAGAACGAGGGAACGGTCCGATAAAATCTACAAATAGTTTTTCCATGGGCGCGGAGGGAACCTCCGAAGCCAAATATCCCCAATTTGTAGCCTGCGCGGGTTTGGACAATGCGCAAATGCGGCAAGACTTAACATGCTTTCTTACATCGAAATCCATGCCCCGCCACATAAACTGTTCACGAATTCGATTTCTGGTTTTGGCAATGCCTAAATGACCCCCGAAAGGAGAATCGTGAAAATAACTGAGAATCATGGGAATAGCTGCCTTCGGAACTATGACTTTATAACGCCGATCAAAACTAGCTCTTCCCATCAAAACACCCTCATGAATCTTATAATCCTGCAGTGAAACTCCTGATTTAATTTGCTCAATAATTGAGGCCAACCCAGAATCGGTAAGTTGAAGTTCAGGTATACTGACAAACATTTCAGGAAATGCCGAAAATGAGAAGCTCTCAATCTGAGTATCCGCAGGAGCATCCAAAGTCTCGAAATAAACACACTCCTCAGTAGGTTCGGAAAATACCCGGGTAAGAGCATCCGCAATACAATTTTCTGAACCTCTGATAAAGGAAGGAGTAAACTTAAAGGCACCTATCCGGACACCCCAACGCGCAAGACGACCTGTCTTCCTTGGGACAGCTAACGCCCACGTTAAAGCCTGGTTATCGCACTCTAAAAAGAAATGCACATGTTCTAAGTACACCCTATACTTCTCCAATCCAAAAAGCACCGCTAAGGTTTCTAATTCATATGTAGAAAATTTACGTTCTTCAGGAGATAAAGTACGCGAACTATAATAAATGGGACGACGACCTTCAGGAAATTCCTGCAACAAAACAGCCGCTAGCGCGCTAGCACTAGCATCCGTCTGTAAAATAAAGGGCATAGCAAAATCTGGAAAAGCCAAGACAGGAGGGTTTGAAATAGCCTCTTTTAGGTCAACAAATGCCGCTTCCTGCTCCTCGGCCCACGCAAAAGTAACCCCTTTCCTACGTAAGCAATTAAGAGGTTCCGCCCGAGTAGAAAAATTTGAAATAAATTTAGAGAAGAAGTTAACCATTCCCAAAAATCGAGCCACCTCACGCTTATTCTTGGGTGCCGGAAAATTTCTAATAGCCTTAGTGCGATCTGGGTCTATGGTAATACCAGAAGGGGAAACCATATGGCCCAAAAATGATATTTGAGAGGTAGCAAAATGAACTTTAGACTGCTTAACTGATAACCCGGCGCTCTGTAGGCGACGAAAGACCTCACGTAAATGAACAAGATGTGAGTCAAAATCCTCGGAATATACTACAAGATCATCTAAGTAATGGTACAAATATTTAAATTTTATGTCCGAAAACAAATTATCCAGCAAACGAGTGAGGACTTGCGCGCCCGTAGCCAAACCAAATGGGACCCTATTGAATTCATAAAGGCGCCAGGGGGTAGCGAAAGCTGTTAGATGCTTGGAATGTTCAGCCAAAGGAATCTGATGATAAGCATTGTTCAAATCCAGGGTCGTAAAAACGCGAGCCTTCGAAAAATGATGAGCAGCTGTATGCAAATCGGGCAAAGGGGTACTTTCAATAAGGATTCTTTTGTTCAAGAGACGATAATCTATGACCGGTCTAAAATCCTGATCTCCCTTCGGTACTAGAAATATGGGGCTGCTGTAATTAGAAGTAGATGGTCTAATAACCCCTTGGTCAAGCATCTTCTGTATTTTCTCTTTTAATATAGCCATCTTCGGTGGTGTGAGCTTATATGGAGATAACTTGACCGGAGTAGAATCAGTTAACTGAATTTCATATTGAGTCAAATGAGTGACCCCTAAAACATCTGTAAACAATGAATCAAATTCCCCAACTAAATGCTCTATTTGCTTTGCCTGTTCAGGGGACAAATGAGACAGAGAAGAAGTTGCGCAATTTTGGGTTACCAAATTAATATCTCCCAAAGTTAAAGGGGGCCGAGATGGTTTAAAATCCCTCACAAAGTCCAACTTTATCCGGGGAGCAAAATGAAAAGCGATCTGCCTAGTGGAAAAATCAATAGCCATCCCAGTCCTTGACATAAAATCGGCACCTAGGACACATGCATAAGGAAGCTTGGGAACGACAAAAAAACTATGTTTCCACGTAAAACGTGGGAAACGTATAGTACATGATACCTTTTGAGTAACTTGAAAGGCCTGACCATTGACCATCAAACAAACCAACTGACACGTGGTTGCACGCGACATAATACATGGTAAATTTAACCTAAGCCAATCAAGCTGAATCAAAGAGACAGAACTTCCGGAATCTAATAACGCCAATAAAGGCAACTTCTCAAGAGAAACTTGAACTAAGGGTTTACCCGAAAACGGATAACCACAAATACGCCGAGACAAACAAATGGTCGACTTAACCTTCTGGCGTCATAAAGGTCGAAACTGTCGCCCCTGATTAGAAACACGAAGAAAACCCCGATTCACGGTCCTCCTATTGGGACAATTTCGTCGAACATGGCCTTCCTGACCACACTGAAAGCATTTAATAGTGGCCCGACGACCAGAAACCGGAACAATGGCCGAAGAAGGAGCTGATACAGTGGTATTAGGAGTTGCTAATGAGCCCGGAGGCTCTGACAGACGCAGCCTATCAACAAGCATAACTTCATTGAGTTTAGGTACCAATGCTTCCAACTGCTGCAAATTTGACGGCCGAGGTCCTAAAACCAAAGCCGATCTGACGACTGGATTGAGTCCTGATAAAATGACATCACAAATTTCCGCTTCCGTATCAGGGAGCACCAACACTAAAGCAATTTCCTTAACCCGAACCATATATTCTGTAAACGGTTCCGTTAGACCCTGAGGACGAAAATATACGTCTTGCATTATCCTCGTGCATTCCCTACGTGGAATGAACATGTCTAATAGGGCCAAATGAAAGCGAGTCACAGGCTCGGCCAAACCAGCACACCGCATTAAGAGGTCCAAAACTATCCCAGACACCTTGACAGATAATAATTCTATCACTTGAGCCCTGGGTACCAAATAACGCTTAGCCATTAGCGTCAATCGAACAAGAAAATAGAGAAACTGTAAAGCCGATGGTACATCAACAATGTCGTTTAACTGAAAGCCCTCCACGAATTGTTGGAGGGGATGAGCGAGTCTAAGTGGCCGAAACGCAGATACCGCAATCGCAGGCTGAACCACATCCGACAATCCTTGATTATACAAGGGAGACGCCCCAGTGTCATTCTGTGTAGTCCCAAAATCTTCCTCCACCTTATGGGCTAATTCCTTAAACTGATCCTTTAACTTTTGCAACGCTATACAAGACTGCAAAGTAGGGAATCTCTGTAAGACATAATCTAAATAGAACAAGTAATGCCGAATTCTAACTTGCCACCGGAGCAACTGTGCCTTAGAGGGAGAATCCTCGCGCCCAAAATCCATTAAATTATCCTGAATCTCTGCTAAGGCCAACGAGCAAGTGGACTCACACTTAGTCACTATCACGTGATCAATAGAAACAGTAATTATTGGAGCATCCTTAATTTGTCGAAAAACATCCAACATAATAGCCACTTCAGTTGTCATAAAACATTGACCTCCACGTACAACCAACTCTACCCACAATTCACCTTTCCGTAATCTGTCCACATTACTAACCGATACCGCCATCTTGATACTACGGATATGGTACAAGTAAGAAAATGAGATCCGGAGAATACAGAGCAAACAACAAACCCAAAAATATTCCCTAACCAACACAGACAAATCAATTAACCACGCTCTGCTACCAGTAATTTGCAATGGTTCCGCTGTTTGACTGAGTTAGGGAACCCCGGCCAAACGAAAAGGGAAGCCCTAACGAGTGCCGTAGGGGAAAACAAAAGGAAACCAGAACTCTCAAAAATATACTACTATTGATAAGTTTGTTTTTGGGTACTTTAATGATAATAATAAACAAACATTAATAACCAGAACCGTAAAGTAACCATAAAAGAATAACTGTAAAACAAAAATGGCTTAAAGAGTAAAGCAACCAAAACCAATTGAGCAGAGCAGTAAAGGCAAGTTTTAAATACAGCAAAATTAAGTAAATCCAAAAAATTCAACAAACCAAATCAATTTAGAAAGTTTATAAAACAAGGCCACTATAAACATCAGACCAAAAAATTTAATTATGTTTAGCTAGTCAACGACTAGCTAAGAATGTTGAACAAGACCGAAACAGACTTTAATGAAATTCAGGAAACCGAGAGCTTCAAAGTCCAGCTAAGCTAGATGTAGATAGCTTTACAACCCAACCGTTTTCAGTTACAAAGTTCAGCATAAATGGGTTCAGCATAACTGGGTTTTAACTGCAATTACTGCTCTCATAATTTACACAACAGAATATCTGTAATTTTGAATTAACTATGCATTTTCAAAGTGCCCAAAATATGTAAAGCTCTACTCACAAATTTCTACTTATATTGCTTCTTGCCCTCCTTTTATCAAACTATGCAATTTCAGACGACAAATGCCAAAAGCTTTTCTCACAAATTTCACACTACTGATGCTTTTTACCTTCATGAATCAAAATATGCATTTTCAAATTGCACAACTGTGTAAAGCTCTTATCACAAATTTTAAACTAACTATACACTGAAAATCACGTACTGAAAATATAACTCAACTGGAAAAGAAACAAAACACACTAAACCTATGAACAACTCCAAGAGCCAGTCACTTTACGAACTCTTATTTTCAAACACACATAACGTTTTCCGCCCCAAAATTCACTCACCATTACCAGGACATAAAACTGATAATAAAGCCTACCTTTACATAAGGTCGATCCACCGAAAATCACAAAGACGTTCCTTAAAAATTCATTACAAAAACTTCCACAATCCGCATCAGTAGTTACCGGGCAGAGAGCTATCCCTGCAATGCGGACAGAAATCCACCACTCAGCGCGTACGGCCAAAGCACTTGCCACGTCAGCAACCCACAGAGGAAAAAAAAAGAGAGCACCAAAGAGAGCGTTAAGCAAAGGGGACAAGCAACGTAAAGTGACTGGCTGGATGTATAATACAGATACAAAACATAAAAAGAACACATAACAGCACAATAAACACGTACTGCTCAAAAATGTAGATATCTTTAAAACTTACAATTTATATCAATTACATTTTTGTGGCATTGGCCATTACCGAGATATTCGTTGTTATTGGTTTGAGTTTTTCAACAATATTCCTTTTTAAAGATCCTTCTCAGTTCGGTTGTTTCTCGTGATGTCTTGAAAAGAGTATGGAATTTCTAGGCCAGTATAATTAAAGCGACTAGCTTTTCATAATCTTACTATCGATCCGGTGTCTTCTCTCTCCCTTGTACCTTCAACGGAATAACTAAATGTGCAATGAAAGCATTTAAGGTTTATACACACAACAAACACACACACACACATACTCAGAAGTCAAAAAATGTACACAGTTTGATCTTCAGTAAGTTTGTAATAAATTGGGATGCAGGTCTCAAATATGGTGGAGGTGTGCATCAAAAGCGAAAGGTGTACATCCCGAGATTGCTGCAAGCAGTGAATGAGAATGACCTGGATCAATGAATTGAGTACCGACAGTAGTTCAAAAATACGGCGAGCACGAATGGAGGTTCTGCAAACAAGATTGTCTGTTTGGATGAGGCACAATTCAAATTGAAAGGAACTGTAAAGTAACAAAATAATGTATGTACTGGGCCCCACGTGGACAAAGCCGTCAACTTACTGGATCTTAATGTGTGGTGTGAGTTGTCCTCTTGGAGTTTTGAACCATTCTTTGAAGAAATAGTTACCGGTGTGGTTTATCTCAAAAAGCTGAAGACATCAATTTTAGCTGTGATCTGAGAACTATATGGGAACAAGAGGTTTTATCTGCAACAAGATAGTGTCCCAGCTTACTACCATCGAGATGTCAGAGAGTATCTTGAAGGGGCTCTCCCTTGAGGTTGTATAAGGCTGTCGAATATCAACACGGTCCCCAGACCTAACACATCTGTACTTTTACCTCTGAGGGATCTAAAAGGATGCTGTATTGGGTAAAGCCACCCACTGTGGCCTTATTACACGAAAACATTGAATTATCGTGTGCAGCGATTACACTGGACACGTAGCAGCAGGCTGTTCGTGGCGGTTTGGCGGCATCAACTGTTTTTTTTACTGTTGATGGAGATCACTTCAAACACCTCAAGTAATTTCTATTAATTGAACTCTAAGCCATATATTCATCGAATTTGAGCCTTGTATTGCAATTCATTAAAAAGTTATTATCGATCAAACAGTGTATATATTGTCTATATGTATGTGTGTATGTACATATATAAACTATAGAAGCTCAATAGTCGCGTGATCCATCAGATTGTTTGCGCTTAGCTTGTTTTGCACCGGACAAAGTTTTTTCGCATCCTTCGGTGAGTAGGCAAAGGTTGGAAGATGAATTCGGTGGGGAAGCTCAGTGCCTCACCCGGAACAACCATCACGGATATTCTACACAGCTTGAAAATGTTCTATGAATCAAATTAGCAAAGCTTAATATGCATTGGGTTATATCTGGTAGCTCAGGTATAAGGTATCAGCAGGGAAAACCGAAGATCAGTTACTCGGCCATAGCATTGAACTGCTCAAATGTGATTTAATGTGAATAAATGTGATGAGCATTCTTATAAACCTTTAACCAACGCCTTGAAATATTAGGTGGTTCCTTCTTTACTTAATTAAAATACGCCCAATAACTCATATTTGTAACAGTGAGCACCTCATTGTTCTAAAATGAAATATTTTTCGGAAACTGTTTTCTCAGAAGCAAATTTTTAAAAATAATTATAACAGATAGTGTAAATACTTGTTTATAACCGAGCACAGAAAGATATAAAAATATCATGTAATTATACTTGTTTGAAAACAGTTGATTATAACGAACATTGTTAATAATTTCAGTGCAAATAGCGCAACAGTATTATTTCTGAAAGTTACTTTAAAACATTCTAAAATCGTTATGCCCCTCAACTGCTGTTCCTAAGCAGAGTGATATCCTGAACTACTCGTAGCACCAACAGATAGCGCACGTGTACTCTGCGGGGTGAATGATACACTTTGAAACTGCACGTCATCTGTTTACCTCGAGATATATGCATTACATTTCGTATACTTCGTAGCACATATGTGTGTGAAACTTTTTTAAAATAGTAAGCTATTTCTCTCTTCCACACTGCCAAGACAGGAAAAGCCCTTTACCTTCCAACAGTTTCGGAATCGTACTTAAAAATTCTGTGTTAAATTCACATGAGTTTCTCTACCCTCTATCGTTTATTAATGGGTATATAAATTATTTTTACGAAAGCTTATTTTCGTAGCTACTTAATTTTAATCGAAATATACCTTTCCGGAAGTACATGCTACATTATTGCTCGTAGCTGCATTACACATTTCCTTACAGATACAAAGGGAATAGTGATAGTCAAATGTTTTAGAACTGGACGTTATACGCTGGCTTTAAAACGCCATATTCTTTCCATGACATCGCGAGAAACAACTGAAAACTGACAGGACTTTAAAACAATGGCTAAGTATGAACAACTCGAACCGTTAATAACGGATATCTCGAAAATACCTGATGCCACAAAAAAAAAACTGTTGGAAATAAATGTGTTCTAAAGAGATCTACATTTTTGTGTTGTACATATTCGTCTATGGCTTAACGTTTACCAGTTAAACAAGATTATACAAAATTCCTTCGAATGAAGAGGACTTCACAGGCTATTTCCAGAAAATTGAAGATATACATTTCATTCTTCATGTAAATATCTTTAAGATATGGTACTTTAATCAAAATCGTTAGAGCTATTTTTTGTAAAATAAAAAATCTCGAAAAATGTTCCATATATAATGTATTTTGTTCAGGAGTTTTCTTGAAAATATTTGTGTCACATCTTTGGACGGTGCTGAACTTAAATACCAAGTTTGGTATTTATCCTACTTTATGTTTTTGAGTAATGTCGTTCACAGGCACACACACACACACACGGACCTTATTCTAAAAATACTTTTGGGGTTCAGAAGACCTCAAAACATATGGTTCAGATGAAATCTCGACATCGAATTTTTTGGTGGAATATGGTACTTTCCCTAAGTAGGAGAGAAAGTCAGAAATGGTTGCATATCATATCATTAGAAGCTAACACTATGAGCAGATTTTTCTCTGCTTATTTTGAGAAGATGATTACCAAAATACATTTGTTTAGGATGTCCATATTTGTGCCAGCTAAATGGGGAAGCTATACAGCAGCTTGTATTTTAAACTCAGTTTGTTATAGATGCTGGTTTTGAATTTTGTATGCATTTTGACTTTACAGATGACAGCGCAAACGCATTATCGTCACCAACAAAACGTTTCACAAAACAAGTCTCCAGTGAAACAATCTTAAAGCAGTACTACAAAGCTGTTTATAAATTGTTATCCCAGCACCACCAACTGTTGATTTTCTAAACATAACCTTCCTTAAGATCTGAAACAAACACAAACAAGAAATGCTAAGACATCTCTGCTTTCATCACATTGTAACTGTCCAGTTTTTAACCGTCGCTTCCTAAGTTCGAACTGTCTCTTCGTTAATGTGATCCAGTTTAACTTTTCACTGTCACTTCACTTAGTTTTCACTATCAGTTCACTTTCTTCGTGACGTGCCGGTGTAACGAAATACGCACGACGCAGCTTCTTCTTCCGGACGGTTCACTCGCTGAGGAGTCCAAAACACGACTTATCCAATATCTCGTCCAAGCAGCACTCACTGTACGGCACAGCAGTCGTCACAAACACGCTCGGAGAATAGCACTTTTCGTCGCACCAGAAACGCACTCGCTAACTCGCTCACCAACTGACTGACTCGCTTGCGAGAGCACTCACTTATACAACCATTGGAAATTTCCATAGTTCCAGAAGATCCTGGTTTTCTGACGATAGCGCTTCCGGTGTTTCGCTAGCGAGTGATACTTAACTTCGTTTACCTCCAATGGCCCGGCGCTGATCTCCCAATAACCTTGGGCCACAGCCGCTACGTCACAACATATTGGGTGATGCTGCTTTCTTCCAATTTGGATGTGTACTTTAAAACTCAATAATGATGATAATAACATATGTTATTATTGTTGTTATTATTATTATTCCCAGCCAATGAAAGAACTTTTCTTTAACTAGAATAATTTCTTGTATATTGTACCTAAGAGCCGATTACGTAAATTATTTACTTTACTAAGAACTGAGGTTATATTTGCTTTTTTCCTGAGTACTTCAAGGTTTACTGAATAAAATGTTTGCATCCAATAAAATACCATTATTAATTACAATATGCGATAGATATCATAATTACGATTAAAACACAAATACCCCATCAGTGACTATATTATTACAGTTACGTATACAAATGTCATTAAAGTTTCACAAAGTGCAAGTTTACCTGTATTAAATCGGCCAATTTCATATATTTTCTGCAAAATTTGGTTTTTCTCGTCCATTTTTGAGAAAAATTGTTCACAGGGAAATGATCAAACGTGTCATTTTTAATACCCCTCTGCAGTACTTATTTGTGCCATACTGTTGTACTGATTCTAGATTGTCATCTTATAGGCATATGACTCCTCACGTGTCTTCAGATATTTGATCAGCGGTAACCCTGAAAGCTGGGTGTAGCGTTGAATATATTACTATTATTATTGTTATTATTGTCGTTATTAAATAAATGGTGACAAATGTTCATGCACAGATGCATTCACACACCAAACTCGGACATACTGAGAGACCTTCTTGGTTAAAGGAAAACAATGTGATTCTGGCGGGAGAAGGAACCTCCTACTCCTCACAAAGTAGTAAGGTGCCGAAACGACTACACCACGGGGACAGCACTACATGCGTTTAAAAGTACGAAGGTGGCCGACCATCCCACCTACCGAGCTCTCCAGCAGGCTCGTGGTGTGCCTAGGTGTGAGTGCTGTAGCTTTGATGTTCCTTTATACAACGCAAGAGAGCCTCTACGAGAAGATAAAGCAGCGCCCACCGCATGGAATTGTCATGCCATCTAATGACAGAACTTTGCATAAGCCATCCCTATTCAAGTGAGTCCTGATATTCTCACTTCCTCCAGTTAAGTCACAAAAGAGACATGGGGGTAAAGGACTGCTAACATAGGAAGCTAAGCGGTAAAATGACGAGGTGTCGTCACAAACCAAAATGGGGCCATACGCAATAACCGAACACAAACGAGCGTGAAACAGCTGAGTTAATGTATCGGTCTGCTATAGAAGTACACGGCGAAAGACTGGAGAGAACACTTGTACTCCATTGTTGCTTTAGTGACTCGAGTTTGCTTTTAAAATGTTAACATTTAGAAATGTTTTAATGAGTATTCTTTGGCTAACCTTCTAGAAATCAATAGAATGTTGTAAACCTGCAGTGCCTAATAAACTGTTTGTAAAAGTGCTGCTAAAATGTTTATTTAACAGTCAAAAATTTAAAGGAAAGAAATGAGTGGTGTCGCAACAACGCTACGCGATATGATGTGAATTATCGACAAAGTAATTATAAGGTTACTAGATCTTACAGATACTAATACATTATTTGAAACTAATTGGTAGTACAGGAGAAAACATCTATCTCTGGCATAGGTAAATTATAGTTTACGTGTCTAATAGTCCGTGCTAGCCTCTAGTTCCCAAGGTGGCGGGTTCAAACCCGGCGAAGGGCGATGGATTTTTTCGGGCGTAAAAATCCTTAGCACGGCTTCCTTCGGAAGGGAAGTAAAGCCGGTGGTCCCGTGTCGTAGATTTACGGCACGTAAAAGAACCTCAAGCCTCATAAAGAGGCCTCTGAGCAAAATTACCGGTCTTTCACGCCCAATATGGAATGGGACGCTAAGAACCATAGTAGTTAAAGAGCGTCCATAAATAAAACTCAATTTTTTCGTATCTAATAGTGTATTTGGCGATTGTAGTACGGGCCCTTAGTTACTTGTATTGGAAACAAAACACTGTGATGTGTTCAAACACTTTGCACACCACCACCTACCACCTCTCGTATTCCTCTGTGTTTCAGATTTTTATAGTACGTTGTTTATGTGAACTGTTTTTTATCTTGCTATTTCTAAACTTAAAAAATATTGTTCTGCCACTTGTTACGAAACTGGCATTCCTAAATTGATTCCATAGCCGTAATTGCTGAAGTGGATTTCTAGGTGTTGAAAGTTGAAAAGGTAGTGAATAGAGGCATTTGGATTTGAGAATAGCTCTCACGGGCCATTTGTACATGTCTGACTTAGAACAATCTTCGTCAAATTGTGGATCCTGGGTTTTTTAAATTTTGGGTTGTCCCTCGTTTATTCCTTTCCTGGAAGTCACAATGTCAGATGTAAATACCCAAGCCTACCCAACAGGATATAAACCACAATTTGGTATAGGAACGAAGCTCTGTTATCCGTTTCACAATAGCATTGCTAACATATCCTTATGATGTGATAGACGTTTATTTCCAAACTGACATTATGCATGAGCAAAACAATTACGCAAACCATGAAATAAAACTAACTGCATTTTCACCATGTTTGCTTGTGCATTTCGTAAATATGATTGTGTATGCTCAAATAAACTAGCCACAAGGGGCGATTTGATTCTCTGTAACATGAACAAGGAACTTTTTCTCTCTGTATTGAAAACAATTAGTGCAGGATACGTGCTTTCAATAGACAATAAAGCTTGACTTATGCACGCTGGAACTTAATTGAAAACATAAAGTTTATGTCAGAATTTACACCGTCCTTGATATAATTTCGGTGACCGACTACTTCATCAGCACAGAAATACCCCTAATATTATTTTGGTCCTTGGAATCCTCGGTGAATCAAAATCAAATGAGACTCACCAAAATCACTTATAGTTTTTCAAGTTCAAATGATTGTTTTGATGTTCTGTTGCACTGCAAGTGGCATGCTGTGGTTGACGTGAACCAACTAACCTCATGGATTATTACATCGTCAGAATATGGTTTGGTTAAATACGCTATCATGATGTAAATAAAAATGTGCGTTTACTATAAAAGAATAATATACCGGCACGCTTGAATAACCTCAGTAAACATTTCGCTTAGTGCCCAACCTCACCGAACGTCACGATGAATAGTGACGCACTTGAGTGTTTAATTCGCCAATCGCTGGTTTATGTTGATAAAGACCGAATACTATGTGGGTGGAATATGACAGCAAGCCCTTTCTTCCCTCTTTTACATCTCTTCTTCCCAGTTGTACATTCGAGGTGTACTGGTGGACTGGAGAATTTGTTAGAAAAACAATAATGAACTTAAGCCTCGTCAACAACAAATAGGTCGGACGAATTTGGATTTAGAAGACCTGTAAAAACCCTTATTACTAATGCTAATGTCTCTTGATGACCTTTGCGATGCCAGTTACAGCCTAACTTGCAGCCAGAGGGATATAACGATGTGTGTAGAACAATTCCGTAGGAAGTAGGGCATATAAAATTTATAGCTGTGGTAACGGAAAGCTTAATGTCAAAAATATTGTCATTAAAAGAACGAGAAGGCGATTGTGTTCTAGATAGAACATAAAGATCCCACTAAAATCAATCAGCGTAGAGGTAAAGCGCATTCTCAAGCGTAATGTGCTCGCAAAACTCCTATCCATTTTCTAGAAGTAGCTGTCAAAAAGGAAATGTATCATTTGGCCAAGATATTAATAAAAAAGTGTTGTCTGAGCATGGATCATGGGCTTGAGTTAGCCATGTTCATTTTGTACAAAATTCGAAGCGCAAAATTTTGAAATAGAAAATATTAAGACTAAAGCTACTAATGAAACTTAGTTGTTGGTATCCCCTAGAGTAGGATGTTCCTGCGTGGCTGAGTAAATCTGTGGAATCTGCGCCTCAAACTGATCATAAAGAGGACAGGAGTGGCAGTATTTTCTGTAAATGCCTAAACAAAGTAAAATCTAAAGAAATGTAATTCTGCAATTTGAAGTTGAGCATTCTTATTTTGAAATTTGGGCGTACAAATTATACGGTAACATCATGAACCTTTTTAACCACTTTTATTCGGCCAATATGTGAATCACAAACTGTGTAAGACTTAGATCGTAACCAGTTAACGCGGCATCTTCCTTATGTCACTCGCCACCTGATACAATCGCAAAGTAATGGTGAATAGTGGCCAAATGAGTTGTTCAAATAAAGCAATTCAGTTGTATGGACTGTGAAGTAATCACCCATGATTAATTAAAATGACGATTCAAACACTTTATGATAAGCCGAAGTTGCCGGAATGAAGCCATTCCGCGCTTGCTTTTGGGCCCTTGTTTCATGGAATGCTAATTTATTCGTTTCTATGGTTGAAATTTGATTCTTATTATTCTGAAATGCAGTTTACTTGGTAATGTTTAGATGCATTCTGAGGACCATCCAGACAGTTGCTAAGATCTAAATAGCACAAACCCAACCTGTTAATGTTAACTCTCATGACAATTAGAGCTTCATTTTGTATCCACATAACTTGGATCCGAAGCAGGAATACTTTAGTATAGTCATTCCGCCCAATGCATCTTTAAAGAAGCCAACCATGTACCTACTGGCCTACTGTATGCCATATAACATCTCTTTTACACTTTGATGTGTCGAAATGCTGTGGTTTGGATTTAATAACATATAAATATCTGCACCGGTTTCGAAAGTATTAATTATAAGTTTTGAAACATCTAAAATTGCATGACCTGTGTATACTGGGTTGTCCGTTAATAAATATTCACTGACCAACTATGCCTGCAAGATTTCCGTCGAATATTGTGCTTCGGGATTGCTTCTAGTTGGTGCCAATCCTGAAATTATTGTATTTTCTAAATTCATGGATGAATTTACCGTAAACTGTACTACCGAGTTCTTCCGGAGGTTCTGGCAAAATTGTGATGTTTCTTAACATTCTTCTCATCGTTTAAATCTAATTATGGCTTTAACCAGTTAGACTAATCATACAATACCACTCTATGAATATTTCTCAAAGACAACCCTAACTAATTTGCAATTTAACAATGATAAAGGTTTCTGTAATGCTAGATATATTTGTCTTTATTATCAAGGTTGTGAGCAACTCTCCGCATCGGCCTTTAGGTGATATCGCGCTTTGTGACCAGAGGGGAAGGTGAGTATGAACCTCATGAATATACTCGATACTTCAGGTCCATTTCGAAGACATATCCACTTTTTGAGTCTTCTGTAATGGAGTCTATGGAGAGAATTTCTTTCCTAACTAACCATTTAAGATAACACGGGGATGTGCTTATGCTATTCCCATATGAGCTATTTATGTCTCAACAGGTCAGTCGCGCAGTAGCTGGCGTGCCGAGAGGTTGTTCGCTGTGTGCGTGTGTGGCTAGCAGTTCAACCGGTCGGTGTGTTTACATATTACTCTACGCCGTTCCTTGGTCTAGTTTGCTATAATATTCACAGCTTCGTCTGTGTTTTCGTAGCCGTATATATATATACGTGTAAGACATACTTCGACATGGATGATCGTCCTGCAACTCTGGTCGTTAGTTTTGTGGAACGAGATATCATTCGACCGACGGCTTATGAGATGCATGAATGGATTTTTGATACGCTAAAATTGGAAGAGGACGATGTCACCGGATTACAAGTTAATGGTATTACTAGACAAATCTTCATTAAATGCAAAACGCCAGACATTGTGGAGGAGGTTTTGAAACAGTCAAATGGAGAAGTTAGTTCTGTATTGTCAAATGGACAACGGACTAAGCTGATACTCGATGTAGCCGGTTTTGGAAGACGGGTAGTCAAAGTGTATAATTTGCCATTGAGTTTTTCCAACCGGAAGATAAATATGACATTAGAAGTTTATGGCACTGTGCTGCAGGTGAGTGAAGATATTTGGAATCCTCTTATCGCTACAAAGTCACCAATGGAGTGCGTACTGTACATATGTTATTGAAAAAACATATACCATCGTTTCTGAATGTCGGGGGTTATTCCGCTTTGGTGAGTTATACCGACCAACATATTACGTGTGCCATATGCCATACGGCCGATCATCTGCGTAATCAGTGCCCTAGGAGACCAATGCCGCGAATGCCAAATGCTGAAAAGGATACACCCACTGTGGCGAAATTGGTTGCTGGTACGCTTCCAAAACAACGGATTCCGTTACCAGAACAGCTAGCGGCGGCTGGAACCGACTCTGGTCAACGATTGCTTAATGTGGAGACAGTGGCTGACCGGTAGTATAGCCGCGATGTCACCTTTGAATAACGTGCGAAGAGTGATGACATCACAGGTGTAGCTCACGACAGTTCTTGTAATTTGCAGGAAAACCTAAGTGAAGCAGTCGTCGTAGATGGTCAACCTTGGTCCGATGACAACAATATGGCAGCTCAGACTGTCTTAGAGGCGGTGGAGACTAGTGCGACTTGCAAGGACACGTTTTCAGTAGGAGAAGTGGTGGAGTCGGCAGAAACAAGTGTCAGCGTGCCGGAAGAGGTTGCATCAGCAGCTACTTCTTCCATGGCGGAGGATGTGCGGATAGATGACTCGTTAGCTGAGAATACCGTCACCACTACGCCATCTGTGTATGGGGTTATAGTTAGCCAACGTGATCCTCGATTAGAAAAACGCAAAAAGAGTGAGTCGTCACCGACAAGGCAGTCTAAAAACTGAGTCAGCCGGTGAATAAGTAATCCTCCTCGTTTATATGGTGTTGATACTTCAAACCTTGGCGACCGTGAACGCGAATTGTCTCAGGAGTAGAGCCAAGCAAACTTTGTTAAGAGATTTTGTGTACGATAATGACAATGATATTCTATTTTTGCAGGAGAATAATGAACACAAGCTAGATTTCTTTGGACCGCAATATAATTACATTTCCAATGTTGGGGATTCCCAGCGCGGTACAGCAATTGTTTACCGCTCGTCTTATGGTATTCGATTAGCGGAGAGGCATGTGAGTGGTAGGATTACATCCTTATTATTGGAGGACAGCAATATTCTTCTGGTGAACCTATATTTACCCTCGGGGTCGAACAGAAGGAAGGAACACGATGCTTTCCTCGCCTCGGAACTGCCGTTCTTTTTGCGTCATAAATACGATAAACTACTTCTAGGTGGGGACATTTATTGTGTCATCAGTGCTAAGGACCAGACAGGCCAATATTTTCCGTCACCTGCTTTAGACCGAGTGTGCCAAGCCTTGGAATTATGGGACGCATGGGAACATTTGTATGCCAATTTGGTTGAATATACGTTTCATCGTTATAATAGTGCTTCGAGAATAGATCGATTTTATGTGAGTAAATCGATGCGGCAGATGGTACGGACCATGCAAGTTCATCCGGTACCCTTTAGTGATCACCATTCCTTGATCATCGTGCGAGGAGACCCACGATGGGGTGGGGCGTTTGGAAACTTAACAATACGCTGCTTCAAGATCCAGTAATTTCCGAGAAGTTCTCCCATATGTGGGCGAGGTGGGCAAAAACTACTCAACGTCGAACCCCCAATAAACGGAATCAATGTTTATATACTTTTAAACCGGCTATACGCAAATTTTACAAAGGAGAAGGGATAGCAAAGTCTAAGAACCGACGGCAACTGTTGCACTATTATTACGATTTGTTAAATCACTTATATGACCTACAACGCCATGGACAGGACGCGACCAATCACTTTTCTGCAATAAAAAGGAGAATGTGTTGTCTTTAGGAGGAGCTTTATCACGGTGCACAACTGCGTTCCGGCAACCCTTCTGTAGTACGAGAAGAGAAAAACTCGCTTTTTCATCTAGCGTCTGAAAAAACGTCGTGGTGAGCGGAAATACATCTCCCACTTACGCGCTTCCACAGGGGATTTCTTAGCAACAATGCCCGACATACTTCAAGAGGCCCATCAACACTTTTCTGATAAATTCGGAGCATTTGAAGTTGATGTCTCTGCGCAGCAAGACGTTTATCGTCATATAACACAACAGATATCCCCAGATGCCAATACCGTCTTAAATCAGGAGATTACGTCTGAGGAATTGTGGGCTGCTTTAGCCTCAGCCAGACTGGACTCTGCGCCTGGACCTGATGGACTCAGTTATCGGTTTTACAAAGCCAACTGCAAGATCCTTAAGGATATTCTGCTCGACGTCATGTTGGAGGTACAGCGTCATACAGGCACCTTAACGGGGTTTAATGAAGGTATCGTTGTGTTGATCCCTAAACAGACGGTTACAACGGAACTAAAATCGTTTCGGCCTATTACTATTTTGAATGCAGATTACAAGTTGTTCATAAAGATCTTGCCTAGCAGGTTGAAAATCTATCTGCCTGACATCATTGGACCTGGACAAACGAGCGGTATACCGGAGAGGAAGATCACACATATTTTAATGCAGTTACGAGATGTTATTATCGCTGGTGAACGGAATCAAACATGGTGGCAGCCTTTTTGGCTTTAGATTTCACGGCCGTCTTTGATAGGATTAACCACGATTATCTATGGGATGTTTTGAAGGGTTTTGGATTTTCACAGCCATTTCAAAGCCTTTTACAATCTCTTTATCGAGATGCGCACTCCCGAGTTCAAATTAATGGCTTTCTTACGCAACCAGTACTTATAGGACAGTCGATGCGGCGGGGATGTCCCCTCTCTATGATGCTGTATACTTTATGCGTGGAACCGCTGATTAGAGGCATGACGACATTACTTTCTCATTCCAATAATCCGTTCAATTGTGAAAGAATTTTGGCTTATGCTGATGATGTCACCTTGATTCTCGCTCATTCTGCTGATCCTGAAAAACTGGCGCCGCCATTAACGACATACCAGGATGCCTCTGGAGCGTTGGTAAATTATGGCAAGTCACAAATATTACCGTTGAATAGCTGGCCAACGGACACTGCTCGATTTACCTGTAGCATTTCAGTGAAGATATTGGGCGTTATTTTTACCTCCAGGCTGGAAGGATTAATAGCGCAGAATTGAAAGCGACTTGTACCTATGTGCATTTCTCTTATGACCTCGCAGATGACACGGAATTTAAACTTTGTGCAAAACATCTGGCATGTTAACACCTTTGTGCTCGCGAAACTCTGGTATGTGGCGCAGGTGATACCGATGTTACCACAATATTCCCAGCAACTAGAAAGAGCGATTGGCTACTACGTTTGGAAACATCACTTCTATAAAGTAGCCCGACCCCAATTACGAAGAGCAATTACGGAGGGTGATTGGAATCTTATTGATATGCAGATTAAATGTCGGGCTATATTGCTCCATTCTATATTGAGTACTCTCCACAGACACGATGCCAATCAGGTTGTGCAGTTTTATATGAACATGTCTGGGACGGCTGCCGGACACTTAAAACAGGTTCTGACAGACTATAGAAGAATACTACCTGTGATAGATACGTTGCTCAGTATTCCCACCACCAAAACGTTATATACCACGTTGCTGAAAGATTCCATGACAGTGCGATAGAACGGAAATACCCTAATTCACCATGGCAGCGGGTATGTAAAATGTTGCTTATAAACTATATACCCTTGGAGTGGAAGGTTTCTTTTTATTTCTTCATCAACGAATTGATACCCACAGAGTCCAAGCGATATAAACATAATTTATCCTTGGCACCTTGGTGTAAGCGTTGTGGTGGTGTGGACACTCAAATTCATGGAATAACCACCTGTGATAGTATCACGGACATCTGGAATTGGACCAAGAAGCATATAGGTCAATTAATCGGCAGCTGTTTGGAACATCGGACTACGTCTGTCCTATCAGCTTGGGACTTTCAGAAGGGAGCTACCGAAATTACACAAGTGTGGTTAACATTGGCACTCTATCATTACTGTTTGCACGAAGAATCCCCATCTCTCCTCACTTTCCAAAAATGGCTTCGGTCAGAGCGATACAAGCTTCGGCGACAACCCCGGATATGGGACGTATTAACTTTGCAGTTGGATTTCACGCTGTAAAAAAAGTAGACCACGAAAGACTCCCGTCACATTTATCCTTTAATTTAAAAACAATGCTGTAATATCTCGTTATTTAACATGCATTGCAAAGAAAAAAACTAACAATAAAAATAAAATAAAAAAACAGTCGGATAAACAAAAAAATAGGATAGACAATTGACAGGTTCATGACGATCAAATTTTCTATGTACTGTAGTTAGCGTTAGAATAGCGCTTAACTGCAGGGTACAAAACACTATTAATACCAGACTCAAAGAACACTATCACACTATTAACGATGGTTCCTTCTTTGTTGTGTTCAATATGATGTCGAAAGCAAAACCTGATAGAGTATCATATCACACTGGATCGAGGTTATACATTTTCGGCAAAGGATCTCTATATTTTTCAAAAATATTGGCCAGCAGTAATGTATCCGTATTTAGATAAAGATCGCGTTGTTCTCTCCTAATATCAAAGGATGGTTAGACTCTTACAGCATAACTGTACTGCTCCCGGTATATGCAAATGAATTCGCGAACGGTAGGAAGTGACTCCTCATTCTGTTTCGCAGACTTGCCGAGGTATGCATATGCCGATACATATCATTAGTTTGAAATTAGGATACTCGTCTCTGGCGATTTTGAAGTCGCTGTCTGTTAGCATACCAGCAAGCCTAAATAGCTTGCAACTAGAAATGTATAACTATCCAGAAATCAGAAGCGAATGTTCCTTTACTTTTTGGTATATAATGGATACCTTTCAGAGGAGGAAGGAATGTAATGTATGGGTTTGTTATCATAATTCTGATGCTTGGCGAGAAAGAGGTTGCCATAATTGGATAACCAATCTAAGAAAACTGGAATAAAATTGGGTAGTTGGCGAGCTAAATTGCATGTATTATACACATCTTCTAGATAGTAGTCTGAACAATGACATAGACCCTTCTACATGTTATCATTCATGTGAAATCCTCTTCGACACGTGTGACAAGGATCAGCATTCATGAAGTCCATCTCATTCTCTGGTGTCATATGCAATTCTTCAATGTTTGAGCCTTTATAGCAACATCATCCGCAATTTCCCTTAATTGTGTGATATTGATTCCTGTTGGTCCCCTACAGAGGATGAACATCAACAATATCTGATCATGTATGCATACCACCTATAAGGATATAGATATCGCTTCATGGTGCTGAAGAGCTCGTGTCCACTTCTGAGTGCTTGAGGGCTAATTAAACTAGAGGTTTGGTAGCACAAATTCAATATTCACACACAAAAGGTATAGAAACCCTTTTTGAATGAGCTTTAAATTCTACGATATAATAAGCGTTAAATGTTTTAAGCGTCTGGTTTACATTTTAGCTGATGAGCGTTTAGCAACTGTTCTGTACTGCAACGTGTCATACTTTGAATACTCACATTTTAAAATATGTTTCGTAATTTGACTTTTTGTATGTCGTCAGCAATGAGACAGTATTGTAATTTTCCATTCTTTTACATGGGGCATGCTGCTCTCCTTTTATCCAATGGTTGGTATAGTGGAACAATTAAATGATTGTCATCTAGCTCAAAAACTGCGACCTATGTTCGCCGCTTTTGCTTTCAAAGTCTACATTTTAATGAAGCAATAAGGGGAACTGAATATTCCAGTCACTTTGAAAAACATATCAATCTGCCATGAGTTATTCCATATCTGCTCAATTTTACAGCACATCTGGAATACAGCAAATATATTCAATGTGAAGCAGGAAACATCGACGATCTTGATGTCTACCCTGCACATTTATGTCTGATATGAGGTACTTCTATATTTTTGCAGCACGCAGCGCTTGGGAGGCCCTATTCACTAAGCCATGGGTTGCAAACAAATATTTTGGCCATGAAAGTCCCTCTAATTTAGATATATTTTTCATAATCTCGTCTATCATTACATGGAAACGTTATCAAGAGTAGTTGTCTGAAGAATGTTCTTGGTCCTGGAATTAAAGCATTATGAAATAGTTATTCCATTTGAGGCGTTTGAATTAAATGTGAAGCGTCAGGGAGTAGCTCAGTTTTAATCAAACCTTATTCCTTTTTATGTTAAATTTAATTTTAACTAGTTACAAGATCATTAAAAACTCGTGGGTCAAATATTTGTAATGTGTTTGCGATTCTGGTATATAAATACATACTACAACGCTGCAATCCTAGCATATAGTACATTCTAAACCAAAATGAGTGCTAATTAACACTAAGCTTATATACTTTTGTTTGGGGGAGTCAGATGCAGTTTTCCGCTTCATTACTGGATGTATTATTATACAGATTGCCTGGAAGCTGGCAGCTGATTGCTGTCACGCTTGATTTTGTGGATTAGCAATTGGTTTCTGTAGAGAAGACCGCATCCTGGCACAGGAAAACTGATAGCCTGCGGAATCTTAAATCCAAGGTTACTCCTGAATTCGAGGACATCAAAACACAAAGTAACTAGATAATTATTTTTACAGGAAAAGCCTTTTAGATCATTTAACGAATTATTCAAACTATCCTGTAGCATTAATTCAGACTGCCCGTTAATTTCAGCATCTACGATGCCAATTTGTCAGTCGGGTCATCTACGATCCCAGCTGATGATTTATCAATAAAAGCTTCTGCAGTCAGTAGGCAACATATAACATGATTCAGAGAATCTATGGATGTTGCGTGGAGACACCCTGTATGCTGATCCAATGCTGGGGATTGCGGTTGGTATTTATAGTTTCTCTAGAATCTAAAAAGCTAAAGCCAATATGCGTATATAACAGTTATATACGCATATATAAAGTTATTGCACAAACGCATGTATCTTGATGTTCGATTTACGGTTGTTAGATATCTTTAGTTTGTTTAGAATCTGAGCAATTGAAGAAAATTCCATTTAGCATAACATATTTAATAATAATCAGGATGTCGTCCTCCGTGGACTGGTGGTACCGTGCTAGCCTCTAGTTCCCAAGGTCGCGGGTTCAAACCCGGCGGAGGGCGATGGATTTTTTCGGGCGTAAAAATCGTTAGTACGGCTTCCTTCGGAAGGGAAGTAAAGCCGGTGGTCCCGTGTCGTAGATTTACGGCACGTAAAAGAACCTCAAGCCTGATAAAGAGGCCTCTGAGCAAAATTACAGGTGTTTCACGCCCAATATAGAATGGGACGCTAAGAACCATAGTAGTTAAAGAGCGTCCATAAATAAAAAAAAACTCAAACAATAGTCAGGATAATACCACTTTTTAAAGTTTATTGCGTTTTATCGATTTTAATCTTAAAATAGTTTTAGGTAGATGCATTTCAAAACCTATTTTACAGCACTATTATTATTATTATTATTATTATTATTATTATTATTATTGGGCTTGAGCTCCAACCGCTTATAGGATTTTCTGAGACCATTGACAACTATTTTATATTAATAGTAGGTATTCTTGTCCAATCATTTAGGTATTGCAGTTTGGAAGCACTTATTCAAAATTTTACGAGATTTTGAAAATAAGCAGAATCATTTTGTATGTTTGGAAAAATTAATTTTCAATCCCTGAGGAATTGCAAGATTAAAGGGATCCATTCACATAAGTAACATTTTCTTACAGATAGTTTGTTTGAATAGTCGTTTTATTGATCATTTTACTGTGGTTGATCATTAGTGCGGTTAATTTTTATTATCATTGTTAATTTTTATTATTATTATCATTTTCTTCATCCTCGTTGTTGAAGAAACAGCACCTAGTAACTGGAAATTGTGAATTGTCTCGTATTTGTTTTAACAAAAATCACATATATACGCAGATCACAGGTTTGGTATTCGTTGGTTGTATTTAGAATTAAAATATATGTATTGGTACTTATCTTCCATTATGCAATTATGCACCTTATTACAATGCGCAACAGTTTTCAAGACCTCAATGAGCGTTATGAAACACAGGAATTGATCTTGTGTGCTTTGGTGTGCACGATTAGATGCAAGTTTATTCAAGCTGTGAGAAATTTTATTTTTTATGCGTGAAACACCTTCTTTGAAATAAAGACTAGGAAAGTTTTTATAACATATATAATTTCATATAGATTGAGAGTATATGTGTTTTTAATGTGTAGACGCTGGTTTGTCATATTTATATCATGTGTACGGGAAATTGTCGTTTTCTAAAAAACTACCTTGACGCAAGTGTTTAGAATAATCCCATATGCTACAGTAAGCTATAATGCATTTTTATCTAGCCCACGTTAAGTTTCAAAATCCCCCTCCGTCGCTGTGAGAAAAACTGTTTTTTACTCTCATAAGACCCTGTTTAAAATATAGAACATGTGTTTATTCTTATGTCATATATTATTTCAACTGCATATACTGGCAATATAGGAAGCATATGCTTGGCTTTCCTTTTATGTCTAGACTATGGCTTACTCATATTTTAGAACAGGAAGTTGTTTTTTTACAATTTGTAGAAAATGACAAAGTCTGGCATAAGTGAAAATAGATCTCCGTTTTAAAAATTGTGTGTGAATGCTTTATTGTAGGGGGTTTAATCTGTCCGTAATGGGCGTTGCTCTGCAAGGTTTGTCCAGCTTGATAGTTGTTTTAGAGTAATCCCATATACTCTTGCAATTTTTCTTAGTTTCTCTTTCCTTCATAGAAGTCTTTTAACATAGCAATTCATGTTTTAAATGCAACTTTAGAACTCCATACCTTTATACGGCAAAGATATACACGCACTTGTTTCAAACCGGCGGAGGGCGATAGGCGTAAAAATCCTTAGCATGGCTTCCTTCGGAAGGGAAGTAAAGCTGGCGGTTCCGTGTCGTATATTTACGGCACGTAAAAGAACTTCAAGCCTGATAAAGAGACATCTGAGCAAAATTTATCGTCATTCACGCCCAGTATAGAATGGGACGCTTAGAATCATAGTCGTTGAAGAATGTCTATTAATAAAGACTCGATTTAATTCTCACGCACTTGTTTTGATCTAGCACCTGTCAGTCAATGAAGGTGGCGATAAATCACCGAAATACTATAAGGCGTCGTCGCCAGATTACTTGTAAATCAATAACGAACTCCAGACATAGAATTGGTACACACTTTTTAGAGTGTCATATTTCAATCAATGAAGTTAACGATTATCCATCGAAAAGCGGATCTTCCTTGTCGTAAAACGACTCATCAATCACGAAACCAACTGGAGGTGCTTGTCGCAAAGCGGCTTCTCATTCACAGGCACGATTGACTGACCTTTTCTACAAGCACCTCATCAATCAACAGTGAACCCCCCAGACATGTTACTGGACGTTTGAAATGTAAATATGGGGCATCATCCTTTGATACAAAAACTGGACAGCAATCCTGGCAACGAATGAGAAATTTTAAACAGACTACTATTGATATCATAAAAACATATCCCTGTCAATTAACCTTTGCATTGGTGGAACGCATTCTCTGATAACCAGTTCAGCATATATAGAATTTCATCAGCATTTCTTACAACAGGCGGAATATTTGCAAATTGATCACAAATTGAGCTTTATTGGGCTGCATGGTCATGCAATATGGGGTCGACATCCAAGAAAGTTCATAGTAGAACTCTGAACCAAAAACAACAAAAAGATTCGAAATATGAGGAACTATCATGGAAAGGAAGGGGAAATCGGCGTTTTGCAATGAGCAAAGTGGTTTTCAACAAATCATAACATAACGTGGGAAATATACCAATAATATTCAAGGTGGTAAGGGCTAGTAGCGGCGAGGGAAGGACTAGCATGGAAGTGGAAGGAAAAGTGGCTGGGAGTTGAAAAATGACTACTATATACTCATAAGTCAGTGTAAACTGACAACTAGAAGAGCTTGTATCCCCATATCTCTACTACTGTCGTCATTCATGTTTCCAGATGTTCTAGTCCGTGCCGCGTTTGCTTACAGTACTCAAGGGCAATTTATCACGTTTTATGATTCTTACACTTCCTAATGTTAATTACAGATAGTTTTTAAGGTTACCTTCACGAAGATGCTGATGAAAATGTAAAGCAATAAGTGATTAATTTCAAACTGTAGCATTACAAATAACTAAGTATTCTCATACACTTAAGACCAGCATCATCAGCTGACCGACGGTGTGGTTTTGAGTATGGTATTCATGGCATCACGACGATGCTATTTATATTCTTATTTTTACTATTATTACCATTATTAAATTGTGAGAATTTCCTTAGTTCGACTATAAATTATGTGTTGAGGAAAAAAGTATATAACAAATAAATAATAGTATTAGCTTATTAGAGAAACAATCTTACTTAAACTTAATTTCTGCTATAGTTTAGCAAGCTTTTTTCTGCATTATAATAAAATTTTGTATTGTAACATTATGTTATTGAAAGAAGAGGGAATCAAAATTATAAAAACAAAGAAATGGAACATGTATTTGGTTTTATTGAGATATAATAGTCGCATACCTATTACATTAATGCTTTCATGCTTCTATTACTACGCCTTACATGATAATATAGTCTAAGATTTTATATTTCTTCCACTTATGTTAAACTAAGTCCTTTATAATACAACTTAATTCATTTAACTCCTTATTAAATCATGTTTACAATTAATTAAATAACTAAATATATAATATTTTATTATATTCTAATTAAGCAATTTACAGGGTATCAATATGATTTCGATAGCAAAACTAAAAGAATTTCTAACATTTCCTCACCTAAAATAAGTATGGATTGCGACATCTATTCAGTTGACCATATAGCAACACACCACTGTTGTTCCATCATTAGATCCTTTTCTTCTCCACATGCGATATTTCAAGGACCGAGCAGAAGAAGCCAGCAACTTAGTGGTTCATCACAGACAAACGAACTGATTGATGGTCGGTGACTTGTAATGTTCCTGCGATCATTTCAATATAATATTTAAAATATTCTTTAAAGCTTTAAAACTATTCGGCGCTATGTGCTAATTTTAAAAACTTGTGATTCTAGAGACTCGATGACAAGTTACTATGTTAAAAGGAAACCATAGTAATAGCTCAAATTGGTTTGGTTTATTTTACGTTTACTTTTTTTCCATTTAAAAAATTGTTAGTACATGCGAAACGTAGACGGATTACAAGAGTTACCCTCAGAAACTGTAAGTATACTTATTTATCTTCTAAATTTGCAAACAAGTTATATGGTGAGTAGCGCTATTGAAGCTCTTCACTCCAATTTCACGTAAACGTTAGCGCCGTCTTCGAAAGCCACTGAGTTGGATTTGGAAACCGTGGTGTTTGGCGACAACACAATGACAACTTTTTCAAGTGATCCAAACTTCTAGGATATAAGAGGGTCTGCTCAGATTAGTTCGGTTTCAGCAGCGATAAAAGTAACTTAACATTGAACACAGAAAACTAACCAGGAGTGATTAGGTTGGTCACAACAAGCATTTTCTGTATCGAAATGTAAATTAAGTTAAAACTAACCAAAAATTATTTATTTTCCACATTTATTGCCAGAAATAGATACCTTTAAGAGGTTGAACGCATGAGATCAAGCCTCTCTAGCGGCAGCAGTGTGGATTTAGGAGTGTTCCTGATGAAGCAAACAACGAGCGCTCGGCGATTTGGATCTCGTGCTATATGTGGTGTTCGACAAGTGCTCTGTTGCTAGCGGCGTATACCTCAAGTGTCTGAAAAAAGGCTATGCTTTCTTATGTAAACATGTATTTTGAAAAAATTCACTTGTATCTTCTTCATGCAGAAGCACAGACACAGAAGCTGCACGTGTTAAGAGGTTGTAATACGCATTAATAAAATAAACCCAGAAAATAAAATTAAAACTTCAGAGTTTATTACTGTCAACAATAAACGAAAATCAGTTATCCTGCCAGGACTAAACTTCGAGGAATAACAGACAAGAACATCCTTGTGTACATAAGATTTATTCAGTGTTTCTCATTTAAAACTCTGAACATTTTAGAAAACACCGCTGGTCGCTCAGTTCATGTGGCAAGTCTTCTCTTAAGCAAGTTCTCGCACCAATAAAGCTCACGTAACGAAATGAAGCAGTCCTATCGTTGAAATGTATGCTGCGAAAATACAGTTTAATACATTAAGCAACCCATAATTCACTTTCTTAAGTCAAATTTCTGTAGATTTTAGCGGTGTATATGTATATATTGATGCTACTAAATTACCCCACGTGTATTAAAATACGAGCTGCAGTAGTGCTTAACTGACATATTAGGACTGACATTTAGAGAATACGTTTCGACTACTACTACTACTACTGATTTGTGGGCAGAGCATAACCGCACGATTTTCGATTAAACATTTGAAAAGAAACTTAAGGACTTTCCTCCTCATACACCAAGGAGTTTTGTGTCGGTACTCTCATTGTTGGAAACATCAATTTTAATCACGTAAGGAGTTAACCTAACGTTTCAGAAGTCTTTGACTTTGCTTCATGTGTGTATAATTTTATTAGAACGAAATGCCTAAATATTTCTAATCGCGTACCGCACGTAAGTGAACTACCCTGCATTATTATACATGAGATATCAGATATAGATGTTACAATATACCTGGTATGTCAGATTTACCATGTTACCTTTATTAGAGGTGATATATGACAATTTTTTTGTTTATGAAGCCCAGTGCTACAAAAATGTACTACGTGCAATAGATCTCATATGTGAAATGAAGCCAATAAAATAATAATAATAATAATAGTCATAATAATAATAGCATTAGAAATAGAAATCCATAAGAGTACATTTATATAAAAATAACAGAAAATATCTGAAAAGCACTGGTGCCTGGGAAAACTTTTACGCGATACACATATGTATGTATGTATGTATGTAGGTAGCTAGGTAGGTAGGTGGGTATTATGTACATGATGGTTGTGATCATGGTCAGTCTCATTACCTAAGTCTATGTTAAAACCCTATCGAATCAGTAGATATCGATTGGGTGATTGTAAGTATTGGCTCACCAAGCCTCTGCAACATCTGTCATTTATACTTTCGAATATGTAAATAAAGCCTAATTTTCAGGAAACATAGAGAGCGCTATCTTAAAGTCAACGTCTGTAAGTTATCCTAAGTAATGTTGTACATTGTATAAATGTTATATATACGCGCATATGTGTATTTATTTATAAATATATTTATACATGAAAACGTTATACGGCATTAAATTACAAAAGGAAACAAAGAAACATACAAATTGCTTACCACGGGAGATCGTTTTCCAGATTGAGAAGTAGAGGTGTTAATCACTGTAGAAAAAACAGTAGTACGAAGTAGTATATACGTAATTCTTGATGTAGACTACTTGCGCCACGAATACCAAGTTGTATGCATTACCAGTCACTCTGTGTTGCTCTCGTGGTTAAATCAGAACGTGAGCACACGGTATGACCGAGGAGCGAATCTCCGGGCGACGCAGGGCGAGCGGAAAGAGAACACGAGTAGAAGCGACCATGCATAGAACGAGATCGGAAAAGCCGAGCCCCAAAACCGGTTTGTATCGCTAGTCAGGAATGGAGAAAATGTTTGCGAGACTTATGGCTGAGAAGAGTATAATGATAAAATAGCACGCAGAGGTGAATCAGATGAAGCTTGATTCGAAAATAATGTGACGGCGGGGATAAATAAGATGAACCAGAATATAAAAATGTCGGTTAAAATACATAAGACAAACCAGAAGATCAATGCACTTTAACATGGAAGAAGAAGAGCCAGATGATGGAGAGCGGACAACAAATTCGGTATAAAAGGAAAGATCACCGACTTTAAAGAAGGAATTACTGGCGTGATGAAACTAGTGGCAGTCCTCGCCTAACGTCATTGAGGGCCTCTTTGGGCGCTTATAGAAAATCGAGAACCCAGAATAGATTATCACCAAGGGTTTCAATTATATGTGGACGGTATAATACTTCAGCAACTGAAGATGAGGATATCGGAACACAAAACTGCAACGGCACGTATTAAACCGACAAAGTGCAACGAAACAGCTATTTTTCAAACCTTTAACTGGCAGTTCTCCACCGTGGCGGTGTATAATAAATTATCATCGGGGAAGAAAGAGCGCAGCATTTAGCTTGTTTTTAACGGTAGACAACAGAGATCCCCGACGAGGTTCCAGCACAAAAATGGTGTCCATAGGCATCTGGGAACGATTTGAGAACATTCTGGCTACTATAAGTCGGCTGCATCATGATGCAGTCAACTTAATCCCATTTGACTACAAGGCGAGACGCTTCAGAAGTAATCCTGGCTACAGAACAAGTGACGCAGGAGAGCTAGGCGCTCTCTTAGCCTCTTTGGTATACAAGGGGGCTGATGGGATGTGAGAGGCCGAGATAAGATTGCGCCTGATGCTAGCGAAATGCATAAATATCACTTAGGCGCTGAAGTCCCCGTTTGAGCATTGAGGTGGGCAAGCAAACTGAGCCGGATTTTGTTCCAGGACAAGGAGTATCCCCGCTACACCAGCACAAGATCGTCACAAGAAAATCACCGCTGATCATTATGATGTGTTCGCCTGAAACACCCACTGAGTAACGGTACATGCCTTAGTGACCGTCAAACGGAAGAGTGAATAAGTACTAGTGCAGTAAAGGGTACATCGACACCATGGGTAACCTTGCCTACGCCGAGGAAATGGAAAACAACAGCCTATTCGCAGACGGATGGATTCTAGAGCAGGTGTTACCGTGATGATACTTGCTGTGGGAAGGGCCAGCAATCAAGAAAATCAAGCCGAGATTGCTAGATTCTGGCGATCTCGGATGACTCCCTACTCGTGGAGAAGCTGATCCTACTAAACTTGAACCTAGGGTCGAGCGTCATCATATAATATATAGTTGTCATGAAGGCGGCTAAGAACCAGATACTGGGAACAGATTCCCGTAGGAAGCAAGAGGAACTCATATATCCAGATTCCATCCTCCTGCTATATCTGGACATCTTCCTCATTGGCAAGGTTTTCCGGACGAATTGAAAACCTCAGAGGATGCTGTACAGACTGTAGGTAGTTAATCCAAAACTGGAAGTCAATAAATGCCCATTTTTTCTAAAAAGAGTAAGCCTCATGTTTCGACATCAAGCAAGGCTATAGAGTTAGAGAAGATGTGCGCGCTACAACAATACCCACAGCCAAGGACAGGCGGAAGTGCATAACTTGCTGGGGATGGGCAGCTATTATCCTCATTTTGTTAGGGGCAACTCTAATATCACGAATCCATTCATCCATCGGAAGAAGGAACCGTCTGAAACAGTGGATATTGGAGACCAATATAAGACTCCGGTACTGCACATCAGCGCTCAGAAATGCCCCAATATTTGTGATACTCAAAGCCTGGCATCAGTTTCATTGTGGTACCTGACATTGACATTGGATACCTCATTCTACATCAAGAACATACAGGATCGAGTTGTCCCTTATTTAAGCGAGACGCTATTCAGGGCGAAGAAAAAGCATTGTGTTACCTGGCTGGAGCTCCCGACAATAGTGAAAATACTGCAGAGTGCTTCTGTAGGTTCTAGTATTGTGTGCTTTCCTATTTCGCACTCAGCATTTCGCCCTCAATTAGCTCCTAAGCTTTAGGAAGCTGAAACCCCAGACAACATCTTGTTCAAGGAGATTACAAGAGTACGTATAACTATATTTTCAAGCATCAGCAAAGTAATATATACTTCAACGTAAATAACTTGGCTAAAATGCCCACCCCAGAAGAGTGTGGCCTTACAGCAAGTTGGAAGCGAAGGATAGTGCTGCCGCCATATTTGTGATTTGGAATCTTTCTGCAGAAAGCCAGAACAGCGCAGGCTATAGGAGGGATAGCTGTTGAGACGGACCTGGCTCCAATACCGAATAAAATTGAAGTAGGAATCAGTCCGAGCTGAGAAGATATCGTTCTTTGCGCTTTAAATAGAAAGTATTGAAATATCATCCATATATTAACTGTGCTAATAAGTTTGAAGGTGTCATTTCGCTAGTTAGATCAATTATGATTTATATTTTCATGCCGTTCAGTTGCCTAAGGGTCCCGAAATCATAAATTAGAAAGCATAGAATAATGTTTAAATGTCTTTAACCTCCAAATTTGAAAATAAATCTTATAATAAATTGCTCTGGCAGTGAGTAAGTATGTAATTGGTGTTCTGTAACATCCACATATTCATTAATCCTGAGAGCTTCGGTTCAGATAATCGGATAAATAGTAGTATGCTCCTTCAATGAAAAACTTTGATGTCGAAATTGCAACGTAAATGTATGTTTTGAAGCCTCCTGAACCCAAAAAAGCATTTTTAAGGAAAGCTCCGTGTGTCTTTGGATTGACTTTGGATCCTATCTTCCAAGGATGCGAATAGGAGATTTTCAAGAAAATTATGCGCTTGAATTCAAGGGCCTATATATATATATATCCAAATATATCCGATTCTGCGGCAAACAGCGTGCTTCCCGGTGCCAAGAAAATTCCCGTTAAGCTGGCCACGCGACCAAACGAAGGCTCTGTATATTATGGCCACAAAAATGCAAGAATCTCTGAAACTTTGTTTTCATATCCGGAAATAGTAGCTTTACACGCAACCATGAAAAGATGAACATGCATAAGTCAACCTTTGGAAACATACAATTTGACTCATTACAATATTTTATATGGTAGTAGAATAACTATGAAGCGGTGACTTCATGCGTATGCGCAGAGGCACTGCAAAATACATACATCAGCACATTAAAGTATGCACCTCAGACTCTGGACATATTCACGGATAAAACACAATAAAAGAAAATAGGTGAAAACCAAACTTATAGTGTCTAGCATGGTGCTGAAACTGAAACACTAATAGCAGATAAGCATTATGCAACTTACGCCCGTGCTCATACATCCCCAGGGCTCTAGAAGCTCCAAAGTTTTAATTTTTTTATCTATGAAGGACTCTGTCCCCTCTTTAATATTCTGTGAAACTGTGTCGTTTAATTTCACTATTTTTCTGTATGATGATACAGTTTTCAAAATAATAATTTTGAGGTAACACAAGTAATCGCTTTGATGTCGATCTTGAATGTACTCTACTTAGAGGAATTTGTTAAAAACAATGCAGTGTTGTTTTGAAAGGCAAATGCATGCTTAAATAAGGTAATGTCACCTAATAGTTCCTTTCGGTTAACGGCGATTTTATGGTAGGGTTAACTTAAGATATTTGGTGAAACATAATGTCACATAAAGAATCATTAATTCAACAACAAAATTAGGTGAAACCGTGAGTAGCATATATAGAGGGATTCTGGCGCAGTTTTGCATTTATATGGGAAAGGATAGGGAAAACTAGGGTGGATGCGGAGGAAAATGCGTTTATATGGGAGAGATAGGGACTACGAGGATCGATGCTAGGCTAGATAGAGTGGGGTTGCGTTTTATATGAGAGATACGGGGAATACGAGGAGAAGTGTTAGACTAGATAGAGTTTGAGATGTGGAATATGCATTTATACGGGAAAGATAGGGAAAACGTGAACAGATGCTAGGATAGACAGATGTTGACTCAGGGGGAATATGAACATATATACAGGAGAGATAGGGGATACGTGGAGAGGTACTAGACTATTCAGGGCTTGAAGGGTAGAGTATGGTTTTTTTATATGAAGAGACGAGGAAAACGAGGGTATATGCTTGGTTGAGAGAACCTTCAAGGAGGAAATATGCGTTTATATGTAGAAGATAGGGAAAACGAGGAGAGTTCTAAGGTAGAGCAGGGACTGAAGGAGGGAGAGATATGCTTTATACGACAGAGATAGGGCATACGAGGAGAGGTGCTAGTGTAGACAGAGGTTAAGGAGTAGGGTATACGCTTATATGAGGAATATATGGAAAACGGGGACAGATGGTATGATAGACAGAAGCTGGGCCACTTTTGCGTTTATATGGGAAAGGATAGGGAAAACGAGGGCAGATGCGACGGTTCAAGGAGGAAAATGCGTTTATAGGGAAGAGATAGGGAATACCAGGGCTGATGTTAGACTAGTCAGATGCTAAAGGAGGGAGGGATATGCTTTATACGAGAGAGATAGGGAATACAAGGAAAGATGCTATACTAAACAGGACTTGAAGGGTAAATATGGCGTTTTATATGGGAGAGATAGCGAACTGAGGAGAGGTATTAGGCTAGGAGGTTTGAGTGATAGAGTAGGCGTTTCTATGCGAGAGATAGGGAATACGAGGATCGATGCTAGGCTAGACAGACTTGAAGTAGGGGAATGCGTCTTATATGAGAGAGTTAGGGGAATATGAGGAGAAGTGTTAGGCTTGACAGGGTTTGAGGTGTGGAAAATGACTTTTATGGAAAAGATAGGGAAAACGTGAACAGATAATAGGCTAGACAAATGCTGAAGGAGGGGAATATAGGCTTATACGGCAGAGATACGGAATACGAGGAGAGGTGCTAGACTGGACAGATGCTGAAGGAGGAGGGGATACGAGGAGAGGTACTAGACCATACAGGACTTGAAGGGTAGAATATGACGTTTTTATATAGGAGAGGTAGCAAGCCGAGGAGAGGTATTAGGCTAGGAGGTTTGAATGAAGGAGTATGCGTTTATATTGAGAGACGAGGAAAACGAAGGTAGGGGCTAGGTTGAGAGAGTCTTCAAGCAGGAAATGCATTTATATGAGAGCGGGGGAAATACGAGGAGAAGTGCTAGTCTAGAGAGGGGTTGAGGAGTAGAGTATGCATTTATATGGGAGAAATATGGAAAACGGGAGAGATACAAGGATAGACAGGGGTTGAAGAAGGCGGAGGAATGTGGATTTATACGGTAATATAGAGAGTAATTAGATTATAAAACATTTCTCATCCAACGTAACAACACTTTTATATACTTTTTTTCTAAACCTTACAAACTTTTTATATGTTAAACAGTAGTGCGCGAGACGGAGAGGGACAAACTGTATATCGGTTTACAGCGAAGTATACGTCTAGCCTATCCTCCCACCTTGCATGCTCTGGATCTTCTCATTGTCTATTCACTCCTATCATCATCTAACATAATCACGTAACAAGACGTAACCAACAAACGTAACCGCGTAACAAGACGTAACACAACGTAACATAATAGCATGACAAGACGTCACACTAAGCAACATAAGCACGTAACCACGCAACATCACGTGACATCTCGTAACCAGAAACGTCACACGACGTAACACGTACCAACCATGTAACCACGTAACAAAACGTAAGAACAACACGTAACCAACCCATTGCTAAGGTAATCTAAACTAATTCATCCTTCATAACTTAGACAATAAGTACGAGAGCCTAGCCTAGATTAACCTGACCAATCCCAAACGTTCGTCTCATCATCTATTCCACTCAGTCATCGTCTAACCTAATCTGGCTAACCAGAGATAACCTCGACTTTCTTTTAGTGAAATTGCAATGTTTTATTCAGGTTTTATTATTCGAGAGTTTTAATTGAAAAGTTTACGTCAACATACCTTTATTTTAGTTCGTTGCAGGTGTCTCTCCCCTTTTTATCTAGGCTTGAGACTAGCACTAGGATTGCTCCTAATGGCAGGGTTACCACCTTCCCTTCCATCTTCTTCTTTCTTCATCAGTCATCAGATAGTTGCATACACAGCACACGGATAACCTTCATTTTTTAAGATTGTAGACTCACGAGAAAATCTTTATCTTTGACTAACATTATTTTAAGCGCTGGTTGTAATGGCGTAATGTCAATACGCATATGTCGTTATTCCATCCTCAGCAATAACTCTTTTATCATCAAACGGAGTCAATGTGATTTTATTCACTTGCACTGTAGCAAGAGCATGCTCCCGAGACAGGATTAGATTCATGGGTGTTCTGATAATTTCTCCGGTTTTAAGACAGTCAGCATAACTCCCAAATGTAATGTACTGATTAATAGCACTACGTTTAATGCCTGTAATCCTTTTTATCATTGAGCCATGGATATCTAGTGCATACATCTTTGGTCGTAGCCCGACAAAGCGCTGGATGATTTTACCATTAGCCTCATCTTTAAATTTTCCCAACACCTTCTTGTTTAGAGCTGAATAGCATATATGGTTGACAGTGTAATCAGCTGTATCTAGGTGTTCGAGAAAACGTAGCTTGTCCTGGTACACATCTTCAGTCATCACACGATGAATGAACGAATCAGTGTCCATATACATCAGCTTCAGGTTTTCAGATCCATAATATGGCAGCAACACACCATAATGATAGTGGTATATTAATGTCTTGGAGCTGTCCAACACACTCATTCCAATGTATATAGGCTTGTTGAACACGATCTGTCGGGAAGCCATATGCACAGCAGCTAGATTGGCGGCATATATTGTTCGATCGATAAACGTAGGCTTTGCAATTAACTTTTCCAGAGTCTTCTAGTTTGTCACCAACCGTTTATCCACACGATTACGAAGGTTCTCCATTGTTTTTCCAAACATAGCATTGTTGAACAGTTTGTAGAGAACCGTCTGAAAATCATTTGCAGCCTTTTGTCGTAGTCTGTTGTTAAATTCCACATACGGTTTTAACCACTGTGACTGTCGAAATTGTAGCACACGATGGATTTTTGTTAGTTGTAGTCCATGACTAAGAGCTTGCTTGAAAGTCATGTACTGTACTACATACTTCTTTCGTGATCCAAAGTGAGGAATTAGCTTCTTTGTAGTCGAATCCTTTGGTTTCAGACACTCAGGCAGCAATAGTATCTCATTATGCAGATCATGGCGTGCAGCAGGATACTCGATGTCAACTTCTTATATGTATCCAAGAGGATCATCTTCTTCTAGTCTTTGTAAGTTTATTTCTTCAGGTGATATCCACTCAAATCCACCAAAAAGAAGGGCGTGACACATTGCCCAACCATATTGGTTATTAACGTCCTCGTATGTGATGAATTGGGTTAGTCTCGACGGATCAAACTTGTCCATATACGGGTTCTTACCCTCTGCATACCGATGGGACACTTGGCATAAACCTCCTCTTTTGCCGGATTCCACCATGAGTAGTTGGTCATAATCTTGCAACAGTTCCAGCTCGATTCCAGTATACAGTAACATGGCGTCCCATATAAGTCCTGGAGAGGTAAAATAATGTGCTGGATCAACTTTGTGCGTTTTGAGAGTTTGCTCTCTGAATGTCTCAAAGACATCAGCTAGAAGAACAACATCAGATATTAAGTAGAGGTCACTGTATTCTCCCAGGTTTCTCTCATTGACCAGTCTCCATACATTTCTAACATGTTCGTAGTCAGCATCACTAATTTCTTCTTCATTCAGTTTATTGTAGAAGTAGTTCTTAGGACATCCCAGCTCCTTAACAATGAAGTGTGAGTCATACCCGCTGAGGTTGTGTATGAAGACTGGAATATATTTAGGTGTTTTGCAGGCTAAATTACATTCATTATGCAGACTTCCCCGATATTCACCACTGATGTAATCATGGTCGCGTACTTTATAGTTCTCTTCAGTAAAGGTTTTTCCGCACAAGTAGCATACTGTAGAGGCGTTGAAATCCATCTGCTGTTGATCTGTAAGTTTCAGAGGCATGACGGATTTGTATATATTATTACTCTCCTTTGCAAGGAATGACAGGTATTCCATAAACTTCTGAGCAGCATCAACACCACGATATACATAGGGATGCTTAGGAAGACCAGCTTCCAGATGTTCAACGTTGGTTGATGGTTTAACGTAAACGCAGAAACTCATGGGAACATGCTGCTGATAAGCGAATGTATATAAAGTTTCAGGATTGTGTATGCATGTATGACATGGAGCGAGAATGCTTTCAAAGTCTGCGTAGATGACGTAAGGTAGTTTCAGCATCCTTTCAAAATTTTTAGACTGTACAATTGATTTCTCCTTTGTAGGCATAAATACCCTTGCAACACCATGCTGATTACAGAAGGTGGCATGTTCTGGTAGTTTTTCCAGTCCACTTTGTCCATATCGATCGTCAAAATGTGTAAAACAACGCTTACAGGTATAAACACGTTCCTTACATTTGGTTTTCTGACGTCGAATAAGTTTTTCTAAATTCTTTATATAAACGTAGTGATGTCTCCCACTACTGTCACTCAATAGCAGGAGGTCACGATGGTCAGCTAGTTCAATCTCAGCAACCTTTATCGAATACACTTCATGCTTCTCATCCAGGCCGAAGACGTTGATAGACATCCTGTTAAGCTTCTCAAATTTAGGTATTTGAGAAAGCGGCGTAGGGTAGGAAACGCAGCTGAAGTCGTACTTATCTTGAAGTTGCTCGTATTTGCTCACCTGCTGCGCATCCTTCTCAACGAATTTAGCTAATATAGAATACATAAAGCATAGATCATCAGTTAAATTCTGGATGCTAATGCAGGCTTTTCTTGCTTCAACAGATGGCTGTAGGGGGTATGTAACTACTTCCCCATATCGGATTGTACTTGTTAATACGAAGACGAACTCCTTCCACAGTAAGCAAAGCCCAGTTGCTACCCTTAAGTTGCGATTCCTCCATTTCAGTAACCATCTTCTTCATTTTCGTTTCCAACATAGAGTCCAGGTCCGTTTCTAGGAAACCAGCTTAATTCCGTGTTTTAAATGTTTTGTCACAGGTTTCTCCGACATTGTTAACAAATCTACAATCAGCTAACAGATTAATTTTCACACTTTTGTAAATACCAATCTCTTTATGTACAGCCTGGATAATCCGCTGTTTCGCCTCATGCAGGTACATATTCAGGTCCTTAGTTGATTCACATCGTATAAAATATGATTTCAAGCGTCCATTGAATGAAGTTTCATATTCTTTCATGTCACAGTCATCCATGATAGAAGATATCTCTTGCTTAGTCGGTTCTAATCTACGTTTCTTCTCAGGTCTGTTTATTTCACACGCATCTTCGTGTCGGCGACCCTTATAACTGTCTTTGAAGGCTACGTTACAATATTTACACTTGAAGAGCTTTTTACAACGTAGCTCATGTCGTCTTTTATCATATCCACAGAGGAACCTGTCTGCTGTTCCAAGTTGATCTGGCGGTCTTGGGCTGAATCCTGTGACATGAATACAAATTCATCTTCGAATAACCTCAAAAAGTAATTAAGATAAAGGCGTCGAATAAACGTTTATTTTGTAATGCATATTTGACTACTGTCGTCCTGACGAAATTACATCTCTTGGATGAATGCATAATTAAAACGTAAAAACAATACGTAACCAACACGCGATACGTCTTCGCGTCTTAAAATGAATGCTAGAGCTGTACTTCCTCCCTGAACGAGGCTCTCAGGCCGACTGAAGTGCCCTCTCTACCGCACCCGTAATTAGAGCTGGTTTCTCCCTCCCCACTCTCGCTAACCAGCAGCTTCTTCTCCCTACTCTCACAGCGCAGCTCGTAGCTTGCATCACGCACGCCACCTAGTGAGAGGTTGGAAAGCTGGCTCTTCCGCTGAACGATGAAGATGCCGGAAGTATCTGTGAGGAAGCAGCCATATTGAAGGGTTTAACGTGCATGGCAGCCATATTGGGTATATGAAAACATTCATTATATGCATTAAACGCGTGTATGATTTGATTTTAAAAATGGATTGCGAGACATTATATTTAACAAGACGGCTTTAAAAATGAAATATGATAATCTTTACACTAAATGTATATAGCTGGAATCGATGACTTTAAAAATGTTTACACACTTTGAACTGAAAAAATATAATAAATTTTCTAATACGATCCTACGAGTTTAAAATTCGTGTAACTCTGGAAAAAAATTACTTTGCTCGTAATTATAGTCAAATGTAGCGGTTTTCTGTGATAACTGCAAACTAAGCGTGGTATTCTGTGATAAATGAACATTAAGCCTATAAAAATGTCATTGTGTATTGATTCTTTAGGGTAAATGAGGGTGAGAGGTAAAGAAAGTATTTTAAGCGTGGTTTTCTATAATAAATGGACATTAGGCGTATAAAAATGTCATATTGTGTACTGATTCTTTAGGGTGAATGACGGTGAGATGTAAAGAAAGTATTTTAAGCGTTGGTTTTCTATGATAAATGGACATTAACCGTATAAAAATGTCATTGTGTACTGATTCTTTGGAGTGAATGAGGGTAACTTGTAGAGAAAGTACTGAGGGATTGAAAACATACAAAAACAATAGGGTATATACATGAATTTAATTAAATAAGGAGAGAAAAAACTTCTACGATTTTTTCTAAAGTATTAAAAATAGACATTATTTTAACTTTGCCGCGGTTTCTCATCTATCGCGATTTCCTTTCATTTTATTTGATTTATATCTTTCGCGCGTGCTTCTAGAGTCCTTAGTTTGATTTCGCTATCGGTCGCTCACTCTATCCTGGGATTTTTCATGGTTTTCCCTGGTCTGCAGGCGAATGCCTGAGTGGTTTCCCATCTATCACGATTTTCTTTCATTTTATTTGATTTACATCTTTCAGTGTACAATCTGAAGGATTCCCTCCTTCGATTGCCGTTAGTTGTTTACTCTGACATCATATTTTTCTCGATTTCCCTGGTCTGTAGGCGAATGTCTGGGTGCTTTCTCATCTATTACGATTTTCTTTCATTTTATTTGATTTACATCTTTCACGTGTGCTTCTAGAGTCCTTTGTTTGATTTCCCTGTCGGTCGCTCACACTATCCGGGGATTTTTCATGGTTTTCCCTGGTCTGCAGGCGAATGCCTGAGTGGTTTCCCATCTATCACGATTTTCTTTCATTTTATTTGATTTACATCTTTCACGTGTATAATCTGAAGGTTTCGCTCGTTCGATTGCCGTTGGTTGTTCGCTCTGACATCATATTTTTCGTGATTTTCCCTGGTCTGTAGGCGAATGTCTGGGTGGTTTCTCATCTATCACGATTTTCTTTCATTTTATTTGATTTACATCTTTCACGTGTGCTTCTAGGGCCCTTTGTTTGATTCCTGTTAGTTGTTCACTCTGACATTTTTCATGATTTTCCCTGGTCTGCGGGTGAATGTCTGGGTGGTTTCCTATCTATCATGACTTGCTTTCATTTTATTTGATTTACATCTTTCACGTGTACAATCTGAAGGTTTCCCTGATTCGATTACCGTCGACCACTCGCTCAGACCTGAGATTTTTCATGGTTTTCCCTTGTCTGTAGGCGAATGCTTGAATGGTTTCTCAGCGATTCCGATTTCCTTTCATTCTATATAATTTGCAACTCTTACCTGTGCTTTTAGGGTTCAGGAGTTCGATTTGCGTTGGTTGTTCACTCTGACATATTTTTCACGATTTTCCCTGGTCTGCGGTTGAATGTCTGGGTGGTTTTGCATCTATCGCAATTTCCTTTCATTCTATATAATTTGCATCTTTTACGTGTGCTTTTGGGGTTCAGGAATTCGATACCCATTGGTTGCTCATTCCGACACCATATATTTTATGGTTTGTCTTGGTCTGCAGGCGAATGCCTGAGAGGTGTATGCTATAGCGATTTTCTTTCATTTTATTTCATTTATATCTTTCACGTATGCTTCTAGAGTCCCTGGTTCGCGTCCCGTTCGACGCTCACTCTAGCCTGGGATTTTTCATGGTTTTCTTTGGGCTGCAGGTGAATCCTAAGAGGTGTATGCTGTCACGATATCCTTCCATTCTATATAATTCACATCTTTAACGTCAACAATCTGAAGGTCTCCCGGGTTCGATTCGCATTGCTCGCTCACTCTGGTTATGGATGTTTCGTGGTTTTCCCTGGTCTGCAGGCGAATGCTTGAGTGGCGTATGCTGCTATGTTTTCATTTTATTCGCATCTTTGTGCTTCTAGGTTTCGCTGCGTAGGGGAAATGCTGGCCTCTTGCTCGGTCAACGGATCGTTCATCACCTTCACGAGTCAAGCACCCGATTCTGTACGATTATACCCGAACAATACATCATCCTTGCAATACTTTACACTGTCTCTAAGCGCTCGAACCTGAACGGGGACGCTCGAACATTAGTGTAACACGAATTGAAATCTAAGAGCGTACACGCTTCATCACCGTTTTAGTAATAATAATGAGGATATAATTGATCTAAAAAGGTTCGTGCCTCCTCTATAAATAGTGTGATGTCGAGCATTGAACTTCATTCTGCTAAATAACTCTGAGGTGACAACATCGTTGTTCTCCTAGAAAATAATCGGCTTCCTAAAGTGCTATGAAGGTGAAAAGGTGCAAATTTCCTTGAAGAAGGGTTAATACGTTATATAATTGATCAAAAAGGTTCGTGCTTCCTCTATAAATAGGGCGACCTCTAGCATTGAAATTCATTCTGTTGATCATCTCTGAGGTGTTAACATCGCTGATCTCTCAGAAAATAATCGACCTTCTAAAGTGTTATCAAGGAAAAGAGGCGCACATTTCCTTGAAGAAAGGTTAATACCTTATTATATCAAGAAGAAAAATGAATAAGTCCTCATATAAGGATATCATTCCTAGTGCCTCAGGATATTCTTGTGGTAAATGCTGTAAGAACTTCCTCCGTGGATATGATAAAAGACGACATGAGCTACGTTGTAAAAAGGCTCTTCAAGTGTAAATATTGTAACGTAGCCTTCAGTTATAAGAGTGGCCGTCCGAAATTGCGTGTGAAATAAACAGACCTGAGAAGAAACGTAGATTAGAACCGACTATGCAAGAGATATTTTCTATCATGGATGACTGTGACATGAAAGAATATGAAACTTCATTCAATGGACGCTTGAAATCATGTTTTATACGATGTGAACCAACTAAGGACCTGAATATGTACCTGCATGAGACGAAACAGCGGATAATCCAGGCTGTACATAAAGAGTTTGGTATTCACAAAAGTGTGAAAATTAATCTGTTAGCTGAGTGTAGATTTGTTAACAGTGTCGGAGAAGCATGTGACAAAACATTTAAAACACGGAATTAAGCTGTTTTCCTAGAAACGGACCTGGACTCTATGTTGGAAACGAAAATGAAGAGGATGGTTACTGAAATGGAGGAATCGCAACTTAAGGGTAGCAACTGGGCTTTGCTTGCTGTGGAAGGAGTTCGACTTCGTATTAACAAGTACAATCCGTTACGGGGAAGTAGTTACATACCCCTACCGCCATCTGTTGAAGCAAGAAAAGCCTGCATTAACATCCAGAATTTAACTGATGAGCTATGCTTTATGTATTCTGTATTAGCTAAATTCGTTGAGAAGGATGCGAAACGGGTGAGCAAATATGAGCAACTCAAGATAAGTACGACTTCAGCTGCGTTTCCTACCCTACGCCACTTTCTCGAATACCCAAATTTGAGAAGCTTAACAGGATGTCTATCAACGTCTTGGCCTGGATGAGAAGCATGAAGTGTATCCGATAAAGGTTGCTGAGATTGAACTAGCTGACCATCGTGACCTCCTGCTATTGAGTGACAGTAGTGGGAGACATCACCACGTTTATATATAGAATTTTGAAAAACTTATTCGACGTCAGAAAACCAAATGTAAGGAACGTGTTTATACCTATAAGCGTTGTTTTACACATTTTGACGATCGATATGGACAAAGTGGACTCGAAAAACTACAAGAACATGCCACCTTCTGTAATCAGCATGGTATTGCAAGGGTAGTTATGCCTACAAAGGAGAAATCAATTGTACAGTTTAAAAATTTTGAAAGGCTGTTTAAACTACCTTACGTCATCTACGCAGACTTTGAAAGCATTCTCGCCCCGTGTCATACATGTATACCCAATCCTGAAACTTCATATACATCCGCTTATCAGCAGCATGTTCCCATGAGTTTCTGCGTTTACGTTAAATCATCAACCAACGTTGAACATCTGGAAGCTGGTCTTCCTAAGCATCCCTATGTATATCGTGGTGTTGATGCTGCTCAGGTAGTTTATGGAATACCTGTCATTCCTTGCAAAGGAGAGTAATAATATATACAAATCCGTCATGCCTCTGAAACTTACAGATCAACAGCAGATGGATTTCAACGCCTCTACAGTATGCTACTTGTGCGGAAAAACCTTTACTGAAGAGAACTATAAAGTACGCGACCATGATTACATCAGTGGTGAATATCGGGGAAGTCTGCATTATGAATGTAATTTAGCCTGCAAAACACCTAAGTATATTCCAGTCTTCATACACAACCTCAGCGGGTATGACTCACACTTCATTGCTAAGGAGCTGGGATGTACAAGTGAGCGGGTGAAAGTAACCCCTAGCTCTGAAGAAAGCTATATATCATTCTCCAAGTATGTAGGAGATATAAAGCTTCGGTTTGTAGATAGTTTTCGGTTTCTCAGTACAAGCTTGGATAAGCTAGTCAAGAATCTAACATCGTACCCTGAAACACTGAAACACTTCGGAGAAGACAGGATGAAGTTGATGACACGTAAGGGTGTATTTCCCTATGATTACGTCACTTCATGGGATGTCTTGAACGAGTCTTGCCAGCCTCCTAAGAACTACTTCTACAATAAACTGAATGAAGAAGAAATTAGTGATGCTGACTACGAACATGTTAGAAATGTATGGAGACTGTTCAGTGTGAGAAACCTGGGAGAATACAGTGACCTCTACTTAATATCTGATGTTCTTCTCCTAGCTGATGTCTTTGAGACATTCAGAGAGCAAACTCTCAAAACGCACAAAGTTGATCCAGCACATTATTTTACCTCTCCAGGACTTACATGGGACGCCATGTTACTGTATACTGGAATCGAGCTGGAACTGTTGCAAGATTATGACCAACTACTCATGGTGGAATCCGGCAAAAGAGGAGGTTTATGCCAAGTGTCCCATCGGTATGCAGAGGCTAATAACACGTATTTGGACAAGTTTGATCCGTCGAGACTAACCCAATTCATCACATACGTGGACGCTAATAACCAATATGGTTGGGCAATGTGTCACGCCCTTCTTTTTGGTGGATTTGAGTGGATATCACCTGAAGAAATAAACTTACAAAGACTAGAAGAAGATGATCCTCTTGGATACATATAAGAAGTTGACATCGAGTATCCTGCTGCACGCCAGGATCTGCATAATGATTTACCATTGCTGCCTGAGTGTCTGAAACCAAAGGATTCGACTACAAAGAAGCTAATTCCTCACTTTGGATCACGAAAGAAGTATGTAGTACAGTACATGACTTTCAAGCAAGCTCTTAGTCATGGACTACAACTAACAAAAATCCATCGTGTGCTACAATTTCGACAGTCACAGTGGTTAAAACGGTATGTGGAATTTAACAACAGACTACAACAAAAGGCTGCAAAGGATTTTGAGAAGGATATCTACAAAATGTTCAACAATGCTATGTTTGGAAAAACAATGGAAAACCTTCGTAATCGTGTGGATATACGGTTGGTGACAAACGAGAAGTCTCTGGAAAAGTTAATTGCAAAGCCTACGTTTATCGATCGAACAATATATGCCGCCAATCTAGCTGCTGTGCATATGGCTTCCCGACAGATCGTGTTCAACAAGCCTATATACATTGGAATGAGTGTGTTGGACAGCTCCAAGACATTAATGTACCACTATCATTATGATGTGTTGCTGCCATATTATGGATCTGAAAACCTGAAGCTGATGTATATGGACACTGATTCGTTCATTCATCGTGTGATGACTGAAGATGTGTACCAGGAGAAGCTACGTTTCCTCGAACACCTAGATACAGCTGATTACACTGTCAACCATATATGCTATTCAGCTCTAAACAAGAAGGTGTTGGGAAAATTTAAAGATGAGGCTAATGGTAAAATCATCCAGCGCTTTGTCGGGCTACGACCAAAGATGTATGCACTAGATATCCATGGCTCAATGATAAAAAGGATTACAGGCATTAAACGTAGTGCTATTAATCAGTACATTACATTTGGGAGTTATGCTGACTGTCTTAAAACCGGAGAAATTATCAGAACACCCATGAATCTAATCCTGTCTCGGGAGCATGCTCTTGCTACAGTGCAAGTGAATAAAATCACATTGACTCCGTTTGTTGATTAAAGAGTTATTGCTGAGGATGGAATAACGACATATGCGTATTGACATTACGCCATTACAACCAGCGCTTAAAATAATGTTAGTCAAAGATAAAGATTTTCTCGTGAGTCTACAATGTTAAAAAATGAAGGTTATCCGTGTACTGTGTATGCAACTATCTGATGACTGATGAAGAAAGAAGAAGATGGAAGGGAAGGTGGTAACCCTGCCATTAGGATCAATCCTAGTGCTAGTCTCAAGCCTAGATAAAAGGGGAGAGACACCTGCAACGAACTAAAATAAAAGTATGTTGACGTAAACTTTTCAATTAAAACTCTCGAATAATAAAACCTGAATAAAACATTGCAATTTCACTAAAAGAAAGTCGAGGTTATCTCTGGTTAGCCAGATTAGGTTAGACGATGACTGACTGGAATAGATGATGAGACGAACGTTTGGGATTAGTCAGGTTAATCTAGGCTAGGCTCTCGTACTTATTGTCTAAGTTATGAAGGATGAATTAGTTTAGATTACCTTAGCAATGGGTTGGTTACGTGTTGTTCTTACGTTTTGTTACGTGGTTACATGGTTGGTACGTGTTACGTCGTGTGACGTTTCTGGTTACGAGATGTCACGTGATGTTGCGTGGTTACGTGCTTATGTTGCTTAGTGTGACGTCTTGTCATGCTGTTATGTTACGTTGTGTTACGTCTTGTTACGTGGTTACGTTTGTTGGTTACGTCTTGTTACGTGATTATGTTAGATGATGATAGGAGTGAATAGACAATGAGAAGATCCAGAGCATGCAAGGTGGGGGGATAGGCTAGACGTCTACTTCGCTGTAAACCGATATACAGTTTGTCCCTCTCCGTCTCGCGCACTACTGTTTAACATATAAAAAGTTTGTAAGGTTTAGAAAAAAAGTATATAAAATTGTTGTTACGTTGGATGAGAAATGTTTTATAATCTAATTACTCTCTATATTACCGTATAAATCCACATTCCTCCGCCTTCTTCAACCCCTGTCTATCCTTGTATCTCTCCCGTTTTCCATATTTCTCCCATATAAATGCATACTCTACTCCTCAACCCCTCTCTAGACTAGCACTTCTCCTCGTATTTCCCCCGCTCTCATATAAATGCATTTCCTCCTTGAAGACTCTCTCAACCTAGCCCCTACCTTCGTTTTCCTCGTCTCTCAATATAAACGCATACTCTTTCATTCAAACCTCCTAGCCTAATACCTCTCCTCGGCTTGCTACCTCTCCTATATAAAAACGTCATATTCTACCCTTCAAATCCTGTATGGTCTAGTACCTCTCCTCGTATCCCCTCCTCCTTCAGCATCTGTCTAGTCTAGCACCTCTCCTCGTATTCCGTATCTCTGCCGTATAAGCCTATATTCCCCTCCTTCAGCATTTGTCTAGCCTATTATCTGTTCACGTTTTCCCTATCTTTTCCATAAAAGTCATACTCCACACCTCAAACTCTGTCTAGCCTAACACTTCTCCTCATATTCCCCTAACTCTCTCATATAAGACGCATTCCCCTACTTCAAGTCTGTCTAGCCTAGCATCGATCCTCGTATTCCCTATCTCTCGCATATAAACGCCTACTCTATCATTCAAACCTCCTAGCCTAATACCTCTCCTCAGTTCGCTATCTCTCCCATATAAAACGCCATATTTACCCTTCAAGTCCTGTTTAGTATAGCATCTTTCCTTGTATTCCCTATCTCTCTCGTATAAAGCGTATCCCTCCCTCCAGCAGCATATGACTAGTCTAACATCAGCCCTGGTATTCCCTATCTCTTCCCTATAAACGCATTTTCCTCCTTGAACCGTCGCATCTGCCCTCGTTTTCCCTATCCTTTCCCATATAAACGCAAAAGTGGCCCAGCTTCTGTCTATCATACCATCTGTCCCCGTTTTCCATATATTCCTCATATAAGCGTATACCCTACTCCTTAACCTCTGTCTACACTAGCACCTCTCCTCGTATGCCCTATCTCTGTCGTATAAAGCATATCTCTCCCTCCTTCAGTCCCTGCTCTACCTTAGAACTCTCCTCGTTTTCCCTATCTTCTACATATAAACGCATATTTCCTCCTTGAAGGTTCTCTCAACCAAGCATATACCCTCGTTTTCCTCGTCTCTTCATATAAAAAACCATACTCTACCCTTCAAGCCCTGAATAGTCTAGTACCTCTCCACGTATCCCCTATCTCTCCTGTATATATGTTCATATTCCCCCTGCTTCAACATCTGTCTATCCTAGCATCTGTTCACGTTTTCCCTATCTTTCCCGTATAAATGCATATTCCACATCTCAAACTCTATCTAGTCTAACACTTCTCCTCGTATTCCCCGTATCTCTCATATAAAACGCAACCCCACTCTATCTAGCCTAGCATCGATCCTCGTAGTCCCTATCTCTCCCATATAAACGCGTTTTCCTCCGCATCCACCCTAGTTTTCCCTATCCTTTCCCATATAAACGCAAAACTGCGCCAGAATCCCTCTATATATGCTACTACCATGCATGTGACTTTGACTGTTTGTATACCTAAATGTACATAAAAATGTTTGGATTCAACATCATTATCATAACCATCATCATCATCATGACAATAGGCGTTGTTTTATTTCACATAAATTCAACAAGGATATTAAAATTGTAATGCAAAATCTTCCACAGAGAAACATTGAATAAACGGGATTATTTATTACGTATTTTGCTCATGCAATTACTCAAGCAAGCATTAAACATACTAACCAGTGAACTAGCCAACACTGCGTTTTATATTGGAATGATCCTATATAAACCTTGTATAACTGAGACATTCGGGGACAAATGATTTGGGTCATTTACTGCTTTGTTCTCTAAGATATTTCTAGATGTATACCGAGAAAGATTTTTCCGCGTAACATATGAATCTCACATTCGGGAGGTTCCGGGTTCAATTTCTGACCGACGGTCACTCTGAGCATTGGTTTTTTTCGTGGTTTCCTCTGGTAGATAGCTGAATGCTGGGTTGGTTTCCCTTCTATCACTAATTTCCTGTCCATAACTTCTTATCCCTACGATTTCCTTTCATCTGTCCCACCTTATCTGTTTGAGGGTTGTAGAACCAGACGACGGTGGTTGGTGTGTTTCGGTAGGACGCTGTAATTTGTACTATGGAAAGATTTTTCTCTAATGCTTGGCGGGACTACTGGGTCCCCTTCCTTCCTGGGAGCTGTCCCGCCTATTCGCGGGTCCCCTAAGTTGCGGGGTCCAGGGCAGGGCTAGTCGGCACCAGGAATGGTCTAATGTTGGAATCGGTAGGGACTCATCTTTGCAAGCTCACATCATCGTCCGGATCTGGTCGCCTCCGCTTCATCCCTTCCTCCCAGGGGTCACCTTGGAAGTACAATGGGCCCACCATGGATTAGGTGCGGTGCTGTACTCCAGTCACTGGAGGCCCCTGCGTCTTACTACTCCTACGTCGGAGGCCTATTTATTAAGCTCTCATCAGACCTAGTTGATAACAATGATCAGTACATTTGCCTATTTATATCTGTCTATCTGTGTGAGTTCATTATTCTGCAGAAAATAAAAATATTCATTTTTGACTCAAATAAACCAATGAGTTATTGAAGTTGGGAATAGGTGAAATTTACAAATCATACACAAATTCCTTGAGGCAAGTGGAGAAATAAGCAAACAGACATGAAGTGGCCTTCAGTAACTGTGTGAAACAACTAAGGATTAACCTGGTGCTGAATGTCATCGGACGAGATAGTAATAGGAGATGGCACGCTTATATTACCTGTTTATTTTGCAATTACCGATAGAATGCTTACTCCACTGAATATTAACATGGTTCCATTGGCTTTCTTATCTGGGGCAAGCCAAGAAGGATGTACACCGGGCAAAATAAGCCTGATTAGTCGAGTAAATGTTTGAGTTCAAGAAACTCAGATTGACTTTCTGAGTGATCAAGAACACTACGAAGCATTTAGCAATCCTATATAACAACAGAAAAACGGCGACTATAATCTAAACTGTTGTATTTAGATAATAAACACTTAATGGAACTAAACAATATGAAATATGGTGATAGTAGGGACAATAACACCAATAATAATGCCCTTAACTTGCAAAAGAAAACATATGGGGTATTTAGGTTCATGTTGACAATAAACATAACAAAATGAGATGTTGGTGAGAAACCAACAAAACGCCTTCATTTTGCAATCAAAATCAGTCTAGATTTAATAGCGATACACTTTCAGGGAAAGCGTATCCAAAATATGCAGTGTAGTCAAAAAAGAATTATCTAATAGCATTCTGAGAGGAAAAATCTTCATAGATTGTCGAGCCGGGTTCGATTCCAGGGAACCGTAAGTGGGATGTGTGCTGAACGAAGCGGCGTCTGGGCGGGTTTTCCTCCGGGTTCTCCGGTTTCCCCCGCCATTCATTCCACGAACTGCTCTATCATCACCTTTCCTTTCATCTATTTCACCGTCATTTCACAGCATCTCCTTCCTCGCTCTCATACCAGGCTTCGGACTGATCAGCGACCCTGGTTCTTCTATCCGATATCAATAGTCTGTCTGCTCCCCAAGGCATTACCTTGTAAGTTCTAGAGGGTGTAAATCCTCCAACTGGAGAAGGTAAACAGAGAAAGAAAAAGACGGACAAGAAGAAGACTGCCGAGAGAACTGATTGTGCCTTCTGCCTCTATCCTTCAACTGTTAACGCCGTATACAGATATCCGCCGGAGCGCTGTCTGCTTTCGTGGACGTCCTCTGCAATTCTGCATTTACAGAAAACCAACATGAATCATGGAATACTCAGTAGAGTTTACATACTTATCACCAGGTGTAAATGGGATAAGTAACATGTGTGTGTGTGGCCCCAAATCACGCGAAAAGGGTTCAGCATAAAGCGAATGACGTATGCGCGACTAGCTCATTTGGGTTTTTTGGATAGGTAAGCTACGTAGCCGAGAAAGGGTTGAAGAAGCGCAGAATTGCCAGTTTTAATTTTTCATAAGAACTGACTTCATATTGTGTTTAAAGCACCAGAAGAAAATGCGTGTACATTGCACTGAATAAAAGAATGTTTTGCTTATTTGAATGGTGCAAGAAAAACATCATCAGCAGCTGAAACGCGGCTGCGGTGGCCGGTCGATAGTCGACTGATTGATTGTCCTTACCGATCATATGTGCGCCAGTCCCAAAGAATCTTATGTGTTATATTCACACGACTCTCTCTCTCTCTCTCTCTCTCTCTCTCTCTCTCTCGTTTATTAGTGGATATATATGCTATTCATACGAAAGCTTATTTTTATACCTGCTTTATTTTAATGGAGATAAAAGCTTTTGCAAAATATAGCTACATTACACTTTTCGCTATGGATAAAAAGGAAACAGCAATAGTTAAATATTTAGGATCTGGGCGCTATTTATTATGCTGGCCTTAAAACTCTATATTCCTTCCACGCAATCGCGAGAAACAACTGAATGTTGACATCACTTTAAAAGAGTGACAAAGTATTGAGCAATTCGAAACACTAATAACAGATATCTCGGAAATTACTTATGTCACAAAAATTTCTTTGAAATAAATTGTGCGTCTTAAAAAGATTTGCAGTTTTTGTGTAGTATGTTTTCGTCTATCGCTTAAAGTTTACCAGTTATGCAAGATTATGCAAAATTCCTTCCGAATGAAGAGGACTATTGCCAGACAATTCAATATATATATCTACAGTTTATTTGTCATGTAAATATCTGTAATATGTATATGGTGTTTTAATAAAAATCTTTAGAGCCATTTGTCACAGAATCAAACATTGGGAAAAAGTTTCCACGTAAAGATAGTTGGGGTGGGGGATTTTCTGAAAGTCTGCATCTCCCATCTTTGGAAAATACTGAACTTTAATAGCAAGTTTGGTATTTATCCGACTTTTCGGGTTTCAGTGTACACACATGAGCGCGAGCGGGCCTTTTCTAAAACTGCGTTTTTATTCAGAGACCTCAAAACATATATTTCGGTGAAATCTCAGTATCTAATATTTGGATGGAATGCACTGCTTTCTCTACACGCTATGTATGTGGTAGGGAAAGATAAACAGTAATCTAACTCATAATTATGTTAATTCCTAATTGCAGGTATAAACAAAGCGTTTTAATAAAGAAATGTGGCAGATAAACCGCTCATTAATGACTATTCAAAGACTTTATGAGCGCAGGATTAATGTGAGTAATTTCAAGGTCTATAATGCTTCACATTCATTTCTGGTATCCCCAACACAATTAAGATTTCTGCCGAAAATATTGGGAGTAATAATACGTCTGGAGATACGTACTAGTTGAAAACCTAATCCGATAACTATACAACTCTACTTTTGCGTCTTTATAATTTTACATCCTCTGCAAAATACATCAAAGTATGCAGATTCCTTAACAACGGTACAAGGAATTCGTGGCGGGTTATACGTTTTACATTCTTTAGTGAAATTCCATCCTTGCATTATTTGGGTCATGGTCGAGTTCCATTTCCAGATAGTAAGAATGGTAGTGATATTCGACCCTATGGATCATAATAATTTTCCTTTCTATTTTGCAGACTAAGATGATAACAGAGTGTAATTGTGTTACTGTAGGTAAAATGTAGTAAAGCAAAAAGGTTTTTACGGCTATGAAGTCTGATCTTTAAAACGTTTCCAGCTGCTTACCTCGAAAGCAACCTTTCTCAAGAAAAATGAAATGCAAATATTTCATCGTTTAACGAGGAAAACAATATTGCATTTCTATTAGCAAATTTTGAAAGGTCATTTCAAGTCAATTCAACTATTTTTAAAATGGAATCTCATTTTTATCATATTCTGGTTTTAGGCAAAAGGAAAAGCCAAACAATTTTTGTCTGAAACATATTCTACTATATCAAGCGTTATTTTATAGAAAATTTAAGAAATTTGAGAAGCAATTATATGCAACAAAACCCATACATTGGAGGAATTAAAAGAAAACATCAGCGATAAATTCACTCAATTTCGGTTATTGAACTCTCCAGTGTAAAAGAACGGTTTCTGAGAAGATGCCAGAAATGTGTGGTTAAAGAAGATCAACATTTCCAACATCTCTTACAAGGTACATGCTTATTATCATTGCAACTATGAGAACGTGAGGCGGTTGCGGGGATATTATAACTGTTTCGGCAGGAGTTCGAACTACGGCGGCCGGCGCCCGAGCAGCCGTGAATTAGTCACAGTGTGAAGGAAAAGCACTGTACTTTAATTGGCAAATATGCACAACCCTACAAACTGACATTCCCACGCTTGGTCTTGCTTCAACTCCCCATTTATGAAGCGTTTGCTACTGAAAAGAACCCACACGTAGATTTTCTTTGTCCATCTGTCCATCCAACCGCTGCAAGTACGAAATTGAAATTTTATACAGGAAGATAATAGACAAAACGTGTCCACATGTTTTGGATTTTACTTAAATTGGAACAAATGGGTAGTTTTGGCAAAAAGTCACCTAAAAGTCTAGTATTTAAAACTCATAATCGGGCTCTGTGCTTCAAATTGCGCTTCTAAAAGTTCTTGATTACGGCATTTACCGAAGCAGAAGGCAAGATTATCATTTATTTTGAAAGCGTTGGTGTTCTACATAAACCAAAAGTCTACAATATTTAAATTATTAACACTAAAGACATTAAAACTGAATTCAAGTTTTGGAGGGTTGGTAAACTACGTGATAGTTTATTCATAGCCGAGTGTTTCTGTATCGAGGCAGGCTGCAGTCGAATGTTTCTGGATTAATGCTGCAGTCGAGTATTCCTGGATTGAGACTGAAGTCGAATATTTCCGAATCGAGGCTAGAGACTTTGAAGCTTTGGTTAGCTAAAGAAATAGGAGTTTAATACATACTAATATTATAAAGAGAGAAAAAATGTATCTACTTACGTGTGTGTATATAGGCTAGTCCAAGAAAAACACTCAACCGATTTTGATAATTCTTTCACCGCTGAAAAGCTCTATTGTTTCTGACTGACATGGAACTATAAAACTCGATCATATTTCAATTCATAAATTACTACAAGACTATTTACAAAGCCTTCGTTGAGAATGCCATAGATTAGCAAATAGTTGCTTTACTTCGCAGAATATAAAAACAAAATCAGGTTACGTTTTATTCAAAGCAATGCGCATAGATGGCCATGAAGTAATTACTTAAACAAACAGAGAACATAGTTTAAACAGCCACAGCCGATCCCGTTTATTGCGGTACAAATCATATGTCTAATTTATTTCTTAAATTGTTAATAACAAATACTGCAAATATGTATGTGTAACGAAACTGTTAGAACCTCTTAACAACCTTTATTGTAGTTCTATAGATGTATGTACTGAAGTTTCTGGATTCCAAAGCCATCTGATAACCCTCATGTAAGAAAGCTTTGCTTTATTTCCTTTGAAGTTATGTTGTATCAAGTTCGTTAGCAGGACATGCCAAACAATTGTATGAAGAAACAAAATTGTAACCAGTAAACCGATTTTTGATATTAACAACTGAGAAGAGTATTTTTCTCCATGGTCGCAGAATATGTCTTTGCCACTCCTTTGCCTAGGAGTACGGAATCTTCATGTTCACAAGCTTCATCTGTATTTCGTTGTATTTGTTAAGGATTTCTGCAGTATGTGAAAACTGTGTAACTTTTATGTTATTAAATAACTATGAAACCAAAGAGAATGTGTAAAGCTTTAAAACTGAATGTACCATAATTATCTAAAAAATTATTTAACCATTCCGACCTATGATTGTTCGACCGCAAAAGGGTGTTATAGGCTATGCAGCATTACTAGAACTTGGATGACTATCGGGGGGGGGGAGGTTAAGGTAGTCAGACATTCCGCCGAAGTTTCATATCATTTTGCGCCATATAATGGGATATTTCCTCCGTTATTATGAATAGCCGGTCTATACGAAATTACAACCATAGAGAGGTAATGGGAGAATTCACTATCAAAAATCATTTAGACCACTGTATAATAAATACATAAAGAACCGAAGGAGGTAAATAAAATAAATAAATGAATAAATTAATTCGTCATTGGAGTTTAAAAAGCCAACTGTGGAACGTCCTGTAAGCCCGCTAGACAAATATATACAGAGTTGAATGCAACTTGACGGGGGGAATAAATGCACTTTCTTAATTTCACTTTTATTGCCATTAGATAGGGAATATAGCCACTGAAGGAATGCAGTATATTTGCCGAAAGATCGTGATAGAGTACTACTGTAGAGGCTGCTAGGAGGTGTAATGGTTTTCATTCACGAATATCTCGCTGGAAAGTTTGGTCGCATTTCAAACCATGAGGAAATGCGGTCTGCCTTATTAACTTTAAGTGGATTAAAGTATTTCTAGCAGTCTGTAACTTGGCTGAAAATATGTACTATGCTTTTTATTTCAAATTTATGAGACAGTTTAAAAATATCTAATTTCATTTAGTTAATTAGTTCATAATTTGATATGACCATTTCCACCATAACTATATAAGCTTAAGAACATAGAAAGAACAGAAAAATAAAAAAAAGCGGAACAACTGATTTCAGCATCTTGTGAATCTAATTCCTGCCCTGTATGCGTAAGCGTGCGTCCGAAAATTTAAACATGAATGAACCATTATTCATGGTTTGTTTATACATTTCTTCAGGTTATTAGTTGATTTTGTTTTCCAACATTACTGTAAATTTAAGACCGCAAAATAGTAAATCTTGAATTTTGTAGAATAGTTGTCGGAAACATACTATCATCAATTTGATAATGATTATTAATGTATTTAAGGTGATAAGTTATATACAACGTGTTTTTATGAACAACTGTTTCTGAAAATCTTTAAAAATCTTTGAGAAAATTCAGCAAATACTAATAGTTGAGCTTGTTAACTGGTTTATAGCTTTATATTACGATTACTTTAGGCTGATTTTTGAAAATTGCAGTGAAATGTTATTGGAAATTCAAGTATTATACACTTGAATAACTTCAGTATATAATGAAACGACATTGCAGCTATTACGTTACTATTTTTCAAATGAGATCATCATCAGTAGAAGAGCTAATTAACAATATTAATAAATGCTAAGCGAATGTTCGTGGAGGGAGTTTATTTGAAATCCATTCAAATGTAACGGTAGCTTATACAGAAGCACGCTATAAATATGCCATTACTTTTTCTAATGCTTACGTATAGTAAGCAGAGAAAGTATTGCATTGAACCCAAGAACTCAAAATAAAATTTTACCGGAAATACATGTTTTGAGGTCCCTGAATCCACAAAAGTTTTTCATTTTCTCTACCACGTATAATAAGTATAGGAGTTATTGTATTCCACCAAAAATATGGCATAGAGAGTTCACCGGAAATATATATTTTGAGGCCCCCTGAGTTCCCCCCCCCCCAAAAAATCATTTATAGAAAAAGGTCTACGTGTATGTGTGTGTCTGTGAAAACCATAACTAAAAAACGAAAAGTTGGCTGAATACCAACGTTTGTATATAAGTTAAGGGCCTTCCAAGGATGCGACGTGAAGATTTTGAAGAAAATCGCCCTACTCCAAACTAGTGTTTACCTGGAACATTTTTGAAATTATTTACTTTCTGAAAAATGGCTCTAACGATTTCTATTAAATTGCCGTGTATTAAAGACACCTGCATGGCAAATAAAATGTAAACCTTGAATTTTCTGGGAATAGCTTGTGTAGTCCTCTTCATTTGAAAGTAATTTTGTATTAACTTGTATAACTGGTAGGTTAAGCGATACACGAAAATGTAATCCACAATAATGAAGATCTCTTTAAAACAAACAATTTATCTGAAATCACTCTTTTGTGGCATTAGTCATTTCCGACGTATCCATTATTAATGGTTCAAATTCTTCAACACTTTTGTTATTCTTTTAAAGTCTTGTTGACATTCAGTTGTTTCTCGCAATCGCATTAAAGAGTATTTTAAAGCCAGCATAATAAATAGCGTCCCGCTCTTAAACATTTGACTATCACTATTCCCTTTGTATCCATAACGAAATGTGTAATGTAGCTATTTAAGAAAAGTTTTTTATCTCGAAATGAAGTAAATAGAAAAAAAGGTTCCATAAGAATAGGTTTTTCTACCTACTAATGCACCTCAGAAGGTGGAGAAAGTCAGTGAATGTAGCACAGACTTTTATAAAAAGGTCCTATGTGCCGGTGTGTATCTGTGAACAGCATCCCAGAAACGAAATCTTGGATAAACACCGAACTTGATATTTAAGTTCAGGATCTTCCAGGGATGAGACACGAACATCTTAAAGAAAAATTTCCACCCCAAATTACCCTTTACATGGAAACAATATATTATTTTGTATTCTCTCAAAAATGACTCTAATGCTTATTATTAAAATGGTATAAGCTTAAAATGTTTGTATGACAAATAAAATGTATATCTCTAATTTTCTGCGAATTGACTTTGAAGTCCTTTTCAATCTGAAAGCTGTTTGCATAATTGCTAAACCATAAGCGATAGACTATATCTTACATCACAAAAGCATAGATCTCGTGAAATCACGCAATTTGTGTCAAATAGATGTCTTTGTTGGGTTAACCATTTGGAGATATTATTATTGATTTGAGTTTTCAATTTACAATAATCTGAGTTATTGCATATTTTCTTATATACTTTTTCAACTGCAAATCGCTATTCTTCTTGTTTTCTTCTTTTGTCTTTCTTTCCTGACCACCCAAATAGAACGGAATTTCAAAGCCATCACATAGCGACCCACTTTTTAAACATTTGATTATCGCTACAGTTTACTGTATTCTTCTTATAACGGCAATGAAATGTGTAAATGTGTAATCAAAGTTTATCTCGATTCGAATACCTAAGCCTTTGTAATAATGTTTGTGGAAGAGTGAGTAGAGAAAGTAACATGAATGCTATATATCGGATGTTTTTTTTAAATTTGCTTTCCAAAATGTCCCCTAATTAACAGAATAGAACACACAAAACGGACTGCCTCTGTGGTCTGGTGGTTAGCATACTAGCTTCCAAATCCAGAGGTCCCGGTTTCGATTCCCGATTGAAGGATGGAAATTTTTCTTTAGCCAGGATTATATCCAGTCCTCCCTATAGTCTGGAAGTATGAGTGAGAGTGTAAATGTGTGTGTGTGAATTTAGTGTTTATAAACCGAGCAGGATGGCTTAGGGTAACATCTGTGGTTCGCATTCAAGAGGTCGTGGGTTCGATTCCCTGTGACCGACCTTCCTGACCTATGGGTTTTTTTCGGGGGTTTCTCCGGGTTGCTAGGCGAATGCTGGGAAGGATCACTAAGTCCCCCGGATTTCTTGTCGCCCCATTTCACCTCCATTCTCATTTCACTTCACCGTTCATCCGCTTGGTCTCTTTAAGGGTTGCAGGTGTCGACGAGAGGTCTCGGCGTGTGTATGGCAGGGGAAAAGGATGCTCTGCGGAAAATTTCGTTCCCCGGAATGGGAGCGGTCCTTGGATTCCGGCACCCCCCGGGGATATGTAAGCCCACAGAAGGGGAGGGGAGCCGGCTGCACCAGTAGTCATCCGGGGAGTTTAAATCTGTAAATTGTACGGACCCTGCCCTCTGCCTGTCGTGCCTCCTGGTCCGGCCATCCTCTGTCTCCTCTCACCTCATCCCTCCCAGGGGCATAGGCACAAAGGATCTATGTATGTCGACGTGCTAAGTCCCCTCAGCTCCGAATCTTATCCTATCTTAATGATTATAAAGAAATGCCCAACGTAAGTAAACCCAAAGATTAACAGAATAGTACCTAAACAAGTGAATATCATTGCTGATGAGCAATAGTTGTTCCAAAGGCAAAAGTCGCCGATGTGACCTGAGACGTTATACAGGCGACATATACATGAAGAAAGAAGACCCTTTCGGACGCACCTGAAATGTAACGCTAGTGAACAACGTTGTGGTTAACAAGTTCCTTATCGTTTGCAACTTCTCTGGTTATTAATTTGCTTACTATGGAGTTTAATATTATTCGGAATGTGAATCAATATGTATGTGGGTATTTGGGCGGAATGAAACATGCTATTGAATTTTGAATGAATTGAATTACGTCAATTTATCGAACATGTAATTGCTGTTAAAATCCCTGTCCAAACAGGCAGAGAAAATTATGCAAAATGTGTAGGTTTCAAAAAGACTATTTGTGAACCCGAGAACCTGCTTCGTTTAGACACTGAATTATCATATCCTGTATGAACATGCCATAAATATCGGGATCAGGGCTGGCAAAACGAAAGTCAGCTTTAGACAGTGTCCAGTTTCAGAGTAGACTGACTAATACTCCCGAATAAATAAGAGATCGTATATGTTGCCACCACATCTGATCGAAGTGAAAGTGGCAGCTTTTCATTTCTGTATGTGAGAAAACGTTCCAAGTGAAGCACGGGGGTATCAATCCGAGTTGTTGACATTCACTATTCTTGTAATTAATTTCAGGTTCCGCATCAACACAAACACAAGATGTATGTACATAAATATTGTCGTCCATTTCAAGCCTCATAAATAAATAAAATAAATAAATGCAACTTTTGGCTATTCTGAACTTAGTTGGTCTTCATTGAAAATGCTTATTAAAGCAAAAGAAAATGGAATAAATTACCTTAAGAGTGAGTTTAGAAGCAGATGTGATCTCTTCAATAGCTGGTGCCCACCTGCCCGCCCCTTTTAGGTGTTTTACTTTTATAGGAAAATTGCGATATTAACACAACAAGCGTAGCCATCTTCCCGCTAATACAAACGCGCAATGGGAACTACCAACCTAAATAAGAAGTTAAATTCGCGAAATAAGCAATTTCTGCCAACGTGAATCATTCGAGTTTAAGACACGCACATCCCGCGGCTACTTTTTGAGGCTGAGGGCCCTCAATCCCTCGGCTACGCCTTGAGGCTGAGTATCTTAACGGCTTTGGCGGCATTAGTTATTCATATGTTGCCAGCATTGCGTTAGGGCTAGACAATGACATAGAGTGACATCTGTAGGGCATATATGACATCACTTCCATCGCTGTTGAAGACCAACTAAGAGCAGAAAGTCCCAACATTTAAAGACTCTATTAACTGAAACTGCGTTTAGTCTACATAGCAAAATTAGGCAGCAAGTAGTTGAAATATATCTTTTTCTGCTCTTTAAGTATATTTATCTGTGAAAATAGGTCAACATTTTCCCAAATTCATAAGAATGGATTTTAGGATATTAAACACCAGCAACCTTCTACTTTAGTACCTTGTATCTTCTATAAATGTACTATGTTTTATAGCATGTCATATAGCGATTTAAATGTCTGTCCTTAAGCCCAGTTTACTATAAGATTGTAGTAAAAAATCATAAATTCTATCAGCATTAAAATGAAAAAAACATTCAAGATATGACCTCAGGAATCTTCAAATACTAAATTAACTGCAGAGGAGCGGAAAAGACGAAGGGCAGTCTGTATGCACTAAATTATTTTTAAACTGCATAAAGCCAAAACGGTGTTATTTTACTGTTAACATTTTTAAACACTCTTCTCTCGGATTTTCATTGTTCGGTACATTCCTATTTTCAAATTGTTCCACACGATGTACTTTTCTATATAAGTTATTTAAATTGTGTATACCTCCTTGTAAATAACAGTATAAAAACGATGAGATGAATTTTTGTTAACACGCTTACTTGTAATGTTATTAAACAATAATATTCACATTGTGTAAATTTGTAAGCAAAAAGCATTAAGTCTCATAATTTCTCGCAAACTAGTAGAATAATCAAAAAATTCATCTCTACAAGTTATTAACATAGTATTATAAAGCTAAATGGCAAAATAATATGCTTTTCAAAGCACGATTGCATCGTGTGGAACAGCTTTTCAAAAATAAATAAATAAAAAATATCTGGGAACTAGTTTAAAAATGTGCATGAAATTTGGAGCACATATACATTGAACCCTGATTGTGCTTTTTAATTTTTTGTACCAATGGAACTGTGAAAGACAGAAACAGATTCTGCATTCCGCTGGTTGGAGAAAATCTTTCAGTTTTATGGTCGTTGAGGCAATGTGCGTTTAGAAATACACAACTGTTGTTGGAAACAGCAAAAGTCCATTTTTGCCACTCGAAAATTAATTGGTCCCTAGTTATCAAACTTCTTTGCCAAATATAAACTTACTTAAGATGAGGTGGATATTTGTTGACACTACTGTAAAAGTGGTAGTGGTAGTGGTGGTATTTATTAAGTATTTAGTATTACATTAATTGCATAACACAGTCGCATGGGTCATAAGACCGTACATGCTCTCTAGATAAATACCTGGTCTGTATACGTGACTTGCAGTATCAACCAGAAAACAATTATATTTTTTTTTATAATCACCGCACTATATACATACATATAAAATTGAAAAAACACTCTGAATCACCACTCAAACAAACACACACACACACACACACACACACACACAGTCGCGCACAAGTACTCAAGCACCACATATGTTTAAAGAAAAATTACATAAACACCTTATCTCTTAGTACACGTACTTCCATTAAGTATGTGCCCAAGCTTGGCCAGTTTTGGCTGTTTAGAATCATGTCCCAGCATGCTGTCCTCCGTCTGTTGGAAGCCAAAAATACTTCCGGTAATAGTTTTTTCCTAATACCCTCCGTCTGCACGCATGCTGCCAAAATATGCGTCCAGTCTTCTTGTTCCCCGCATAATGGGCAAATCCTCCTGCCATCGTTATCAACAATCTTGCGAGCTTTCCACCCTCCCAACCTAAGCCATGCTATTCCAGTCCTCTGTTTTATACTCAATTCCAAAATATATGTTTCCTTACCCCACCTAGTTTTTATTTCATTTTGTAGCTCCAATGTTGATCTTTGTCTACATTCAGATTCGATTTTCTGCCTGTTTATATCGCATAGTCGTCTTTTGACCTTTCTTACAGCACTGTGTGTATTTTCATTACCCCTTTGCCAGATGTCATTTAAGCCAATTTTTGATAATTCGCGTTGCAACCCCGCCGCCCACCATTTTGGATGCCCTATGTTGTTTATTTGATGACGATAACATATTGCTCTCAGAGTTGTTTGATCGCCTTTAATTATTCGCAGCCAGTACCTAACTACGTTTAGTTTAGCAAATACAGCATCTTCCCAGCATCCTACCTCTCGAAGAACTCCGTAGTTTGAAGTACCCCTCCCCAACCCTAGAATGCGCTTCCAGAAAAGTGACTTACTGCACTTGAACAACGGATTCAGAGCAAACTGCAATATACAAAATCATTTCCCTATGCTCACCGTTCATTTATAAACAATCAGCATTGCGTTATACCTCCAAATGGAAACTCTAAGGCTGGTTTTAACAACTTGGAAGTTCCCGCGTCTGTTCTGACCTTCATGACCTACTCGTTTAAAGAGCGATTAAAAGCCCTCTCCCCTAAACGTTAAATCTGCTAAATTCATGTTCCATTATCTCAGAAAGTATTTAAATATTGCTCTGAGCTTTTCCGGAATGTAGATACATGCCTTCTAGGTTCACTGATCTACTTTTATACCATAAGTGTGCCTATTAAGCAAGATGACACTATTTTCTTACGTATATCATCTTTTGATAAAAATTTATAAGCATTATTGTTTTTTTAAAAAATCACTAAGGATTATTATTAAAACCAAAGTAGATCCACAAGAGCACTTATAGGTTGTGTTTATCATTCTAAAATTTAATTTGGTTCTCTTCAGTAGTTTCTGAGAAAACGTGTCCTTTGTATTAGAAAATGTCATTCACAGGAAAAGCTGTTCAAAGCAAAAATGGAGAAAACAAACGCATATATTTCCAATAAAGAAATCAGGTGGACTGAGAACACTGAAGTTGTCATACTTAGGAGTAGTGCCAATTTATAGAGCAAAACTTCCCCATAAAGGGGAGTTAAAGTTTATTTCTCTATCCAAAGTGTGTAGAAGTTATTGGTTTTTTTTAACTGTGATGTGGTGCAGAATTCTCAGTACAAACTCGCAGATGCGGTATAGTTTTTAAAAGTATATTTAAAATATACTTGTTTTGTCCACAATAATAAAATATGCATAAAATTAAGGAGAATATAATTAACAAGTCTGCACAAAGACTAAAATGTCATTTTTTGGCAATTTCGCAAATCAGTCTCTCCTTAAATAAAAACATGAAATGTGTGCCTTCTTTCTGAATAACTCTGTATTCTTGTCTCAACCGAGTTAAAAGTATAGCACACTTCCTTAGGATTGGTGAGAAATTTCAGCGGAGAACATTTCTATGCATATTGAATGTTTCTTGTTCTCAAACTAGAATCATTACTTGACAAACTATCAGCTTCTTTGCCTATTTTAGGATACATTATCTGAAATGGTACAATACTTACGTTTGGAAAGGTTATCTTTATGTAGGTTTATCTTCCTAATGACTAGAGACAGGCATACTATTTAGAAAAAATTGTGAAAATAGAAAATGTATTTTGCTACAATATAACAAAATCTAAAATATGTAGTATATATTTTAATGCCAAAATACTTTTATCTTTAAACCGTTTAGGGCAGTTTTATACCATTACTTTAAATGGATTAAGACCTGTTCATATTTAAATATTATGGTACCAAATCCAATACAATACACCAAAGTTATGTTATACTCTTTCCGCATCATGAAACCGTTACATTGAGAGAACAAAATAAATCACTGGATACTTTGGCTGGAGTTCACACTAGTTGCAATACGCTACCAGTAAGCTTTACAATACTTTCTAGCAAAAGGTTATATAGTCTATCTTAGGATCGTCTTGTGCGATGAAAAATTGTCTCCACATCGCCAGCTGTAATAGGAACCTGTTTATATTGTCCTAAATTTGGCAGCTTGACGTTTGTTGTAATTTTATTTTTCTTATCTTCAGATATTTTACTAACTTGACGCAGCATATAGCACACGTACTTTTTCAGCATCAAATAAAATTGGGTAAAACAACTATTTTCGGTCTTCCTAGAAATTGCGCAATTCTTCCTCCAGACTTTCTACATTATAAAGTGATGTTTGTACTTTGCCTTAAAAATTCTGAATGTAATGTCTGGAAAGCCCATTCACTGCTAATCGAAATATTCACTAAGAGAGAAAATTCGTGCAAAATATGTAAATAAAGTATGTTTTAAAAGTAAAAAGTTTACTAATTATCTAAAATCTTAAGTGTTTAATTAAATTTAAATATTTTGCAAAAGTATTGGGAAGTATGCAACTTGTGACAATCAAATTGAATTCTACACAATGAAATTCGTAAATGATTTCTACTCACGATACATTACTGGTTTCTCGCATGATATTGCACCACCTCATAGTTTCCACCTTGAAAGAATCTATATGAATCTGTAAGCTGGGTCGGTCGCAGAAGTTCAATTAAGGCTATCGTGTTTGAAACAGGATACCAGAAAATGGAGGACTTACTGAGGCTTAGGCATCTACGGCACCAGTGCTGTTCGGTGAGTTCATTCAAATACGTAGATACGATTGCCTCAGTGCATCGATCAACAGCGTCAAGTTTTCGAACACCTTATGATCGATGAACTTCAAGCGATATGCCAAAACTCTATCCAAATAAACACTTTGCAACATCATCTTGTCTCCTGTGCTATGGAACGTTACGTGTTCTTTTCATTAATGATATAATGAAATTGTGATTTTGTTGTACTATGTAAGTATTAAAAGAATTTTAATAATATTTATTTATTTGTGCTATATGAAAATGCGTTAATAAAATTTGTTGCAAGAGTGATGCCCGTTCGTTGGGAGCATGATGTAAATAGTGATGGAACGTTGTTTTTATTGCACGTCTAGATTAATACATTATAACATACTGTAAGCAACATATCTTGGTGATAAACTAGAATACTACTTTCACGCAATGTATGTGCATACGTTCAGTTCCACTACAATACTAAATATAAACAACCGCTATCATCTAATTAAAATACAATATAAAAAAATAGACCAACAAACCCAAATACCTCAATAATCGGGGACACGCACCTAAATTTGCTGCTGCTGATGATGATAGTAATAATAATAATAACAATAATAATAATAATAATTGTCTCTCATCAGAAAAATCCGAAAGATAAAAGTTGGGGACGCAGTGAATTTACGGGCCTTCCAGAGATTTATCCGGAAGGAACGCTGGGAGTTGGACAAAAGGACCACTTTGGCCTTGGATCTCCCGCATTTAAGGAAGCTCTAAGTTTCCATTGCAGAAGGGCATATGCTAAGAATAGGGATAAGAAGAAGAAGACACAAAAGTGATCTATCCTTCTTGTGTAGTAGTTTCCATATTCTCCTATAAACCTATGCCAAAATAAAGTACTTAAATAAATACATTGCACAAAAATTAAAAAAACATTAAAAAAATAAATAAATAAAATAAAATAAAATAAATAAAGCAAAATAAAACAATAAAAAAGGGATCCACATTTTTTTGTATAGTAAAAAAAATTATTAACAAAAAAAATTAAAAAAATACCACTTCTCCGACTTCAAATACTTCTTGAAATACTGAAAAAAAATAAAAAAAGACAAAAAAACTGCAATAAGAATAAATATATTTAAACCTATGCTAAAATACGCGGTATTGATTAGAAGTGCTTTATTCATGTATTTCTTTGTGTTGCAAGAAATTAAATCTCAATAAAAAAAATAATAAATAAAAAAAAAAGCGAACACCACAACTCTTTTTCAACACATTAAAATCAGCACTAGGCCTAGTTCGACAGATCTGTTACAAATGCAACTGTACGTTATTATTATTATTATTATTATTATTATTATTATTATTATTATTAATATCATCATATTTGTCAGCATCACCATACTGATCACCATCGTCTTCAATTAGAACTCCATTATCTACACAAATTAGCGAAAGAATTATTCATTTCATTGCTACAATACCCATTAAATCTAAGAAATCCTTCGTGCGCTCCCGTGTGATTAGTTTCCACTCGGTCTAAGGGATACAAGTGAATGTATAATGGGGAGAGGAGTTAGGAGGTAGGAGGAGTCAGACGGAGCGACCTCCAGTAACTGGAGCAGAGCACGTCACGTAGGTCACAGTGGGCCCTTTGTGCTTCCAATATGACCTCTGGGAGAAAGGATGAAGGGGAGGCACAAAGGGTGACCGGATCCGCCTACCGACTCGGGGAAACCACGAAAAAAGAAACATGGTCAGAATGGCCGCCCCGACGGAAATCTAATCCAAGACCTTCCGAAAGCAATACCTCACACATTACCACGGAGCCATCTCGCTCGTTTAATGGTGGGAGAGGCGTATCAGTGTTACAGTTCTATCCTTGTACCACAAAGGAAAGGATAAGGTGATTTCTTTTTTTTTTTTTTTTTTTTTGGCATCATGAAATGTTTTATGCTGTTTTGATATATGGTGTAGTTATCTGTTTCACAGTGTTCAGCAGTGATTTCCTTTAGTAACCACCATATATAAGGCTATTTTGGGAGATGTAAGCAATAAGACGATTAAGGGACGAGTTACTACCCCGACGAACAACCCCCTTGCATGTAGGTCACAGGTTTTCCGTCAGGTTGTCCTTCCCTTATCTAGTTTGGGTGTGCATTCCTAGAAATTTATATGTCTAATTTGTTATTTCCTTCAAATGCTATAACTAGGCTTCGGACACGGCTGCTGTTTCGTTGCACTTTGACGGGAAAACAGTTACGTGCGCATGAGACCTCCCTCTCCCCAAGCACTGCCAGTCATTCACTCTAAGCAAGCGATCAGTATGTATACAGCCTGTTCTAAAGTTACGAAGTTGATAGCTGGCAAAACATGTTGAAAACAACCAGTAAGAAGAGTGTCTTACTTGTAAATGAATATGGATGCGAGTATTTTGATACAAGAGGGGAAAATATATTTTGTAAAATATGCTTGAATGAAATCAAAGGGGAAGAGAAGGGATTTTATTGCAAGACACTGTAAATCTAAAAACACTCACAAAGTATTACGTTGCTTCGTAGAAATGAGGTGGTGAGGATATATTATCCACATCAGAAACCATGAACTCATGTAGCCAAACCAAAGCTTACATTGACTCGTCTGACATGATGGTAAGCACAAATGTCCCATTTAATAAGCTGCAAAATTCTTCTTTTAAAATGTTTCTGGAGAGATGTACAACTATGAGATTTCCTTATGAGTCTATTTTACGCAAATTTTATTTGTCTTTGTCATAGATGGCAATACGAGAATTCTTGAAACATTTCGATAATTTGACACAACACTTTACAGAAGTAGACAAACGTTCTCCTGCTGAAATAGCACAGCAGAAACTGAAGAGTGTTTTAGATAAAAACCCAGCATATGCAATTGTGTGCCGTATTAGGCATTAATAATAATATTATTAATGTTAAGAATAACATTATTTTAAATAATGAAAATGCATGCGTTTCCCAGAGGTGTATGACGTTCGTCAGTTTCGTTCTGCGCTAGTAACATCATGTGATATGAAACGGAGCTTTTCAAGATATAAACTTATTTGAGTTTGAGAAGACGTTTTGGTTTTGATACATTAAGAAAATATATTGTAATCCATTATAATAGTTGTTCAGGCATGTAAATCACACATGAAACTGATTATTTCAACTGCCACAGTTCAGATTTATTATTTTGTTCATCTTATTTATACTCTGTAATAAAAGCTTTAGCTTAGTACAGAACTGTGTACTTACTTCTGTGCCCACCTATACCTATAGTGTACACAGTACTCAGCACAGCACAAACTGAGTATCGTACAGACTACTGTCTCTCCCCTTTCCACTCGCTTGTAAACAAAGTGGCAATATAATAGAAGTTAACAACCTAAAGTCATGTCCGAAGCCTAGTTATAACCAATATTTAATGCCCATAATTTTACAATGCACCTTACATGTTGTGCTGAATAAACACGAAGATCAGCAAACTCTTGTAGGAGAAATGAAATATCTGAGAGCAACCAAAGTTTGCAGAATATAGAATACAGTAACCAAGGTGGACATTAATGTCCAGCATTCTAAATATACGAGGCATGTTTTAAAGTAAGTACCGATAATGTTTTAAAAAATAAAAACATTATTTTTCAAATACTTTGTTATCATTCATTACCTTATACTACTTCTCCGCATAGTTACCGCCATTATTCAAGCACTTGTGGAAAACCAGCTTTTGATACCGCTTGTGATGAAAGCCAAGTCTGCACTTCTTGTTTCATATCATCGTCGTTGAACTGTTTTCCACCAAGGAATTTCTTCAGATGAAGAAAAACAGATGAAAATCGTTTAGTGCCCAATCCGTACTGAAGGGAGGGTGGTCGAATTGTTCCCAACCAAATGATGCGATCAGATCATGAGCTTGTTTGGCTGTATGTGGCCGGGCTTTTCATGAACCAAACGGATTCCACAGGAAAGCATTCCACGCCTTTTGTTCTGTATTGCAAGACGAAGCTTTCGGAGTGTCTTACAATAGACCTCTTCGCTGATTGTCGCATTCCTGGGCAATAATTCAACCAGCAAAACACCTTGTCTGCTCCAGAAAAACATGCACATGATCTTGCGAGTGGATATCGTCCGAATTTCTTCTTCACGGGGAATGTTGTGTACCTCCACTCCATGGATTTGTGCTTTGATTAAGCAGTGATGAGAGACACCCATGCCTCATCATCTGTAACGATGTGCGTTAGCAAATCATCACCTATCTCAGCGTATCGTATGAGAGACGTCAGTGCAGCGGCAGATAGCTTTTTTGTGCTCATCAGTAAGACTTTTTGGACACACATCTTGAGCACACCTTCCGAAATCCTCAGCGTTCTGTCACAATTTTGTAGAGGACTGATCTTGAAATTTGTGGAAAACCAATATGGTGAAACGCCTGTCCTCGCGAATATTTCCTTCCGTAGCTTGCACCAAATCATCCGTGATCACAGACGCTCCGCAGCTCATGTGCACATTTTCACGACCTTCATTAAACGTTTAACCCAGTTCCTAACTATTCCATCACTCATTATTGTTTCCCCATAAACCACACACAATCGGCGATGAATGTTTGTGACGTAATATTTCTCGCATTCAAAAAACGAAAAAGTGATATGATTTTCCAGTCGGTGGATCGTTCGACTGTTTTGAACATTTCGAAACGCTGTAAAATAGGAATACACAGAGTGACGGACGATCGCTCACAGCTGCGTCTGGCTTCCTAATGAACGGAGGATGTGATCGTGCATGCTCAGAATCGCGACTACAGAGCTGCAGCAGCAAAATATTAAAACGTACTTATTTTAAAAACACGTCTCGTAATAGAAAAATTGAAAAGCCTAAAACATGCAAGCAGTATTTAGAAAGGAGGCCGAAAAGAACTCCTAGTAGAAAGGAGAACATACAAACCAAAAGCAGAATAGGACATCCCATTTAAGGAATTTCTCAAGCTTCACTGCACTCCACGAAGTTTTCGGTTACGACTTTCATTAGCACTCTTCTCTTTTTTCGGGGTTTACAATTTTCATCGTGTGGCATTACCGCCATATCTGAAACCTGTAAATAAATTAGCAACACAACTGAAATTCAAGTAACATAATTGAATCTACTATATATTTTTGAAAACGTATTGGTTAAACACAAACATATCAATGCATTTAAATTGATCATTAGTTAAATACTGCATCAGCTTTGTCATGCCCTGCATTTTCAATGTGTTCACTGATTTTCCCTCAGAACTTAAAACCATTTGCTCGTACAACAGCACTTGTAAACATGTAAACATGCACATGTGATGTTTTGTTCATGAATTAATATGCTTGTGTCCCACAATCGCCGTCCATTTTTGCGAATATGCAGGAAAACTTACGTAATAACGAATTGGTAGAAAACAGTTTTAAGGGATTGCTTTACTCGAATATTCTGTTTGTGACAGTAAGAATCTCTAACAGATTTACAAAATGTATCCAATATTATATGTGCATCATAAGGAAATAGGAGAGTACACTTTGTAGAAATAAGTGTCTATTAAATTTCTTCGTGCATAGACTGCACATTTCGAAACCATGAGCTGGCGTTTCTAAACATTTATATTAAGTTAATTATGTGTCAATCAGGGTTGCCAACTCATACCATAATTATGGGGGGATACGATTATTTGAACGTTTATACGATGTACTATAGCAATGTGGCTAGATAACTAAGGTGAGCCACTCCGGGGTGGGAGCTGCCATTGGCTGCCCGCCTGTGACGTAAGTGAGAGTGAAGACGAGCGCGCGGAATACATACACAGCGCAGTGAACACACTAAATTCCTCCCGATTAACTCCCAATTGTTTATTATTAGCACGTTCTTCCAGTTTTTTTTAAAGGTATACTATTTAAGAGCTTTCTACAAACATTGTGGGCTAACCATAAAGCAAAACGAATGGAAACTGCATTACATTAGTAATATATTTACGTATAAACAAAACTACTGGAACACATCCAGTACTTCAACGTAAACTGTAGGCGCTACAAGAGATTCAAGCATACATTACTTTAGTACTAAAGGAAAATTTACAACTACTCTAAAGGAATCGCTAAAGGATATGCTGGTGTATTTTTTTACCGTAAGAAATGAAAACAATAATTCCAGAATACATTATTCTGTTACAGGATTTAAAAATGAAAAAGACATGCCTGCAACATTCTACTTGTACTTGGACCTTCACTAAGTGCATATCCATGCCAATTGGGAATGAACTGCTACGAAACTGCATCTGGGAGCAGAATTTTCTTAACCGGCAAACCTAAAAGTTCACTCTTCAAATCCCGTTTATAGTCACTAGGAAGAAAGTGCACTGAACATACACGTGAATTATCAGCGTTAAATTTGTCAGTATGCTTACAGCGAGACACCCACACGCGCTTTAATTGCTCATTTTTTGGAAATGTGTGATAATTCACACCAACCGTTTTAAAACCGTAATTACGGTATTGTGCTACAGTACAGTACATTCTACTCTTAACGTTATCACTCATTGCACACCGACTTAAACACTTCACCAAAGCAGAGAAAACTGAATCTATATTCAAGATTCTAGTTTAAATATGTGTTTGCAACTTATTTGTTGAAGTGGGGGGGTATATGACTGAGTGATAAGGAACAATGCACTTTCGTACATCTGTTGTTAAGTTGTGAAGTTTCCGCCAACATAGCGAGGTAAAGTAGGATAATTTACCAAAACAGCTAAAGGTATATTATACTTTCAAAATAAAGCCAGAAGCATATATTCCCTTCCGATATATGAGTACATCTTGATTTATTGCACTTGTACGTGACTTTTAAAGCGAAGAGAAGCTCAGATTAATACCTGTTGCCTTTTAGCAGTTGAGCGGCATAATTATTTCAAAGGAAATGCTGTTTGCTCTTACAGCCAAAGTTTAACAACCTTTTTCCGTCCACTGTGGTTCTGTAAAGGATTATATACCTGGAAAAGCTTCCCATTTTCAGGGAAGAATACCTTTGGCCCGCATTACATTTATTTTCATGTGCAGACTTATAAGTCGGTCTACCTGCCAAAAAGGAAGTTCTTTATATTCCTCAGGAATGCGTATTAAACAGTAATTATTGTGAGCAGAAGCTATTTGAAGACCAAGTATCATATAAGCATGATCCGGATTCTGATGATATGCCATCTTTTAATTCTTGCAATAAAGGTATTGCTTAAGTGTACATAAATCCTTATCATGGGTCCAATATTAAGAATATTAGGGATGAGAAGGTCAGTTTTCCCTTTTTTGCTTAATAAGTGCGTATTGCTCTTATTTACGTATAACATGGACTGTGAAATCCTCTTCATTCGCAATAAACGTTGCATATTCTGAGTTCTCAAAGGAGTTAATGCTACACTTTTGTAAGACCTGTTTAAAAACACAATAAGTTAGAAAATTAATTGAAGATATATTTGTTCTATGTTCTTGTTTGGAGAATCTGAAAATCAATGAAAATAATGTTCTTACTTGTTTGAAGAATCTGAAAAGGAAAGTAAGAAAATTTTCTTTTCTTTTCAGATTCTTTGAACAAGAACATTTTCACTGCTATGTTACTTATTTTTTCTTCTTGTATAGGAGTTATATTAATATATAAATTAATTTATAACTTTCTGTACACTAATTTTAGTAAATCAAATAAATCTCATTTTAGATAATTTTTTGTAATTACAAAGTCATTTTAAAAAAAATTAGTCATCAAAATCCGCGCCCTGCTTATAAAACACCCCTCTGATCTTATTTCCTCTCATGTATTTACGTTCATCTGCCCTGTATTTGCTCACATAATGTTGATTTGTTTCGTAAAGCCTCTCCTGCCAGTTTGGCGTGAAATGTGTCCATGTTTTATACAATATAACGAAAACTAAGATACGAGTAATTTATTGCACTTTCCTTGCATAAATACTAAATAATATAGGCACCTAATTACAATTGGCAAGTTCCTTAGATCTACCTCCTTTTAAAAAGATCAGTGTAGTATGTTTCAATGATCGCCAGTGCAATACACTAATACACCTCCTTTTAACAACACCCACTTTCCCGTGGGTGAAAGCATTACATTTGTGTGCTTTAAGGGTATTGGTTGCGAGCGTATACTAAAGCATACCGGAAAGGTTGTTCTAAAATTAATATCTCCAAAATATTAAGGCTAGACGCATCCTTGTTCTTACGCTTTCAAGTAGGAAGGATCAAATGGGAACTATGTACAATTAATTGTTCATTAATTAAAAAATTAAAACAACTTTATACTAGAAATAATTAAGAAACTAGGTTTATATAAGCACATTCTCAGCCTAAATAATGAAGCCAAAATATCCAAATTCTGAACACATCATTCGAATGTGCACTACTCTGTAAATTCGGTTTATTTGAAAATTGGAGGTTATTTGCGAGACTTGCTGTGCAGATAACTGTTTTTCAGCATGTGAGCACAGTTTCATATGCATAAGTCGATTATTCATGTTTTACCTAGATGCGAAAAAAAGTCTCGGAAAAAATGCACATATATCAAGTTTTCACCTATCATGACTTTTAAAACTGCTTTGTTTAAATCATATTACATAATAGCACGATCAACATACAGTTTCTCTCATTAAGCTGCGTTTTTCACAATCCATAAACAAACAATACAATTTAATTTCGAATCAAAGTTTAAGACCCGATAGCGTATAACGTATTTTATTTTCGTTGCTAAAATTGGCCGAATAATGTGTTATTGGTTTTCTTTAACATAATATAATTAAAGTCAAGCAATAGCATAAACTAAGAAAATGGTTTTAAAGCTTGCAACTTAGAGCTTCTGAACAACTTTAATATAACAAATATCTGCTTTATATCTTCATGTCTCTCTTTCTTTGAATAACATATATGCTGTGAGTCATTCCTCAAGACCAAATTTCATTATATCGACAGCTTTTTAGTGAATATTTCAAGGAGAAATGAAATTGGCGCCAGTTGGGTATTTAGCTGTAAAAACACAGATTCGTGTTTATTATTTCCAAGACTAAGTCCAGTTGTAGATGCGATTTTGTTTCAAGTAGTATAGGGTCGAAACAGATCGTATAACGAGAATATTATCCGAACTTTCATGCCGAAAAGTACGGTGCAGAATACTGGCTAGCTAAAACTTCACTCTCGATGACGTCATGCAGCAGGCGGACCGAAACCAGTACAAGCGAAAACGGTGCGGGAAGAGACCCCCCTGGTACTATAGTACGTAGGATGTGTTAATTGGAGGGGGACACCTCGCGCACTGCGACCATTGTGATCTATTGTGGCTACACTCTCCGGGAGACAGGAATGAGGCTTAGGAACCGCAGGAGGTCCCAGACCCGCAGGCAAACACGCCCACAGAGACGCATAGAAGTCCCTAACATTTCCAGTTTGAACACCCGTGCACCAGTGGTGAGGAATTCCAAGAGAGCGACGCAGATACCCTAACGGGCGAGACAGCCCACTCTGGCGTTCACGGGAGAAATCTTTCCAACGCGCATGCATCCGCGCACACCTGAAAGCACACCTGAAACATGAAATGAGAGGAAATAGGAGAAAGGAGAAGTCGTAGTAGAATACACCACTCCAGCCTTGGTGACTAGGGGAAAACCACGAAAAAACCCCATAGTCAGAGTAGGTGGTTACCGAGAATCGAACCCGGGACCTCCTGAATTCGGGCCACAGACATTACCGCCTGAGCCATCCCGCTCGGTTACTATAGTACGTTGTACGATATCGTCTAAACATACGATAATTCCCCTGTCGTGTTTGATGCAACGGCGAAATAAAACGAGTCTAAACACACCATTTCTTCCTCGTGCTGATGTTGAATTATTGAACGACGCAACCAAACCTGAATCCTATCTGAATGTTTGCCCTCGTGGTCTGTCTCCATTCGTCTAAACTTCTAAAGCATCCACCACATATCACCAAAACCTCCTTCCCTTTTTCTCTCGTTGCCAGTGTGTCTAGAATTGCTAATCCCAGTGAACACAGTACTGTACAGAAAATTGATAATCAGTGGAGAAAATTCGGAATAACTGACATCCCTGCGAAATATAGATGATTGAATCTGATACTTTCATTAGTGCTATCAAACAATGTGCGACTTTTATGGAATAATAATTTAAAAGAACTAGCAGAATTTGCACTAACGATGATTTCGATGACCTGTAGCAACGCTTCCTGTGAACGTGACTTTATAAAGTGGGTTTCATAAAAACTGAAATTTGGAACAGACTGCCACTAGATACTTAAATGGGTTCATTCCGTCATCTCAGTGGTAAAAGAATGTGATGAGTTATAAAACTTTCAAGTCACCAAGATGTTAAACTCGATGACAGCTACAAATGTGTATGTTGCTGCAGCAGTTGAGAGTGACCGAGAGATACCTGTGCAAATCCTGGCTGTCATCATCGATATTGTAAGTACTATACAAATGAACATTATTATCATCAGCATTATTTTAGTATTATTAAATTTGTTCACATGTGCGATAATTTTGAACGTAATTCTGTGATTCTAAGTGGTTGGTGTTTACATTTAAAATTTGGCAACCCTGGTGTCTATATTTCATTGCAGTCGTTTAATTATGTGCCTGAAGAAATTAGTTTTTTTAATTCACTAATCACCAGCCATAAATTATTCATGTGCCTGAGGAAATTCCTTTCTTTTAATTTCACTAATCACCAGCCATAAATTATTCATTATCTCCTTCTTAACAAAGGTTTCTAACGAGATTGTAAATATAAGCAGAAGTACAACAATAAGGCATACCAGAATAGTACCTCAGTCGGCAACTTCATTTCCTTATAAGTAATATGCATATTAAAATCAACTAAGTATTTCCAAGAAAATAAACATGAACAGCAGACAAGTGCCAATTAAACGACCACTCAAGGGCGTTGTTGTAGAAAGGTAGCTTTGATTTTGCCATAAAGAACTACTCTTCCTAAGGATACTTTTGATGATGACGATGATAATCATAATGATCATAACAATTACAATAATAATAATAATAATAATAATGCTAGCAGAGACATATAAGCACCGCCTTTTTGCTGCAACTGTATTATTCAACAGTGTTATTTTATTCTTTTACATGCCACTAAAGGCGTGAGGCTCTTCCATTTAAAAATGGTATTCTTAATAAAGCAAAATTTGATACTATAAAAGGTGTTGAGCTTAAAGGTATAAAAAACTGATAAATTTTCTGTAAATAGAATATCCCCAGATAAATGGTTCACAGGAGTAAAACGAAAAAAAAGAAGACTTCTCATACAATAAACATCTAGGTGTTCTAACTTCTAAAATTTTGAGCTAATCTGGATGACTTTAATACAGGTATCCGAGTGTAGTGTGTAAAGCTGTGTACCAAATTTGAAGTGAATTGATTTGTTCATTCATATTTTATTCAATATTTTATACTTTTAGTTGCGCATTAAAATTTCTCTAAAAGCTATAAAATTTCACATCTGACCCTGACAAATTTTGTGGTGATTTAAGTATTGTGCCATGCTTTTACTTTCTGAGGTCAAATATTAAATTATTTAATGAATTAGGAAATAAATAAGCCTTTGCATTATTGATGCCATTTTTTCATGCTTAACACATTTTGTGCATATTAATAGCCTTCAGCAGGCCTGCAATTCAAATACCACAAAACGCAAGCTACACTTTGTTATCACATTCTGAGGCTCTTCTGGCGGTGAAGAAGGGTACGTGGCTCCTGCTGCGCTTCTCATTCTACACTGGGTACGTATATTTGGTTTTCTTAGTCTTCTTGCTGGGACGTTTTTTCGGACGAGGCATCCTATGAAATTTATAATAACATAAAGGACCTATGAAGCTGCAATATTCTACAAACGAGGTAATAAAATAGTTGCAACTAACCTAACCCACTGTGAGCTAGAATAAATATTTTGTCTGTTATTATAAATATCGCACTGTTTGTAAACAGCAACCTGTAATCAGTAAGCAAGTTTTACGGCTATTATCCACAACTTGGGTCACCCGACCAATTAAATCTAAAGTGCTGTGTTACTGGTACATTGTTTTATACAGATTATGTTTTTACTTTTTTTTTGCCGGAAAAGCTCTGTTATGGAGAATCATACGTAGCGCATGAACTTGGCACGGATTTCTGGTACGTAAATTGCATGCGGAAATTTTCCGAGCGTACCGCAAATTTCAAGTTGAATAACACATCCAATAATATCCAATAAGAAAATTCATTCGGTCTTGATAAACAAATAGAACACAAAAAAGGTTCTGAACCAAGCAAAGGACAGAGCAGCGTTTGGAGTCAGTATTTAAAATGGCATGACAGGTCCAAATAGTAGAGCAGCATGTATGTGAATTAGATGGGATAAAATCTCGTATCACAATCATCTGCTGTTTGTTAATAAGCTGGCAATTGAAACGGCAAGTCTAGGCCGAGCCCAAGAACTGTAATTATAGATAATTTATTAATTAACTTTTATTGATATTAAATCGTACTATGTAAATATCTTTTTCTCATACTGCTTGTATATTTTAAGAAGGGTGATTTAACGTTATGTATCTATCTAGGTTATTAATATTAGTAGAGTTATAAATGGTTTAATGTAAATAATTTAAGCGCTATGTTAAAATACTGTCCACGACGAAATGTTTTAGATACAGGAATAGTGCTTTCGAAGGCAGAAAACCTAGTTTTATTACCTCTCTTCGGTCGCTGTGCCATTATTCCTACAGCGAGGGTGTAGTGCCTTTGTCCCTTTATTGGATAATTCGCCGTGACCAAGTGAGCGAGACAAATAACCTAACGGTAAATGTAGGAAAAGCCGCGATTTATATTAAACTGGGACCAATGAGATCTCTGGAAGTTTATTCAAAATAGTTAGACGCGTCGAATGGCGCTAAAAATGGACCAATAGGAAAGGAAGCAGCCCCAGAAGCCTGCGACTATAAATGGATCTGTTTGGGGCAAATTCGGGACAGTTTTTGTCATGTGTGGTCAGGGAGAGATGCTGCAGGATGTGTGAGATATCGCGCCAAAACAGGGAATCAAGATAGTTTTAGAAACACACCTAAGATCCGCTAATCGTAAAGAGATAATAAACATATTTAAACTTCGTGTCATATCCGCGCCATAGTTTAACAGCGGTGGACAGTATTTTACAGCGGCAATACCAGTTTTGTATACTACGAGTGTTAATTAAATAAAAAGAAACGGTAGTGTCATCTTTTCATAAACAAAGCAAGTCTATGTCTTCCTATATCACCACCCGAGATCTACGTTTTCCTTTACCGAGGATAAGTCCATGCTCCTATATAGTTTAAAGAAAATTACTGCAGCTAGCCAAGGATAAATTGAAGAGAATCAACACACTGAGAACTTCAGGAACCAACGGGAGAAGCATCAAGGTAAGCCTACAGCAACGGATGAGGAGGTGATCGCCGCAAACCGGCGCCATAACGTGGAGCTCGAAGGGAAGACCAGCTCGAAGCTCAAACGGAGGACTAGGAAACAACGAATAGAGGAAGAATCTTCAGAGGAAAGGGGCACAGCAGAACAAAATTACAACGCGAACTTCTAGTCTACCTACGTGGGACAACAAAACAGCTGAGAGCATCGCTTTTAGAAATTCACCAGGATTCGAACCCGGGACGCATCAATTAACATAGGAGAAAGTACAGGTTAGAACATTTATACAAAAACAAACAAAAAGGCATGCAGAGTAGTGATTCAGTTTTGTGAACACATGTTATTGAGAGGGGGTAAAGTCATTACTAGGGAGGTAGAACTTGCTAACGGAACCTTGAGTAGGTCAAGGGAAGATTTGAAAGAACTGGATGGGGAGGCTATTGTCAGCATAACAACAGATGGAGAAAATATGGGTGCAGCAGAGGTAGAAGTTAGGCTGGAAAGGCAATCACCGATTGAGCAGGTCATTGACGCAGGTCAAAACCAGCTGCTAATATTGCTTCAACATTTGAGCGCAAAGATAGATGAGCAGAGTAAGGAGTCAAAAAGAAATTTGAGTGAACAAAGTAAGAATTTAGAAGGGAAATTAAATGAGCTGAGTAAGGAGTCAAAAAATTTGAGTGAACAAAGTAAAAATTTAGATGGGAAATTAAATGAGCTGAGTAAGGAGTCAAAAAGAAATTTGAGTGAACAAAGTAAAAATTTAGATGGGAAATTAAATGAGCAGAGTATACAGATAGGTGAATATGTCAGAGAAGAAAACAGGAAGATGAGAGGGGAATTAGCTCAGGAGATGAGGGAATATTTAGGTGAACAGGTCACCCGATTACAAAGTCAATTGGACTCCAAATTCAGTCAGCAAGGGAAGGTAGTGCAAGAAATTCAGGCAGGACAACTATGTCTAAGAAACGATGTAGAAAAACTAAGGAAGGATGTAGAAACAGAATTAAGTGTTACCAGCTTAGCCATAAAGGAGCAATTGGATGATGACTTAAGAGCTGTAAATGTTTCTTTAGAAAAAAAAAAAGTACCTTAGAATCTAACATTCAAAGGGAGTTCAGAGAATTTAGAACAGTGTTAGAAAAGGATCAGGGAAAGATAAATGAACTTTCGTCAAAAATAACGGAACAGCTCTCAAATCATCATGAAATTGTGAAGAGGGTTGAAGAGCATGAAAATTGTGTAAAGGAGTTAAAACGCTCTATTGGTAGACTAGAGATAAGTGCGAGACAGAGTGATGATAGCCCACCCAGTGAAACTAGCACCACTTTTAGGGAGGCAAATGGAGGTCAAAGTCCAGCTGCCGACCCATATAATTTCAATTCAGGGCACCAATGTACATCTAACCATGCAAGTACTGCAAACTACCATTTATTAAATGAGATAGGGGTACCTACTTTCGAGGAAAACTCGGCTGATAATCCTAAACAATATCTAAATGACCTTGAAGAGTATTTCCGTTTGAAGCAAATTCCGGACGAGCTAAAGATGTTAATCGTTCGTAAAGGTTTACGTCAAAGGGTTCTCCAATGGGTAAGATTGACTTTGCGAGAGAATAATAATTTTGAATATTTCAGAAGGGCATTTTTGAATAAGTATTGGAGTACTAATACTCAGAACCAAGTGAGATCTATCCTAGTTAATGGCAAATACGATGAGCGCGGAAACCTAAGCATGGTAGATTATTTACTAACTAAAGCACAGAGTAGTAGACTAATCGAGCCACCCATAAGTGAGAGGGATTTCATCAACATGATTGTACCCCATTATCCAGAACGCATACACCATTACCTACTCATTGCGAAGCCAAACTCCATTCCCGAATTGATTGAGTTGGTATCATCATTCGAGACAAGTAGTAGGAACTACGGACAAAACTATACATTTCGACCAATACCGGATAATGCAAGGAATGCGAACTGGAGAGGAAACGCGAGAGGGAACTATAACCCCAGAGAGAGATACTGGAACGACGTGCCTCAATCCGGGAACAGAAACTGTCAAAATAACCGTTTCAGGAGGGAAGGTGATAACCAATATCACGTAAATGCTATACAAACCAGACCAAGATACAGGGGCCGTTTTAACTATAGGAGAGGCAGGAACGATGAAAACAGATCCAGGGAACATTATTTTTCTGACCGAGGGGAAAGCGATGTAGGAGAGAGGTATGACGAAAATTACCCAGAAAGAAACGAAAGGAGAGAGAGACCTTCCCGGGGACATTTTAGAGGAAGCAGAGGAAACTATAGGCAAATGCAGAGAGAGGGAAATGTGGAAGAGAATAGCGGAGCACCAAATAGTGTCGACAACCCGGAAAACTAAGACGGGATCCATTCAAGAGCTCGGAGCGGATTCTAAGCGCGAAAAATTCTCAAATAAACAGAAAATGTGAAACAGGGCTCAAAAATGACTTTATACTGGGAGAACTGATAACTACTATTCAAAATCACTCGGAAAAGGATCTGACAGATTCCCCTAGCATAAAAGTAGTATTATTGGATGAAGAATATAACGCTTTAATAGACTCTGGAGCCAATGTGAGTGTATGCAGCCTGAGGTTATATCAGAACCTGGTAAATAAAGGAATTAAGCTAATGACATTACCTATAAGGAACACGGTATGCCGGGTAGCAGTTAACAAAGAGGTTACCCGAATAAAAATGCAAGTAATGTTGAACATGAAAATAGGAGAAGAAAATTTTGAGTTTATTTTTCTGGTAATCAATAATTTGATTTGTGACATTTTGATTGGGTGTGACGTTTTGTTTGAATTAAGAGCTAGGGTTGATTTTGCTGATAAAGTTTTGAAAATAGAGAAGAACAGAAAACTATTAGAAATCCCTTTTGTAGAGGGTATGAAGCAGGATACTTATAACAAAACCCAAGGAGAAGAAGATATCGCCGAAGAAAGATTTTTCGTACAATTAGTACAAACAGGTAGGAGTGAGAAATTAATTGCTATAGTACAAGGGGAAGAAACCGATGAGATGCATGCGTTCGCTGACAGGTTTTACAACGGGTATACGGAGCACAATGAGAAAGATGATGGTTACGCCCGAAATAAAGAATTCCAAGATACCGGCAGCCAGGTAGAAGAAGTGGAAGAGAAAGTGACCCTTGCCGAGAACCTCACAGACACACAAAGGCATCTTATTAAGGCGAATGTTACAAGAAAACAAAACGGTATTTTCGGACGTCCCAGGCAAGTGCAAAGTATACAAACACAACTTTACAGTACAAAATATTGCACCTTTCACACATAAGTATCGGGATATTCCGATTGCATTAAGGGAGAGAGCCAAACAAGTGATCGATAAAATGTTGAGAGACCGAATAATACAAAAGTCAAATTCTCCATACAGCAGTCCATTATGTTGGGTGACGAAACGCAATGGCGAACTTAGGATGACGATAGATGGTCGAAAGATAAATAAACATACTCAACCAGACAGATTTCGGAGCGAAAGTGTAGAAAAATTGCTGTCAAAAATAACCAAAGGCAAGTATTTCTCCACTATTGATTTAACTGCGTCATACTGGCAGATTGAGCTTCACGAGGATGTTAGAAAGTATACTTCTTATTTATTTTTTGGGAAACAGTTCGAATTTTTGAGAATGCCCTTTGGTATGCTTACGTCATGTAGTGGACTATTAAGAGCCATCGATAAAATATTTGGCGACTCAGCCGACGAATTTTTGATCCAATATATCGACGATTTTCTAATAGTTGATGACAATTTTGGTGAGCATATTAAACATGTGGATTATGTGCTTAGAAAGCTGAGAGAAAACGGTATGACGGTGAACATTAATAAATCCAAATTTTGCATCCGTGAGGTGGAATTTCTAGGTTATGTAATTAATGATAGAGGAATAAAGCCAAACGAAGAAAGAGTAGCGGCTGTGAGAAGAATGCCAGCGCCCAAGAGTGTTAAGCAGGTTAGGTCGTTTCTTGGAGTGCTAAATTATCAAAGCAAATTTATCCTGAGGTACGCCGCAGAAATAGCACCTTTGCGCGAATTACTTAAAAAGAAAGTGCGATGGAAATGGGAAGAGGTACACCAGAAAGCTTTTGAAAAGATAAAAGAACTATTTGCGAAACCAATTCTACTAGAGAGACCCAAGGACAACCTACCATATGTAATTTACGTGGATGCTTCAGGTCACGGATATGGGTGTGTCCTAGCCCAATCAGATGAGGAAAATCAACTGCACGTGATAAGTACCGCTTCAAGAGGTTTAAGTCAAATAGAGAAAAATGCTTCGGTCACCGAATTAGAGATCTGTGCTGTGTATTACGCACTACAGAAATTTAGATCATATATATATATATATATATATATATCTACAGAAGGTTACTATATACACAGACCATGTGAGTCTTTCATTTATGAAACGTTGTCGGCTTACGAGTACTAAATTATCTAGGTACATCCATGAGATTCTTTCGTATGATGTTGAGGTGAAACACATTCCAGGAAAAACAAATGTCTTTAGCGATTTGCTGTCTAGGTTACATAACAACAGTGAAATACCGGAGAGAATAGAACGCCCTAAAAATGAAGTAACCTTAATGAGTATTGAAATACCCTTGAGTAAAAGATTGATAAAAGAATTAAAAGGAATAGGGGACCAGCAGCTGCAAGATGAGAAGTTAAAGAAATTAATAAAAAAAGGCCCCAGAAATAGATGAAAATATCAAGGGAAACATAGGGGTAAAAGGGGGCGTGTTGTATAAACTACATGGCAGTGAAATACAGAAATGGAAGACGTATATACCTAAGAACATGGAGAATGAACTCATAAACACGTTCCATCAAGCTCTAGCACATTCTGGCTCAGAACGCACCGCTTTAATGATCCAAGAAAATCTGTATATTCCAAAATTACACCATAAAGTAAGGAGAATAATTTCGACATGCTTACAATGTCAAAAAGCAAAGCCACTGAATACACAATACGAATACGAGACAAACTCCATACTAAGAGAAAAACCAGGCATGTTAGTGACCTTGGACTGTCATGGTGAGATGCCTTGTAGTAGATTTGGATTTAGGTATATAGTAGTGTTAATAGATGTATTTTCAAAATTTGTGAAAACTTACCCAGTCAGGAAGATTACAAGTGAAACATGCCTAAGGAAGATAATGAAGTCGTATGTTCCACAATTTGGAAAGATGAAGGCAATTTTATGTGATAATGCTTCAATATTTACCAGCAGAAAATTTGTAGACACCTTAAAAGAAAACGAAATCACGTTGTATCATTGCTCAAAATACCACCCACAAAGCAATCCCTGCGAAAGAATAATACGGGACATTTCGGTTTATTTGAGAATTTTGGCCAATAAAAAACACAGTGATTGGGCAAATCACTATCAGCGCATCGAAAGTATTTTAAATGAAAGTGTGAGCCCTACTACCGGTTATAAGCCCATCGAGCTGATGAAGGGGAAATTAATGGAAACACTTGAAGGGGAATTACCACAGACACTAGAAGCTAAAGATCCGAAAGCACTAACGGAAGAAGAGATGTTTAAGAAAGCTTTTGAAAGAATGGCAAATAAGGCGCAGAAAAGAAAAGAAAAGTTTAAGAAAAAGAAACGAAAACACTGGTTGATCGAATTGGGAGACTTAGTATTGGTACGGGACAAGTCTAGCATTCTGAACAAAAGGTATCATAGAATGGAAAATTTATTTAAAGGTCCATACCGGGTGATTAACATTTTTGGCTCGGATACATTTGAGTTACAAGAAATAAAGAATTCCAAGATCGTAGGGAGATATCATAAACAGTTCCTCAAACCGTACAAATGTTTAGAGAATGAGAAGGGTGAAGAATGTAATGAAAATAATCAGGTTAGTTTCACTCGAAATGAGGTAGCAACCCTATGAACAAATAGTAAAGGTAATACACCTGATAAATAAGGACATAAGGAAATAAATAAATGCATAATAATTATTATGTACCAATATTTATGTAAATAGATTTAATTTTTAGAACTTAATTTGGGTATTAGCGTATTTGTTTGCGTTACAAGTTATTCCTTGTGCTTGGAAATGTATTGTGTGTCAGAATGCCTCTCGAAAAACCTGTTTTTAAAAGGAGAGGGGCTCAACCATAACAAAGTGTAAAAGTGAATGACCCAAGTGTAAACACCACTGGTTTGGCAGAACCCTTGTGAAGGAACAGGTATAGCGAAGGGTCTATGTAAAAAAAAGCAAACCAACAAATCTCATAATCAGAGGAATTATTCTGTAAAAGAAAATTGTATCAAGTGCTGAAAAATTTATTCTTTTCCAAAACAGAGCAATTTGAAACGGCAACTCTAGGCCGAGCCCAAGAACTGTAATTATAGATAATTTATTAATTAACTTTTATTGATATTAAATCGTACTATGTAAATATCTTTTTCTCATACTGCTTGTATATTTTAAGAAGGGTGATTTAACGTTATGTATCTATCTAGGTTACTAATATTAGTAGAGTTATAAATGGTTTAATGTAAATAATTTAAGCGCTATGTTAAAATACTGTCCACGATGAAATGTTTTAGATACAGGAATAGTGCTTTCGAAGGCAGAAAACCTAGTTTTATTACCTCTCTTCGGTCGCTGTGCCATTATTCCTACAGCGAGGGTGTAGTGCCTTTGTCCCTTTATTGGATAATTCGCCGTGACCAAGTGAGCGAGACAGATAACCTAACGGTAGATGTAGGAAAAGCCGCGATTTATATTAAACTAGGACCAATGAGATCTCTGGAAGTTTATTCGAAATAGTTAGACGCGTCGAATGGCGCTAAAAATGGACCAATAGGAAAGGAAGCAGCCCCAGAAGCCTGCGACTATAAATGGATCTGTTTGGGGCAAATTCGGGACAGTTTTTGTCATGTGTGGTCAGGGAGAGATGCTGCAGGATGTGTGAGATATCGCGCCAAAACAGGGAATCAAGATAGTTTTAGAAACACACCTAAGATCCGCTAATCGTAAAGAGATAATAAACATATTTAAACTTCGTGTCATATCCGCGCCATAGTTTAACAGCGGTGGACAGTATTTTACAGCGGCAATACCAGTTTTGTATACTACGAGTGTTAATTAAATAAAAAGAAACGGTAGTGTCATCTTTTCATAAACAAAGCAAGTCTATGTCTTCCTATATCACCACCCGAGATCTACGTTTTCCTTTACCGAGGATAAGTCCATGCTCCTATATAGTTTAAAGAAAATTACTGCAGCTAGCCAAGGATAAATTGAAGAGAATCAACACACTGAGAACTTCAGGAACCAACGGGAGAAGCATCAAGGTAAGCCTACAGCAACGGATGAGGAGGTGATCGCCGCAAACCGGCGCCATAACGTGGAGCTCGAAGGGAAGACCAGCTCGAAGCTCAAACGGAGGACTAGGAAACAACGAATAGAGGAAGAATCTTCAGAGGAAAGGGGCACAGCAGAACAAAATTACAACGCGAACTTCTAGTCTACCTACGTGGGACAACAAAACAGCTGAGAGCATCGCTTTTAGAAATTCACCAGGATTCGAACCCGGGACGCATCAATTAACATAGGAGAAAGTACAGGTTAGAACATTTATACAAAAACAAACAAAAAGGCATGCAGAGTAGTGATTCAGTTTTGTGAACACATGTTATTGAGAGGGGGTAAAGTCATTACTAGGGAGGTAGAACTTGCTAACGGAACCTTGAGTAGGTCAAGGGAAGATTTGAAAGAACTGGATGGGGAGGCTATTGTCAGCATAACAACAGATGGAGAAAATATGGGTGCAGCAGAGGTAGAAGTTAGGCTGGAAAGGCAATCACCGATTGAGCAGGTCATTGACGCAGGTCAAAACCAGCTGCTAATATTGCTTCAACATTTGAGCGCAAAGATAGATGAGCAGAGTAAGGAGTCAAAAAGAAATTTGAGTGAACAAAGTAAGAATTTAGAAGGGAAATTAAATGAGCTGAGTAAGGAGTCAAAAAATTTGAGTGAACAAAGTAAAAATTTAGATGGGAAATTAAATGAGCTGAGTAAGGAGTCAAAAAGAAATTTGAGTGAACAAAGTAAAAATTTAGATGGGAAATTAAATGAGCAGAGTATACAGATAGGTGAATATGTCAGAGAAGAAAACAGGAAGATGAGAGGGGAATTAGCTCAGGAGATGAGGGAATATTTAGGTGAACAGGTCACCCGATTACAAAGTCAATTGGACTCCAAATTCAGTCAGCAAGGGAAGGTAGTGCAAGAAATTCAGGCAGGACAACTATGTCTAAGAAACGATGTAGAAAAACTAAGGAAGGATGTAGAAACAGAATTAAGTGTTACCAGCTTAGCCATAAAGGAGCAATTGGATGATGACTTAAGAGCTGTAAATGTTTCTTTAGAAAAAAAAAAAGTACCTTAGAATCTAACATTCAAAGGGAGTTCAGAGAATTTAGAACAGTGTTAGAAAAGGATCAGGGAAAGATAAATGAACTTTCGTCAAAAATAACGGAACAGCTCTCAAATCATCATGAAATTGTGAAGAGGGTTGAAGAGCATGAAAATTGTGTAAAGGAGTTAAAACGCTCTATTGGTAGACTAGAGATAAGTGCGAGACAGAGTGATGATAGCCCACCCAGTGAAACTAGCACCACTTTTAGGGAGGCAAATGGAGGTCAAAGTCCAGCTGCCGACCCATATAATTTCAATTCAGGGCACCAATGTACATCTAACCATGCAAGTAATGCAAACTACCATTTATTAAATGAGATAGGGGTACCTACTTTCGAGGAAAACTCGGCTGATAATCCTAAACAATATCTAAATGACCTTGAAGAGTATTTCCGTTTGAAGCAAATTCCGGACGAGCTAAAGATGTTAATCGTTCGTAAAGGTTTACGTCAAAGGGTTCTCCAATGGGTAAGATTGACTTTGCGAGAGAATAATAATTTTGAATATTTCAGAAGGGCATTTTTGAATAAGTATTGGAGTACTAATACTCAGAACCAAGTGAGATCTATCCTAGTTAATGGCAAATACGATGAGCGCGGAAACCTAAGCATGGTAGATTATTTACTAACTAAAGCACAGAGTAGTAGACTAATCGAGCCACCCATAAGTGAGAGGGATTTCATCAACATGATTGTACCCCATTATCCAGAACGCATACACCATTACCTACTCATTGCGAAGCCAAACTCCATTCCCGAATTGATTGAGTTGGTATCATCATTCGAGACAAGTAGTAGGAACTACGGACAAAACTATACAGTTCGACCAATACCGGATAATGCAAGGAATGCGAACTGGAGAGGAAACGCGAGAGGGAACTATAACCCCAGAGAGAGATACTGGAACGACGTGCCTCAATCCGGGAACAGAAACTGTCAAAATAACCGTTTCAGGAGGGAAGGTGATAACCAATATCACGTAAATGCTATACAAACCAGACCAAGATACAGGGGCCGTTTTAACTATAGGAGAGGCAGGAACGATGAAAACAGATCCAGGGAACATTATTTTTCTGACCGAGGGGAAAGCGATGTAGGAGAGAGGTATGACGAAAATTACCCAGAAAGAAACGAAAGGAGAGAGAGACCTTCCCGGGGACATTTTAGAGGAAGCAGAGGAAACTATAGGCAAATGCAGAGAGAGGGAAATGTGGAAGAGAATAGCGGAGCACCAAATAGTGTCGACAACCCGGAAAACTAAGACGGGATCCATTCAAGAGCTCGGAGCGGATTCTAAGCGCGAAAAATTCTCAAATAAACAGAAAATGTGAAACAGGGCTCAAAAATGACTTTATACTGGGAGAACTGATAACTACTATTCAAAATCACTCGGAAAAGGATCTGACAGATTCCCCTAGCATAAAAGTAGTATTATTGGATGAAGAATATAACGCTTTAATAGACTCTGGAGCCAATGTGAGTGTATGCAGCCTGAGGTTATATCAGAACCTGGTAAATAAAGGAATTAAGCTAATGACATTACCTATAAGGAACACGGTATGCCGGGTAGCAGTTAACAAAGAGGTTACCCGAATAAAAATGCAAGTAATGTTGAACATGAAAATAGGAGAAGAAAATTTTGAGTTTATTTTTCTGGTAATCAATAATTTGATTTGTGACATTTTGATTGGGTGTGACGTTTTGTTTGAATTAAGAGCTAGGGTTGATTTTGCTGATAAAGTTTTGAAAATAGAGAAGAACAGAAAACTATTAGAAATCCCTTTTGTAGAGGGTATGAAGCAGGATACTTATAACAAAACCCAAGGAGAAGAAGATATCGCCGAAGAAAGATTTTTCGTACAATTAGTACAAACAGGTAGGAGTGAGAAATTAATTGCTATAGTACAAGGGGAAGAAACCGATGAGATGCATGCGTTCGCTGACAGGTTTTACAACGGGTATACGGAGCACAATGAGAAAGATGATGGTTACGCCCGAAATAAAGAATTCCAAGATACCGGCAGCCAGGTAGAAGAAGTGGAAGAGAAAGTGACCCTTGCCGAGAACCTCACAGACACACAAAGGCATCTTATTAAGGCGAATGTTACAAGAAAACAAAACGGTATTTTCGGACGTCCCAGGCAAGTGCAAAGTATACAAACACAACTTTACAGTACAAAATATTGCACCTTTCACACATAAGTATCGGGATATTCCGATTGCATTAAGGGAGAGAGCCAAACAAGTGATCGATAAAATGTTGAGAGACCGAATAATACAAAAGTCAAATTCTCCATACAGCAGTCCATTATGTTGGGTGACGAAACGCAATGGCGAACTTAGGATGACGATAGATGGTCGAAAGATAAATAAACATACTCAACCAGACAGATTTCGGAGCGAAAGTGTAGAAAAATTGCTGTCAAAAATAACCAAAGGCAAGTATTTCTCCACTATTGATTTAACTGCGTCATACTGGCAGATTGAGCTTCACGAGGATGTTAGAAAGTATACTTCTTATTTATTTTTTGGGAAACAGTTCGAATTTTTGAGAATGCCCTTTGGTATGCTTACGTCATGTAGTGGACTATTAAGAGCCATCGATAAAATATTTGGCGACTCAGCCGACGAATTTTTGATCCAATATATCGACGATTTTCTAATAGTTGATGACAATTTTGGTGAGCATATTAAACATGTGGATTATGTGCTTAGAAAGCTGAGAGAAAACGGTATGACGGTGAACATTAATAAATCCAAATTTTGCATCCGTGAGGTGGAATTTCTAGGTTATGTAATTAATGATAGAGGAATAAAGCCAAACGAAGAAAGAGTAGCGGCTGTGAGAAGAATGCCAGCGCCCAAGAGTGTTAAGCAGGTTAGGTCGTTTCTTGGAGTGCTAAATTATCAAAGCAAATTTATCCTGAGGTACGCCGCAGAAATAGCACCTTTGCGCGAATTACTTAAAAAGAAAGTGCGATGGAAATGGGAAGAGGTACACCAGAAAGCTTTTGAAAAGATAAAAGAACTATTTGCGAAACCAATTCTACTAGAGAGACCCAAGGACAACCTACCATATGTAATTTACGTGGATGCTTCAGGTCACGGATATGGGTGTGTCCTAGCCCAATCAGATGAGGAAAATCAACTGCACGTGATAAGTACCGCTTCAAGAGGTTTAAGTCAAATAGAGAAAAATGCTTCGGTCACCGAATTAGAGATCTGTGCTGTGTATTACGCACTACAGAAATTTAGATCATATATATATATATATATATATATATATATATATATATATATATCTACAGAAGGTTACTATATACACAGACCATGTGAGTCTTTCATTTATGAAACGTTGTCGGCTTACGAGTACTAAATTATCTAGGTACATCCATGAGATTCTTTCGTATGATGTTGAGGTGAAACACATTCCAGGAAAAACAAATGTCTTTAGCGATTTGCTGTCTAGGTTACATAACAACAGTGAAATACCGGAGAGAATAGAACGCCCTAAAAATGAAGTAACCTTAATGAGTATTGAAATACCCTTGAGTAAAAGATTGATAAAAGAATTAAAAGGAATAGGGGACCAGCAGCTGCAAGATGAGAAGTTAAAGAAATTAATAAAAAAAAGGCCCCAGAAATAGATGAAAATATCAAGGGAAACATAGGGGTAAAAGGGGGCGTGTTGTATAAACTACATGGCAGTGAAATACAGAAATGGAAGACGTATATACCTAAGAACATGGAGAATGAACTCATAAACACGTTCCATCAAGCTCTAGCACATTCTGGCTCAGAACGCACCGCTTTAATGATCCAAGAAAATCTGTATATTCCAAAATTACACCATAAAGTAAGGAGAATAATTTCGACATGCTTACAATGTCAAAAAGCAAAGCCACTGAATACACAATACGAATACGAGACAAACTCCATACTAAGAGAAAAACCAGGCATGTTAGTGACCTTGGACTGTCATGGTGAGATGCCTTGTAGTAGATTTGGATTTAGGTATATAGTAGTGTTAATAGATGTATTTTCAAAATTTGTGAAAACTTACCCAGTCAGGAAGATTACAAGTGAAACATGCCTAAGGAAGATAATGAAGTCGTATGTTCCACAATTTGGAAAGATGAAGGCAATTTTATGTGATAATGCTTCAATATTTACCAGCAGAAAATTTGTAGACACCTTAAAAGAAAACGAAATCACGTTGTATCATTGCTCAAAATACCACCCACAAAGCAATCCCTGCGAAAGAATAATACGGGACATTTCGGTTTATTTGAGAATTTTGGCCAATAAAAAACACAGTGATTGGGCAAATCACTATCAGCGCATCGAAAGTATTTTAAATGAAAGTGTGAGCCCTACTACCGGTTATAAGCCCATCGAGCTGATGAAGGGGAAATTAATGGAAACACTTGAAGGGGAATTACCACAGACACTAGAAGCTAAAGATCCGAAAGCACTAACGGAAGAAGAGATGTTTAAGAAAGCTTTTGAAAGAATGGCAAATAAGGCGCAGAAAAGAAAAGAAAAGTTTAAGAAAAAGAAACGAAAACACTGGTTGATCGAATTGGGAGACTTAGTATTGGTACGGGACAAGTCTAGCATTCTGAACAAAAGGTATCATAGAATGGAAAATTTATTTAAAGGTCCATACCGGGTGATTAACATTTTTGGCTCGGATACATTTGAGTTACAAGAAATAAAGAATTCCAAGATCGTAGGGAGATATCATAAACAGTTGCTCAAACCGTACAAATGTTTAGAGAATGAGAAGGGTGAAGAATGTAATGAAAATAATCAGGTTAGTTTCACTCGAAATGAGGTAGCAACCCTATGAACAAATAGTAAAGGTAATACACCTGATAAATAAGGACATAAGGAAATAAATAAATGCATAATAATTATTATGTACCAATATTTATGTAAATAGATTTAATTTTTAGAACTTAATTTGGGTATTAGCGTATTTGTTTGCGTTACAAGTTATTCCTTGTGCTTGGAAATGTATTGTGTGTCAGAATGCCTCTCGAAAAACCTGTTTTTAAAAGGAGAGGGGCTCAACCATAACAAAGTGTAAAAGTGAATGACCCAAGTGTAAACACCACTGGTTTGGCAGAACCCTTGTGAAGGAACAGGTATAGCGAAGGGTCTATGTAAAAAAAAAAAGCAAACCAACAAATCTCATAATCAGAGGAATTATTCTGTAAAAGAAAATTGTATCAAGTGCTGAAAAATTTATTCTTTTCCAAAACAGAGCAATTTGAAACGGCAACTCTAGGCCGAGCCCAAGAACTGTAATTATAGATAATTTATTAATTAACTTTTATTGATATTAAATCGTACTATGTAAATATCTTTTTCTCATACTGCTTGTATATTTTAAGAAGGGTGATTTAACGTTATGTATCTATCTAGGTTACTAATATTAGTAGAGTTATAAATGGTTTAATGTAAATAATTTAAGCGCTATGTTAAAATACTGTCCACGATGAAATGTTTTAGATACAGGAATAGTGCTTTCGAAGGCAGAAAACCTAGTTTTATTACCTCTCTTCGGTCGCTGTGCCATTATTCCTACAGCGAGGGTGTAGTGCCTTTGTCCCTTTATTGGATAATTCGCCGTGACCAAGTGAGCGAGACAGATAACCTAACGGTAAATGTAGGAAAAGCCGCGATTTATATTAAACTAGGACCAATGAGATCTCTGGAAGTTTATTCGAAATAGTTAGACGCGTCGAATGGCGCTAAAAATGGACCAATAGGAAAGGAAGCAGCCCCAGAAGCCTGCGACTATAAATGGATCTGTTTGGGGCAAATTCGGGACAGTTTTTGTCATGTGTGGTCAGGGAGAGATGCTGCAAGATGTGTGAGATATCGCGCCAAAACAGGGAATCAAGATAGTTTTAGAAACACACCTATGATCCGCTAATCGTAAAGAGATAATAAGCATATTTAAACTTCGTGTCATATCCGCGCCATAGTTTAACAGCGGTGGACAGTATTTTACAGCGGCAATACCAGTTTTGTATACTACGAGTGTTAATTAAATAAAAAGAAACGGCAGTGTCATCTTTTCATAAACAAAGCAGGTCTATGTCTTCCTATATCACCACCCGAGATCTACGTTTTCCTTTACCGAGGATAAGTCCATGCTCCTATATAGTTTAAAGAAAATAACTGGAGCTAGCCGAGGATAAATTGAAGAGAACCAACACACTGAGAACTTCTGGAACCAACGGGAGAAGCATCAAGGTAAGCCTACAGCAACGGATGAGGAGGTGATCGCCGCACAATACATGGAGAAAGAAAGAGAGAATTCTTCCTCTATGCACGCAACGCTAACACTTGCTGCCAGGACTTACATCGTATTAACTACAGTAACTTCAGTTCATGTACACACACTCTAAACTTAAGGCTAACCTCAAGTTAAATCTAGAAAACAAAATACCCGCTGGCTTCACTGCGGCTCACTTCGACGTGACGGCCTATGGTCCAATTTAACATATATGTCAACTCTTATGTAATTATGTTAGTGTACTATATAGGATGTAAGTAAATATTACAAGACTCGGTGGTAGGTATAGGGATACGATGTGATCATAGTTTGTTAGTAAAGCCATGTCCAAAAACGCTTTGTTTACCTGTTAGGGTCTCTAAAATATATAGTACATGAGCTATACGGGTAACAAAAGATAGGAAAGAACTAAAAAAGAAAACTGAAATATTGTAAGTAACCAATAACAGTTTAATTGACTACTTAAGATGCTCAAAATGGCTGCGGTTAACTTCGATACATTTTGTGGATCGCCTGGTTATGTGATGTTCATCTCTGGGAAATGGTCTGGGCTGTCTGACGTCTGTTGGGGTAACGTTGTTGATAGAGCCGCAAGTATCTTTTGCATTCCTTAGAGCTTTTCCGTAGATGAGAAGCATTTCGGTGTACCCTGCGCCTGTGTACGAGGCCACAGTCTTTATTCCCATTTGGCGATAGCCACACACATGAATACTACAAAGTATTAAACTACTAAACAGAATGATATAGTAAACAGTAGGTACTTTTGGGGGGGACTGCCATGCATCACGTAACAGCTGTTGCAGTTCCATCGGTAAACAACTCTTGACTAATGAAAACAACTTCTACTGCTTTTCTCGGAATCTGAGCTTTGTTAACCCACAGTCATCCTCCTTCCTGTTTCGAAGACTCTAGCACGTAAAAGAAGAATTTCTGGACGTGAGTTCATGAAAAAATGTGATTATATAGTACACATCTGTCCACCATCGAGCCTTTTAACATATATATTACACCTGCATTCTGTGCTGTAGCATAATTTTTAATTATTTAATGTCAGTTCCTTATCAAACGCAGCTAGGAGAGCAACAAAAATATAAGTTTTCATTGTTTCTGACCTCTTAAAAAATGTTAAGTCCAGATAACTTATTTCTGAATTTTATACAATGTTTTATGCCAAAATACCAAATTTCAAGTCTGATGAAGTTGAGAAAGCAGGAAAACAGAAATAACAACACCACTATGGAAGACTTGAGCACGCACTGCCACTGCTTTAACGTTGAACGAATTGTAATGATACCACTGAGGTAGATAGTTGGTACCTTGTTATGCTAGCCTCTAGTTCCCGAGGTCGCGGGTTAAAATCCGGCGGAGGGTAATGGGTTTTTTTCGGGCGTAAAAATCCATAGCATGGCTTCCATCGGAAGGGAAGTAAAGCCGATGGTCCCGTGTTGTAGATTTACGGCAGTAAAAGAACCTCAAGCCTGATAAAGAGGCCTCTGAGAAAATGTCCGGTCCTTCACGCCCAATACAGATTGGGACGCTAAAGACCATAGTAGTTAAAGAGCGTCCATAAATAAACCTCAATTAATTAATTAATTAATTAATTAATTAATTAATTAATTGGTACCTTTATGCACAACGCCTTTAAATGCGTCTAATCTAGTTTATGCTAGAGAAACGGACTGATCGCACCATGAAGCTTTGGACCGGCATAGTTTTTGGGGGTCGTTAAGGCTTGAACTCGTAAATGGGAGGTCCGCGGTTCAAATCCCGCCACGATCGTTCTTGTCTTCTCTGACTGAGGTTTATTCCAGGTTTTCCTGAGTCCTCATAACTGGCAAATGCCGGGAGATACCTTAAACTTCGCCCTGGAGCGTTTCCTTATCAAATGTCCTTTACCAATAATTATTCCATTTCATGTATCATCAGCAGGGTTACGATTTTTAGGTGCAAATTTCAGATGAAAAAAGGAAGGGAAAAGGTGGTCAAATAATGTGAAAAAGGGACAATAAAGTGCTGGTTTATTTAAAAGGTTGCACAACTGAAATTGATATTATCTAAACTATCCCTTCAATTGGGCTGAAAGTTTAACTACATGTTAGTCTTCTTTAGATATAATTTTTTTTGTGAAATTCAACCCAAAATCTTAATTAGTGTTCAAGTTATTAATTTTCAAAGTATAAAATTATGGGTATATGCAAAATGCAACACATGATGCATTTTTCAACAAAACAAAAATCTTATGTTGCTTCTATGTCAAGGAACTACAAAACTGTCATATAGTGTTTCTCTACCATTCTTAGTTTAAGAGAAAAAAAGTTTTGCAGTTTTGTATTTGAATTTTTTTGGCTTTTTTGTATACATTGTTATCTTTAAAAATTAGTAGCGCAAAAACTATTCATTACACAGAAATATTATATGACAGCTTTATTTATTTGGGTTTTTGAAATTAGCATAAAAATGTCAATATGAATGGATGAAAACTACATTGTCTGGAACATTTTGAATATGCATAAAATGCTGAAAGTAAGAAACACCTTAAAATGAAGGTTTAAAAATATAAACAGCTAGAACCCAAATACGCAAGGGTGTTTAAAAAGTCTCGTAACGATCCTGAAGCGTTCGCTAGGTCAAAAATAAAAGTGGATTGTAAAACTACAAGCAATGGCGAATTGTTTGGGAACATATTTTTTTTTAGAATTTTTGAGATTTTGGGTAAATTTCAGTTGTGCATTCCCTTAACTAATTCAACGACGTCTCTTTCTTCTATTCTAATCTATTGAACTACAAATTATCATTCATCAAAGGAAGGAAAAAACATGAAGCTGTTGTACTTCAAGACATTAAGCATCTCCACATTTTTAAAAGTAAGTCTGTTTCTATTGGAAGGTAGAATGTCTTTGTAGATGCTAAAGCTTCAACATCCACAGAAACCAGTTGGGCAAACCTTGTATTCACTCGGAATGGCAACTCTACAGATGTGGCAAATTACTCAATGTCTGGATTCTTCTGAAGACTAGATTCAAGTTTCTCTTTGGCAAAGCTATCTATCTGCTCCCTCACGGAAGTAAAAGTATCCCATTGTTTTTCCTTTTCCAGACCTTGTTCTTCCAATCGTTTAAAAGCCGCAGTTAGATTCTTGTAACTATGGACACAATATAGTTCTGCCTGCAAATTATGTATTTTCTCCGGTAACAGAAGTTGCTGTGCCTTGGAAATTGCACCTGCGTCGGATGGATCCAAAGAAAGCACAAACTCTTTAATTTTGTCAAACTTCTCACACAACATAGCAGCACACTCAATCCAAGATCCCCAGAGAGTAATGACAGGGAAATTTGGAAGGGGCAGACCAGTGATTTTCCTGTAGTAAACAACACGGCTCGGAGCTTTCAGTAGAATTTTCTTCAGGGCAGAAATGAATTGATTTGCGATGTCGTATTCGTTCCTTATGGATTCACAAACCCTGTGAAGAGCATGAGCCAAGCATGTCACATGCTTCAAGTTAGGAAATAAAGGCTTCAATTGGTTAACAGCTGAAACCATGTATGGAACCTGGTCCGTAACCACAAGAAGAAGTTTTTCAAACTCGATACCAGTAGGCCAGAGTTTTTGGCAGAAGTCCATAATGGATTGCATTACTGTACTGGTATTGACTTTGTGCAGCTCGTACATTTTAACAACATGGGCTTAACTTTCTCCCTTGATAAGGGAAAAAGTAAAATGTTCCAAAACATATCGTTCCATTGAGTCTATGGTTTCATCCACAATGATTCCCACATCCCAATCTGACACTTTCTCCTTGATTCTTTCTATGATTTCTTGGTAAACAGGCTCCATGTAGTTTTTTCTTAAAGTACTCTCATTGGGCATTGACATCTTTGTGTATTTTTCAAGAAATCCCTTGAAGACTGGATGGTTCACCTCATTGAGTGGAATTCTTGCTTGTGTAAGAGCTGCACACAAATCAATGTTTAGTTCCTTCAAATTTTGGCTTTTTGAAGAACTCTGTTGAAACGTATTTTGTAATAGAGGTTGCCGTGATTTGTTTGCTTGATGAGTCTTGTTCATTTGATGCTTAGAGCTGGAAATGTGTTGTTTAATGCGATCTCGCTGGTGGTTTTCATCTAACAAAATTCCTGAATCACAAATAGTACATTGCATAACAGTTCCATCAGTGTCTATGAAATCTTGTCTGAATTCCTCAGCCAGAACAATACATCGAGCACTGGACACCTTTGGCATGGTAAAATCTAGTACTAGTACGCTCGTTTGGAGAGCTAACACTAGTTCACTTGCTAACACAATGCGACTGTCACACAACTCACTCTTGCGCCCATTCGCTGCCCACATTCTCTTATAACACCGCAACAAATACCAGAATGTTCTCATTCATGCTGGAACTTAAGTCTCAGCGATTTATAGTAGTTTCGAGCAGAACCCAGTCTTAATAATTCTTGGAACTCGGCGGGTGAGGTTACTGCCGTCTCTGCGTGCCCAGCCTTCGCCTCCACGCAAACAGATAACGTCTCTCGCAGTAAGAAACTCACATTCACGAACAGCAGGCTACTGATTCTGGTGGTATAGAGCCACTCATTGTCAATTGCATTATATGCGGGCTACTTTATAGCGGCAAAGCGAGAGAAAGAGATTTTCGTCGAACACACAATTATTTTCCATTGTTGCGGGTGTGCTTTTAATTCCCGTGCGGCGTTTACTGAAAGAGGCAGGCTTGCTATTCGCACGTATACAGCAAGCTGAGGAGACGTTATGAATGAAACTTAAAAGAAAAAAGGGGGGAAAAGGGGATTATGGACATGTGTGGGGGAAAATTGGATAAAGGTGCCAAAAAGGGGTAGAGACCCCAAGAAAGGGAAAAAGGTGCGAGAAACAATTCCTCTTTTCGCAAGTAGAAACAAAATTTCACATTGTGATATCTTTCCGCACCGCTTTAACTTACCCTAAGAAAAAAGGTGCGCACCTAAAAATCCTAATCCTGATCATCAGCGACCACTGCCTGTGGTGTGTTATGCAGTAAGAACGGTTATTAAACACTAGTGAAAGAATCCAAAATTTGCTCTTATATTATTTCTTATTAGCACGTCTTTAAGCCTGTATTAGATATTTTATCTTATTAATCAAATGATACTGGCTTTATTTAAAGTAGGGATTAGGCCTTGATAACTTCGATACCTCGATACTCTTGATACTCCGTGGTATCGAAGTATATCTAATACTTTTAAGATAAACCTTCGATACTTTTAAATTTTTAAGTTTTGCATTATTGAAAATTGTTGCTTTTAACTTTATGTCGAGACTACACGTGATTGCTTCGCACGTTACCCAAAGAGTTGCTGGACTATAGTTCTTGATACACCTTGACTGCGTTTCCTGTGGATGAATGAGTGCAACAGTCCACAGACTCTTGAGTCTAAAATAAAAACATGCAAAACAATGGGGGAAGGAGTAGAGGTTCTCAACTAACATCAGCTTTAACTGAAATGTGAATGAAGCTGATTTAACCGACGCACTAAATTACGTTTCAGCAATAGCCTGGCTTGGTGACTCACACTCTGCCATTACATTTTGCTACCTTGGTAACCAAAATCTGTGAATCCAACATAAATAAATCAGAACTTAAGACGTTAAATAATACAGCGCATGGAAGTATTTTTTCTCTCAAGAATGCTCGCGTTCTTAAACAAAAATCTGTGTTTTCTTTATATCTCTGCATTTCATATAATACTTGCTTGATTTTTGCTTCAAATTTTTCTTGTGTCTAATATGTCTTTGCATTAAACATATGTATGCTAATGTATGTGGATGGGTAGCAAAGAGGCTTAATCCATAAACTTACTATGCTTCCGAGTGTTATGTGGCTAATTTCTTACTATTGATGAAAAAATACGTATGTGGTAGTCGTGAATAGTGGTAGAATGGTGTAACACACACATTACTTTTAGTTGTTTGAGTTTCATGTAAAATATATATTACTTTATATTTTTAAGCTTGTAGAATAAAGGAAAATTGCTAGTATTTGTTTTTCTAAATAGAAAATCTTTTGAAAGAAGGCTTTCGGCACAAAAATTTAGTTACATAAAAATGGAAGTATTCAAATTATTATTATTATTATTATTATTATTATTATTATTACTATTATTTCAAACAGGAACAATTTCGGAATTAGCATACAGTACAAAATTGGTTACATGCGTTTAAACAGAAAACTATTAATAAAAACACAATTCAGTGAACAAGCTATCACCTTTACAGTTTTTTAGAAAGTGAGTATCGAGTATCGGCAGTCGAAAATGAGTATCGATATCGAGGATTGAGTATCGAGAAATAGTGGTATCGTCCCATCACTAATTTAAAGTATATCAAGTGAATGATGTGTGATTTACCCTAAAGTTGAAATAGTAATCTAATATCATCTGCTTAACCTTAAGGTACAGCATCGATTTTTACTTTCTCTACTGCTTACCTATAGTAAGTAGAGGAAGTATTGTGTTTCACCTAAAATTTGAATATCGAGATTCCATCGGAAATACATATTATGAAGCCCCGTGAACACCCCCCCAAGCATTTTTAGAGAAAAGAGCGTGTGTATTTGTGTGCGTGTGTCTGTGAACAGAATAACTGAAGAACGAAATCTCGGATAAATTTCGAACTTAGTATTTAAGTTCAGGATCTTCCAGTCATACGCCATGAAGATTTTCAAGAAATTCCTCACCCCAAACTATCCTTTACATGAAAAATAGTTCGTTCTTTTTTTATTTTCTGAAAAATGGCTCTAGCGATTTTAATTAAAACACCATACGTTTAAACCAAAACTTAAGCCTTGCTTAAGCTCCGGAAGTAGCTTACTAAAGCTTCGGCTTAAGCTTAAACTGTGAAACCGGCCGTTTAATCCGTCTCTTACGGCTTACCCATTATACAAAAGTTTTTCAGAATGAAGAGTTCTTCACAGAATATTGGCAAAAAATTCAAGATATACATTTTATTAGTCATGAAAATACCTCAGCTTCACGAATTTCACAGTAGGGTAAACACATTCGGCTTTACTCAGCTGAACAATTCCACGGAACTATGAAGTTCGTGACGCTTGCGCATCGCATCGAGTAAATTACTATCGTTTGCTTATGAAAGCGCTGTTCCTAAAATAAGCTTCTGTACGTTATCCAGCAACACATACGTAGATAAATGACCGAAAAACCAGAGTCAAAACGTACTGCAAAATTTGCTTCTCAAGAAGTCAGTATTCTCCTAGAAATTCTGAGGCTGCATAATCATATAATAGAGCGCAAGCAATCGGACAAATTACTATGGAGTAAAAAAAAGAAACCAAATGTGGGAGAAAATTGCGATGCGAAGAGCAAATAAGAATGGTGTGAAATAATTTTGAAAGCTCTACACGCTGTCGATTTTGAGATGTTGGAAAAACGTTCAGCTGAAATTAGCAATGCTTCCACTTGAATATAACCTCAATGTCAAGAGAAGCATTGTCTTTAAGGAATGGCTTTGTTTGTGAATTATATGCGACGACAATGATAGCGACAAAGCATATGAAAAAAGATATGAGCTATAATTTGGCATAACTTTAAAATTAAGTGTCGTTTACCAGCCGATTTTATGTTTAATTGTATCATCAATAATGTCTGGTACCGTCATTGCCGACTGTTTAAACGGAGGCTCGAGCTACATTGGTGTTTTACAGCACGGGGTTCAAGAGATAAGCTGAGCTTATCCGTGGCTTGGCTTAAAGCGTACTCAACTGTTGTTTAAGCTAAGGAGTCGCCATATTAACTGAAGAAGACGAAGGAATACAAATTATTTTAACTCATATGCATAAAGAAGGATGTCTAGGTGTTTAGAATGCGTTCAAACCATTGAGGGTTCTACGAGAGATCGCGATTATTTAACCCTTTGATGCACAAAAAATAGCAAGCTCTAACTCAAGAATGTTTTATTAGAAAATTAATAATTATACATACATCCAAACATAAAACAAAGAATTACTCAAATAAATTTGAAAAAAGCTTTATATTTTTTAATAAAAATCATGTGGTATTCTCACAATACCACTGTGAAGCACACTGCTTAGGTTACACACAATTCTAGGTGCACTGGAATACAAACAGTTCCTTTCACACGAGGCAGTATTTTAACACTTAAATGATTTCAGCCAAATTATATAATATAAAATATAATAACAGCCCGCCTTAAAGCAATATGTGTATAATATAGTACATAAAATGCATGTAACAGTCATTGTATTAATGTTTATATTATTATGTACATGTTCAATAATGTTATGTGAATGTATTACGTAATTTAATAATGTAGGAGCTGTGAGAATAATAGGTTAAAGGTTACTAACGATGAGGTAAAATGAGGTAACCTTGAGGCAATAATGAATTAGAAAGTTTAATAATGCTACTTGTCAACCGGAAACTTTTTATCATACGTGCGGTTGCAACTACTTCAAGTTAGGCTCCCTAACAGTCGAAATACAATACAACTACTTCCTCACACAAAGACAGTTCACTTTTTGTGGTATTCTTCAAAACAGTTTTTGTTATTTCTGAGGTAAGCCCGATTTGAAGCGTATGCTTAAACGGTGAAACAGGCCTTAATCTTACTAGACAAAAGTGTAGAACTTGTTAAATCACACAATTTATGTCAAATAAATTTTTACTGCATTAACCATTTCCGAGATATTCTTTGTTATGATCTGAATTTTCAAATACCTCATCCATTTATCAACTGCAAATCGCTATTCTTTTCTTTTTCTTTCTTTCTTTCTTACTTTCTTTCTTTTTCTTTACTTTTCCTTCTTCGTGGTCATCCAAGGAGAAGGGAACTTCAAAGCCATCACAAAGTAACCCACTTTTAAAATATTTGATTATCGCTTTCGTTTACTGTATTCTTCTTATACTTACAATGAAATATGTACATGTATGATGAAAGCTTATCTTGATTGACAAGAAGTAAATATAAGAACAAGTTTTGGTAAAAATGGTTTGTAGAAGAGCGACTAGAAAAAGTGATGTGAATGCAACACAGATATTTTTATAGGCGTCTCTTAATTGGTGGCTTCTATTGCTTCTCTGTTTGTTTGGATTCACCATTTTGCTTTTAGCTGTCTTTTACTTTCTCTATTACGTATAGTAGGTTAGGGAAGTATCTATCTATTGTATTTCACCCAAATTTCCAAGTCGAGATTTCACCGGAAATGTATGTTTCAAGGTCCCCTGATACCCCCCTAAAAGCATGTTTAGAAAAAGGTCTGTGTGTATGTCAATGTACAGCATAACTCACAAACAAAAGTCGGATAAATACCAAACTTGGTATTTAAGTTCAATGCCTTCCAAAGGTGCGATACGAAGGCTTTCAGGAAAACCACCGACCCCCAACTACACTTTACATGGAATATTTTTCGAAATATTTAATTTTCTTATAATATCTTGAATTTTCTGGGAATAGCCTATGGAGTCCTCTTCATTCGGAAGGAATTTTGTACAATCTTGTATAACTGGTAAACGTTAAGCGAAAGACGAAAACGTACTACACAAAAAATGTACAACACTCACACAATTCATTTCAATTAACTTTGTTGTTGCATAAGCCATTTCCGAGATATCCGTTATTAATGGTTAGAATTGTTCAATACTTAGCCATTTTTTTAAAGTCCTGTTGAATATAAATTGTTTCTCGGGATGTCATGGAAAGAGATGGAATTTTAAGGCCAGCATATAGCGTCCAGTTCTTAAACATTTGATTATTGCTATTCCCTTTGTATCTATAACAAAATGTGTAATGCAGCTTTTTCCGGAAAGGATTATCTGGATTAAAATCAAGTAGATAGGAAAATAACTTTTCGCAAGAATAATTTGTATACCCACTAATAAGCGATAGAGGGTAGAGAAACTCATATGAATGTAACGCAGATTTTTTACATTATTTTCATGTAATAAATATTTAATTCATTATGAGGCTTCAAAGGGGAATAGCAAACTGCAGTGCACCGTGAAAGTTTATAAAATCGTTGCGAAAATTAGTCCTTTTGAAATGGATCTCAGCCCAAAGCAACTTGTGTCCCTTACACCGATTTCTTACCGAGCGTGGAGCCTTCGTCCACCTAAGTGAGCTGTAAATCTATCGAGGAAGATGGATTTTAGGCACAAATATTGTTGAAGAGAAAAACCACAGAATGCTATTTTATAAGGCTTTCCGTCAGTTTGCTTCAATACTTAAGCTTAAGTTTATCTTAATTAGATAATCATTCAAGGTATCAACATTTCATTTCGATATCAAGTTACCGACTTTTGCTTTAAACAGCTTTCTGGTACACGCTCTACAAAACAGCTGCTTGTCGGACTGTTAACATGCCGAAAAATAATATTTTAGTGACCTAAGCCACTAAAGTCGTCATGGAAACATTTAGCGGCGTAATAAACTATATCCAGACGGCAGCGACCAGTCACACCAATTTTAACACGGCTTTTACTCGCATCGAATGCAACTCTGCTCTTCTACAAGCTCTAGATATGCCAAAAAGTACAGCTACTTTCATCATAAGATACACACCATTATCCGCCTCGCTTAGAAACATTCACTTCCTCCTAGAAAGAACCTTCGATTTTTTCCTTCATATTCCTCAGAACACCACTTACGAAAAGTGATTACTTTACAAAAATGTTTGATATCAATATTTTCTTTTAAATACAAATAGTTTTAAGCATTGAACATTTGGACCTTAGTGAGGAACCTTTCAGTGTCTTTGATTTTTCATGTAAATAAGTAGGTATCACATATTCGTTGACAAAAGAAACGCTGTTTAGATTGCACCAGTCTTAATGCAATATACTCCTTCTCATACTGTTACGAGATTTTACTGGTAGCAGCTCCGACTCAATGTTTCTAGCTCGAAATGAAATCTCTTGGGGATTTTCACCCATATTTTCAGTCACAAGCTTATTGTTTAGAAACGAGTGCTCGGAATAAGCACTGCATCTATATTCGCACCTCGTATTGTTACGGTCGTTTTCTAGGAGGCGTTGGTACGGCTCATAGCGTAGGATTCAGGCGGCTGTGAGGATATATCAACATATGACTGACTATGGCTTTTATATTTATAGAGTGCTTATATTACATTTATGTATTTATTTTATTTAATATAGTTTAGAGAGTTTTTACTAAAACAGATTGTATGCACCACGTACACTAAGGCCTTATTTTGCGTACTTGATACATAAATAGCTATTATCTGTGAGTGACATCTTCTGATATAAATGACCCTTTTCTCAGAAACTATTGAAGATAGCCTAATCAAATTTTAGATTGATAAGCGCAACCTATAAGTGCTGCTGTGTATTTACTTTGGTATTACTAAAGTTGTTCGGTTATTAAAAAACATAATAAAATGTTAATCAAATAATTGGTATAAATAAGAAAACAATCCCATCTTCCTTAATAAACAATCTTATGCATAAAAGTAGATCAATAAAATTAGAAAGCTTGTATCTACATTCTATGAAAGTTCAGCCTGGTATCTTAAATAGTTTCTGAGATGATGGGCAATAAATTTAGCAGATTTAACATTGGTGGGATAGGGCTGTTAATCTCCCCTTGAAAATGAATTTTACTGCGCCAAATGTAAATTATAGTCAAATTGAAATGATAGCCTTTAATTCCTTTTAGACGTGCAATCACAGTGTCTTTTTTACCCGAGATTTTCACAAAGTTTCAGTGGTGTATTCCCTTAACGGATACATGAATTAAGCGAGTTCAGAAGACTAAAAACTCATTAAATTTTATTTTTTCATTTTTAAATTATTCTAGGCGGTGCCGTGGCTGAGTGGTTAGATATTCACCTCCCACCAAGGCGGCCCAGGTTTGGGACCCGCACATGGAATTTGTAGTGGACGAAGCGACGTCTGGGGGGTTTTCTCCGAGTTCTTCGGTTCCCCCGCCATGCATTCCACCAATTGCACCATCATCACCATCTCTTTCATAAATTTCGCCTTCATTTCATATAATCTTCTTCCCTCACTCTCATACGGCCGGATCTCCCGCTCCGGGTTCTTCATTCTCTGATTCCATGTTCGTCTACTCCTCTATAGGTCTCTAACCCCAGGCACGGTTGTAAGGAGGCCTCTGAGAAAAATTACTGGTCTTTCACGCCCAATATAGAATGGGACGCCAAGAACCATAGTAGTTAAAGAGCGTCTATAAATAAAAACGATTGTAAGTCCTGGGGGTTGTAAGCCCTTTATGCGAGGAGGGTAAGCCCATTAAGTAAGTCGTAAGAAGAGTAAGTAAGTAAATAAGTAAGAAGAGTTGTCCTCCGTGGACTAGTGGTACCGTGCTAGCCTCTAGTTCCCAAGGTCGCGGGTTCGCGGAGGGCGATGGATTTTTACGGTCGTAAAAATCCTTAGCATGGCTTCCTTCGGAAGGTAAGTAAAGCTGGTGGTCCCGTGTCGTAGATTTACGGCACGTAAAAGAAGCTCAAGCCTGATAAAGACGCCACTGAGCAAAATTACCGGTCTTTCACACCCAATATAGAATGGGACGCTAAGGACCACAGCAGTTAAAGAGCATCCATAAATGAAACTCAATTTAAATTTAATTTGACTAGGTAAGTAAATTATTCTACAGACTTTGACAATTAGAATGCTCAAAACTTGATGTCGTAGCAGGTGGAAACTTATTTTATCATAGTTTTTAATTGGTGCGACACCATTTAAAATAGGCATACGTTGGCGTACCTTTGCAAATCCTTGAACAGCTCTAACTTTCAGAATAGCAATTTACGTTTGATTTTAACTGTTGTACGGAACGTTTTTTCTGTATATTACTCTGTCGCTATGCTGCTTCAAGATGGCTTCTGTTTCTTTACCTCCTATTGCAGTGAATACATGATAACAGTGGCCGTATTTCTTTAGCGGCTTTGTTTCGGAATTGTTTTCCCATTTGTACTTATTTTATGGCAATGACGAAATACAAGAGGATTTTTAAGAGAAGTAGCAATGTTTGTATGGCTAAAAGTATTTCTATGGTGAATAATTACTCTAATACAAATCATGATGTTGAGGACATAATTGAGAATAAAAACAGTGCTTCTAATTCATCAAAGAAGATCAAACCACGTTTGGAACTGTGTGAAGAGATTAAAGAGCAAGATTGTAGTGATGATGCTAGATAACAACCAATATAAATCTTATTGAATCCGTTGGGTACAAAAAAACCATGGGTCAGTTCTATTTTCGGTAAGGACTTTTGAATGGAGGCGGCGCCGTGGCCGAGAGGTTAGACCTCTCACCGAGGCATTCCCTCACATTTCGAATAACCTTAATTAAATCTATGTTATTTTTACGTTTTGCATTCCGTTTAAAATAATTTCCATTAGCAACGGACAGGGCTTTCCAGATATATTATTCGAGTAGTTTTCTGCGAAACATCTTTAGAATGCATCACCCTTTCCAACTGGTCAGGTATAGTTGAGAAAATGTAGCATATCCTCTACGTGACATCATGTGCGAAATGAAGTGCCCTCTATTCTTCAAGGGCTTTTATTTCGCGAATCGATGCTTATAGTGGGATATTGTAACAAGTATTAACTAAGGAGAAATTAACCAATAGCTTCTTTTTCTTTATTTTTTAGTTTAAGGGTTTCACAGTGATTAAAGTTTATAAACTCCAATAATTTGTTGTATTTTATTTCAGCTGTTATTACTAAATGTCTCCACAATGTCTATTTTTCAAACTAATGAAGTGAACCTGATCCAAACCCTTAAAGTATAAGATTTTTTGGCTTAAAGTATATAATTCATAATACTATGGAATTGGTCCATTATATATTCATATTATGGCAAAAAATTTCACAAGGGAAAAAAATCACATTTTGGGAAATTTATTTTCATATTTTGTCCGTCTCTAGTGATGATATACAAAACTATTTTTTGATATTTTGTTGAAAACATGCCATTTTGTTTTATTACAGCAAAATTAGGCTCACTTGGCACTTTAGATAGGAGGCCACGCAGATGACTTAGCTGTTTAAGATAGCTTTAGTATCCTTATTCCTGTGTGTGCTAGAATCTATGCGCAGTTTGTTTTATTGGCATTTGAAAAGTTGACTTTCTGTGTTCTGATAAAATGTGGTAGCCCGTTTTTGGGATCAGCCACTCATTTTCAGGTTTAACAGCAAATCTGGAATTATAGTGTCAAATCTGTGAAAATAAGGGTTCCGCCATGAATTTAGACTTAGTACATCGCGATGCGATAGAAACCTCCGAACGAATTAAGACAAATGAAAACGTTGCTAAGAGAATACAGGTTCTGAGGAGATCCGCGCCAGCTACGCGGTTGATTGCAGGGGTGCCAAAACGTTGTTCAAAAATTAAATTTATAAAGAAATGCCGCTAATACTTACAGAAAAGTTCTTTCCTGTGTAACAAACGCCTTTTATGCTGTACGTTTATACTGAACACGATAGTTGCTGATAGAATACCAGAAATGTTTTATAACCTAGCGGAGCAATCAATCTGAATATATTAAACTCATACTGTCGTGACTTCCAGAATTGCCCTCGTATATTGTTTCCCATGGTAGCTGATTACTTAAGTACATTAATAATAGTAACGAACAACTGGTGTAACTTCATAACTACTAAATCTATAAAATTTTGTAAATAATACAAGTTGTCAGAAACTTAATACTTATAAACCTTTGCTATGAATAGGCCTCGGATTTTAAGGCCAAATGTGCATGTAGTTCCTATTGTGGAATATAGAAAGCAATTACATGTTATGTTTTCAAATCCTGAAGAATCCCGCCTACTCAGCCACTTTTTTACTGTTTAAAATGTCCTGAAAGGATGTGTATTATCTATTTTTCAACACAGAACTGCCTGAAAGAAGTATTTTTTTTATATTTTCGTGTATTGCTAAATTTACATCACACACAGCTGGGCTGCGATTTGCGGAGACAACTATAATATGAATTGCAGTCAACAATAAAATGATCCCGTACGGCCGGCCACCAGCAGTCAAAACACCTCTGATCAACTTCTGAAGGTAACAACGACAAGGTATAGTGCTTATTTTAAACTTCAGTTCTGACCTTCGTGTATGCTTCAGTGTTCACATTATTGGTTTTCTTTTTCAGCTACAATACTATGAAGAAAAACAACGCCGAAAAATAACTTTTCGAAATATTATTTAATTGGTTCCTCCTTGATGGATTATAAATACCTTATTTCAAATCGGGAAAATCAAGTTATGTCATTTAGTAAATAATAGGTGAAAATTATCTAAACGTTTTCTTCGTTATGGAAGCGGCAAGTAATTTTTAAGGATATTACAACTTTCTACTAGAATTATGTAGGTGAATTAAGGTGGGAATGGTGAGAGACAATGAAAGAATTATTGCCGAATAAAACGTATTTATGGTTGCTGCTTTTAGAATTCGCGTCATATTTCAGCTTTCCAAAAATACCCAGCTTTTACCCTGGTTATTGAAAGATCTTTGATCCGCCCACTAAATGTCTAGTTGCGCAGAGAAAAGTTCCATAAGAAATAAGTTGGAAAAATTTTACAAAATGAAAGCTTGCTCTATAACATTAATACCCATTTTGGGGGCCGAGATCGCTGAGGCACGGACTCGTGAACCGTAGGTCCTTCCTGACTGAGATATTTTTCCAGGGTTGCCTCGGTCCTAACGATTGGCAAATGCAGGGGAGGTACTCTAAGCTTAGGTTCTTCTTCTTCCTCTGTTTAACCCCTTCTTATGTAGGACTTACACCCCCGAGGACTTACAGGCGGGTGCCTGGGGTCAGAGGCCCGTCGAGGAGCAGACACTCATGGATCAGACAGAATATCCAGGATAGGTGATCAGCCCGATGCCTGGTATGGGAGGAAGGAAGTAGAGGAAACGAAATGATGGTGAAATGGATGAAAGGAAAGGTGATGATGGAGCAGTTTGGTGGAATGAATGACGGGGAAAACCGGAGAACCCGGAGAAAACCCGCCCAGACAAATCCCACATGCGTGTCCCTGGGATTGAACCCGGGCCACCTCGGTGAGAGGCGAGCGGTCTAACCACTCGGCCACGGCGCTGCCTAAGCTTAGGTTTCCTTCCCAAATTTCATTTCCCAATCATCATATCATTTTATGTATCACTAATGTCCACCGCTTATAGTGTCGGACGTAGTAAGAGCAGACGTAGAAAGCTATAACTCAAAGTCCTTTTCAGCATTTAAAATTAGTTTAGTAACCTACTAGTGAACTTTGGGACTAAATCTTGTTAATATATTGTGTTGCTGATTATCAATAGTAGATTATGGTTGCAAGAGTCATGTTATAATATAAAGATATGTAAATATTTAATTTAAAATATCAGCCACTTAACTTAAATGTATTAGAATTACTCATAATTTATTGCATAATTTAATACTCTTCAGATCTACTTTAAGGGATTAAAATACCGCCTCTTTATGCCTAAAATCCCAACATATTAGTATGAGACATTTTCCAAAAAGCTCAATAATAAGCGAGATATACTTTATTTAGTATTAGAAGCCTCTTTGGTGGATGTAATTGAGATGTCGTATAGCCTATCGTCTAAGTAGGACCTAAGGTATATTATATTTTTGCCAATTTTCATGACTGCGGTTTCGGCCAATATTGAGTGAAAAGTTAACACACGAAGGTACGCATACGCTGACTCTCACTCTCACTCTCTCTCTCCCTCTCTCTCTCTCTCTCTCTCACACGTAGATACAACCGAAATTTAAAGATAGGTTAACAGCCATCATTAATCCAAAACCGAAAATTAGCAAACAATTTAACACATTTGTTACTGTTATTATTATTATTATTATTATTATTATTATTATTATTATTACTATTATTATTATTTCATTAGTATGTTTTAAAATAAGACATTTCTACTTACTATTGTCGTATTTTAGTGTTTTAAATATTTAATGCTTGGCCACTTTGAATAACATGAATGGCATAGCAGCAATAAAATAGCTTTGTGCTGAAAGCGATGTTATATAGGGATGACTTTCCAAGTTATTGTGATTCCTTCATCAGAACCTTAATGCCCGGGCAATGATTATTATCTAGTCTAATGTAACTAGGTTATTATGTTAAGTGCTAAAATTCGAAATGTCTGCAAACACTGCCGTTATAGATCTATTAGTAAACTTTTAATAATGATACAGCGTAGCTTAGTAATTTTGTAATACATTTATACAAAATATGTCAAAAAAAACATTTGTTATCAGGCTAAAAACAATTGCATGCTAAACACTAAGAGTTAGTAATACTTTCTGGTATTTAATGTTTTAACTATAAGAATTGACGATTTATGTTACAACAGCACATTTTCAAAACCATAGGTGAATGAGAATGTTTAGCCTAATAATTCACGTATATTAGAAACGGCTTCCTATCGAAAGAAGTACAATGAAATCAATATAATAATATATCATAATTGCTTACTTTTTAATAAAGGAAACATATGTACTTAATATTTGAGCCGCCATCCCACGCTCAAGCTCGCTCATCTGAGTGTGTGTGTGTGTGTGTGTGTGTGTGTGTGTGTGTGTGTGTGTGTGTGTGTGCGCGCGTTTCTGAGTTACAAGATGTGAGGAGAGGGGAGAGGATGCTTGTTTTAAACTAATTATTGCAATACTGTTCCTAAGCCTTGTAGCAAATTTTGCTACTTACCCTTTTCCCGTTTTATTTATTTTTTGACACTTTAAGCCGGTAAATAAACTTAAAGAAAAACTCACATGCTATTTCTAAATACCTAGATTATTAGCTTTGGCTATTAAGTTTACATTTTATTTTTTCTCGCTTTATATACTTTATGAGATGTGAAATGGGGGAAATGCCGAAATAATAGGATAATGTCATGCAACATGCCATGTAAATTAAGGAGATACCGTCCCTTGTGGCTCAGTCACGCTTGACCACATCAGGAAACAGGAAGCCACTTCCTTATCGCCCTATGGGCGCCACGTGGTTTCACACTCTCGTTAAGCCGTAGTAGGAAGGCGTGTCAGTAACGCGCCGGTAGAAATGGACACCTACCAGCTGATCCCAGTAGTACGTCGGTTAGGGAGGGAAGGGGGCAACACGCATGCGCGCACCGATAGCAACCGAACCCAGACGAGTACCAACTCCGCTCCTACACGACACAGATATAACGTGCCACACAGTGGCTTGTGTGACGGGTTCGGTCTCAAGCCAGACGTGTGTATGTGTGAAACGTATTAACTTCGCCTCTCCGTAGTGTTCTTTCCCTCGTCGACACTTGTAGACGCGAAGCATTGCACGTGTTTTCGCACTTTACCGGCACACTTACCGTTCAGCATTGCCGTGTTATCATGTGTGGCACCGTTCTGCTACATGGTTTCATGCCTCTTTCCGAGGAGGCTAGTGCCGGCTTCGTGTTACAAATTTGATCCTACATTGGCATTTCTATTTTACGTTTCCGTATCTATGATGAACAAACGCTATCTTTCATTTCAAAAACACGTAGGTGCAAACTAATGGAACGGACGATGTTGTTTTTTTATGATATTAGAATAAAAGCTAAAACAGATATTCCCAGTAGCACTACCAAACAGAAAATGATGAAATGTCAGTCGATCACTTACAGTTTTAAGATACTAGGAAAATACAGCCTTAGCATTAATTTTAATTCCAGAAAAATAAGCGAACCTTTGTAGCCGATTAATATAGCTTATGCTTTAGCATTTATCCGGAATGAATGTGAAAATTGAGTATAATCAAGAGCTTTAACACTGGTTGTGAATATTTCCTGTGTTCTCATTACGCAACAACCGATCCAGCAACGTTGAAGACGACCTTAGGACAAACCCGGCGTAAGAAGCACCCCCTTTGACAGCAGTGCTTGGAGATACGAAGGTAAATCAGTGAGAGATAAGTAAAGCGTAGTGTTGGCATGCCGTTTTAAGAAAGCACAAAAACCGAACATAAAGTTAAAACAACTGTGCACGGTAAACAATATTATCCATTAGAGTAAGCGTCTTTTTATCTTTGTACATCAGACCACCCTGTGCTACAAGCAACAATTAATTAATGCACTAGTTATTGCCACTTTCCATTCTCTAAGAATATATTTCTCCGCTTTGTGATTATAAGTATTTGCAGATAGAGATTACTAAGTACACGACCGCCAACGCAGGAGCATGTTTAAAGGTTAGGTCCCAAGAAGCTTTGTTTGGAGTATAGTGACTGCCTGATTATACTTACACTAAACAGAGGCAATGTATATATGACATCAAAAACACAAAACCCTAGCCATGTCTTCAAATAAACAGAATGTCAGTTAGGAAACTCACTATTATTTTGCACAAATAGAATAGCATTCAAGGAGGTAGCTTTTATAAACTACTGTTTCCTTCTATTAGAAACATGAAGAAAACCTGACACTATATCTTCTGCACTACTATGTCAAATAATCGATAAAATCCGACCAGAGGAAGAAGAAAAAGACATGCAACCAGAAATTGAGAGTGTCTGGACTCGTTAAGATACTGGAGAGCTCTGTAGAAGAGATGAGGATGGCCAACACCTGTCATCTGATGGGATTAATACTCCTGCTTGTGACATTAGTCACCTGCCATTCAGACCCTCCACAACGACACCATCATCACCACCATGCGCATCTTCATCGTCACCAACAACCTGCATCACTGGAAGATGAGCTCCATGCCTTATCTTCTTCGTCCCAACTAGAAAAAATACCATCGTTGCCTTTAGTTGCCGATCTCAGTCTAGAAGATTCTGCCATTAGTTCAGCTAGTAGTTCGTTGTGTACTAACTGTGTGGAAGGAAAGCAGAAGAAGCAGCAACAACAAGATGACCCTACGAAGGAAGGATACACAGCGCCTTGTCCAAACTGTATCCTCGGCAAGAAACATAACAACGAGGACATCCCAGAAGAGAACTTGGGTGCAAGTGGCGCAGAACCTCGAGCGAGCGATTCCTTACGTTTGGAGGCGATAAAACATCAGATATTGTCCAAGCTAGGTCTCAAGGCCAAGCCGAACGTAACCTCCCCTGTACCTCGCGAAGTTATTATGGAAACGCTGTATAGGGCGGAGGAGACGCGGGCAGCACTTCTACAGGATACCGAGGAAACACCTGCTGCACCCACAGCTGCGGTGCGTCTTCAGACTGCTACAGATCCCACTTCATCCCAGCAACCAGACTCCGAGCCAGATGACTTCTACGGTCGCACGTCCGAGATAATCACCTTTGCTGAGCCTGGTAAGTACGCACTTTATTTTCATACTCCTATGTAACTATGTATAACCGCAGTTCTGCTAATTTAACAAGTAGTCTCGGGGAAAATTTACGAGTGTTAAACATTTCACAAACAATAATTAAATTGTATAATTTGATTTTCAAAGTCACACAAACTAACTGGCGTAAATGGAAATTGCAGCAAAGTATTCGTGAGATATGGTAAAGAATGCGAACATTTTCATTTTTTCTGCATTTTTTTATACTTATTACTTTACATCCACGCTGCACAATTGGTTTTTAATATAAACAATTTTAAGGTCATAAAAGTCTATTTAAGCGGTCCTTCACCATTTAAATAAAGCACCGCGTTGAACTTTAAACTCCATTTTTCTGAATTCGTTTTGTTTTTTTCAGCTTTTCCCACTATTCCAAATGCTCCTTGGAACACAGTTTACAACTTATTAGCTTGAAAATTTAAGGAGAGCTTCAGGAATTATGGATTTAAAATTACTGTGCAGTTATTAAAAACTTTTAAATAACTCAGTTGAAATTGTTTATTTTCCATATATTGAACAATTTTGAAAATTCAATAACGTGTATACAATGTTTATCTGTTAAACCAATTAAAATTAAGAAATACCTGCACAACAATGATAATTTCTTTATATTTTTACAATAAGCTCAAATTAAAAATTTGGGAGGCATACGATAAACCGTGGGGTGCAAGGCATTTCATATTACTGTATGAAAAAATTATTAATTACGAATAAAAAAGTAATATCCTAACAGCTTCATATAGCTCGTTAAATTGCTTTGTGAACTAATGTATATTTCTTATGTTCAGAGTATATGTTACCAAAGTCAAAGGAATCAGAAGGAAACTGTTGATTTTGTGTTTTCACAGATACATTGCCATAAATTCTTATATTTAGCATCTGCCGCAAACCTATAAAAGTATTCTAACAGTCTCTATGACATATAAGGTGATAAAATACAGACGCAGTTTTATTTCTCTTAATATGTTGTATGTTTTAGCCGTATAAGATAAAGTAAATCCTCCCTATGGGCTTTATTTTTAGTACCGGTCTTGTAAAGTTCTACTGAATATTAGACAGTCAGCGCAACACGAAACATTATGGTACACCTGATGCACGTAGCAGACAGGCTGGCGGAATTTATAACTTTGAAGTAAGAAGTTCGAAAACAAGGAAACTACTTCTTACCGTTTAACATTTAATGCACCTTTTTAGGTCATAATGTACTAACATTACACAATCGATTGAGGCGACCGTTTAATGTAGCTACTCGCGTATATCGCGCAGGTTCAAATCTTTACTTCTCGGTTAACGTACTAAAAACGTTTTTTACTGCCTTTCTTTTCGTGCTTTGATTGACAATTTACTCCATTCATATGTTGAATGTCTGATATCTGAAATGTTTTTTGTCCTTTTGCTCTAATAGTAGGAAATTCTTTCATTTGCTAATAAGAGGAACGATATGGCACAAGTGTCCAAATCAAAGTTTGCAGAAATAGAATTTTCAACTATTCATAAAATCATATTTTAACTGTGACAGATACTTTTTATTGCTTGAAATATTTCAGAAAATATCAGCCAGTATGTTAAACTATTCTATTTGAATGCGTTGTATATATTTTTAAGATAGATAGCTTATTGTTCTGACTGATTGGCTAATTCGTTAATTCGCCATCCTGACGGTTTTGGTTATCAACTTAGGAGAATCGGTCAAAAGAATCGGTCGGAGCTGAAAGCCATTAAAATCACTTTTTCCGAATTTTCAGTCGAAGGTAAAAACAGCATGGATGCATCCAAATCAAACAAATATAAATTGTGTGCGTATTTATCTATAAAGCAGTGATTTTATATATCTATAGTTATCAATGTGAAAATACAACTTAAACACTTCATCCATACTTCTTTTTTTTTTCAAAAGTGATTCAATGCTTTACAGCTCCTCGGTCACAACTTAGTTCACAGTTGGTATTGATAATAACATTTATTACGTTTGTTTTGGTTGTATAAAACCCAAGTTCATTGAGAAGTATCTACAGTGTTGCAAAATGTCTTATCACGTTGCCTAAATAGTATTTAAACTGCATGAACTAAAATAGAAAAAGCGGAAAACTGCCCTGTGGCACATTACTTTACATAGATTAACCCTGACCACCTGTTGTTGGTCATTTCAAAATGTACTCATAAAACTACAGAGCATCCTTAGGAACATATTTTACTACATTCGCAATGTCCTGTAACTTTTTATGGTTTATGGGAACTTTGTTCTTGTATACCTTTTAAGAGGGCATGGTAAGGTGTTTTAGCTACTGAAACTTTTCTTTAGTGGTTGCTTGTTTTATTATATTTTCGTTGTGAAGAGAATGGTTTCTTTTCGCCTTAGGCAACTTGGTAAAGCTACCCACTTCAGCACAAGTACACAACTAAATGAATACGAAACCATGCGACAACATACGTGGTAATCAGAATCTAGCAGCACAGCCAACAGGCAGTTCTATGCCGTTTCATGCGCTTTACATAAATATTTCGTAATGCTGAATAAATTCATTTCTTTTTCAAAATTTTATTTAATATAGTTTAGCACTTGGATTACGCAAAGCGAGAGGAATAACTTCTTTAAGCAGCTGAATTAACAACAGAATATTTCCGGATCAATACTCTCCTTGCTGCTAATTGAGATAACAGAATTATTTAAAAGCCTAATTTAAAGTTTGTTTTGATGGAGTCTCTATGTTTACAAGCTCAATGCTTTTGGTCGAGAGGAATTTGTGAATTGTACAGGAACCTCCCATTTGAAACAATTAATAGATATCACCTATGTACAAGATAATTGTTATGATAATCAGTGGCGGCTGCTGCATAAGAGCACAAGAGCACGTGGACACTTTTGACACCTTGCGGATTTATTGGTTATTCCTTCTTTGAATACTATATAACATAACGTATATGCGGTATTTCAAAATCTACGGCGTTTAAATCTACCGCGCTACTCTTCTAAACTCGTTTAAATATGGCAACAAGGTCCCTAGCACTTCTTGGCTTGTGCACGTTTTAAGGAGCTTCTGCGCATATGCAACTAGTATGACGTCATTACCTTATGGGGCCAAATACATGCGAGTGGTGCACACTTTAAGAAGTGCACTAGCGCGCGAAGTTTTTTTCTACACTCTGTTTCCACTATCACTACAGTTTTACGCCAATGTCACGGCAGACTTCTTAGAATCACTGTAGCAGAAGTAGGTAATGCACACAAGCGCGGAAACTTCTCTCGGTTTCTCCATACCATCCGGAACCTCAACTGTCATCCTCCGTGGTGTAGTGGTTATCATGATAACCTCTAGCTCCCGAGGTCGCGGATTTAAACCCACCAGAGAGCGATGGACTATTTCGGGCGTAAAAATCCTTAGCATGGCTGCCTTCGGAAGGGAAGTAAAGCCGGTTACGGCACGTTAAAGAGCCTCAACCTGATAAAGAGGCCTCTGAGCAACATTACCAGTCTTTCACGCTCAATATAGGTAGATTGGGACGCTAAGGACCACAGCAGTTAAACAGCGTTCATAAATAAAACTCAATTTTAATTTTAAGATTCTCAACTACAATTTAATTTACACATTACTTTGTTCTTGCCCTAACACGGTGTACTTAATTATCTACCAACACAAACATCCACAAAAGCAGCCCTTTCTTTCGCCAGACAAACTTTGCTTTATTATTCTATTATTATTATTATTATTATTATTATTATTATTATTATTATTATTATTATTATTATTATTATTATTATCAGGAGCGGCTGCAATAGTATCAATTTGTTCATCATTATAACTGTAGTGCAGCAGATGCTATTTCACATTTTCAGGGCTGACTAAAATTTTGTGAACACCCAAAACCTATACTCTCGAGCCACTACTGCTGATAATAGTGGTACAGGTTTTTCATGGAGCAAGTTGTCAACTGCGAAATATTTGCTTCCGTGCCGTTTATTGTATAACTCAGAGCCCTCTATAACAACACGTAACCAATGAAATGCATCACACAGGCTGAGAAAGATTCCAAGTTATATATCTCTGCCGCAGCGCTTGGCGGCGCAGAGTTATTACCGGAGATTTCTCGCCAATCGCGGACATATCTCAGCATGCGAACTGCACATCTGTTTCTTGAGAATAATTTAACATTCAGACCAATAAAACAAGTGCAAACGCTACAAATGCGACAAGTCTAACACTTTCGTTTTAATGCTGTCGATATGTGCGCAGAGCACTAAAAGTTTCTTTCTTTTTTCTTTTTTTTTTTACTCTATTGTATGCACTAGAAGGACCAATCGGTCAAATTGGCAGAGGGCACTGTGAAGTGTGTTAGGTTCCTTTTTCACATAAATGTGCCATATCTTCAAAGGAGCATATCTCTGCTTGGTTACCACACATTTAGTAACATTTGCAAATTAAATCAATATGAAATTCAGAACCCAAGCATAAAATTGTACCCGTGACTGATAATTAATTTAAAATATGCAAAAAGCTACTCTTGCAGTTAGGTACGGTTTTCTCAAAAAAAATATAAGATATAATGTGTTAATTATTTTAACTATATTACCTAACTCTTTTCTGACATTGGAGGTGAATCCCTTTGTACGATTATTCTTTTAGCTTGATTTAAAAAAATTATAGCACTTAATACAACTTTTGGTGAAAACTTTTTGACTAAGTTAAAACACTCAATTTGGCCTGAAAAGCTTAAACCTCACATGGAGTACTCTATAGGGCACAAATACACATAAAATGTTAACTTGTTATCTTAAACAGTTTTTGGATATGTGTACCTGAAGATAACAAGTTACAAGGGGAAACACAAACAACTAAAACATTGCACACAAAAACATTCAGAAAGTTATCCTAGGGATATGGATTTCGTATTGATGTAATAACCACAGACTGCCGAACGTTTGGTAAACGTTTTGTGGCTGTAGCTAGAACCAAGCAGATATATTACCCTTTCAATGTATATCGCACATTAATGTGCCCTTAACGATTTATGATTGTGTATATGTCACATACTATTGAACCCAATGAACTGAAACTTTATGAATTCTCACGAATTCAGCAACTGTATACCCTTTAAAATTGTATTCCTGAAATGTAATTATAAATGCCTTAATTTTACACTGCCTTTTAGGGCCACAGCGGGTCAGTTTGCAAATAAAAATTAGTCATCCATTGTTTTCAGCTAACTCAAGAGTCATTTACTGAAATCAACGTATCATGTTTCAGAACACGTATAAAGGCTGAAAACTCATACTACGTTAATTCAATTGTGGTATTGTGTTTCTTCTTTACTAACTTGGCACGGAGACATCTGAAAGATGACGAAACATTGTCATACTTTGAATTGTTGTCCGATGTATCAGAAGGGAAAGCTCGCTTCAATTTATGTGAAGAGGATAAGCTTGCAATTGGCAGAATGGTGATAGTGTTCACATCCCCTTTACACAGGATAAAGATAACGGCGAGAGTAAAAAACTGCTGTTAACTGAAAATTATGATTAAAGATAATGATGTGATAAAGTTGTAATTAACAGCATGAACAGTGATGGATGATTTATGGTAGTATTCTTGATGAAAATAATTCTATTATATAATTTGTGAAAGTATTTCTGATGAAAATAACTCCTGCAATTTCTTCTTCATTCTCCGTTTACCCTCCCCATTGTTACGACTTACACCTCCCAGGACCTACAAGTGGGTGCCTGGGGTCAGAGGCCTGTTGGGGAGTACAGACTATGGATCAGAGACAACAGCCAGGATGGGTGATCACCCCGAAGCCTGGTATGAGAGCGAGAAAGGAGATAATAAGAAATGGAGGTGAGATGAATAAAAGGAAGGGTGATGATGGAGCAATTTGTGGAATGAATGGCGGAGGAAACCGGAGAACCCGGAGAAAACCCACCCAGACGCCGCTTTGTCCACCACAAATCCCACATGCGGTTTCCCGGGATTTAACTCGGGCCTCCTTGGTGAGAGGCGAGCGGTCTAACCACTCATTTCTGCGATTTATATTAGAATAATATTTCGTTTTATTAACATAAACACCTTAAAAACTAATTGATAACTCTAAAATGAAGATTAAAGATAAATATAACTTTAAAAAAGTGAAAACTATCAATTAATGATGTACCGGTCAAAATGACCGATGCTGGTCTTGTTAGGTAGTAAAGAACTTCTGGTCCTCCTACTGTGAAAGGAAAAAAGAAAGGAAAAAAAACTGAAGGGAAATGAAGACTTTGGTAGACTTGTGATAGTTCGTACTTAGATGCAATCAGATTGTGCCCCTCTTTGTTAATGATGTTACAACAAACTTAGGATTACACCTGAGAAGTTCAGGGCTAGTTGGTAGTTGGAAGCTTCAGAGATTTAGAGGGGGCACAGAAGACCTACCTAGAAACATATGAGGCATGTTTTTAATGTAAGTACCGATATTTTTGTTTAAAAAATAACAGAACATTATTTTCCAAATACTTTATTATCATTCATTACTTACACCTTATACTACTTCTCCACATAGTCACTGCTGTTATTTAGGTACTTGACGTAACAGGAAACCAGTTTTTGTATGCCTTTGTCAAAGAATGATGCCGCCTGTGATGAAAGCCAAGTCACATCATCGTCGTTGAAATATTTTCAACGAAGGAATTTCTTCAGATGAAGAAACAGATGTAAATCGCTTGGTGCCAAATCCGGACTGTAGGAAGGGTGGTCGAATGATTCCCAACCAAATGATGGGATCAGATCTTTGAATTTTTTGGCTGTGTGGCCGGGCATTGTCACTGATTATTGTTTCCCCATAAACCCCATACAATTGGCGGTGAATGTTTGCTGGCGTATCGTTTCGCGCATTCAAAAAACGAATCATTCATCTGACTTCACAGTCGACGGGTCGTTCGATTGTTTTTAACATTTCAAAACGCTGTAATAACAAGAAAACACAAAGTGACGATTACTCACAGCTGCGTCTGGCTTCCTAATGAATGGAGAAAGCGATAGCGTATGCTCAAAATTGCGACTGCAGCGCTGCAGTGGCAGAATATTTAAACGGTACTTACTCTAAAAACACGCTTCGTATAATAGTATTCTTATGTTGTTATTATTATTATTATTATTATTATTATTATTATTATTATTTATAATAACCCTGATACGTATAGACTGATGTTATCATTGTGCAATAACTTTAATCTACATTAAAGTACATGGCGATAATTATTGAAGATGTACGTGACAAAATACTAAAACGGTACTTACCTTAAAACACGCTTCGTATAATAGTATTCGTATATTATTATTATTATTATTATTATTATTATTATTATTATTTATAATAACCCTGATACTATAGTCTGATGTTAACATGGTGCAATAACCTTAATTTACATTAAAGTACATGGCGATAATTATTGAAGATGTGCCGCAGTAGGTAACATAAATATCCCATTTAATTGCCTTAATGTTAAAGGTTTTTAACGTTGATATTAGGCTTACTCTTAATTTACTAAGCATATTTGACAGTTTTGTTACCCTAATTGCTTTCTAATAGGATGAAAAACAACAGAAATGACTGTTAAGAATGAGAGCTGTTGTTCTTGTGGATATGAACCCCAATTGTTTTTAACATTATTGTGGAAAGTCTTGAGTGGATATATTTATTAAACTGAATTACAAGTTTATTTAAGCTTCTCTTCGAGCCAACACTTATGATTACAAACAAGCACTATACTGACAATTTAATTTCAATTTACGTTTTATTCAAGGCAAACTTTTGGATTATGTTAAAACGAACTATTTTAGAAGTTCAGCATAGGTACTTATTCAACATATTTATAATAATTGTAAAGACCATGGGAGCTGCTTAGCCTATAACGAGATGGGCAGGCGGGAAAGTTAGGGAACATTTTCATCAATAAAACAAGTGCATTTGTTCACATGTACGTAATAATCGGTAATATTACTAAGTACAGAATGTGGGGAATGTTTAAATAGTCTTGCATTGTTACCAGCATATAGAGAAAAATCACCAACTTCACGGTAGCATGCGATGAAGTTCGCATGCATTTACCTAAGGCTAAAGAAGGACCCAAGGCTCTCAACTTCACACGTTTTACCTAAACGAATACTGAAAAGGAATCATGATATCATACGAGAGACACAAAAATCGATAGAGTTTTCTGCTGTTACGTTAGTAACATTTACCGGAAATTTATCGGATTTCGGTGGACAAATTCGAGTGCTCTGTGTTCCTCCAAAGTATTTCTGTCAAGATTTTTATAATGGTTAATTTGGTTACTTTTTATGCACGGCCGAGTGCATGGAATCGTGGCGATATAATGCGCAGTGGTTTATGTTGGTAAGGAAGTACCAAGCCTGCTCTGTCACGACCAGCACCAACCCTTCGCTGGTTCTAGCGTCCCACTTAATGTTTGTTTTCCTCATCTCTTTTCCTTCGCACCTGAGCCTGAAACCGACCTGTGCTCGTAGGTTAATGTTCGAGTGTCATACTTTTGACTTCAAATCAATACGAGACGAACTCATCCAGGGACTGGTGGGGACCGTCGTTCCAAAGCATGCCTTCCAGTCATTCAGGTGAAATGTTTCTATACTCCTCCCCTTTCGCCGCTCACCTAGGCCTGAGATTTGTTCATAGCGTAATGCGTGTGCGTTGGACTTGAATTCAAACTAATAAGAAATCGGTTCATCCTGGGCTGGAAGTTAAATTGAGTTTTATTTATGGGCGCTCTTTAACTACTATGTTTCTTAGCGTTTCATTCTATATTGGACGTGAAAGACCGGACATTTTTCTCAGAGGACACTTTATCAGACTTGAGGTTCTTTTACGTTCCGTAAATCTACGACACGGAACCATCGGCTTTACTTCCCTTCCGAAGGAAGCCATGCTAAGGATTTTTATACCGAAAAAAATCTATGGCCCTCCACCGGGTTTGAACCTGCAAACTCTGGACCTAGAGGCAAGCATGGTGCTCTAGACCACGGAGGGCAACTACCCTGGACTGGTGTGGAACATAAATGATAAGGGGATTCTGCCAATATTAAAGAAAAAACACTATAAGAAGTCAGATGCTCAGCACGTTGCATGCACTCGGCTGTACGTTCCTGTCACAATGAAAAGCACTGTTTGAATTTAATTTTAATTTTAATGTCACAGTACTTGAAAATACTGAAACATGTCATGCTGCGTAATAGGTTTCTAACTTACGTAATCCACAAACACACTGCAATGCAAGCAGGCTACGGTAGCAGAAAGATTCGGGCCAAATTACGTACGTCCAGTAACCTCAAGCCTGAAACATATAACATATTTTAGTTTTTGAACACGTTTTAAACAACAAATTCTGGTATATTAACGTTTTAGAAGCATCAGTAGCGGCAAGTTCTTCAGTATTCCACCTGCTGTGCCAGTGCGATCAGCAACATATGAGAAGAGAAGTAGAATGTTCTACTAGGACACCTCTATAATTGTAAAATCAATTATTCACACCCATTGACAGAATTATTCACTAAATCAAGCTGTACCTCTGTTTTATATCCTTTATTTCTGACATTTATTCATCCATTTAATTATTTGTAACAAGTTAATTTGTTATATGTTTGTTTGATTTTGTGTATGTATTTATAACCCCAACATGTCATTTGGTGCAGTAGGGTTCAAATAAATAAAATAAAATATAAATAAAGTTCTTCAGTTTATCACAGTAGTCGCAAAATTCATTTTTTTATTTGGATTAATGAAGAAAGTAACTGTAATAAACCAACTGAAAACCTTAATAACACATCTACATACGTGATGTGGGTGTAGCATGCCTACCTTCTAATTGGAAGGCCTCGAGTTTTAGTCTGAGTTCAAACGAGCTGCCTGGATAAGGCTTTTTCTGGGGTTTTTCCAGATTCCGAAAATGTCAATTTTGGTAGTACTCAGCTGTCTAGACTCCGGGATCATCTGAGTATCATTTTTATCCATTTCAGTCACCGTGTCCCAGACCTGAGTATTTAAAAGTGATCTCAAACGCTTTTAAAATGTATAATTTAATATCTACCCCTCAAGACAGAAATATATAAAGGCCCAGCCTACCCCTGGAAATGGCTTCAGAGGCAGGTTTGCATTACACCGTGCTCACGAAACGTTCACTCTAAAGAACAGTTTGGAAATAGTGTCCTTAAAATGGTAGAAATATGTGGAACATTTTGCTAGTATAACATTCAAAAGTTTTGCTACGTGGCTCTGTGAAGTCATGTCAGTCTCCTAAGCCATAATTATGCTAAGTGTAGGTTGCAGGGTTCTTATTTTTATGGCCTAAAATGTTTGAAAAGTAACCGATAAAATTGCTCTATTTTTAAAAAAGTAACGCAATGACTACAAAAAATAACCCAAAACTGAGATTTATTTAGTTCATTAATTTTAATACGCAGAAAGTTTAACTTAACATGGGCGTAACTGCTATAAAAGCAGAAAACGTAGGTTAAAGAATAATGATGAGATAATTTAGAAATTAATTAAAAATGAATATTTGTTCTATGTTGTAGTTTGAAGAATCTGAAAAGAAAGTTTTTGAAACAGGTCTTACAAAACTGCAACATTAACTCTTTTGAGTTCCCTAGTTTCGGACATGAATTTATAACTGTTCTCTTGACAATAGTCACCTCTCCACCCACAAACACCCTTTCCAGACTAATCATTAAATAGGAATGTCAGTTTATCCAAGAATGCGAATAAAGAATTTACAAAGTTACTCATATTTTTTTCTGTTGAATAGTAAAATTTCTGATGTTTGAAAATTCGTCTTTATGTAAAATGTCAGCGATACACAATTTTTTATATATTTAGTGTAAATGGAATAAAATTATTAAAAAAGAAGCAAAGGACAAGAAATTTACAAAATAATGACGTAAAATAGAAAAAGATGCCCTAAAATACAAAATGGCGTACAATGACCAAACAGTGAACTAATAAATATGCAATTTCATAATCTGGGACCCATGATAAGGATTTATGTACACTTAGCAATGCCTATAATGCAACAATTAAAAGATGACATGTGATCAGAATCCGGGCCCTGGTAATATACTTCCATTACAGTTATTATCATGAAACTATGGCTTCAGGTTACTTTCGACTCCTAACATCTCCCTAGCCACGTGACCTAGGTGTGTGTTGCCTTGATAACGAGGTAACCTTGAAAGTAACCAACCGCATTTTGCAGCCCCCTGCACTTACGTTAATTCCAGTATAACTGTTTACATCCTTACAAAAAACACGAAACTCAAGCAAACAAGTGGAACAGATATCACTGAAATATGCCGGTCCAATCAGTTATTTACTGTAGTTACAGTTTTCAAAAATTGAAGTGTTTATTAAGGGAACATGTTCTTTGTTCTTCCCACGCTATGCAAACCCCCATAATCATAAATACTATAGCAACCATTTCTCGTTGCATCTATCGTATCGTTAGCTGTAAGATTTCACCTATAGAATAAAAACAGGTTTTTCATATGAAGCGAGGATTATGTCGCAAACACCTTTCCATCGAAATATTAACATCTATAGATAATATCACAAGAGCGTTAGAAATGTTCATTAATTTTCCTGGCGTGAATTCGACGTCGCTGTCGAAACTTCTGCCAGAGCACTTCGACCTCGCCACTGCCATTGAAGATGTCTGTCGTAGTCGCAGACGAAACGTCTGAGAAGAAGAAGGAGCCCAGTAGACTGCGTCCCACAAGCCCAGATAATACTTTTATTTAATATTGACACTGGTCATGAAACTCTACGAATTTTGATGAATCACCACTTGCTGCGTATTTTTTAAAATGTATTTATTTAACGTCGCTTTAACAAGAAGGTGAAATCGCGGCTACAATAAGGTTTACAATTCGTTACATAATTGTGTTACATTAACAAAGTTCAATACATTCTTGGAGAATGCTGGATCACCAAAAGCGGTTAAGATGGTTGTTCGCATTTTGCATCTAGTCCTTGCATCATTGTAGAAACGGCAGCTGGTGAGAATGTGAGTGAATGTAAGTGGAGAGTGACAATACTTGCACATGGACGGAAGATCACCGGACAGAAGGTAGGGATGTGAAAGAGCGGTATGTCCGAGACGTAGGCGAAATAGGAGAACTTGGTGGTGACGCTTGAAATATGTGAGAGAATAGACAGAAATGGGAAGGGGATAGGAATCACTTAGTTGCTTCTAGATGATGTGAACCACTCTTGTTTCCATTGCAGGAGAATGGTGTCACGCGTAAAGAGGTTGAACCTTGGTGGAGAACCTCGAGGCCCGACAAATTTGGAGGATGTCGTGTTCCTTCCTTAGCTGCCACATCGGCATTCTCATTCCCCGACATGCCAGCATGAGAAGGTACCCATACTAATAGAACTTGTTTACCCGAGGTTGATATTCTGTGATAAAGTAGCTGGATGTACAACACCAGGTTGTTGCTGGAGCTCGCTGCTGAAGACTGAGGACAGCACTCATCGAGTCCGTGAAGATAGCGTAGGGGAGAACAGCACTCTCAAGGTTGTACTCCAAGGCGAGGCAAATAGCTATCAGTTCACAAGAGAGGACATAGAAAGTGCGGTAGGCTGTAGAGCAAGGTCTTGTGGGGTAGTAACACCGCGCAGCCGCAGTGATTTTCACATTTTGAATAGTCGGTGTAAATTTGTTGTGATGTAGAATGTAAAGTACTAAGGGCAGTGAATAAACGGAGACAGCTGGAAGAATATGTGTGGCCTTTGTTGTAAAGACTCATGGAGGTACCTATGACAGATAGTTGTAGCTTCCAAGGAGCAGTGTCGAGTGTAAAGGAGCAGGAGAGTGTTGGTAGAATATTCAAATTAAATTCTTGCAGGAAGAGCAGAATTCTCTGGGAGAACGGTACAAAAGACGCACGGTGGCTATGGACATCCATGTTATAAGGCTTGTCAGAAAAAATATGGCTGGAAATATTTGATGGACTCCTGGATGGAGTTCGTGCAGCGTACGTGAGACTTAAGGCTTTTCTCCTCGTATTCAGCGGAAGTTCATTTGCTTCAATCTGGAGACTACTTATGAAAGTGGTGTGGAAGGCACCCAAGAAGATCCTCAGTGCCGAAGGTTGAATACTATTAAGCATTTTGAGGCTTGTTGGATTTGCTGAATGACATACAATGCAGCCGTAATTCAACTTGGGACGTATGATCGTTTAATGCGTGCGAAGTAGTACCGTAAAGTCAGCTCACCAAGTTTTGGCTGCCATTATTTTCATGATATTTAAACGACGATAGAATTCTGCTCTCAAAAACTTTTGGTGCGTGATCCAGTTTAAACGGTGGTCAACATGTAGCCCCAATATGCGCACAGTGGGGATTACGGGAATCGGTTGGTTCCCTAGAAAAGGAGAGGTGGTGGTGGTGATTGCCCACGAGAACGAGTAAACAGAATGCATTGGTTCTTAGGGTCAAAGAATCTGAATCCAGTGTTATGGCTCCATTGTAACTTGTCGAGGGTATTTTGTAATAGTTCGTGCGTGGTGTGTAGGTTTTTTTCGATGCAAAATATGATTAGGTCGTCCGCAAAGAGACTAGTCCTAAAAGGAGGCCAGAGGCAATAATCAACGTCATTGATGGCTAGTAAGAAGAAAGTCACACTAAGAACCGATCCTTGTGATATTTCGTTGTCTATGCTGACGCTTTGGGAGAGAACGCTGTTAACTAATTGACACTAATTTATCGGTTTTTGGATAAAATTATAGATGAATGCATGTTCCCCGTGACATCACGTTTCATCCAATTGTCGAATTATGAAACAATGCCTAACCTCAAAACAAACATTAATTCTTGCATTAGCAGAATAATTAGGCAAACCCTCTTAAATGACGTCATTAAATTTATGATGCTAGACAAGATGTTAAAGCTGCTTTTTTTGTTTTGAATCTCCGCAATCGGAAAAAAATGAGGAAAGAGGCATAATTATCGGATGACGATTATTACTTCTTCTAGATGTGATAATCTAAGTGCGATTTGTTGATATCGAAAGGATTCTTAAACTCCATTTGTCCATTCCATACTTCATGTGAGTGGAATAGTAAAAAACTAAAGTAATGTTACCTCGCTGCAGTTCAAGCAGAAAATGTCTACGCTTCAAACGCGAAGTTCGGGAGTCCGGAATTAAGACCTGCTTGAAGAGTGCGACAGATTTGCATCCACGGTTACATTGGAAAGGATACATTCTGTTATTATTAATTAGAGTCTGATGTCTTACATTTTAACCTATTTTATTTATCACTTGGCAGCACAGCTATTAGAGCACACTCTTTTCTTTTCATTCTTGTTTTTACTAAAGATAAGAGTTTCACAGCTTATAAAAAACGAGTAGAGTTAAAACTCTAAGAAAGACTAAATACCCATTTCAAAAGAAGAAGAGGAACAAAAATGCTTTTTTTTAATATTGTAAGCAGACTTTTAATGATTTTTAAGCGATGCTTGTCTGCAGTACATTGCAGGGTGTTTCTACACTTCGCAGGAACTGCTTGCTGTTATTGAATTAGATGGTTGTAAGCTCAGTTCTGTAGTGGAAATGCAACATACGAATGTTTTTACGGGAATTACTTCATTGCGTACAAATTGTCTCTCGTCTAATAGTATTTAAACTTTGTTGTTGCATTTATCATATAGAGTGTTACCAGTTTTATATGAAACACACGTTTTTTTAAATTTTTTTTCATAACATTCCAGAAACCCAAGAAAAACATGCGCTGGAGGAGACCGTTATTTTTTATGCTTCTACTTTATTCCAAAAGTACCTTTGTAAAACTTATTTCGCATGGTAAGCACGTAGTAAAGTTCATGATCGTATCAATAAATTATCATTACATAAATAAATTGCATTCAAAGTAGTATATTCTTAAATTAAATGCATAAAATGTTTGCTAATTTGTCAACATACCACCTGAATGGACCAGAGGCGTTATGTGTACACCCTCCCCAGGTGTGCCTTCTCACTCATGCAACCGTTCATGTTAAAAACTTCAGTAACATTGTTATAAAATAAAACCCAGAGCATAAATGATTATATTAATAATTTAAATATCGCTTATCCACTTTATTCCCAGATAAATGTAAATTATCGAACTCAGTAATCCCGTATAACCTTTTTGTCCTCTGCTATTTCCTAACCATTTATCTGTAACTCTTTGCACATAATTTCTCAATGACTTTATATATTTCTCTCCTTGAGCAGCACAATTTATCTTATTGCTTTATCTCCATAGAATTTATTCAACGTTTTTGGCGTACGCTTTCTCTGCATACTCTTTAGGGCACTATAGCGAACATTGAAAAGCATACTGGTTGTTTCCCCACACGTCGGACACAGCTCCGATAATTTTACTCTAATTAGATTCTAGTGCAAATTCTTATTGAAGTTTTCCCCTGGTGATAATACCTCAATAAACTCTTTTTCTCTCAGAATAACAATATTACTTACGCCTCAATACCTTTAAGTGTGACTTGCTTCTAAAATCCTGAGTATAGATGTGTTCAAATATTTCTCACATCTTTCTTGGCTATACATTACAGAATTTCGTGCACTTTAATGACCCTAGGGTATTTTCTTTACTCTCCTTAATACTACTGATTTTCTTTAACGTATTGTTCTACAAGAGTTCCAGAATACTTTTGTTAGTATACTTGTCTAAATGAAGCGGGACTGCATGCTTTGGTGGCGCTTTCGGATGCATAAAACCTGCTTACCTAGCTAAATTAAGTATGTAATCCTTTCTCCAACTGTTTCTAATCACTGTCTTTTTATTCTAGTGAAATCCTTACTTATTTAAGAAACTTTTTTTCCAGTCGAAGTGGTTTAACATTAACTAATATTAAAAACACAAACACATTAAAAGTATTAATAAAGAACTTGACGCAAGTGAAGTTGTGTCAACACGTCGATTCAAAAAATATTAACATAATTAACTAATATGCTTTAGTATTACGGCAGTATTACGGCAGTATGCCTGGAGAACAGAAGCTCATAAATCACTAAATCATCACCTAATAAAGTTCAAAAAGATGATTATAAAATGTCGGCCTTATTAATAATTAATTTCTGCTGAATCAAGTTTTCATGTTAATGAAACAATATACTATTTGGCAAATGTAGTCCCTGGACTACCAATAGCTCGTAAACTGTCTCGGACATCAGTAAGTGCTGGGCAAATTGAGTCCCAGGTGTAAGAAGATGCTTGCGCATTTTGTGGACAATTATTTGTTTATTACATCTCGTGCTACTGCTCAGTAGTATTTGATTTCCCCTGGAAACCTGGCCAGAAGTTCATGGAATGAAGGATATGTGGATAGTTGGTGGAACGAAGCTGAAAGTGATGAGGAGGGATGGGAGAACACCGAGAAGACCCCCTCTACACACGTTTGGTCCACCACAAAATCCACCGAATCTCACAAGGATCGAACCGGATTTGCAGGTAGTCGGTCGATGTTACCCAGGCAAATGACCATGTGTGTTTTTAATTTATCACATCACGGTTACATTTATCATTAAAAATTATAAATTTTGAACTATTTCTGTTATATTGATTTAAGACTGAACTACTGAAATTTCGCCATTTCTGGACGTCACCGCATAATACGTAAGATTTTTATTTTGATTTTTTCCTGGATTTCTTTTAAGCAACACATGCATTAATATGTACATCAGATTTCCGATAAGTCACTATATGGTAATGTTTTGGGTAGGAGGAAGAAAACACACCGATGAGCTTGGCATGGAATTACATATAAGTACTAGTTGCTTGTGTACGCGTGAGCGCGCGCACGTATGTCGAAACGTTAGAATAGACAATCGGGGCTTACGAGAATTCACACATCCCTTCCTAATGTTGGGGCTCAGTTTACTTCCTGTTAATGTAGTTCCAGTGACGGTATTTATACAACGGATCATTTTGTTGCAGTCGGGCTGAAGTAATTAGTAACTAGGCGGGTTTGATGCCTGTGTCGGAGTATTAACTTTCCCCGGTTGCACACTCATTCTCAGGAGGTCCCTGAGGGCATAGTAGCTGTTGCAAGAAGAGCCGCACATAAGCAATCAGGGGTAGGCGGTATGCCCACCATGGAGGAAATTAACGCTATTCCTCGTGTTCAATCTCTTCTGGTGAACAAGATCAACGCTTAAAACCTATTCTTAAGCATCTTGTTTTCGGATGGAATCACTGCTTAGCAGTTTCAGCTTTTAAATGGCCACAAATGAATCTACTGAATCTGATGTGCATTAAAAAATCAGAAGAAGCAACCTTCGTGCAATCTGTACTTGTAGATAAGGTGCAACAATACCACCCCGTGATATTCGAATGCAAATTACTAGAACCTTACAAAATAATGTCTGCATCTTCATCCGTAACGAACAGTGAACTTGCCGCTACCATAGTGTAGGGGTAGTGTGGCTATCTTATGATCTGCGGAGGGTGTAATTTAGAATCTCGGTTCGTGTGAGTACTGGTTCAATAATCCTCAGGTCAACGGATCCCGGGCTCATTTGAGCATCATTCCAGCCATCTCATTCACCACCTCTGCAGACCTATCTGTTAAAAGGGGCGTTAAAATTACTGAAATTTAGATCTAAAGTTTTATTGAGTGTCAAATAATTATATTTAGGCTGAGGAGGCCACTGCTTTCGACCCTGGCCGTTTTACAATATCCTCCCTCTTTTTACGTATTACACTTTCAGCTGAGCTTTGCTACTTTTCTTATAGCTTCCTATTAAACAAATGTTTAAAATTAAAATTATTCTCTGGAAATGCGTGTCAGGCTGGATAAGTTTTCCTTTAAAATATGTATGAATGTATCCAAATGCACATAAAAAACGCACTGAGTGAAGTTGACCTTACAGATAAGAAAATTATTTGTTCCACTGAAATGTGACGTAGTGATTTTAAAGATAAAATGGACGGGTATTATATCTACGAGTTTGTATATTTTTAGCTCAGAGCGAGTCTAGCAAGAAATTTGTGAGGAATATAGCAAATACTTGACTGAAGTATAATGTTTCACTTTAATCCAGTTGGCCTCGAATAATGGCTTTACTTCCTTCCTTTTTCCTCCCGCCGCGCCTCGCCAGCACTGCTCTGGACACAAACACGCAAGGCTGAACACACACAGCGTCTGTTTAAGATATGGAAATGAGGTATTTATAGCTGCACACTTACAAGAGGTATAAATTATTTATATTATTAAAATGTTCCAAAAAGACATAGCATGGCTCAGGGAGCTAACATTACCACGCTTCATTATATGTGATGTTAAAAATTCGACTACCAAACTGCTACGCAACTATTGGCAGAATGATGTGATTATCGAAGTTGTAATCTTCACTGTTCCTTACAAGAAACTTATATATCCCTGCAGTTGCAGGTCCTTTCTAACCCTGTTCTAGGGGTGATAGAAGAAATCAAAATATGAGTAGTCCAGTAACAAAACCGATCATCTGACTTTTTGTATTGAGTGGCATCGGCTATTCTGCAACTATAATTATGTATAACTTGGTAGAAGATTGGAGGCAAAAGTTATCATCTACCACACGAATGATGTGTTGAAATTTCGATATGGTTACAGAGCTGCACTGCAGCTATGATTTCAAAGCATATCCTTTGGGATGCAGAGTTTGATGTCAAGGATTCACCTACAATGCTACAGCACTAACCGACCGTATTTGCGTAGAGTATGTACAGAAAGAGTATTTGGTCACATGGAAAAAGTAAAAAGAAATAAGAATGTCATTGTTGGCCCTAATAAACGCATAGGTATATTTCAAGATTATGAAGAAGTAACCAAAAACAATGCTATTGTAATTTATGACTGGAAAACTGCAATCAGAGATGTAGTGAAGTCATCAAATTCTCCACTTCAAATTTGCAGAAGCAAAATGTTTCATATTAGTAAAATGTATGGGTAGGGTTTTTGTGAGAGAAGAATAGAATCACAATACTGACTTCAATAAATCAAGAAGTGTTTGTAAACCACCCAAGAACATTGCTAACATCAAGCTCAACCCTTTCTTTAGTGTGTCATACAATACCAAGAAAATAAAGGATGTGAGAAGATTACTGGTAAAACACTATAGTGGCAACTGGCGGGACCCGATTATTATTAATTCTACAATAATTCTCTTAATGAAACAGTAAATCGTCCTCTGGCAAGTGGTGTTGGAGAAGAGGAGGAAGAAGACCTAATGGATGATACTGATTTCAATTTTTAACCTGCCATAGTGTGTGCAAATAAATTGTGACTATAGCCGCTACATCCCAAAATTTACTCGTTATGAAACTGGATTTTCTACTGAAAACGTAAAATATGAACGTATCTTAACTCTGTCCTGTTATCTTTGTGAGTAAAATGTCAACAACCCAATTCAGTCCCGTGGCATACGCTGTCAACAGCCCAACTCAATCCCGCAGAATATAGTACGAAACCGTAATAGTAATCTGAGCATAGTGAAATGTATAGTGGTGTGGCATTCCTGTTACGAAAAATCGATAGTAGCATTGAGCACAAGTAGTTGATTGTGACCGCAACATTGCGTTAGCTCTTCACAAAAGAACAAACGTTATTACAGATTACATACTTTGGCGTTTTTAAAAATCTTTGATTAGAGTAGAATTATAATTTTTTTAATAATACACCGATTTTTCAGCTATTTTGTGAGTTAAACTGTTTGGACTTTACAAAATTGTTACATGTATTCAGAAGAGCAAAATGTTTGTACAACATCTGATTTTGCGGTTAAAATCGATTTTGGTGAAACACGAAACTCCTATATTGTTTTGCAGTCACTATAGGTCTGTTGCAAACACCAAGTGTTTTAAAATGAACTAGACTTAGATTAATTTCCTACAGGACCAAGTTAGATTGTTTACATTTTGGAAGACGGGACCGAATTAGGAATCGAAAGTAGAAATAGGTACCGAGGTGGGTTTCACCGTAAAATACAACACGTTAAAATAAATTATAGTCATAGTACTGCTTCAAAACTTATCAACTTACATATGCAATTACAAAAATTATCATCTGCATTTTTCTGACTCAAATTGTACGTATTTCTACATGATAATTTAAGTAATAATTGATATGATAGTTATTTGGAATGACAAGGAACTGAACAATATCGGGTCCTGTATGATTCCAGTTGTTTTGAAGCTGTTTTTCGTCTCTCGTGTAAAATTATAAAAATATTAAATGTTTAGTTTTTATACTGGATACTCATATTCATATATAAGAGGTTATGATCCGTAAAACAGTTATTTAGCATAAAATAACCTATATGATACTGCAATGCAACTTATTATATAAATATTTGTTCAAAATGCAGTAACGCATTGTACTGTGCTACACATCGGTTTTAGTAACAAGAAAGCAGTAACTGACTGATGTTTAGAAAAGCAGGGTCTCTGCTTCAGAACACTATACTACTGCTGCTGATCTTGGATCACAACACGTGAATCTTTCCTTGGCATTACCCCATGTATGTTATGATAAAAGATGGGCAAAATATGAATTAGCATATTCCAAATCAAGGCTACTAATCCTACGGGGAACAAGGTTTTTATGATCTGCAGTGTATAGAATTCAATTCGTGTGTTCGTGATTTTGGTAAAATCATTTTCATACTTCATGAAAATCTTAGCATTACATCATATTTTTGACGTTTTAAATTTTTAGCGTTTAAGTTTTATTTACATACTTATATAAGTTTGTTCATTTTATATATCTATCTATAGGCATATATATATATATATAAATAATGTTTTCTTCAAAAATGAACCGGGCAGTGTAGACATTATATGGACACAGTTTTCTAGGAAAATGAGGATGCAGAAGGTCTAAAGGAAGAATTGGCTGAAGTTCCAGAGACAGTTGGTAAAGCCGTTTCTCTCAAATTGGATTTACAGCTTGGAAGGAATCCATCAATTTATTAAAGTACTTAAAGCTAAAAGCATTAAAATACTAGCAATTGTGAAGCCGCTAGACGCAGCAAGATAGGAAATATGCCCACATTATCTCATATGATGCGGTGCAACATTTTTACTTTCTCTACCAAGCACCTAGGTAGAGGAAGTATGGGACTGGATAAAAATTCAACATTGAAATATCACCAGAAATGCATGGTTTGAGGCCAACAGTTTTAGAGAAAGGTCCATGTGTATTGGTCTGTGAACAGCATAACTCAAAAACGAAATGTTGTATAAATACCAAACTTATCTAAGTGCAGTAACTGCCAAATATGCGACCCGAGGATTTTCAAGAAAATCCCCCTTTTCCAAACTACCGTTTACACGGGAAGCTTATCTAAAAACGGTTCTAACGATTTTGTTTAATATGCCATACATATGAAAAAATGTATATCCTGAATAGCCTGTGAAGAACTCTTCATCAGAAATTAATTTTGTATAACCGGTAAGCCATAAGAGATATATAAAAAGTTACACCAAGAATTTAGACCACTTTTAAACACATAATTTATTTGAAATTACCATTTTGTGGCAACAGCCATTTCCGATATTCCGTTATTATTGGTTTGAATTTTTCAATGCTTCGTAATTTGCTAAGTACTGTCACCACTCACTTGTTTCTCGGGCTATCATGGAAAGAGCTGTCCGCTTTGTACTGTTCCTACCAAGTACCCAGTAGGTAGAGGAAGTATTGCATTCCACCAAAAAGTTAGATATCGATAGTTCACCAGAAATATATGTTTTGAGGTCTATGAATGCAGAAAAGGCATTTTCATAAAAGGTTTGTGTGTGTGTGTGTGTGTGTGTGTGTGTGTGTGTGTGAACAGCATAACTCATTAACGAAATGTTGGAGAAAGACCAAACTTTGGTATTTAAGTTCAGTACGTTCCATCCTTAGGAAGCCGGTGGTCCCGTGTCGTATACTTACGGCAGGTAAAGGAACCTCAAGCCTGATAAAGAGTCCTCTGAACAAAATTACCGGGCTTTCATGCCCAATACAGAATGGGGCGCTGAGGACCACAGCAGTTAAAGAACGTTCATAAATAAAAACTCAGTACCTTCCAAACATACGATACGAAGATTTTGAAGTAGAACCCGATACCCTACGTTTACATGGAACACATTTCCTGTGTTTTATTCTTTAAAAAATAACTAACAATTTTTATTAAAATACCACATTTTAGTTATTTACGTGACAAATAAAATGTATATTTTAGATTTTCTGGGAAGAGCTTGTGAAGACTTTTTCATTCGGAAAGAATTTTGTCTAATTTTGCATCACTGGTAAACCATAAAAATAGACAAAACTTTCTGCACAGAAAATGGAGATCTCTTTGAAACACGCTTTTAATTTAAATTTTTTGTGGTATTAGCTATTTCCGGCTATGCATTGTTATTGCTCTGAAGTTTTCCATACATTTTTTGAAGTGGTCATCAGTTGTCTCTCGCGATGTCATGAAAAGAGTGTGCAATTTCAAGGTGAGCATATAGCGACCCTTACTAAACATTTGACTACCATTTCGGTTTCCTGTATCCACATTGTACCTGCAACGAAATATATCTTGATACTATTTCTGCAAATGTTTATTTCGGCTAATATTAAGAAGATAGAAAAATAAGCTTTTGTGAGAATAGTTCGTAGAAGCAATATAAAAATAAAGCATAGTGAGTAAAAAAAGTAATGTGAACGTTACATCTGATTTTCCAGTTCAGAACATCACTGACTGGGTAAAGGAGCAACAGTGTGCCATAAAATACTGTAAAATCAGTTTGATGCCTATTTTAACTAGTGTTAATTCAGCCAAAATAACCTTGATATATTTTGTTTTCTCATTATAGAGGTTTAATAGAGCTCAGAAAACAATATAATGGTTGTGATTTATTGTACCTAAAATCATATCTGTTATTAAATATGGACGATACTTAATCTTTAAGGGCTTTTATTCCAAAAATATGGTGTGAACTTGCTCTAAAGGGTTTAGGAAAACTTATGCTTTGGTATTAAAATATGTATTTCATGTTTTGCAACTTTTCAGTTTTACAAATTATGGCATCTTTGGCATTGTTATAAAATGTACAAATGTTCAGGTTTTGTGCGATAACGTCGTTTTCTGATGAATACACGCGCTATAATCAGACCAAAATTATAATAGGTTACTGCAAATGTGGATATTATTTTAAAAACATTGGTTACTGAACAAGTTGTTTAACCAAAATCATTTAATTTGATCCTTTGCATTATTTCTATAAGCCTGTTAGTCCCAAATACCCAGAATCCTATATATTGTTCGCAGCATGGTTAGTGAAATAATTGCCTTATTGAAACTGGGAAACCGAAACACGTGAACCTGTTTAGTATACATAGCACAAGTAAGTAGGTTTAAAATCCCGCAACAAACCAGTTCTATGATATAATATTACAAATGAAACCACTTGGACAAGAGACTGCATTGTAGAAAACACACATAATTTCACTTTCAGATATAAAACCTTGTTACTCGCATTTAACGATTCTGCTTCAGAAACCCTAGACATCATCGCACTTAAAAGAAACAATTTTATGGAGAAGGAGAAACTTAATAAGGTTACAACTTTAAGTATGGTCACTTTTTATACTTTCTTAGGTTATAGATGACCAGACGGGAAAATTAATTATAAGCTTCGCTGGAACTACCATCACAACATGACCTTGCGCAGAGTCACTTCAAAAACACTATATAAAGAGCGTCAATAAGTAGGTATATATAATTGATCCATCTGCTCACTTATTAATTAACACCAAAACGCCTTAAGAACAAAATGTGAATGCATTTTTATGGCCTTTGAGACATCGTACATTTATATCAAGTATAGGTAAGTTAAGACGAACTTGTGCATTCAGAGCTAACCAAATGTACTCTCTACTCATAATTTCATGCTCCATGTAGGTAGAGGAAGCAGGGGGCAAGCGGTTGCTACTGATTTGCCTCAACTCATTTATCCAATTACTCTTATTACTATTATTATTATTATTATTATTATTATTTGCGAGGGAACTAATGACAGATATGTACAAAACGTTTACATTTATCTTTTTGTGAAATTAACTACGAGGGGACATAGTATCGCTTTTCAATTTTTCCACAGAATTTTGCGAGGACTCATACAGTCAATGTTTTGTCGCAGGCACTTCACGAAATGATTGTCAACAGAGTTGTCAACTTATCAGCAACAATACGTATCCCACAGTTTGATCTGTGATTTAAACGTACTGAAAATAACTTTCCTTAATTTAATTTTTTTAAACAGAACTAAGAAATATGGTAACTTTTTAAGTACATTTCAGAAATGTGTGGAAAACAATGACAGTCCAGTATTATTTTGCAAGACATGTGTGGACTTAGGAGTAGGTGGACGGAGGGGCCTCCAGTAACTGGAGTACACCGCACCGCAAGTAGGCCATAGTGAGCTCTTTTTGCTTCCAACGTGACCTCTGGGAGGAAGGGATGAAGAGGAGACCCAAACGGTGACCAGATCCCGACGACGATTTGCGCCAGCAAGGACGGGGTCCCTAAGGATTCCAAAGTGGTGACAATCCTAAGGTTGGCTAGCTCTGCTTAAGCCCCACGCAACCCGGGGGTCCCGTGGCAATCGAGACAGTTCCCAGGAAGGGAGTCTCAGCAGTTCCACCAAACACCAGGAAGAAATCTTTCCAGAGCGCAAATTCAACCGTCCTGCCGCAACACACCAACTGCCGTCCCCTAGTCCTACAGCCCTGAAACAGATGCAAGGAAATGATGGGGAGAGAAACCATGTTAGAAGGAGCCATCCTAGCATTCGCCTTCCGATCCGGGGAAACCACGAAAAAATCCATAGTGAGAATGGCCGGTCCGACGGGAATGGAACCCGGGACCTCCCGAATGCGAGCCTTACACGTTACTGCGGAGCCATCTCTTTGGGTCATGACATGTGTGAGTACAAAACTTTTTAAGTTCATCAATATGGCCAGGATTTTTATGTCCTATTAGCCTTTGTTTTTGCTTTTTCATTCCCTTAAAATAGGGTGTTTTAGATTGTTTTTGGAACTTATTATTATAACGCCTATAATCATATGTTTTTCTTATTTTAGACTACCCATGATAAAGGTCTTTATACACTGAAAATACGTTCTTTTAATAAATGCTTATGTCCTTTGGGATTCATTTATTTACCTCCTGAAAATTGTTCATTAAATGGCAAGGAAAAAATACTTCACAACTTAACAATCCGGGCTCTGTTCATTTTTTCCGTTTCCATCACGGGCTCATGTTTCCCAGCCTGCTGCCTACGTTGACACAACAATATAGGCAGCCACCCTAGTCAGTCTGGTTTACAGGTAGATGAATGAGGCCTACATGACTGTCACGATTTGCTTATTTTAGAATAGGTATGTAAATACAAGTGTGTTATATAGAAAGGTATTGGTGCACAAATTGTTTGAACAACCACTGCCCTAACTACCTGCTACAGATGCCTAAAACACTGTCGAAAATTAATTCTTGAACACACACTAATATAGGAAAGTATTGTTATTCGCAATAAATCTTTTTCGCAAACGACATAAGTGAAAATTTTTGCTGTTTATTTATATTTTCAAAAAGGAAGAATAACAATATTACTGGAAAGTTATTAGTAGTTACTTGCTAAAATTGTCCCATCCTTATTTCTTCAATCACTCTCCAATTGATTTTTTCATGCACCTTTCGAGGTTGCTGATAAGGCAATTAAAAATCTTGATTTTGTAAATAAAATTTTATACATTATTTACATTAAACAAACGGAGAGCAACACCCTCGTATTCATGTTGCTTTTACTTTAAATGTAATTCTTTATCCAATGGTTCCCTTTCCTTTGTAAAAGTTTTGTACTAAATTAATAAAAAAGAAAAAACAATTTCTAAACGCTTTTTTGTTTTCAAAAGGAAATGAAAACATTTGGTAAGACTTGTGATTATGCATTTAATGGTCACCAGAAAACCAGACAAATGAACTTCGGGTTGCTACTTGAAAAACATGATAGTTCCTTGGGCGAATCTCCATACTTCCCGAGGAAGTCCCTTTCTTTGGTACGGGCGTGTAACCGCGTCAATATATTCTTTAAAACTATACTTAACAAATATAGGATTGAAAAGTCTGTGGCTATAGGGTGTTGCTTCGGTTTGTCCAGAATGCAATGAAGAAAGAAGACATAACTCAGCAACACAGCTTTTTACGCCTTTTAACCTAAAATATCTCAAACACTGAGAAAACTAGTGAAATTAATAAATAGTTCGCTTGGGAATCTAGAGTTCCAAATCTACGGCGTTGTGAGCCGAGTTCGCAAGGAAAGAGGCAAATACTTTACCCCTACGCCAACAAGGAGATTGATAGTAGCACTGTCAAACCATAGAGCATTCATATTAATCATTTAAAGTGCTTATATTCAGCACAGTATTTTTGAAGAAATCTCATGTAAAATTCTTCAGATAATCCTTTACTTTAAACTCTTTAATTGATATCGACGCATGTATGTGTCGAAGGTCCGTCTTCTTGCATGATCGTTAACTGTGCTTCGGTTTGGTTTCTTCCCATTTGGTGACATACGTTTGTTCTGGAATGTATTTCCTTTCCCTTGAGTGACCTGTATAAGAGAATTTCTTTCTAATGTTTATCTTTATTATGGATATAGTTGCGATGTTGCATTCTCTACTTGCACAATAATGTCTCATGCTCATATATTTTTTGTTTATATGGGTATTAATTACTTCTTTTAGATTTAAGATAAGCCTCCTAATTATGCTGACTCTTGACATGACCGCTGATTCTCTATGGATGAAGGGTGAAATAAACAGGATGAGCACCGCGAAAAAAGTTTTCTGTTTGTCCCTACCTACACTGGCAGAAATTGATTAAGAGCCACACTTATATCTGGTTTTTCTCAAATTACACGAGCCTAGTAATACAATCATGCTGTGTCAGATGGCGTAGGTACAAACGCGGAAAACGCTCAGCAGAGCGCTTACAATATTGGTGGCTTCTTGCGCGAAATAATAAATGGGTGTATCGTGAACCTGGTCACTAAAGGTTGGGCATTTCTTATTTTATTAAGGCTTGCTGGAGGGACGAAATGAAGGGTATGTACATCAGATCACCCTAGGAATTTCACAATATTGTACTGATCCCAAACTTTTGGCATATTCGTTGTATTACTTTGATTTTCCTCCTTTGCATTAACCTATTTAAACCCCAAGCCTTGCTTATATTTTCGCCACTGAAAATATATGTTTTACGTAATTTGTAAACTAAATTATTAATGAAGAAATAAATGCATTTATACTCAAAATATTAACTCCCGTAAGAACTGATCATTATCTATAAAGAACAGTCTTCGGATCCAACATATACGTTTATAGAAATAATATATTGTATGTAAAGGACATCAGGCATTATGTATGAACTGTTATTAACCTAAGATATAAATTAGAAATTCGCGATTTTGCCATATATATGTTGTATCTGTCATTGTCAATTGTTGTTCGCTGCACGTATCAGTTTGCATGTATCCAGCTACCAGTGTCAAGATTGTAATTTAATTGGAAACTAACATGTTGCCTATGACATATAATTTGATGGTTTCATTTATCATTCTTTTGTCTATGTACGCATTACAATACCGTACTATTCCAATATCTTCAGAGATATTTCTCGCCTATGTTTATGAAGACAGAATATGCACTAAATCGTATTATTTACACAGATGAATTGGTCTTTACCAGTACATAAGTTATGACAATGTATACATGTTGAATAAACAATTTCCGCTTTAGATTACGTTACCTGTTACACGCCTTGCCAACAACGAAACGAATAATGACGGCGTTGAAATCCTATGCACTTAGCTTTAACAAAAGAAGAGAAAGCTGTGGAAGGATTCCGTTCAGCACTAAACTCCACCCTACCTCAGGCAGATGCTAAGTCAATCATCTCTCTCTCTCTCTCTCGCTCTCTCTAGCACAACAATAGCCCAGGTGAAGCTGTGTCAACAGCATGGCCGCTGCAATATCTGCCTTCTTCTCAACGGAGATTTTGGACAGAGAGCAACGACTTATTCAAAGTTTTCGTAACCAGGATTTGCTACCCCACGATGAAATTCATTTCACTCAATTCCAGATCTTCCAGGATGAAAGAAGTCATTTGCCCGTGCTAGGGATTGAACCTGAGTCCCCTGATTTGCATCAAATCCAGGACGGTCACCTGTGACAGCCGGTTAACAAAATTACATTATGTGACATATGATCCTGCGTATCTGCTCTCTCTGTCTCTCTTTCATTCTCTGGGAAACAAATATAAGCTTTTGATTCCTTCTTAGAGCTATTGTAAGATAAACGTAAGTAAGTTAATTTATAAGGCCCTCAATAGCCACTTGGTTAAGTCCATATTGGTTTTTGAATGCCGATAGTCCCTCACGCCACTGACTACCCACAATTCAGTTCAGTTGAGGTGGGTGCTGGGGCATGTAGGGATTCTGGGCAATGAAAGAGCAGTTGAGCTGCTAAGAAGGGAACCGAGCAACCTTTTATTGGACCTGAACCAGCACTTGGGCCATCATCAGGGTCTGGTTGCTCAGAGAACACGAGAAATACTAAAACTCATCTGCAGGTGTCAGGCACTCCAAAGCTCTCATCCAGAGGTTGGAAGGTGGAGGTCGCTAAAATTAAAGAGGAAAAACTCCCATGGGCAATGGGCCTTTTTACAGCACCCTGTTCCCTCATAGGGCACCCCTATAGGATGGGACAGCAAGTGAATCCTGCCTGCAGGCAGTGTCAACAGGAAGGTGAGACAGCTACCCAACTATTGCGCGAATGCCCAGCGCTTGCTCTCCAAAAGGCTCTCATTTTTGGGAGTGAATTTCCAAGATTGGAGCTCAAAACCATTACGTTCCAGATTCATTATGAACGTCGGACTTCTGGACCGTTAATAATAAGCAGGGCTTGGAAGTTGAAGACCTATAAATTTCCTAAAAACACCTTTAAATAGACCTAAAAATATCCTAAAAGAACCCAAATAGAGGAAAAAAAGACGTAAAAAGATGATCCAAATTATTTCATAATTTCAGTTTCAATTATATATTTAATGAATATAATGTTTCAAAATTACAAAATTATATAGAATGGAAGACGACGCAAATTAATTGATAATTTCAGTTTCAATTATATATTTAACGAATATAAAGTTTCAAAAGTAGAAAATTATATATACTGTGAAAAAAACTACATGAAAAATGATCTAAATTAATTCATAATTTCAGTTTCAATTATATATTTAACGAATATAAAGTTTCAAAAACAGAAAATTGTATACACTGTGAAAAAACTACATGCAAGACGATCCAAATTAATTCATAATTTCAGTTTCAATTATATATTAAATGAATATAATGCTTCAAAAATATAAAACTATATATATATATATATATATATATATAGAGAGAGAGAGAGAGAGAGAGAGAGAGAGAGAGAGAGTAAAAAACTGCATGAAAGAAACGTTTCTTCTGAATTCAGCGAACACGCAATGTACATCGTGGAAAAAGAAATTGAAATAAGTATAACTAGAATCATATTTGGCTTATCCACACAGGGTTACAGAAATTGGAATTTCGGAAACCTTACCTCAGTTGGCATTTCAGTATATCACAATAGTCATCTCCAGGTTCTTGGGTGCAAAGGATCATCGGTTTTCCGACAGCACGTTGCGAAACATTGAGAAACTTCTCTCCACATCACGGAAGTCATTGGTGCAAATTTGAAGCCAGTGAGATCTCGTGGAGAAAATTCCTCTTCAAAAACAGTCGCATCACAATTTTCTGCTTTCAATATTTCACTTATCTTGCGCATGGTTTCATATCCCTGGTTTTTTTTCAAGCACTAGTTTAATCTTCTGGCTGACGGCTTTTTTAGCTTCACCTTCACATTGTTCCAATTGTTGCTGTACATCACTCACCTTTGAGAACACTGAATGAATGGTTTCACTACCTTTTTCAAGGTAGTTTATGGCTGTCACTAAATGGGCAAAATTGCTGTTAATGTACGCCAGGCTGCCCTTCAGCTGAGGTTTAGCCATGAGATCTTGCAACATGGCAATGGAAGCTTCATCTTCTCTATCCAAGCTACCAATTATAGATTTAATCACATCAAAATGAGTGCAATAATACATGCAAGCGCTCAACCAAGTACCCCACCTGCCGTGTCAGCATGGTTCCGGAGGTAGAGGTATGCCAGTGGCATTATCGCGATAATGTCGCACTCTAGATGGCGATTTTAAGAACACTTTCTTAACACTGGACACAGCTTTGTCAACACCTGGAAAAATTTTTCGCACTTTGCGCTCACTTGGTGCAAAGCACGCGGGAGGCAGTTACATGAACCAAATTTGGATAAAACGCTTTAATTGCCTTTCCTGTCTTTATCATGTATGGTGCTGCATCGGTGAGAAAAAGCAGAACATTGTCGTGTTTTATTCCCTGTGGCCACAAGAGGGGAGAGGAGCAATATTTTCCAGGTTTGTGCTCCTCTAACGTACCAACTATTACATTTGCAACGGAGCGACCCACTTCATCACTTGTTTCGTCAATAGACACAGATATTGACTTATCCGCAACGTAGTCGCGGATTTTTTCAATCGTGTCTTCATAGCAGCGGTGCACGTACTTCTGGTAGACTCGCCAGGAATGCTCCGATTAGTATACCTACCGTTCTAAAATGTTTTGAAGGATTCATTGCGTATCCTTGCTAACGGAATACTGGCGCTAACTAAGGCACTGCAAAGGTCTTTGTAAAACGGAGACGACTTAGAACATTCACTACCACTTTGTCCTAACAGAAGTTGCGATTTCCGTTTTTCCGCGCCCCTGGAGGCTGCTGTCGCGTGTTTCTCACGCCCAATGTGCTGTTGGACATGGAACCGTTTTTCCGCACAAACTTTTACCTGGCAATATTTGCAGAAAAGAAAGCTTCCATCATGGAAAATACCTCCGCTCCAAGCTCAGATAAGCTGTCGCAAAAAGGAAGTTTTACTAGGCTTAGATTTAGGCATGTTTACGGTCTGGATTTCTTCCACAAACTGTGAAACTGCATTCAAACATAAGATGTGAATAGAACTAACCCACCCCACCCTCTGCTTGAGGTCATTGTCACGATGCCGGTCAAAAGTAATGAAATATTTAGCGAGGTTGCACTGTTTCTCGCAGGAAGTCACCCCTCTGCTGGGGACAATGACATGAATACAATAGAAGCGGTCCTCTCAATATACTGTTAGAGAAAAATATCTGCTGTTGCCAGTCTTAACAGTTCTGCATAAAACTCTAGTGTGTATTTGTTAAAAGAAAATGGAACTGAGACTAGACTAGATTCCACTGGGCAAGAAAAAAATGCAGTTGAAAGAGATGACGTTACAAAAAAGCCTTTAACGGCAAAAAATGCTAAAAAGGACCTGTAAGCCCAAAAACGCCAAAAAGACAAGAAAGGACAAATAAAACTCACCATTTTCTGGCTTACATTGACTCGAATGAACATATTTTCTGCTGCGTCTCGTCTTCGGACACTAAATAAAAACGGATTTGTCCTCAAATTTCTAGCCCTAATATTAAGACTAGGGATGTGCAATAGATCTACAAATGTCGCAGTGCTGGGCAGTGTTGCCTCCCCTAACATACTAATCTAAACTAAACTGCATTTAACCTTTGAGATATTCGATTTTCTGTCCCCACTCCGCCACTGAATATTAGTATACAATTTTGCATATCCTGTTATCTCAGAGAAATGAGGTTTATTCTTTGTTTTCCTTGTACGCAACTCTTATATCCAATAATGATTTCCAATTATTGCATTTTAGAACTTGTGGATGTTCCCTTAATGTTCCGGCGATAATACTATGTCTAGTGTCTAGTATGTGCTTAAGGAACTAAAGGAAACTGTAATGCTAAACAGTATTCGAGCTGTGAATGTGAAATGTCTAGAAACGAAGGTGCTAATAAAACGTGGTAACGAGTGTCTGCAAAAGTGCAGCTAAATGACACGATTTTTATTGCTATGGTCAAGCCGTCGCATTTCCTCCTTTAATCCACTTGCCTTCCCCGACTATAAAAAGATGGAACTAGACCATAACTTATGCATTAACCCTACACTGGCGCCACCAAGAGAAACCGTAGACATGTCTAGGATATAAAAATGTTACGAGTGTCTGTCGCACAGCTAGTGTAACTCGCACGATCAAGATACACTATGCATTGCCTTCCGTCTGGTATGCATGATTACCCTTCTCATTATGTGAATGAACTATTAATTATCCGCACTGGTTGTCTCGAAGCAAATACGAGCTACGTTATTTAGCGGTTATTTACAACCAATGTACGGTGTATTGTTAACCTACAAGGAGGTAAAGGTTGAAAATGTATTAGTGTCTCTACTACTACAGGTGCTATATTGTGATGCATATTCGATTTTAAGATGTTAGACCTTGTTAGCATCATTATGGAATGTAATGTTTTTAACATGTAAAATATGGCTACAGGTGACTTTGACCCAATTTTGAAAACAAGCTTTTGTTTTGAAGATCCCTGCTGTTTGTGAAGATACAACTTATGATAATAGCTCAGAGATGCCAGAAGAGACATCACAGCTGATAGCATAACTTGTAGCATCTATTGCTGAATTTATTTCTATAAAATTACTTGATATTTCTTTGAAACTTATCAGCGCAAATGTAATTTCTAGAGAGGCATAATAGAGCTGATGTTTAATAATGTTTTACATGCATATATAGAAGATGGTGTAATAGAGTACATAGCCAAACAGTCAATGTTTTGTAACGTTTGTGCACAAACAGCTTAGTTCCAATAAATAAACCTTTTTGTTATTAAAATTTAAAACTGAAACTTATTGCAAAATTTAGCCAAAATCACCCCATTTTGCGGCATCTGGTTTTTTCTGCATCCCTGTGCTATACTGGAATACAGTTTTTAAACAATTGTGAAGACAATATGTAAAATTTAGCCCACTGTATGTAGAGTAGCGTTAGAATAACGAAAGATAAGTATAGGAAATAACAATTTTTTTTGTAGGTCAACAAAGTAGCATACTCATTCAGCAGGGGAAAAAAATTAAATTGAGCTTTATATATGCACGCTCTTTAACTGCTATGGTTCTTAGCGTCTCATTCTATATTGGGTGTGAAAGACCGGACAGTTTGCTCAGAGCCTCTTTAAAAGGACTGAGGTTCTTTTACGTGCCGTAAATCTGCGACACGGAACCACCGGCTTTGCTTTCCTTCCGTAGGAAGCCATGCCCGAAACTTAAAGAAAATGTGTAATTAAAAAAATACAGGGTGACACAAAAATGTTATTGCATTGCAAAAATAGACAGAAGAAATATAACTTTCAACGAAAGATTGTGGTAGCTTGCAGAGAATGGGGAAATGTTATACTTAAATAAGGTATTAACATACTTAAGTGCAGCAAGTACACTTGGAAATCATCCACCATGTATTTACTTCAGTTTTATGTACACATTGCAGCGACTGAATCAGAAATGTATCCATTATGTCAAGGTTGGGCTGGCCTCACCTAGATCGATGCCATTCTCCCTGGACGAGACAAATAGAAGCCAGTCGTGTCCTTAGTGGGAATGGGTCAGTTGCCAAGAGATGGTGATAGCCTAAACTAAACTAAACAAACTATACTATACTATATTGTACTACACTATGTTGTACTGTACTGTACTGCATTACACAGTACTTTACTGTACTATACTATAATGTACTGCACTGCACAGTACTGTACTGAACTGTACTGTACTATACTATACTGTACTGCACTGCACTGCACTATACTATACTCGTACTATACTAAGCGGATCAGTAGCTGGTGATAGAATAAACTATACTACACTATACTATACCAGACTATACTGTACTATACTGTACTGTACCGTACCGTACCGTACTATACTATACTATACAATACAATGCTATACTCTACTAAGCCAGTTCCGTATATAACGCGAAAATATGACGATCAAGTCCCGACTTTCCTCGAATAAAACGAAACCTAATTACTCCAGAAGACAAAAGTAGGTAATGCATTTTGGTAATTGGGTCACCTTATTATCCACACAAATGCCTTAATGATACGTTAGTTGTTGGATTAAAATATTATAACCCGAAACAATCAATATTTCGCAAATATTGCCCTGTATATTACCACTGATTGCCTTGCTCGTTGATTTTAAGATGGCGCAGTACGGGGAATGCGAATTCAGTGTAGTGCTTGCCCATGGTTACATTCAACTTAATGATCCCAAATACACAGTGTTCATTTCAAAGTGTGTCATGACATCATTGTTTTGAGTCAATCATTTGAAGCGAGTGTCAGCTATAAGGGGAAGGACGTAACGTAATATACGTGTGGCGAAGAAGTTGCCTTGCAAGTACTGTGTACAATCCGAGGAGTACTAATATGGTAATGACATTAATCATAAAACGTAGACTAAATAACTTACTTCGCAATGTCACCCGCAAAGGTGCAAAATAAAATACACAGTCAAACATGTTAATCTTTTTTCATAACTCTACAAACGTTCAGATAATGTTTTAATTTACATTCCCGGAAGCGAACATCAGCACTCTCTGTTGACAAATTCATGTTGCCTTACGCTAGCGATGAAACAAGTGCCCCGCTTAGAGCTTTCAAGGATCTTCAATATTGACCAAACAAAACAGTGCGAAATAGGTTTTGGTAGGGCATATATACCGTACAGACCGCCGTCTGCTGCCACGACGTGGAAGGTTCTCACGCTCAGACCGAACGCCTTGCTTGCTAGGCTATTTCTCCTACGCACAAGTCATCACCTCTGCGAAAGCATCAGACGGATTGAACTCTAGGCTCAGCAGCCAGGAACTGACTTCATACAGCATGTCATGTTGTAATGAACACGCAGTATAAGGTATAAGACACTCATCTTAGCTGGAGAACGATCAGACGAACCACTGCACAATGTACTTGTATGAGACACCAAGGAAAACATTACAACTCTTTTTTTTTTTTTTGCAAGGGGCAGAGGAGGATTTAAGCACTGTGGTCAGAGGCCTATTGTGCCGTGGGCAACCTCCGGGAGGAAGAAAAGAGATGCCCGGACCAAGTAGCGGCAGGTGCGGAGTCGCTAAAGTTCACGAATGAAAACACTTTTGCAAGCACCCCCAGCGCTCCTCCTGACGAACAGATCCAAACCGCCCTCGTTCCGTACCAGAGGAGGAAGAGTCACAGGGCGCATATCCACAGCGCACCACACACCACCAAACTACGCCGTACCCCGAAAGAAGATAGGAAATGAAATGATGGGGTATGCAGGACCGGAAAAACTCTTGGTATTAGAAAACCACTCTAGCATTCGCCTCGTGACAAGGAAAAAATCCAAGTCAGAGTGAGCGGTCGCCGGGGATCGAACCAGGAACCTCCCAAATGCGGGCCACATATTTTGCCGCCTGAGCCATCCCACTCAGTCTTATAATTCATAGTCTACCTGCAAAGTTAAAGGAAATGAATTCAAAGCTACAAGGAGGGAGGAACGTGTGAGCCGTATAACTCTCCTTTTGCGATGGCATTTTCAAAGGGTTAAAACTGGAGTGAAATATGACCGTGGTAGTAGGAGATAAATATCACTTCTAAACAACACGAATTTGTTGCTCTTCCTTGTAAACATTTGCAACATTGCCTGTATTTGCTTCCTGTAGTTTCAGGTGAGAATTATACACGCCTGATTGCAATAAATAATTAAGCTCTGGATTAGGCACTGAAAACTATTGCAGATGGGAAGTATGTTCTAAGTGATGCAGTTGAATACGTGACACAAACTAGAGCACACTGTGGTAGGTAATTCTCAGAGGTAATACTGATGAACTAATCACATATCCCTAGAACGATTTATACAAAAGCAAGCAAATTACATTCTGCTACTGCATTCTTTTAACACTGTTCGCAAATTTATTTCCTTTGGATAAATATAGAATATTGCAGAGTTACGTTAATACGTGTTATGCAAACTAAATCAAAACGTTGTAACTTCACTATTTTATTTAGAAACTTGTTGGCCTATCTAAAAGTTTCAGTTAGTACCCGTTTTCATAAAATTAGCAAACTGTTTCACCCTGACTAGGTATTCCAGCTAACGGAGAAAAATTACGGAAACAACTTGCATTATTAGCTCTGATACGAACCGAAGGTGCTGTGGTTTACCCAGTGTTACCTATGCTTTGTCTACTTGGGTATATTCTCAAGGTCACATAAGAACCATTAATTCCGCTAGTTTTCCTTATTGTTGTAATAAATCGTTTCCGTAAACTTTGTGCGAGACAAACAATAAACCAGGATAAATCCGCGCGTCTTCTGTTTAAAGAAACATGATGTGCGACAGCAAATGAGAAGGCAATCTCCTATGAAACGCGTCCGCATTCAGCTTTTGATTTGTAAAGTATTTTCAGCAATCGTATGGCGTATTACACACTTATTCTTTTTACCGTGTTTTTTGACAGCAGGCTCTTTCTATTGTTGTTTATAAACCATAGACGGAATTTTGGCAAACATCGTTGAAATACGGATACCTACTTTCCGTGCCAGAAGTCTGTAAAACAAGAGTGGAAAGAAGTCCACTGCGGCGGATGAACCGATGGACGCCTGGGAAGTATGTAGTGGGATCGCAAGAATGCAACTCAACTGCAGAGAGTTTCTGGGCTACTCTGTCGCTATCAACATGTGGGAGACATAAAAATCGTCTTAAACGACCAGATCAACGTATCTAATTTTAGAGCATGTAAACATTTATTTAATACTTTCATTGCTGCTTACTTGAACATCAGTAACCGTTTGGTGCTGACTTTTCACTTTATTTTGAATGCCTTTCGCGCGATTTGAGGCCCCACGTTAATATTATTTCCGTCGTTTAAGTTTGTCGATAAGTAGGCTAACTCTCTTACATGACTCCTAATGACTTCTTATGATTGCAGAGCGTCACATACAGGACGTGCACTGCGCAACGTAATGTGTTTAAGATTAATAAGATGAAGCAATTAAGAAGTCTGCAAATCAAATTCAAGTTGGGAAATGTTGCATTCGATACTTCTCTAATCCCCATAATGAACAGCATTCTAACTTGCATTAACCACTCGGGTCCGTTGTGTCCGTAATTTCATTTTTTTTAAACTTGCCTGGACAAATGACATGTCGCTCACACCGTGTAAAGACTTCATAGTAGTCCAGGGGGCTCAAACACGAAACACTTTTTTCGGGGAATCATAAAAACACAAACGTAGCAAAATGGAAGCTTCCGAACCTAGGCCCACTTAACCGCTTATTAATCACCAACCACTTCATTCGTTGCCTCTGTATACCTGAGATGCCTGTAAGGGAAGCCAAACTTTTTTGAAAAATTGCCGGTGTAAATAAACGCGCGTGTGGGTGTGTCTACCTAGGGGTAACTATAGAGTATACAACGGAGGGAGAAACCTCACGTACTGCGACCTACAGAGATCTATTGTGGCTAACACACCCCAGGAGAAAGGGATGAAGTGAAAGAACCACAGGAGGCTACAGGCCGCGGGTAGACAAGCCACAGAGACAGGCGGAAGTCCCTAACATTTCCTGGCTCGAAGGCTGACCTAATACTCGATCTGCTTACAAAGGGTAATGAGAGACCCGTGCAAACAGGCACCCCTCTGGTGTCCACGGAGAATGCCCTTTCCTTAGAGCAAGCATCCTCACCATCGGAAAGGTGGAATCAGGCTACAGAAAAATTCAGTGCCATAGTCAGGATTTGAATCACGGATCTCCCGGTCTCCGTCCGGTTGCCCTAACCACTGAGCTACCATGGCAACATGCCGGCGCGACATTAACTTCTCCAACTGATGCGCATTTTTCCCGATAAACCACATGCAGAGCTCAAATTGTATTGAGATGACATACCCCAATGACGACTTACAATGTTGTAAGTACTTTACTTCCCGGGCTTCATAGTTTCGACCACTATTAGGTCAATTAAGGGAATTAAATTTAATTCCATTCTCACCATCCTTCCGGCACTGCCTGATGACATGAAACCTAGAAGCACACCTGAAACATGAGAAGGAAACGGAATAATAGGGAATGAGGGAAACGAAAGCGTGGTAGAAGACTCCCAACTCGCTCGGTTGTGTGCACTTAACCCCGACATATCAGTTAGAAAACAAATTCTTCACAAAACTTTTAGAAGTAAGACGCTGAAATAATGGTCTTGGAAACTAACAGCTACGTATTTTCAGACCTTGTTTACGAAACTTGTAGAAATAAGCCGTTGAATTAACGCCATTCGAATATAACAGCTACGTATTTTCAAACCTTTCTTTACAAAACTTGTAGAAATAAGGCGCTGATTTAGCGGTCTTGGAGTATAAAAGCTACGTATTTTCAAACCTTTCTTTACAAAATTTGTAGAAATAAGGCGCTGAATTAATGGTCTTAGAGTATAACAGCTACGCATTTTTAAACCTTTCTTTACAAAACTTGTAGAAATATGGCGCTGAATTAACGGTCTTACAGTATAACAGCTACGTATTTTCAAACCTTTTTTTACAAAACTTGTAGAAATATGGCACTGAATTAACGGTGTTACAGTATAACAGCTACATATTTTCAAACCATTCTTTACAAAACTTGTAGAAATAAGGAGATGAAGTAATGGTCTTGAATACAACAGCTACGTATTTTTAAACCTTTCTTCACAAAACCTGTAGAAATAAGGCGTTGAATTAATGGCCTTGGAATATAACAGCTACGTATTTTCAAACGTTTCTTTACAAAAGTTGTAGAAATAAGGCGCTGAATTAATGGTCTTGGAATATAACAGCTACGTATTTTCAAACGTTTCTTTACAGACATTGTAGAAATAAGGCGTTGAATTAACGGCCTTGGAATATAACAGCTGAGTATTTTCAAACCATTCTTTATGAAAATTGTAGAAATTAACGGCCTTGGAATATAACAGCTACGTATTTTGAAACCTTTCTTTATGAAACTTGTAGAAATAAGGCGCTGAATTAACGGTCTTGGAATATAATAGCTACGTATTTTGAAACCTTTCTTTACAAGACTTGTAGAAATAAGGTGCTGAATTACAGTCTCGGAATACAATAGCTACGTATTTTGAAATCTTTCTTTTCAGTGCTTGTAGAAATGAAACGTCTTTCAACCATATCTGCTTTAGTGCATATATTCATATCGGATATAACGTATGAAATGGTTATGTATTACTGAAGTTAAAAATTTCATATACCACGTTTAAATCTATGATATGCAATTTAAAAGAAATGGAAAAACAAAGAATTACGGGAAGATAGTAATATATCTTTTCACGAACGATCTTTTTTTTATTTTTTTATCAATTTCCCGCTCATGCTATCCTGCGTGGGATATTGAAATTCCTGCACTCCGTATGTTTTGCATTGATATTAATAAAATGTGTATAATCCTCCTACTTTTGATCTGTATATTTATATTTGCAGTCGTACAATATAACCATATTTTACAGTTGACTTTCGACGCAAGCAGCCATCTCACCTAATATTGTTGGCTGGCTTGGTCAACACTTCCAGGCGTGACTAATCGGTCACCTGTTCGCATTCAATATAGCGTTGCGACATTAATATCGCTTTTGAACACTGACGGTAATTAGATATTTCTATTATTCGCTGTCATCGTAAGAATAGTGTAACAAATGAGAATACCAGTTACTGCGAAGTATGCTTTATTTATCACTTAGGCAATCAGATAGTACAAACCTTACACTTGAGTAACGTTTGGCACACTCGGAACACAACACAGCTCATCCGTCGAATCAGATCACAACTGAACTGCTGATCAACTCACAAATGAACTGCACTGGCACTGTCCACTTTCACTGTCCACACTTCGTAACTTCTTTAGCGATATTTCTGCCTGATTACACCTGCACAAAAAAGATTCCTAAAATAGTTATAGTTTATGAATTATTAATGATGAATTAAGCCATAATTTGATAATTTTCTACAGTTGTAAAGCAATTGAATTAAAAATACACCAATCAAGAGCCCGCCAAAAAGTGTAATTGTTTTAAGTTTTCATTAATATTTTCCAATAAATAAAGGCGTGATTGGGTAAGAAAATCTGCAAGATTTAGGCGAAATGGAGTAGCTTCGCTTCAAAATGTTCATTGTATTTTTCCGAGCGTGGCGCCATAAAATCCAACGTTTCTTTGTACTTCGAGGGGAAGAACTTGGTTTTAAGAGAACTCTTCCTAACTGACTGAACTGTCGGAGCCAGGAGCCAGGAGCAAGAACAGGTCGCCCGAGTTTACTCGGGCGGAAGGTTAATCGCCACGGTACCTATCCGTTTAGTTACGGATTTACCCGTGCGGTGATAAAGATTGGTCAAATAGCAAGCGTTTTTGTCGATGTCTACATGATGATGGCGGTTGCTGGCCCCTTGTGTTGCTATTGGCTCGGGTCGGTGATACCGCCTGGGCGGACAAGCGACCAGACGGTGACCGAGCTCGATGCTGCTTAACTTGGCGGCCGCTTGCTGGACCGTCAGTTAAGCAGTGCCATCTAGCGGGGGCCGGGCCAAGAGCAGCCCCTTATATAACCCTCGCATACAAAGCGGAAGGTTCTAGAAAGGTGCTGGGCCGAGAGGCGCGTAGCGGCCGTCCGCAGATAGTCTCGCGCGCGCGGTCGCTATATTATACAATGCGCATGCTTAAGTCCTTTACGGAAACTAAGAAGTGCAAATACTTGACTTCGTCTCATATTTTCAAACTCTTTCCTCCTGCAAAGATGCACTTGCCGCACTTATATTGCAATATACTATTACAGCATATCTGTGTTTAATTTTACCTGCTACAACACACTAAACAATTAAGTACGTTGGAAAGGTAGAATCAGACTGAAAAATTCAAATCTGGGCTATACCATTGAATTTTTTAGTTTGATTCTACCTTACCTTGTCTTACACACGGCCTTGCGTGAAAAAAAAAATTAATTAGGTATCATTGATTAAGTACATGTTTAGAATGGTCGCATATTCAATATGCTGCGTTATTGCATTTCATTTTAAATATCAAGCAATGAAAATAAAAGAAGGTGATATAATCACAGGTGATCAGTAATAAAACAAGCAAATATGCTATAGGATCACCTTTGAAAATTATACTATTTGCTTGTTATTTTTATTTCTTTATAGATGAGCATAATTTCAAATCCAGACTTATATTTCAACCTCATTTCCTGTAATGGATTATCGTATACTTGGAATCGTGGTCTTCTGAGAATCCATTCTCTAACCTATGCCTATGTAATTTTTCTTTCTCACTATTTTCCCACTATGTAAGCAGCTGCACATCTGTGTGCTTATAAGTCACCACTTTGCACAGCAAACAATTAAACTGCATGTGCAAATTACTATTAAGAATATTTCACGTGAAAACTTGCAGACGTGACTTGACGTTTATCTGCAAAAACTGAAAACCCAGCACCAGGTCACAATTAACGTTTGCAAGTTACTTGCAAGTGTAAAAAAATCTGATATGTTACACTCACATGACTTTCTCTACTCTTGTACAAACTATTTTTACAAACGCTTATTCTCCATCTACTTCATGTTAATCAAGATAAACATTTGCAGACTCTATCTTATTGCTAATTTTCTTGTAGATGTAAGGGGAATATATATTTACAAGGGCAATATAGAAATACAGTAGTCTTTAAGCACATACATATCTCTTAATAGCTGGTTGCTAGGTACAGCACCATTCCCTTTGCCACAGATTAATACTCTTTGCATATCCAAGAGAAAAAAATGAATAACGAATTCCCATTTGAGAAAATAAGTATTGAAAAATGTAAGGGAATAGCAAGCAATATCTCGAAAATGGTACACGCAACAAAAAAGGTATATAACATAAATTGTGTATTTTAACGCGATCTACATTCTTTGTGTAGTAAAATTTTGTCTATCTCTTATGGTTTACCAGTTATGCAAAAGTCGTTCACAATGAAGAATACTTTTGGAGACATTCCCAGAAAATTCAAGATATAAATTTCATTTGTCATGAAAATATCCTAAACAGACGATATTTTAATCAAAATCGTTAAAGCCATTTTTGAGAAAATTAAAATTTTCGAAAAATCTTCCATGTAAAGGGTAATCTGGGGTGGGGGGATTTTCTTGAAAACCTTCGTGTCGCATCTCTGGAAGATACTGAACCTAAATACCAAGTTTAGTGTTTATCTGACTGTTCGTTTCTGAGTTATGCTGTTCACAGACAGACACACAGACAGACAGACACACAGACAGACAGACAGACACACAGACACACACACGGGCATGTTTCCAAAAATGCTTTTTTTGGATTCAGGGGGTCTCAAAACATATATTTCCGGTGAAATCTCGGTATCGAATTTTTGGGTGGAATACAATACTTCCCCTGCTTACTATACGTAGTACAGAAAGTAATAGCAATGTCCAAAGTGATTCTAAAAGTCGCCGGATTCAAAATTCATGATTATTTTTGTTTATGCTTTATTTACGTGTTGACCTAAGAGTATGGATATTTATTGCACTTACCTTTAAATGAAACATATGACCTTTAAAACTTGTTTAAATTAATTTATTCAGTCTGAAAACAGTATCTAGATTCACCGTCACAACACTAAGCAATTCTCCACTAACTCCTTTCGCGGAGATCTGTTCCAAAGCAAGTGTTCAAAATGGCCACTATTATCATACAGGCATTCAGAAAAACAAACAAACAAACAAACAAGCCATGGGAGTACTATGTGCCGATTATGAAGAAGTATTGCTGGGTCCTTAATTTTAGTGCATCAGACTTCTTTCCAGAGTATACTTAAAGTAACGAGGTTGTAAAAAGAATTATCGCTCATTACTTGAACCCAAACATAAATTTCCACCCTGCAGAAACAACATACCTATATGACCATATGACTAAAACTGTTGGCCATTCTCAACACTTACAGTGAAATGAAGTTCTACTAAAGCAAAAAGCGGAAAATTGCGTAGTGTTGCGGCAGCAAATGTACTGTATTCAGAATATAAACTATTTAAGTCAAAATTGTATGTCTGTTACTTTCAAAACGCACTAAATATGAGCAAAAATTCACAAAATTTGAATTCTGCGACGTTTTGATCAGTGTGTATAGTTTTAATACTTTAATAATTACTCATCATGTTAATTGGATGACATGTTTGAAGCCTCATTTAAACATTTAATTACTTATTATAATCCTTTAATTCTTAAATCTAAATTTCCTTGGTGTAGAACTGTGGTGGAAGAAACGAGAAGGCATATGTTCCCCTTTCATAGTCCACGCACAGACAATGACGTACCTATTTATCGTATGTAAAACAGTGACGGAAAACAATTTCTGTGAATGACACTGTCTTCACTGAGGCATTCGAGGAAGGAGTGACAGATATACACTAGCTTCGAGTGTAGGATCCAGTGTTGCACGTATACATTTCGGGCCAGTTATTGTCCTTGGCGTTTTGTCGGAAATATTGTCCATACTTCGCGTTATTCTATCTACGTGTTTACTCAATTTTCCAACAAAATTCTCTGATTCACATTTATTATCTCAACCGAGTATTTATTTTTATAATGTGGGAGGCGCCATCCTCACAGGGTGAAAGGTGGCCTATAATCATCCTTTTAAACTATGAAACAGCTCGTTGGTTTGAGTGTTTTTCCTTGATACGTTTCTTCCATAAAGCTTGGGATAATTGCTATTTTATTTTGCGCAATATTGCAACACAGCAAATTCAACAGGTTCACTTTACATTTGACAGCATAACTTTACATTGGACAGGATAACTTTACATTCGACAGGTTAACTTTTAATTTTTCAGCTTCTGCTGCTATGGCGATGAACAAATAAACACTTCTGGTATACAAGTAAACAGAAAACTACGCATGATTGTAACATAGCCTAAATACCATACGGAATATGGATGTATGGGAGCATTTAAAATGTTACGCAAATTATTAATAGAAACGCTTATTTATAAAGGTAAATAAAAGCTTGTGAACTCCCAAGTTACAAGATTATGCTTCCTTTCTTTATGAATTGTAAAACTCTTGAATAATAAAAGCAAGACCAGAACAGAAAATCAATGAGAACTTCTTTTTAATGTTTAGAGATATTCTTCAAAATGTGCACCCCTCGCCAGCACACATGCTTCACAAAGCTTTTACCAATTCTGCTGCACTGTACGAAGTACGTCCGGGTTGTCTTTTATTTCTTCCGCTGCTCGAAGTATTCTTTCTTGCAACGTTTCTATATCAGACACTTCTGTAATTTATACTCGGGTTTTCATATCGCGCCATAGAAAAATTCGATTGGATTTAGATCTGGCGATCTTGGTGGCCATCTTATTGGTTCATTCCGTGCGATCCAGCTTTCTATGTAGGTGTTGCGTAGATGGTCACACACGGCTCTACTTATGTGTGGAGTTGCGCCGTCATGTAATAGCTACATATCATTTCTGACAGCCAGGGGAACATCCTCAAGCAGAACTGGTAACGTTTCTTGAAGAAACTGGAGATAGATGGCTCCTGTCAAAACCCAAGGAAGAATCTACGGAACGATTAATGCGTTTCCTATTATTCCTGCCCAAACCTTTACAGAAAATATGTGCTGAAAGGTGTCTTGTCTCATTGCGCGTGGATTGTCGTAAGCGCAGGTGTGTGCATTATGGTTACTAATTACTCCATTTATGATGAACGTTGCTTCATCCATTGCAAGAATTTTAAGGAAAAACTCCCCTACTTGTTGAAGAAACCATTCGAAAAATGCTTTCCTGGTGCACAATCTGCTTTAGAAATATACTGGACGCGCTGAGAATGATAAGGGCGTAGCAATTCTTCTTTTGATGTTCTCAAAGCAGTCCAATGAGATATACTGATAGTGTGAGCTATACCACGGCTGCTGCTTCCAAGATCTTCCTCCACCAAGTGAAGGATTTCTTCTTGTGCAACATTTCTTTGACGAACTCCTTCAACATGAGAAGATACGCTTCCTGTATCTAGAACTCTTTGACAGATGAAACCAAATGTCCTCGGATGTGGTGCTCGTCTACTTGGAAATCTTTCTCGATAAATTAATGCAGCAGCTGCCGTATTATGATGTGTTTCACCGTAAATGACTAGCATTTCAAGATGCTCGGTATTACTAACGTGAGCCATTTTGTAACTGATAATCCGCTGTTTAGAAAACAAGCCATAAGCACAACAAACAAAAGCCGAAGTACGTTTCTTTATAAACGAACAGCTGAAATGCGTTTCCTTCGATCTTACAGTGCTGTCATGGTATGTAGTCTCGTGGCCAACGATGTAGATTCAATTGAGCGAGGTTTTGAAAGCTTATAATAATAGTAAAAGTGCAAATTGTTTTAGTTAAAAATGTATTTAAACATGTAGAAAATATCTATATTTCAATCTCCTCTAAGAAATATTTCAAAAAGTATTTAAGTTTCGTAAAATCTTCATTTAAAATAGAGTCAAAATTAAGCAATTTTCTTTTTTTTTTTAAAAAAAAACATCAAAAACACAAAGTGCACTAAGATTTTTGGTTCTATTTATTACAAAGTAATCTTGTTCAAGAATATTCATAGCTCACTTCACGTTCCGTCGTGTATAAAAGTGATCATAAAGGTCCACATCAGAGGGAAAAATCAGAAAGTTTATTTATGTCAACCGGATTGTAATATGTATTCGATATGATCACCTCCAAGTTCTAAACAGGTTTGGATACGAAATTTCAAATTGCATACCATGTTATGGATCAGTGAATTATGGCGTGGTGTGGATAATGGGTTTAAATGATCATAGGGCCATTTTTCTTAGAAGCGCCGGACAACGGTGCGTCATACATCGGCATATTGGGAAATCAGTTTATACCGGGAATGGATTTCATAGGCAAGCGACAAAGCTGGTTCATGCAAGATGTGTTCCATCCCATTATGAGATGGAACACCAACGTACGCCTATGACTGGACAACGGTTTCTTTAATCGCTGGTTGGGTTGTAGAGGACTTGATTTGCTTTCTGGGGATACCTGAACTATACCAACAGAAAATACGAGACCTTGGACATCTGCGAACACGGATTGAGGAAGAATGCCGCATATTACCCCTGAACTGATCCACAACGTAGCACGCGATATAACATTTCGTATCCAAACATGTTAGAACTCGGAGGTAGTCATATCGAGCACATACTGTAAGCTGGTTATAAATAAAGGTTGTGGACACCATATATATACATATATATACATATACATACAGGCTGGACTATTTAAGTTGAGAGTGTACAATATCTCCAAAACAAAGCGTTGTAGAAGGAAATGTCTTGAATAAAAGTTGCTTAATATTATGGGGGAAAGTAAATGTCATTCATCGTGTTTTATTTGAAGAACGTTGTCATGGTCATTTTAGGGTAAATTTAATTTTTTAAAATGGGAACCTACCGTTTTTATGTTGTTTTCTCACTTCTAAAATATTAAGCATTTGTACAAAGCACTTTGCAATTGTTCGTACACCAACGTAAATAACAACGAACATTCTGAGTGGCTGTGTACGAAGAGCGCAATGAATGGTTGGACTATCCATGGATGGTCATATTTTGGGTCAAGATACGTTTCGTAATTGCGAATCATCATTGTTTATTTTGTTTATATATATAGAATGGTGGTTATTTGCCTAAAGGTAAAAAATCATTATCCCGTGACAAAATGTACATGGATATTTTTGAACTATAGTTCTGTTTCAGGGAGTTATAAAGTAATCATATGCTGTATATGATGCTAGGCTGCAGCTTCGCTAAGTGCGAGGTGTATTCCAAAACTAAGGTGCGGTGAACAGTATTTAACGCATAGTAGGCTGAACGACGTTTCACGCCTGTAGCGTTGTCTACCGACTCTTGAGGAACCTACCGCAATGTTGGTGTGACGCAATAAGCGTTTGCCAGTCGGTGAGAGCAGATCGCAATGGCCGCAACAATCGTAGATCCCGCCAGTTGTTAAGTGCGCGGAGTGATTCGATTTTTGCTAGTAGTAATACCCCTAACCAGACCATTCCGGAAATCGGGGTCATACGTAACCGGAAGTTGGGGGTCATACCAAACGACCCCATACGGAAGGTATGTTAGAGCAAGAAGTGTCTATATTCCGGAACCCTACCCCCAAAACAACCCCTCCCCACAAACTGATCACACACTCACAAAAACTGACCCTCACCTGCAGAAACTACCCCTCCTCACACAAACGACCTATACACCCCTCACCCCAAAACAATGCCTCCCACAGAAGCGACCTATACACCCCTCATCCCCCAAATCAACCCTCCCCACAAAAAACGACCCACACCATACACACCACTCACCCACGAAAACTGAACCTCACCTGGAAAAACTGACCCCACAACCTGGAAAAACGACCCCACAACCTCAAAAACCACCCTACCCAAAATCTACCCCTCCTGAGCATAGCGAAAATATTCTAAGTCCATCAAGACACAAATACACACACAATTACACATACTCACCAAAGCACTCCCTAAGTTGTTGATACTCCTCACAGCACGACGTCTGCAGACGAACTGAGGAGAGGAGAAGAGATTGGATAGGTTTTAAGCTCGCATAGTAATGGTGGGGTTAGAGAATATATAGAGGAGGGGAGAAAAAGGAATTTTCTTATGATAAAAACCAATACAAACCGGATACACTATATTTATTGGTGGTGTAGGCTTTACCTTGTAATGATAAAAGGAGATTCATATTGAGAATGACATCAATTGATTTTGGGTATACGAGGGTGAACGGGAGGAGTATATAAAAGACGAGGGAGCGGGAGGTAATTATGGCAGAAATGTATTTGACGTTGATAGGAGCGATATGCTTTAGGGTGGTGGCGTGGTCGGAGGATAGTTGCGTGAGTTTTGGGCTTGCTGTTTTGGGATGGATGAGGACACGGGATGGTTGAAGAGTGCGACGATGTATAGGAAGGACGAGGAATTGAACACGAACTGTAGTTGCGTTCACGAAAAGGGTGTGGATCTTCGACTTAATGCCACGATAATAAATGTGAATGAGTTGAAGTTTACAAATGTTTAAGGCCCATGACGGGATGCGGGGGTGGAAAACGGTTTGGGTTGTTTTATTACGGGAATTTGGACATTGTAAATATGGAATGCCTGCAGGGTTACGAGGTGAATGAGTTTACGAATGCGTTAAGGGGCGAAGGAAGGGAGAGAGATGAATGTTTTACGGAATGCCGGTGTAAATGTATACGGGAGGTAATGTAAGCATAAAGGTGGAATTGAAGGATTTTAGTAAGCTGGTGGATGAGATAAATATGCTGGACGGTCTATTTTAACACCAAGGCCAACGAGGGTTATGTAGGACCCCTGCCTGAGCAAAGGTACTATTGACCGAAAAATATGTCCGTAGCCGAACACAAAGCCTTCGAAGAGTGGCATCGCAAGAATGTGGCTGATCAATACCTGTTTAACATTAAGGACGAAATGGCGTTGTATTGTAAGATGGACGTCAGTCTGCTATCTCTGGGGGCTATGGAATTTCGGAAGCAATTTTTGGAGGAAAACGATACCGATCCTTTTAGAGAATGTGTCACCATTGCCAATGCGTGCATGAACGTGTACATGAAGATACCACTGATACCGCAAGGAGGGTATCAGTTAACCGCTACTCAATCCCGAATGGCTTGAATTTGGTTGTAGTGAGTGGAACTTCGACAAAACATCGTTAATTAATATGCCTACAGAGGAAAAAATATCAAGACTTTAGGGCATAAGGTGGATGGATACAGAGATGACTATTCGGTTTGTTATTTTCATGGATGCTTCTATCATGGATGCCCGAAATGTTTTCCAAATCGACATTCCATATTAAACGATACTAGCGGCGAAAACATGATCTCCCGGTTCGAGAGCACCGAGAGAATTAGCAAGAAATTTAGAGCTGCTGGATATGACGTGACAGAAATGTGGAAGTGTGAATCCAATGCCGCGATTTGAGCTGACGAGAATTTGGCCGCACACGTGAAAAGCTATTGCAAAGTTTTCCCCGAACCATTGGACCCCAGGGATGCATTTTACGGGGAAGAACAAACTGCACCAAAATATATTGCGAAGCACAGGACGATGATAAGGTTTTATTATGACGTGTGTAGCTTATACATCTTTGTTAATAAAACGAAAACCTATCCGATGGGGCACCGGAAAATCCACGTCCATGCTTTTCCAGATGTTGAAGATGTCAAGGGTGGTTTAATAAACTGTACGGTGTAACCCCCGAACGCCTTTAACACCCCGTCTTACCCTCTAGAATAAATGGAAAGCTCTACTTCCCCCTGTGTCGCACGTGTGTGGAGCAGCAGAACCAAGGGGAATGTGATGACCTAGACGGGGAAAGGTGTTTATCAAGCACCTGGGTGGTTGAGGAAATGAAGGTGACATTGCAGAAGGGGTATCGCATTCTGTGCATAGACGAAATTTGGGAATATGAGATGATGCAATACACCCCCAATTCGGGCCAGAAGGGTCTATTTGAAGACTACCTCAATCATTTTTTTAAAATGAAGACCGAAGCTTTGAGTTGGTCCGCCAACTGTGTCTCGGAAGAGGCAAAAATTCAATATGTGGAGAACTTTTACCTAAGAGAAGGTGTGAACATCGATGCAAACTGCATCGAACACAACTTTGGAAAACGAGAACTCGCCAAGCTGATGCTCAAATCGTTTTGGGGTAAATATGAACAGCGCGATAATCTACCCACATGCGAAGTGATTAAAGAGTACTCTCGAGTAGAGGAAGTGCTAAACGATTCGGGAGTACAGGTGCAGACTTACACCACGGATGACATCATGTATGTGACGTGGAAGTATGACGAGAACGTTGCACAGATTAACCCCGGCACGAACGTCGTCATTGCAGCATACACCACGACGCATGCAATTTTGGTGCTGTATTCCTATCTGGATCGCCTGGGAGAGCGCGTGTGTTACTTTGATACCGATTCCGTCATTGCTACCTACCAATCTAACGATTGGATGCCTCCCACTGGAATGTATTTGGAAATATGACAGACGAACTTAAAAATTTTGGACCAGGCTCCTACATTAGCAGATTTGATTCCTTCGGACCTAAAAGCTATAGTTAAGAATTTTGATGTCCTCGCGATCACAAGACGCACATGGTGTGCAAAATCAAACGAATCACGCTGAATTCCGGAAGACTAGACGTCGTCAACTTCCAAGACATTGCTCTGAACGATCACACGAAAGCGGTCACTTTGCAGGGAGGCCCATTGCAAGAAAACGATTATAGACGGTGACTACCTACCCCTATACGAAAACCTTCCGCATGGTCGTCAATAAGCGCGTTTTGGCGGAGGACTTCCATACGCATCCCCATAGGTATAAAAGACTGCGTGCCGAAAGGAGAGTACGTAGATGTCGCTCAAAAGGGAAATTGAGGACGACACCGACGACCTCGTCGTCCACAAATGGATAAAAGTAGACTTCCATAAAGCATCTAGGAAATTGGTGGTAGATGAACCGCAAATTTGCAAGAAGTTTAAACACGACATTCAGAAGATGTCTCGAAAATTGCAGGAAGATGAACCGCAAATAAACAAGAAGTTTAAACACGATATTCTGAAGATGTCTCGAAAATTGCAGATAGATGAATCGATCATTTCCAAGAATGTAAAACGTGACGTCGTTCCAAAATTACCCAGACTTTCACGCCTATAGGCCTGGAGACGATTGAAAAAATCAAAGAAGCCCATCGTACCGTGGCACAACCTGATTCCGGGGCAGTAGATGAAACCTATCAATTGGAACGCTTTACTTCCGCGCAAACGATCCCTCAAAGACCCCCTCGAAGAACCATCGCAGACAAAATGGCACATCGCTGAAAAGCCTACAAATAGAAAAGGCAAGAAAAGTCCTACGTCCCGTGGCAGGCCCTGATTTCTGGACAACAGATGAAACCCAGCAATTGGCACGCACTACCGCCGCAAGGGCGATCGACAGGGGATTTAACATTGGATCAGCCAAAATCGAATATGCGCGTCGTCGAACCCGAGAAAAAAAAAGAAAATGCCTCGGGGCCGGCGCAAAACCGAAATTCAGGACATTCCCGATATGCGGGAGGGGGAGGCCCTAGAAATGGAAGAGGAGGTGAAGGGCGCCCATCCCGGGAGAGTCGTGGAAACGGAAGAGGAGGTGGTTCCCGATAAGGGAAAATTTAAGGGCGTCTACCCCGGCAGACTCGTGGAAGTGGCAGAGGAGGAGGGCCTTCCCCGGGCAGACTCGTGGAGGAGAAGGAGAGCAAATATAAGCGCGTTCACCGCTGCAGACTCGTGGAAATGGAGCAGGAGGGCGTTCACCCAGGCTGACTCGTGGAGCAGAAGGAGAGAAACTTTAAGCGCGTCCACCCCGGCAGAGATGTGGACATGAAGATGCCCGACGCCCCAAAGTTTGCCTTTCCCAGCACCATGCAGGTGGCAGGTCCCTCTGGATGCGGTAAGTCCACCTTTGTGAAACCCCTTCTCGCCAATTCCGAGCAAATATTTGATGTAGCCACTGGACGCGTCGTTTGGTTCCATCCTCCAGAATATCCCCGGAACATGGAAAACACATTCAATTGCTGTACTTCTGACGTTTACATCCACGCCGGCATTCCACCACTACGGGATATTAGGCAGACCGATTATCTCGTGCTCGATGATTTGATGTTCGAGTCAGACTCCACGGAAGTGTCCAATTTCTTCACCAAAGATTCGCACTACCGAAAGTTTGGTGTGATTTACATCCTCCAGTATGTGTTTCCTCAAGGGAAAAAGTTTCGAAAGATTTCCTCATATGCCAATTACATCGTCGTGTTTAAAACAACAGGGATAAGATGCAGGTCGAAAGACTGTTTCAGCAAATGGAACGGCGAAATTCAAAGCCTTTTTGTAAGCCTTTTGGAAAGCGACGGACAGGCCGCACGGGTTTCTCATTCTAGACTGCTGCTAGTCCACTCCTGATCAGTATCGATATAGAAGGGGGATGCTCCCTGATGAAACGCCCTGGTGCTTTGTTCTGGCATAAATACACCATTCCAAATTCATCCACCCGCATTATGAAGGCTAAGATACGAAAGCTAACTTCTCCTTTCATTGCCAACGAATGCGAAAATCTGGTGTTTCTCAGCAAGGCTAAACCGAAACATAGGAAAAAGCTTCTGAAGAAAGCCAAACCTCAAACGATAAAGTCCATTTCGGAATGTGTGCACAATGTGTGCACAGAAAAGTGCGCATAACTCCCACGGGTAAGAATCGTTTAAAAAGACACAAATCCTGTTGGAGAAGGCTAATCGACAAGAAGGTCTCGCTGCAGAAGATGCGTAACATTCTCGTACAAAAGGTGGTTTCCTATCGGCCTTTGTTCCACCTGTCCAGGATTCGATTTCAAATGCCTTGGTATCGAAGTTCGCTTACACATGAAGCACGCGAAGCGAATTCTGCTCGTGCAAAGAGACTGCACGTTATTGATAAGGCCATATCCGACCACACCAGCGATATCGCCTGAATCAAAATGGCACCGGAAGATGGATGGAACGTCGTAAAATATAATTTGGCCCATTATTACGATCTGGTTTCCAAACTGAGAGAGCCTCAGATGGAGACACTGCAGGAGGAGGAAATGCGTCCTAAGGCGCTAACGGTAAAATCTGAACCGCAACTGACATTGACCAAAATCAAACCGGGCCCTCGGGACTCTCTGAGTTGAAGAAGAAAAAGGCCAAAACGTCTCGCACCATGGCCCACATCAACAGTCGCTACGGACTTCGGCCACGTGCAAATGGACCGAAAGAGGTGGAGGACACAGAATGGGAGATCCTGTACTAGAACGCATCTACAACCAGTTCGATCACTATGCGGGCTTAGGCAGCGCGGACAAGCTGCGCAAGACGACCGGCATTTCCAAATCCAAAATTGAAAGTCTCCTTCGAACCAAGGACAGTTATACCTTCCAAAAGCCGCCGAGAAGGTGTTACCCTACAAAACACTACGATGTTTGCAATATCGACGACCTATGGGAAGCCGATCTAAAAGTTTTGTACACCATTAAGGCTCACAACGCTCCGTAGAAGTACATTTTAACCGCCATCGATGTTTCTTCCAGGTATGCGCGGGCGCTGACCTTGTTGGCGAAAATGGGCGAGGAGCTGGTGAAGGCCTTTCGTCACATACTTTCGAAACACCAGCGATTTTCTAAAGTTTTGAAACGGACAAAGGTTCCGAATTTAGCAACGAAACGTATCGGCAGTTCCTCAACTTGCACAATATAGCTCATTATGACACCAACAATAAGGTTAAGGCTGCGATGGTAGAGCGCTTCAATAGGACCATAAAGATCATAATGTGGAGATATTTTACGTACAAGAACACTTATAGGTAAGTGGACGCCAAAATTGAAGGTTGGTGATCACGTGCGCATTTCTAAAGAGAATATGACCTTCGATAAGCAATACGAACAAAACTGGAAGGAAGAAATATTTCGAGTGTCCAAGGACATTCGGAGCTCTCCCGTCGTTTGTAGTATACACGATTTGGCTGGCGAGGAAACTGAGGGGTATTTTTATGCCCACGATCTTCAACGCGTCAGCCTCCCCGTCACTTTCCAGGTCGATAAAGTGCTCGCGATCAGGGGTTGAGGAATCAGAAAGCTGGTCAAGTGGAAAGGTTATCACCAGAAATTCAATTCCTGGGTCAAGTCGTCTGATGTAATGCTGCAATGATTCGTCAAGAGGCATTTTTCATCACTCTCACCAGCAATGCGTCCATGGATCATTTTGCAGACTACACCACCGCGTGCTTCTCAAATCAGCTGCCCGAAAGATTGGTGCTACAGGGCAGTGGGAAGTGGCCCTTACCTAGTTGAGGTATCCCCTGCGGTTTTACAATTTAAGTTCATCCACCTGCAGCCTCAGTGGCACGTGCAAGATCTACGCTGAAGGCTTTTTCCAACCTCTTTATCAACCTTTTTGCATGCACCTCGGTACTGTCATACAGAAAGACAGCGAAAGGCTTTTGACTGCCATAAAATCTATTGGCATTGCCAACGATGTTCCGAACTTATTTTTCGCCAGAGATGGTAAAGTGCGTGTAACCCAAAGTGCCGTGGAACATGAGACCGCTGGAGAACCCGTCCAACTACCTGATGTATCGGAAAAATTCGACGAGATACCCGAAATTGCAATTCCTCACAAACAGGTGCCCGTCGACGAGGTACCCATGTCGGATGCTCCTCAAAAAAGGGCAAATCAAAACACCAACGACCCACGCCAACGCATGCTATATCACCCCTCCCAAAACAACTAACGTCCGCTACACCACCTCCCCGAAACTCCAACCACCAACATCAGCGCATGGCACACCACCTCTCCCAAATCTCCAAACGTCCGCTACACCACCTCCACCGAAACCCCAAACGCCACCTCCCCCAAAAAGCCAATCTCCACCAACACCCCCTCCCATGCGGCCAACCATCCGCCGACACAGGCGCCTCGTTACCAGCATGGATCCTTCGCCGGCTATATTCAGCCCGGCAGCGATGTGGCTAAAGACAGGGTGGCGGCCTACATGCTAGACACCTACATTGGCTTCCCGTACGAAGTTTTCGTATATTGCAATATCGTCGCACGCCAACTGGTTGGCAGTTCCTTCGTTCAGGCGTTAGACAGCTCAGTCATCGAAATCGAGTCCGAAGACTCCAAACGCCTCACCAAGGAAAGATCCTTCTTTGCTCAAAACTGGGTCCCACTAGTTCGGCAAGAATTCAACGTCATCAGCATCGATTTAAGGGACGGTTTCGGGAATCTCTTGCCATTTGCCAACGGTTTTTCTTCAGCAATAGTTCTATCCTTTAGACCCAAACATGCCGGCGAATGATGTCGTGTTTCTTCGATACTATCTCAATCAGGCTGGCCAGGGATACAACGACCGCGATTTTCTTCTCTACAGGGGAGCGCATTTTCAAATGGGTAGTGGACTCTTAAGCGCTCTCGGCGGATTGTTTGAGACCCTGTTTCCCATCATTAAGAGCGCTGCCAAGGCTTTCGGAGAAGAGGCTCCCAAAATGGGGTCCAACGTTCTCCGCCACATCCTCTTCGACGCCAGAAGGGTATCTGAAATCCCACCTAAGAGAAACCAGTACCAATCTAAAGCGCAGGACGCAAACTATAATCGATTCCACGATGGGCTCCGGGAAGAGGTGGGCCAAGTTTAAAAGGACGTGCAAGGGAAAGAAGAAGCAGTCTAAGATCGGGCGCTCTCGACGCAAGGACATGTTCACATCATGAGTGGCACTGTGTTTATGAACTCGGAATTGGACTTCTTCAAAGAACTACCCGTTCAAACCAACTTCGAAGAATCGGAGATCTTTCACCTCAATCCCAAGAATTCTCTCTCTCAAAATGCGCCCATCACGTTTCACTATTCCGCCAATGCTGAAGACTATCTAGATCTGTCATACGTAGCTCTGGAAGCTTTCGTTCAAATCATCAAGGGACGGCTCCGCTCTCGTCGCAGATAACAAAGTTACGCTGGTCAACAATTCCCTCAACGCTCTATTCAGCCAGGTCAACGTGTCTCTCAACAATGTCAACATTTCTATGCCTCAGCAGGGCTATCGTTATAGAACCTATCTTGAAACTCAGCTCAATTATTCCTTCGACGTTATGAACGGTCGTTTGCAGTCTTCCCTATGGTTCAAGGATACTGCCGGTAAGATGGACGATTTTAACAATAACAGCGGTCTTATGAATTGCTTTGCATACGCCAAAGCCACCCAGGTGGCGCAACTCATGGGTGCCTCTCCCACGGCCTCTTTAATAAGGATTTGATATTGCTCAATAACGTGGACCTTATCATCACTCTCACGTCCTCTCCTCCCCAATTCAATCTCATGGCTGTCAATGCTGCCTTCAACGGTATCACCAAAATTACAAGGACTTACCTGTACCTTAAGAGAGTAAGACCCACCCCGTCAATCAAAATGTCTCAACAGGGCACCGCAATGCCTTTCAAGGACGTGGTCTATCTAGTTCTAAGCTTGGTTGCAGGCGAAACCTCCACCAACTTTAGCAACATTCTCTACGGTAAGGTTCCGAGGCGCATCATCTTTGCCATGACAACCGATAAACATCACACTGGGGATATCACCAAAAAGCCTTCCAAGTTTCAACACTTTAACTTGTCCACCCTACAACTCTCCGTCAACAACCAACCCGTAATGTCCCCACCCATAATTCTCAATTTTGTCGAGAATATCTATTTGCAAGGATATCAAACCCTCTACGTCGCTTTGGCAAAGGTTTTCAATGACAAGGGTATAGTCATCTCTAGATTCGAATATCCCAACGGGTTCACCATCTTCACCTAAAATCTCACGGCCGACATGTCGACCGACCGCAACTACATTTCTGGCCTGCATCACGACAATGTGGGTATAAAACTGGAATTTCGCAAGCCTTTCCCGGAACCCGTCTGCCCTCACGTACTCTCCGAGGTTTAAAGATCCGTGGAAATTGTTTTCAACAGGTCCAATCTCGTATCATGAAAACCAATCAAATTTTCTCGTTTCTACGCAAATATGCATCATTTATCGGCGTCTTTTCATCCGATGATGTTTCAAATCCTATGCTTGTTCCGCCACCTCCCATAGCCATGGTCGTCAATAGCGATCTGAGCACCAAACCGGGATAGCATTGGATCTGCATCTTCGTGTACAAGGACGGATATGGGAATATTTTGACAGTTACGCTCTAACCCCACTCCTTCCCACGGACCTCCATTTTCTGTATCGCCATTGCGGCACAAGATGAGAGCACAGTTCGCGGCGTCTACAGGGTAACGCTTCCTCTACGTGTGGACATTATGTAACGGCCTATTTTTCTCACCGCTGTTGCGGCTTGGATCCTGCCACATTTTTCACAAAATTCAAAATTACCGATTAAGATTACGATAAACTCATTTCTAAAACACATTCGGCTAGGTGCTCCTCCTCACAAAGCTGCCAGTCTCTGACATGGTACCCATAAGGTCCGACTCACGCGTGCTTGCCGCTCGCTCGTCCTCCAGTCGTCAAACATGCAAGTATGTTATTCTCCCGTGAGGTACTCCCCTCTCTCTTTACTGCATTCCTTTTTACGTTTATGTTTTCGCTTTTTTCAGGGAATCGGGCCATTTTCTCAACGCCTCCCACTAAGTAGCTCTTCGTGGTAACCTCGTCTCAGGTGGTCGCCACCATTATCAGGTGCAGTAAGCGCAAGTCCATAATTTTGAGTTCTTTGCAAGAGTGGCCGCAGCTCGTCGAGAACCTAGGACCGAAAATGGACGCCCATTTTGACATCATCCATCTTTCCTCCAAGGAGAACATCTCCGATACGGCCTACGTTCATTTGAAACATCCGTTCGGCTATGCCGCCATCGCCCTAAAACCTGCCGGATTAGCTCTCTACAGGCAAGAATGGACTAACCTGAAAAAGTAGTTCCATCATCACAAGAACGCCGCGTAACCCATGGGCGCATTTCGAACTGGCTAGATTTTTTTACTACTGTTTCTTAAAGGTGCCACAAAATGGCGTCCACCTACTCCACCACCATTCCCCCCAGGAAAGTACCTCCATCCCTCTCCTCATACATTCCCTTCTTTCCCCGCCACACATTACCCTGCTCTATGCGCATCCAACCGTCAATCTTCCCTCCAACCGTCACTTTTCCCTCCAACTCGCACTTCGGCTCGAGACGCAGAACCGTGAGGATGCAGCGCAATGTGCTCCGAGATCTCAACACTAGAGGATAGACTCCCTACCTCATTGGAGTCAGGGACCTTCGGCGCAATCTTCCCTACCTTGCAGTCGGCGCCAGATCTCTCAACGACCAGTTTGGCTGGAAAACGGTCGTCAGGCTTAATGACGGCAGAGAGGTGTTCCTTCCTTCGGCATATGACGACCTGGATGAAGACTCCTTGCGACAACTAAACGCAGGCCCATTCCACATCACGTACAACGGCACGGAGATTGTTCCTAACACCAACGATTACAAAAAGCACCTTCTCCGAAGTAAATCCTCAACAATGATCTGCTCCACGGATTACCTCGACATAGGTACGTGTCCTTTTTCACATAAGATTTCCTCACCCCTATTTTATTTTTTGCCCTCTCACCGGTCAATACAACGAGCAAGGAATGCGTACTGCACGACAGTTTTTGGAGCTCTATAGACAAGATGGAGATGGTTTGTTTTCCCACATTGTTACGGGTGACGAGACAAGGATAGCGTACTCAACGCAGAATCGAAACAACAGCCAATGTAGTGGCGGCGCCGTTCCGGTTCACCGAACCCCCCCCCCAAAGAAAACTGTAAGCAATCTCCATATACGAATCGCAAAATGATGGCTACCGTGTTTTAGGACGAAAAGAGCGCCCTTTTGATTGATTTCACGCACCGTGTGTCAACAATTACAGTGTCGTCCTCCGTGGTGTAGTGGTTACCATGCTGGCCTTTAGTTCCCGAGGTCGCGCGTTCAAACCCGCGATGGATGTTTTCGGGCGTAAAAGTCCTTAGCATAGCTTCCTTCGGACGGGAAGTAAAGGAGGTGGCTCCGTGTCGTAGATTTACGGCACATAAAAGATTAAGCCTGATAAAGAGGCCTCTGAGCAAACTTTCCGGTCTTTCACGCCCAATATGGAATGGGACGCTAAGGACCACAGCAGTTAAAGAGCGTCCATAAATAAAACTCAATTCAATTCAACAATTACAGCTAACGTGCACTTTGCAATGCTTACCAAACTGAGACGTGCGATCCAAAATCGACGTCTCGAGAAACTGTCGTCTGGCATCATTCTTCTGCACGACAACGCACGTTCGTACACGGCTGCCATAATCAAAGAGAAGTTTCAAGAGTTTCGTTGGGAATTCTTTGACCACCCTCCGTATAGTTCCGACCTGGCACCAAGCGACTATTTCCTCTTCTTGCATTTGGAACGGTGGCTGGGTGGACAACGATTTCAAACCGATGTTGAACTCAAGACTAGCGTTATCATCCGGTTCAAGTCCCAGGCGGTAGACTTCTATGCCGAGGGGTTAAAGAAGCTGGTGCAGCGTTACAAGTGTATAGATGTGAATGACGATTATGTGGAAAATTAAAGTATATATGTAGGCACATATTACTGTCAATAAAAGCTTTATCCCATGAGTGACGTTATTATGAGCAAACGGATCTTAGTTTTGGAATACGCCTCCCATAACTATGAATTATAACTAGGTTAAACTAATTGATTTGATAAAATAGAGCATACAAAAGCAGAAGAGGTTTATCCAAAGGGATAAGGTTATTAGTGGATGCAAAATAAGCACATCGTGTAAACGCATTTAGTGTTAATTAATAGGACCCCTTGAATTCTTAGGCTTAACTTTTCCTTAGCAGTAGTGTACAAATGTTATGATTGTGATGCAAATATCCTAAATAAACATCCAGGGATATATTCCATGGCACTGAATATGCCTAATAACCAGAGCCCGGATTTTGAAGATCTAAAATGTTTTTAAACTTATCTATAAAATGACTCTAAAACTTTAAAAAGGTAAATAATAATGTCCAAAATGACCTGAAACTTGAGGCAGCATTTTTATCACGTGAATAGTATCAGTCTAATTATATAATATAAAATATAATAACAGCCCGCCTTAAAGCAACATGTGTATAATATAATCTATAAGAAGTGTATATTAGTCATTGCATTATGTTTATATTATTATGTACATGTATAATAATGTTGTGTGAATATATTACGTAATTTAACAATGAAGGAGCTGTGAGAATAGAAGCAAAATACCTTCCGTAGCAAACAGAATTACAATGCAGAAGCCGAAAGTTGCTAACAATGAGGTAACCTTGAGACAACAATAAATTAGAAAGTTTAATAACGCTTCTAATAATTCTTGCAACAATAATGTAATATTTAAAACAGTTTATAAATAGCCAATCAAAAACTAGAAAAGCTTTCAGTTAAATAAAAGTATTCTATTGGAGCAGAATTGGCCAATCAGAGACTTGAAATAGCGTAAATGTACGAATTTAGGCGGTAGACGCCAGGCGCTAGTAGGCAGCGTTCCCGAGCAGTTCGCTCGGTACGTTATTCAGTGTGAGACATAAATTCATTACGGCGTGAATAGTATAAAGTTTACGTGTTAAAAAGTACAATTAACAATAATCTCACAGCTCTACAGTAGGATATATCAGTGAAGTGTTATTTTATCGTGTGAAGGATTAATAAACAAAGTACAATACAATTATAATTTGTGTAAGCCTTGTTCTTTTCTAAGAGATACGTGTTTCTACAAATTACTACTGACGCAGCCGAGGCATACATATATAATATTTAAATGACCATTAAAATAAAAAGTTGATTTTTTAAAAACGTGGGGTCGAAGACCACCGGAAAAGAACTTGGGGCGAAGGCCACCGAAAGTTTGTATCGTACGTGCGTGGTCTAAACAACTTCAAGTTTGGCTCTCCAACAGTGGGGCAGCAATTAATTCTATCAAACTGAGATGCATTTAACTTATTAAGATTATTGTATGAAAGTTATATAAATTGATTAACACATGGGTATAACTGATACACAAATAGAAAACGTAGGCATAATAATGATGAGATAATTTAGAAAATTAATCAAAAATGAATTTGTTCCATGTCTTGTTTGAATAATCTGAAAAGAAAATTAGGAAGATTGTTTTTGAAGCAGGTCTAAAGAAACTGTGGCATTGACTCCTTTGAGTTCTCAGATTACATAAAATTCATAGCAAATGAAGAGGACTTTACAGCCTAAGACAATAGCAATCTGACTGTACGCACTTATTAACGCGAGAAAGGAAAACTGAGCTGTCTCACTCGTGGTTTGGGACATGAATTCATAGCTGTAATCATACCTGCTCCCTTGACAATAGCCACCCCTCCAACTACAAGCAAACCTTTCCAGACTAAACATTAAGTAGGAGTGATTTTTCCCCCAAGAATGCGAGCAAAGCATTACAGTTACTCATATTTCTTAGGTAAAAAGTGAAATGTCTGATGCTTCAAAAGTTATTCTTATGGAAAATGTCAATAGCATACGAGGCGTGTTTTCGAAGTAAGTACCGATAATGTTTTTAAAAAATAACACAACATTATCTTAAAAATAGTTTATTATCGTCCATTACATCGCACCTTACACTAATTCTCCGCTTAACCACCACTGTTAATCAGGCATTTGTTGTAACGGGAAACCAGTTTTTGTATGCCTTCGTCAAAGAATGATGCCGCCTCTGATGACAGCCAAGTCTGCACTTCTTCTTTCACAACATCATCGTCGTTGAAATGTTTTCCACCAAGGATTTCTTCAGGTGAAGAAACTGTTGAAAATAGCTTAGTGCCAAATCTGGACTATAGGGAGGGTGTGGAATTATTCTCAACCAAATGATGGGATCAGATCTTGAGTTTATTTGATTGTGTGTGGCCGGGCATTGTCACTTATTTGTTTCCCCATAAACCTCGCACAACTGGCGATGAATGTTTGCTGGCATAACATTTCTCGCGTCCAAAAAACGAATCACTGATCTACTTCACAGTCGGCGGGTCATTTTATTGTTTTGAACATTTCGAAACGCTCTTACAACGGGAAAACACAAAGTGGCGATCGCTCACAGCTGCGTCTGGCTTCCTAATGAATGGAGGAAGTGTTCGCGCATACTCAAAATCGCGACTGTAGGGCTGCATCGGCAACATATTAAAACGACACTTATTTTAAAAACACGCCTCGTAAAAATTTCTATATACTTAATGTAAATATAAGAAAACTACTAAATATAGACGAAAGGGGCAAGAAAATGAAAAAAGAAATAGTTACGAAAATCGAATAAAATCTCCTAAACGCAAAATGGAATAAAATCACCCAACAGTGACCTAATAAATATGGATTTTCATAATCTCGGACCCATGATACGACAATTAAAGGATAAGAGTTCATCAGAATCGGGGCCCTACTACTGACATGTTGAGAGCAATTCCTTTAACAGCTGGGTCTTCAGTAGTCGAATACTAGTCGGATGTGCGTGCTTACACAAGTTCTAGTAAATAATGTGATTATTGATTAGAGTTGGGGTTGTATTAGCTTCCATCCTACCAACTGCTGAAGAAAAATTACCACAAATATATGCAACTGTAGATAGCGATACGTTTGGCGTGTGGCAGAAGCCTCAGGCGATACCTTTGTTGAAACCTGGCACCAAGCCAAACAGATGTTGATAGAAGGAAGTTCTAGAGTTTGTCAGAGTATCTCGAGGTTCTAAAAACTATCTGGCATAAAAGAGCTCGAGCAGTATTCTCCATTACAACATCGTCTACATTCGTCATCGACCTCCAACGTGGGGATAATAGCTTACAGGAGATACTGGCAGTAAGATAACATGCTATGAAAACTTATAAGGCACGCTCTGCCATCATAGCTCCGATAATTCTAATGATCTGAAAGCAATATTGATAGACAGCACCTGTAAATGAGGAACAGTTATATGACTACATATGCCATAATCATAGTTGCCCATCATTTACAAATAAGTAATATATTAAGTGAGCATTCATTTCAGCAATGAAACGTGGCTGTTTGCTTAAATGTTGCTCCTTTGTTATCCTGTGAATTCTGACCAGGTAAGCTGCTGTTAGGAAAATTGTTATTGAAATTTAGTGACCACACAGATAATTATACTGAAATTATATGCTGGGTATTTGCTGTACAAAGAAAAACATTAGGAATCTAGAGAATCCATTAAAGATTTATGATGAGGAGTTGAAGAAACGTTTTCGCTTGAACAAACGGATAGTTCTGATGGTTTATTTGTCATTAATTACAGAAATGCCATCATTATTGCTTTGCAAGAACAATAATAATAATAATAATAATATGCCCTGCACTTATTTATGGGTGTAGGCAATTAGTATGGTTCTATATACCCTTATACTTACTAGAGCATCAACTGTAGTAACGTACCGTATTATTTCCTCACTGCGGAGTACTATTTACATTTTCAAACCTGTGACATGAAGATACCGTGAGCCTTCTATGCACCTGAGTTCGACTCTTGGTAAAGTCAACTCTCCGGGAATAGTGACGAATAAAATTTCCTGTTTCGTAGACTTTTATTTTCCTGGTCATCAGCACAAGGGAACCCTGTATTTTCCTGTACTCGTATCCCGCTGTCTGCTCTGCTGTGACTCTCTAGGTATACCCGTGGCGCACGCACGCACACGCACGCGCGCGCGCACACACACACACACACACACACACACACAGAAAGTCATGTCTTGAACGCCGTGCCGTATCCTACACGACACAGCGCCTTGTTTACACCATACGCTATACCTTTGTGTAGTCGCTGCACAAGATGTACGCCATTATTAAACATGCTATTCTGTAGCGCTGTGGCAAAGCGTAAGGTACTTCTGTAGCTAAGACCGCAGGTTCGGTTCTCGCATGCAGCAATGTTAATAATGTTTAATCTACACATAGTGCCTACTTATTTACAATATACAGCATTTCATACACGGCATTTGGTAAAGTTCCTAATAGAACATTTATTACGTTGCAAAATACGTGGCTTCACAATTTCATCCGAAAATTGAGGGCAGTTGTACGTGCTCAAGGTTCATACTCTCGATAGTAATTTTCTTTATTTTTTATGTGATTTACCTTTAGAAGATAATGGTTTATTTGCATTCACCTCTTTACTTATTTAAAACGAGTGTTTTAATAGAATTATTCTTTTGTGTGCATGGATATGCCTAAAACTTAAATGCTTAAGGTATAATTCTGCAATAATATATTCTACACATTCAGTCATGAAATTAACAACATAAATAATAAGAATAACTAATGCGAGATTTGAACCGAGGAACTTACGAGCGCAAGCAGTACCTCCTTAACTCCTCGACCAACGAAAGATTGTGCAAAGCTTGTTTTCAGTAACTTATAAGCGCCCGCATCGAGAAACACCTTTTTAAGGTGACCATTGCGCTCACTAGGCACAGATTATTCTACAGTTCCTGCATGTGCGTTGTGAACACAGCTGTTACGAAGGTACACGAAGCCCTCCGATCGTCACATGGAATCTGGGGATGCCTTTTTTATTTTCTTCTTCTTTTTGGGCCCGCGGGTGTACATTTATTTTTAATCCCAGTCTTTGCTTATGAGCAGGGATAGGCTCTTCTAAACATGAAAGCCAGGACGAAACGAAATGAAGTTGAACTGTTACTGGATTTTACAGTCACAGGTTACAAACCACCGCTTTCTCGCACAGTTTGTTGGCGTTCGCAGACAACACTCAATGCCCATCAGTACCCTTGGCTGCAGTTGTCTACATTTTTTGCATGGATATAAAGAACTGAGTATAGATAACTTGAAGCCAACTGCTTAAGAATTTCTGTGCCTGCTTCTGAGTAACACATCAAGTGCTACAGAGTATGTAAATGTAAGTATAGCATAAGTAAATAGTAACTATAATATTAGTATAAACACTGTATGCTATATATAACAGGTGCAAGCTTGCATTCGGGAAGTTCTGGTTTCGATTCCCGTCGAACGATTACTCTGACCTTGGGATTTTCGTGGTTTTTCCTGTTCAGTAGGCGAATTCTGGGGATTTTGCTCATATCCCAGGGTTTCTTTTCCCTCCTTTCCCTTTCATTATGTTTCCTTCTCATCTTTCAGGTGTGCTTCTAGGTTTCTTAATGTATGACGGTACCGGGCAGATGGAGCGGATCCTTGCTCCAAGGAAAATGTATTCCCGTGGACACCAGAGGGCTGCTTGATTGAACGGGTCGTTCATCGCCCTTTCTGGGCAGCTCCAGTGGTGGGACGGGTCTTCGAGCTAGGACATGTTGGCCCTACGCGAGTCTCTGGGACCTGTCTGCCTGCGGCCTGTAGCCTCCTGGCTCCTTCACTTCAACCCTTCCTCCTGGGGATGGTAGCCGCAATAGAACTCACGTAGGTCGCAGTGTGTGAGATGACCGCCTCCGTCATTTACCTTTATACTAGGTAGCCCATTTGCAGCAACAGCCTTTGAATTAGACGTGCAGACTAGATTTCAGAGTTGCCGAATCTAAAGACATAATGAGTATTCTTTATTGATTTCCTCTGATGTCCTTATGAAGTCAAAATACATGTTATAAATTCAGAACAAAATATACTATTAGGTACTTGTTTTAATCTTTATAAAGTGAAGAAAAAAATATAATTAAACAAGAAAGGATAACACTAGTCTGCATGATATCGGATGACTGAAAAATAATAAGTGATTCTGACTCACTTTTTTTATGCTGATTTCAGAACTGCTTTTATTTTTTTTTCCATCACGTACCTTTTTTACCATTTCACTTAAAAAATATACAGTTGAGCCAGTAGATGATGAGTATTGTTGTAGGAAAATTTATCACTTCTTGGAGGCAAATTTCTCAATACAGACTTGTAAGTCTTTACGTTGTTACACCTGTAGATGCTGGTTGCTATTTGTAATTTAGGCATTATTGTTAATATCAGAGGCTTGCATTGCCAGTGCTATATCGTGATTGAGGTTATAAATACATTATGTCTATAGCAGAGAACTGATATAACATATTTTGTGAAAAAAAGTGTACCATGTTTATTTTAAAACGAAACTTGGTGACCAAGACAAGTCCTGGGCTCCAAACACAGTTTGCCGCTATTGTGTTAATAGGTTAAGATTGTGGATAAAACGAAAGAAATCATGCATGCCATTTGCAATTCCTATGGTGCGGAGGGAGCCTAAAGACCACCTTAAAGACTGTTATTTTTGTTTAGTTAATGCTCAGGGGTGCAATTCGAAAAATAAGAATCACATTGTGTATCAAATTATTCCTTCAGCCATCAGGTCAGTTCCACACGGAGAAGATCTACCTGCTCCTCTTCCTACCGCTGTTTTAGAGAACTTGGAAGAAGATGGTGTTGAAAGTGAACCTCATGCAATCACCGAAGACAATGCTGATGATGTCTACCGCCCTGAATACGACGTGACTCCACAACTGTTCTCTCAGAGTGAACTAAATGATCTAGTACGTGATTTGAATTTGTCTAAGAAATCTGCAGAGTTACTAGGCTCCCGTCCTAAAAATAAGAATCTTCTGGAACCAGGAACACATTACTCATGGTACAGACACAGAGATCAAGAGCTAGTTCCTTTTTTCTCACAGATCGAGTCCTTGGTTAACTGCAATAACATTAACGAGTTAACGCACTTTTATGACAATGAACATGATCCTACTCAGTCGAGACTTTTTATAGATTCATCAAGGAGGAGCCTGAAAGGCGTGTTACTGCATAATGGGAATGTGTATGGGTCCATTCCTGTCGCGCATTCAGTTCAAATGAAAGAGACAGTTGAAAACATGAAGATACTTTTAACAAGTATCCAATACGAGGAAACAAATGGCTATCTGCGGTGATTTCAAAGTTATTGAAATACTATTAGGACAACAAGCTGGGTTCACAAAAATGCCTTGTTTTCTGTGCGAATGGGACAGTCGGGCACAGCAAAGACATTGGAGTGTGAAAATATAGCCACAGTGGAGAAACTTGTTGCCTGGAACTAAAAACATCCTGCACGAACCGCCTGTAGAGAGATAAAAGATATTGTTTCCGCCGCTACACATAAAATTGGGCTTGATGAAGCAATTTGAAACGGCTGTACCACAGGATGGACCCTGCTTCAAGTACCTCTCCAAGAAATTTCCCTTCATTACACAAGACAAATTAAAGGCTGGAATTTTTGTTGGTCCTCAAATAAAGAAGTTGATGAAGGATGAAGATTTTGAGAAGACAATGAATGAGAGAGAAATAAAAGCATGGACCGCCTTCCGATCAGGTATTAAAAACTTCTTAGGCAATAACAAAGATTCCAATTACAAGGCCATTGTCCAAACAATGTTGGAAAATTTCAAGAAGGTGGGTTGTAACTTGAGTGTAAAGGTGCATTTTCTGCATTCACATATCGACTACTTTCCAGAAAATCTTAGACATTATAGTTAAGAGCAGGGTGAACGTTTTCACCAAGATATCAAGGAAATGCAGAGGAGGTACCAGGGGAGATGGAATGAAACTATGATGGCCGACTGCTGTTGAATGTTGAGGAGGGACAGTCATCTTCAAGGATCTGCAAGGAAGTCAGAGAGGAGGAAGTTTGAAAAAATTAAATGAAACACTTTGGCTTCTTGTTTTGTTAAAATGTAGTCATGAAATAAATTAGGGGAGTTCTTGAGAGTATTCTTAAAATATTTCTTGAATAAAAACTTACCTTGTGTGAAATGGTATTTGAATACTTTTCTACGCTCATTAGTAAAATTGTCCAAACATTACTTCTTATTTTGTGCAAAAACCTGATGTGATTGAAAAAATAGGAAGCTATTTTTGGAATCAGCATAAAAACTTGATTCAAGAACACCTGCTTTTAAGAAAGTATCTGACAAAAAGTTTGAAAATTCAGAGTACTTTTAAGCACCTATACCCGAAGTATATAAGCACAATAGTAAATTAAATAACATTACAACACAGGGCGTTATAAAGAGGAATAATGCAATTTTAAAACTAAGTTCTGAAATTCTGAGAATGCGCTACATAATCTTTGTAATCATTTGCGATTTTTACCCACACATAGAATAGACCGAAGCCGATTTTTTCTGACATTTCTTACTCTCTCTAGCACGTACACAATAGATAGAGAAGGTATTGCATTCCACCCAAAAATTCGATACCGAGATCTCCCGGAAATACATGTTTTGAGATCCCTGAATCCAAATAAAGCACTATGGCTGCATGGATTAGTACGAAAGTTGGTTATTAGCTTATCAACTTTGAGTTTCAATCTTAGAGAAGAGTTTCCGAAAAGTTGTATTTACAAAATTTCTATATGATATATATTTGAGTGGTTCTTTTACTTTTGTAGGTGTACGTAAGCCAGTCAGACGTATCATACTTTTGGGTTTTTAAGTTTTTTTCTGATTTCCAAGAAATAGCATAACCGATCGCATAATTAGCATAAGGAACGGGCATTAAGCTCTTTAATTCTGTTTAATTTGTATTAGCATTATGTTGTAGAGGTTGATGGGGGCAGAGGGTGCCGGAGCGGGAGAGAGTGGGGGTTGGAAGCAGCAAAGAGAGTGAGAGAAAATGAGTGACAGAGAGAGAGACGGGAGAGGGGGACGTGGAAAAGTGAGACACAGTGAGAGAGAGGGAGAGAGAAACAGAGAGGTCTTCATAGTCAACGCAACAGCGCGAGCAGGTTCTGCAGGTACTAATAAAAATGTAGTGTGCATACGCCTTTTACTTCAGCAGTCTACACTTAATTTGTTCAGCATTTGCTAATTCATTTCACATTGTACACAACCACAATCTACTGTGCTTTAGCAGCAACAAGGTATCGGGTTAATTTAACTCTCATGGCGTCATAATGAGAATTCCAGGGAGCAAAATTTGCTGTGAAGGTTTGCATACTCATCATGGAGTTTCATTACCCGATGTACATAGATGTCTAGGTTTATATATGCTGAATCGTTAATCACTACCCGGCAGTGATTAACATACCTTAAGGCACGGGTTCTCAACCTTTCTCAGTAACGTGCCATTGCATTTAATGCAGGATATAAGACGCACAAGTGCGCGAATTTTACGTGGTGTAGGGGTCAGAACAAGCATTTCTCTACATTTATAACAAGACTAGTTATTTACTTTGTTATTTCGTGTGTGTAATATTTAGAATTAGATATTTATTGGAAAAAAATCTGTTCAGTTCATTCCTATTCAGTGTATTGTTCTGTGAAATTTCTTAAATAATAATTTTGTTAGCATTAAAATATGGTGAATAAACACATAAAGAATTTTCAACAAACAACATATTCCTGATCCTGGTACTCCAGCACTTAGACTTACAATCATAAAAGCTATTAACTTTACAAGTTTAACCAATTTCTAACTGACAATTTTGTTTAATTGCGAAGGTTTCGTATGTTTAGTTAAACACAGTTGTTTAATATTATATTTACAGTGACATAATTTTGGTTTCACATCGGGATCAACATTTAACTTATTTCTGTACTTCTTTTTGAAATAAATTAGAGAATAAAATCCACGTTGACAAAGGTAAGTCAAAGGTTGCCCTCTGTTGGATGCTTAGCATTAGAAGCAGTAACATCTGGCAGAGTGGAATTATTTACCCCGCTTAGGCTCATTTCTCCCTTTGAGCTGTTCAAACAGAGCCCTTTAACTAACCATTTTCCATGTTCTTGGTTTGCTTCTTCTGAGTCTGCCGGCCCTCGTAGCCATGGTCGCTGGAGTGTATAGCTCCGGCGCTCCGCCAAGCAGAAGGTCGCGGATTCGAGTCCCGGCATGGGTGTTTGTGTGGTGTCTGTGTTGTGTAATGGCGTTGATAAGTGGTAACGAAAAAAGTAAAAACACAGTATAAACTGGGTAAAACAAGGGAATTATAAAAAATGATAAATAAAAAGAAAACATGAAACACTCAACATACAGAAAATTAAAAAAAAAAAAAAAGCCTGGCACAAACTGCATATAAATCTAAAAATTTAACAAAACAAAATTCCGCATTCAACAACAACAATGTAACTCCATTGCTTAAAGTGTAAATGCGATTCGCAGCTAAATAAACGACAACGTGTTTCCCATGTTGTCTGATGAAATTTATTCGCTGTCATTGAGAAGTATACATAAAAAGTAGTATTACCTTTTGTTTTACTGTAGGAAAAGCTCGAAGGAATAGCAGATACTTAATTTCGTATGCATAAACAGTAACCTAATGCTAAGAAGTTTATACTTCCATGCCATAGCTTTACCTTTCGATAATAATCGAATTTCCTGTTAATCAACAGCTTCCGCCTATTCGATCTCTCACGGCCATTCTCATTTAAAGCTTAACGCCACAGATTATAGAAGGCGGCAAACTCCATGGAAAATCTAGTATCAATATAACCTGTGTATGTAAAACATCTGAAATGTCTGAGGAATATTGGAAACGAGGAGAACATGGAGAGCAAATACAGTTCATAAATTTGCTGAAGCAATAGCCACTGCTACTGAATAGATCACAAAACCCTAGAGTGAGAAATAAGAAAGGTTCAGCAGTGCAGGAATTAGGCGACGATGTTGCCAATAAAATAATCACTTAGCCAACCACACTCTGTTTATCGAATGAATATAATTACTTGAAGTCAGAATCTCTAGACTGTTTTCTTTCTTTTATCGTCTTTCTGGCTGGAACTTGAAGAAATGCAAGCATGTTACTTTATTATAGACATTTGCTAAAACAAGCAAAGGCTGGGGAAAGGCATGCTATGATTTTTTTTTATTTTTGCGTACGAAGCAAATCCTTCCCCTACGCTTTATGCATGACAATCATAGTATATTCTAAGGGTAGTAATATAACCTACTAGATCGATAATGTGCTAAGAGGAAAAGCATATTCTAAGGTTCTTATGCATGCGGATCGTAATATTTCCTTCCAAAACGTAGAAAAAGAATTTACTGCATTTTATGCATTCGGCTCATTGCCATAGTATTGAAATTGAAGTCCCGTATTATTTTTCTGCTGTATCAAACTAAAGGTTTTTCCTTGTGATAATGTAGGATTAATGTATTGTTTCCGTTTGGTTGTAATATAGCTGTCAAACATTTATTTGTAAAATAAATGCTAATTTATCTTATTTGCTAACACCTTTACGTAACACCCAGCTGTAGTTCACGTACCATAGATTGAGAACCCCTGTCTTAAAGGGAATTTACCAGTACAGACGACAGAGTAAACTCCCAAGAATCAAATCAAAGAACTTAGTCACGAAATCAGGGCCATATCGCTGCTGTTGGTTCTACCTAATGAGCGGTTTATTGGAGTAAAGGTAAAGGTAAAGATACGAACGGAGGTGGGCTCCCGAAACCGGGGCAGAGCACCGCCGCAGGCCAGTCGCCCCTTGTGCTTCTACCGTGATCCCCGGGAGGGAGGGTTGAGGGGAGAGACCCAAAGGACGACCAGATCCGGATGACAATGGACGCAGGCACAGACGGGATCCCTAATGTTTCCAGATGGAACACTTCCGACGTCGCTTGGTCCTGTCCACAAGCCACTGAATCTCCAGCAATCCCCTCGGGGTGGATCCCTCTTGGAGGAGAGGCCTAAGTGTACAGCCCCCGCAGCGACACCAGGGAAGAAGCCTCTACAAAACGCACAGCCACCGCCAAGCTGCAACACGCCGAACACCGTCACCTGGTCCTACAACCCTGAAACAGATGACAAAGAAGATGATGTGTACAGGAAATAAGAGGGAGAAGAGTCGTGGTAAAAGATGAACCACGAAAAACCCATTGACCAGAGTGGGCGGTCGCCGAGGGTCAAACCCGAGACTTCTCGAATGTGGACCACAGACGTTGCCATCTGAGCCATCCGCTCGGTGTTTATCGTAGTAATATTAGCAAAGTTTGAAATATAGAAACAAGAATGTCTATCTGGTGTGCAACAAATATGAAAAACTGCATTTTTCCTAAGTGACATAAATATGCTTGTATGTAGCACATCTCGGCTACGAAATAAAATCATCAACCATCAGAAAAACCAACTAAACCTTTCACAATGAAATGCACTGTAATTTAAGTAAAGAAAAATAAAAAAATAATTAAATAACTTCTTACTCTTGTTCTACATTCACTCATATGACGTTGCAAAATGCAGCTGTGTGTACTGTAAAAGTAGTGAGAAAGAACGTGTATTGTAAAAAATAAATAATAATAATAATAATAATAATAATAATAATAATAATAATAATGTCGCGTACACTCGTCAAATTATTGCACTCCCTTTTCGCATCAAAATTAGTCATTACTCCCCAGATATTTGGCTTTAACTGAGCACCTTCGTCAGAAGTTTCTTTCCAGAGGTCGGGAAGGGTTTAGAAATAGTTCAGAGAACGTCAGTAGTATTGATATGCCGAATCATAACCTCAGAGAGATGCCGCCGATTGATAAGATGTGTCAGATAACCCTTTGTACCACAACGCTCGCTCCGCCTCTCTTTGTGTTACTCCGAAATCCGACAACACTATTGCTTTCAAACCGTCCCCAGAGAAACGGAACCATGGACTATTGCTCCCATCGATAATGGAGGTGTCATGTAGCTGTCAGGTTTGATTGACAAAGGTTTGAGCCACACAGAGACCCCGCTAATTGATGACTCTTGTAATCCGATTGACTGTATAATCAGATAACCCTTTGTTCCACACCGCCCGCCTTCCTCCCCTCTTTGTGTTACTCTGACATACCGCTAATGGAGGTGTCATGTAGCTGGCAGATTTGACTGACATGGATTGACAGGTGTTGTGTAACATATTAATCAGATTCGGTAGTCGTGTGCCACCATCCCTCTAAATTGATGGAAGAGATTTAGGCCGAAAAGACGCCAACAATTAGTGTTTTTTTAACGTACATGTAAACACGCGTGTTTACAAATGTTTTGACACCCTTTGGCGGTATTTTCTCGACACAGGAAGTCCCCGCCGCTAAAGTTCTAAATATCCGGTCGCGTGAGCTAGATTGATTAATATAATTAAGTGTATATTCTCTATTTGTATATTAAATGAGCCGTCTAATGAGTTTAATTGATTACAGGTGTAATGACATGTGGCTTTCTAGCGAAAGATTCTGCATCTCTAAGTACTTGTCAATCAATCAGGTAATGTTTGTCCATGTACGTATAACATCATATAGGCTCATTGAGTTCAAGTATTTAAACCACTAACAAAGGCCATATCAACCTCTAGCGTCTTGAATTCCTGGTATCACGTACCCTAAGTGGCTGGACGCATGCCGTTGATCGATTAATGCAATTTTTCTAATTGAAGGGAAATTTTCAGGCTTATAGGAATATTACACTTCTTAGATGAATTAAAAATGCATGACTAAAAGACAGAGTTAGCGTAAATAGCTACTTCCAAAAAATGCGCAAAACGCTAAAGTATTTAAAAGGGGTATTTTCGGAAGCAGGAGTGTATAGATCCGCCTTCGTCGGCCTTCTGAATCGGACTAGAGACTAGTGATGGGTCGAAGGAGTCGGAGTCGTTTCAAAGGAACGCTTCCTCTTTGGAAGTGTGAAGTAACCATTCCACTATTCGGAACTGGCAATTCCTTACTTCCAATCACTCCCAACTCCGTCGAAGTTACTTCCACAACAGTTTTACTTCCACTCCACCGTAGTACTTTCAAGACATTTACTTGGCTCCGTCGGAGTTACTTCCACTTCCAATTGCATCATTCCATCAATTCCATTGCCATTACAATATCTAATCAGTATTGCGTTATGCCTATTATTTAGAAGTCACCATAACATTGGATATCATTTCCTTTATGGTAAATGAGATGGCATTAATGCAGCCTGCGTCACGTGCAATTTGAGAAAAAATGTTTAAGTAAATTAAGTTAATCACTCTGACTCAAGTATTGATGAATTCGGGTTTGTGTCATTTATGCAAAATTGATGTTAAGTGTCCTATTGAATATGACAAATTCAATGAACGCCTTTAGTTGAACGTTAATACAGACTTCTAAAAAATACGCATAAACTTCCTATCCCTCCCCCCTGATGTATGGTTCAATACCAATTATGCTTCCATGAGTAAAGGAATTTTTTTTGTTATATTTCATCTACTCGTACTTCCCACGTAATATAGTAGTGATTTTAATAAGGGAACATTGCAGTAAGTTAAACGTTATGTACAGAATTCCAAAAGCACGAAGAAGCCGGGTTTTTTTGTGTTGTAATCATTTAATTCCGATTATGCTTGCGTGAGAAAATTCCAATTTCTAGTTACATGTCCACTTAGTACTTCGCACTATGTACAGTTATAATAATATAATATTGCAGTATGTCTGTAGGCAAATATTGCATTTTAATTCCCTAAAGCAATATTTTATGTCGATTGCTAGTTTTAGCCTTAAAATTAGTAGCGAGTCCTTTACGTGAACAGCACGAATTATGCATAATTACCCATTTAAAATATATTTTTCATTTGTTACATTGTCGTTGTGAGCAAAATAACTTTTTGAAACAAGAAAACTCTCAAAGCACCATAATTAGCTACACAAAGCTACAATAGTATTTAATTATGAATTGCATACGTCACAAAACCTCATTTTAAATCAGCTGAAGCTGATAAATGTTACTTCCAGTTTCGCCAACCTCATTTCTGTTGAAAATGTTGGTACTCTACATTGCGCATTTCTTTATCCGCTTCGTTGTCGGCTATCTGCCATGATGTAGATTAGTAGTCGTAAACAGCAAAACAGCTGATAATTCTGCATATAGAGGTGTAGCTAAGACGAACAATTTGTAATTTGCATTATTCTGTATTTGATAACCTAGTTTTTTCACAAAGTTAGAGTAATACCTTAAGAATTTAAACTATTAAACTGCCTTAAGGCAATAAACTTTGTCGCGTAGACTTACGGTTCAGACGGATAAATAAAATTAATGTAAATCGAAGCATACCACTTTTTATTAAATTCTCAAAATTTCCGCTTCACAATTACATAAAAGTCAACTCCTAGAAATTATATTTATATTAATTTCCCAAAAGAATGTTTTATATTTGCTGAAACCACATTTATTGCAAAGGAATTTACCTCCACATTGTTCATAACCTAAACGTTTAACACGCAATACAGTAATATTTTACGAAGTATCTAGGCATAAATTTCAGTCTTAAAGCCAGTGTTGCGTTCCATTAATTATATTTGCTTTACAGCAAATGGAATTACAAATTATTCATGTACGTAGGGTCTACATTACTACATATGATATTACCAATATTACTTTGTAGTTCATTATACAACGGGGATAAAAACACAACATACTAGCGTAGAACTACAAGCTATTAAATCACAAACACCTGCTTATGTGATAGGAGACATTAATTGTTAAAGACATGTGTGACATCACGTTGGATATATTTGTAATGCTTCCTTTTCATAGACTAGGGGAAGTCATTCCGGAGTAAAACAGTGGAAGTATTTTCACCAATACTCCGGAATGAGGAAGTGGAAGTACTTTCAATGGAACTAGTTCCACCAAAGGCCGGAACTACTTCCTCGGAGTGGAACTGGAACTACTTCCTTGAAACAACTCCGACTGCGGAGTGGAAGTGTTGGAAGTAGTTCCGGTAAAGTAACGCACTCGACCCATCACTACTGGAGACACCTCAGATCAGTGAGCTAGCGGTTTACCTACCCCCATTATAACGCCCAGAGAGGGAACCGGATTCAGAACAGAGAGGTCGCTCCTACCAGACGTATTGAGACGACAATTACACTCCCTCCACCCCACCCCACCCCTATCCGCTCTCTCTCTCTCTCTGCCTACCACGGGGGTGCATCTGTGCACCTTGCTTGACTGCCTCGCACATGAGGTAAACAAAGTTGGAAGCCCGCCATGATATGCTTTTAACGCAAAAAGTAAACGGGGTAAGGCGAGCGTAAATCATTTGAAAGGAGGATAAGGAACTTCCGGTTTCAAGATTTGTTATTTCTAAGGTTTGTTTAAACGCTGGATTGACTGAAAAAAATAAATAATGAAATATGAGGACTTAAACCTGTAGGATAACAAACAATTCCCTTTGTTGTTCTTTTAATGAAGTATTTCCGCAACAAATATAAAGCCTACTCTAACATGCCCATGATTGTTTAAGACACGCTGCGAGCCTCTGAAATTCTTACAAAAATATTTTTGGTAGCACATGAAAGGCTCATGTCATTTCACGCGTGACTTGATTTTAAAGAATTTAAAAGGGGATGTATGTTTGCTATAATACCTGATCAAACAGGTGTATACAGGTTTAAACACGGACATTCGACTACCTTTAAACCACGGGTTACAAGACATTATTTTAACAAAAACAGCCTTAAAATGAAATATGGCAATCTTTAGATTTTTCATGCTATGGATATATGTAAGTGACGCTTTATAAGAAATTAACTATAGCAGTTTTATAAGTATTATTTCCTTCTTCAGTGCAGCTCTCGAGTTTATTATTAGTATTATTACTGTTATTATTATTATTACCACGGAAAATCACGATTCTAAGTGCTTAATAAATTTGATTTTTGTGCTTGATTTTTTTTAAATGGGAACCTACATTTAGGGTCAATTTAAATTCACCCTAGAATGACCATCACAACATCCTCCAAATAAAACACGACTAATTGCATTTACTTTCCCCCATATATCAAGCAACTTTTATTCAAGATTTTTAATTCTACAACGCTTAGTTTAGGAGATGTTGTATAGTCTCAACTTAAATGGTCCACCTGTATTTCCAGTCAAATCTCGACATCGAATTTTTGGGTGAAATAGCTTACTTCCCCTGCTTACTACACGTAGTAGAGAAAGTAAACATTGTAAAACATGGAAATAATTGGAAAGAACATCTACTGAGAATGGAAGACTCAAGAATACAAAAACACATCTTAGACTATACCCCAAGACGGGAAACAAAAGTTGGACGTCCATATCAGAGATGAAGAAATGAGGCTTTTGTTCAAAAGGCTGGAACAGTTCAGCGATGAACCAAATCATGACGGTGATGAAGTTGCAGCTTTCTGTGCCTTTTAGTTGCCAATATATTACCGTGTAATCTATGTCCAGTTTACCACGATTAAATGAATATTTACAGTTAGGATCTACCGCCAGTAATTGTTACATGACCCAGACTCCATTGCATGTTATAGCCTTGCTCGGGAAATGCCCTTGTAAATTTCTTCTGTTTAGCTTACATGTCAGCGTATTGTTCTCTTATCTCTTCCAACTACTCTTCATGAATTCATCCAATCCGCAAAATGCTTGTAAGCAACATAACACCACACTTTATTTATAGAATTGTAGTTAGTAAGCTGGTTCGTTTGTCTGTTAATGTAAGAAAAAAAAGGGTGCTGGTAATTTTCACAGACAACCAGGCCGTACTCTTGACAGTGGACCCCACTAAGTCAAATTCAGGATTATAGGGAACTTTCACGATTTTTAATGACCCTCTGTCCATAATCAGGTGGAACTTCATTGGGTGCTTGGTCATTGTGGCATTATGGGCAATGAAGAAGCAGATAAGGTTGTCAGAAAAGAGGTCAAAAACTCTTTTATTGGATCAGAACTAGCCTTACCAATAAATAAAACTAGTGTTACAACTGAGTACCCCAGTGGGCTAACAAAGAACAGTCATGCCGATGCAGAACTTCCATGGCGAAAAATCTGGTAAAACCATTGTGAAATTGTCACATACATGATCAAACCCTTAATTTAAGTAGCCGCAAACAAGTTAGGAAAGCAATTGCTATAATTACTGGATATGAAGCCTTCAAGAAAAATATCCAGACTATGAAACTTTTTGACGGCAATCCTCTTTGCACTCTCTGTAAAATAATCAGCAGAAGCATTTGCGCATCTCCTTCTACAGTGCCTTTCCTTCAAACTGTGGCCACCGCACGGTAGCTCGCTCGCCAGCGACCGCAGCTCGGACTTCCGCCGAAACAGCTATAATATGCCCGGAACCACCTCACATCCTATGGTTACAATTACAATGATAATAATAAGATAACTTATCATAAGAGGTACTGGAAATATTCCTCTCTATCCGCATATATGTGGCATCTTCTCAGGAAATTTTCATTCACACTCGAGAGCTCAATACCCGAAATTGAGTGAATTTCTCGCCTGATGTTTTCTTTTAGTTCTTACAATATGTGGGGATTGTTGCACACGCTTTATTTTTCAAATTCCCCCTTTGATAAAAGTCACATACATTTAAAGCAGGGGTTCGTGAAGGCCATAATACCTTAGTAATTATCCCAACTTTAAAAATTTCCTGAATTTAATTTAGTGACTCATCAGCTGTATGCAGGGTAGCAAAGTCTTGTTGGAAAAATCCAGACTGGCATTCAAATCGGTCATCTGTTCAAAAACTGGCTTAAGTCATTCTTGTACCTCTCTGCATTTATTGTTTGTTTTAAAAATATAGGTCCTATAATTCTCTGTGCTCTTATATCCGTTATTTTGCGACGAACATAGCCTTATTAAGGTAACCATACTTCGTTAGAGAAGTATATCAAGCGTGGGTCAATTACTTCTTTCGCAAAATCCAATTACAGAAATTTACTCGACTCTGATGATCACATGAAAAATAAGTTGTATGCAACAAACCTCATACATTGTAACAATTAAAAGAAAACAGGCAAGAAATTCACCCAAATTGGGATATCGAACTCCCTAGTGTGAACTAAAATTTCCTGACAAAATGGCAGAAATATGCGGTTAGAGAAAGACAACATTTCCAATATCTCTTATGAAAAGGTACCTATGTACTCATTCTCATTGTAATAGTAACTGTAAATATGAGAACGTGAGGCGGTTGAGGGTATGTTCGGAGTCCGAGCTGCGGCGACGGGCGAGTGAGCCCCTGAGCGGTGAAATGTGGAGAATTATCCAGACAGACGCCATTTTCAATTTTTTGAGAAACTCGATTCCCAGGAAAAGAAGATAATAAAAACTTTATGAGAAATATCTTAGATCTTTTTGAAAGGACAGTTCTATCTATGAAGGAAATAGGGAACACAGAAAATAGCGTCTATAGGAAGTGTCTTGTGACTTCGAAAACTTTCTTAAAAAACTAAAACAGAAATTCGTTGTTCAGAGTTTTGCAGTATCTGTTTATGACTCACTTGCTTACGGTTCTCCAACATTTCTTACCTTCTTGACGAATCACGGTGCACAACTTTGTTTACATAATGTCCCTTCAAATGTTCAGTCTTTTGGAGAAGTGGACACGCGTCAGAATTTTCAACCTCAAATTTATCGCCAGCGACCTTGTTTCGTTGATAGGAGGTAGGAGGCGTTCCTTTCAATAATTGGGGGAAACCAACGGTTTCGTGTTTATTGTTTTTCATTAACGGTTTGTTACAGGTGTTTTCTATGGCGTCAAACCTTTTCTGACGATGTTTTGTTTAATCATACTTTGAGTTTACGGTGACATGCTCTCTATTGAATTCTATGTTCTGCTTCTGCTTCTTTTGAACACAAAAAACAAAGGAATAATGCAATTTAAATCGTGTAGCTATTTCGCTATTGATTTTTCTTCCGTTTAGTCTTCTCGGGCTCTAAACACTGTTGATATAAACAAAGAAACATAAAACCTAAGGATTGCTACGTGCTTATTTGCGATTAACTGGAAATGAATTTGGTTGCACAGAATTACAAACATTTAGCAAATTCCCTTCAAGCTTCTTACACCGGATGAGCTCATCCCAACGGTCGCCGTAGTTATGAAACTTCGCTCTGGCGTTTGGGGTATGAAGAGTTGCGGATTTGAGTCCCATCTCGGTTGTGGATGTTAGATGTGAGTAGGCAATCAAACCATCCAGAAAACTATAAGCGTACGTGCTAAAAGGAGAAAACCGCCAAGCAAACCAAAGGAATGACAAAAAAAAAAGAGAGCAACGCTGTTGTTACTACAACATTTTTACACTTACTGTGACGACACAAGTGCCTTTTTGAAGTCAACCAGAAAAATATGGAGAGTACATAATAGTTCCGCTCTCTCATAATTGATATTAAATGTTTTACTTTACAATTATATTGTAAAACGTACAAGTATCTGTGAAATTGCTCTTAGAAGTGAAAACTTGTTGTTTACCATGTTTGTTTGGCAATCATTTGTGTATTTGTCTCCTCTTGGCACTCTGCTTTTTGTTTCACACACTAGACTTCTGGTAAAATGTTTTGATACTTATAACCAGGACTCGGATTCTGATGGCATGTCATATTTAAATCTTGCATCGTAGGTGTTAGTAACCTGTTCATAAACCGTTATCGTATGTCTCAGTTTATGAAAATGCATATTTATCAATTAAGGTTTTGTCATTTTATGCCATTTTATAATTTAGGATCATTTTTCAATTTTACGTCATTATTGTCATTTTTGTGCCCTTTTGCTTCTTTATTTCACCGTTTTCTTGCAATTAGGTGGAGTACACAAAAATTGTTATATTATTCACATTTTACAAAAGGAAAATTTTTCAAATATCTAAATATTAACTATTCAAATGAGAAATAAGAGTAACTTTACCGCATTCTTGGAAACAATTACATTCCTATTTAATGGTTAGTTGGAAAGGGTTGCTTGAGGGTACAGGGGTGGCTATTGTCAGGGGAGTAGGTATCATTACAGATATGAATTGTGTCCCAAACTAGGGATCGGACAGGTCATTTTTCCCTTTTCCGCGTTAATCGGTGCGTATATTTTGCTATTGCGCAAACATCCTTAGTCGTGTCATAAGCTGTGAAGTCCTTCCATTCGCAATGGATTTTGTATAATTCGAGAACTCAAAACAGTTAATGCTACAGTTTTGTTAGACCTGATTCAAAAGTAATTGCCTTAATTTTCTGTTTAGATTTTTCAAACAAGAACATGAAAAAAATATATATTTTAAATTAATTTTTATATCATCTCTTCACTATTCCTATAGCTTCCTTTTCTACTTGTGTAGAAGTTATACCATGTATAAATTAATTTATAACTTTCTGTAAACTAATTTTAATAAATTAAACAAATTTCAGTTTAGGTCATTCTTTTGTAATTATTATGTGTTTTTTAAACTTTAGAATAGGTGATTTTTTCAAACATGTTTAGGTCAACAAAATCTGGGCCCTGATCGTAATTATTGTCGTGCAATGATAGCGGCTCACCCAGTTTGTTCCACGAAACCCACCAACGGCAGCTGCGGCTTCCTTGTATTGAGTTGGCCTGCAGATGATCTTCCTACCGCGATGTAACAGACAATTTATAGCACCTTCATCTCCAAAATGTCAACACATGACACGGACAAGTATACAGTTAATAACCAGAAAGGAATTTTGGGATATTGCCGGAGAAGTTTCAGTGTGCCAGATATAAATGTACATCATATTCTACGAAGTAGCAGTGGAAGAGAAATATTGTGGAATGCTGATAAATTGATAAAAAACAATCATTGGAACGGGAATTAGGCAAACGACGAACAAAGAGGAAAGAAAAATGTTTTGCTAGTTTTGAGGGCACTGTTGCCTCCTTGTTATTTTCATGGATATTCATATAGCATTTGTTATTCAGTAACCGATGAAACCATCACTTATATGCAGCTTATTGCTAGGATATGTTTTTATTTTTCTCCTCCTATAAAGAAAATGTTACACCAGGAGCATAGTCTTCCTCATTTCCTCAACATTCTTTCTGAAGTTTAAACCAGTGCTGGTTTAACTATAAGTATTCTTCACAGCAATTTCAACATATTTTCATGCATAGCTAGCCACTGAACAGCTAGCGTTGAATAGCTGTTGACTACTTAGTACCGGTAGCTTTAATTAGGAACTAATACAAAATATCTGTTTTTCGAAACATATTATTCTGAAACTGCATATTCAAATCTTCATAATCAATTATATTCGTTAAAATAAAAAGTATAATGCCTAAAGAGGAAGTATATAGAAATAATACATAAAACGTTGTTAAGTATCTAATGCGAGTACATTAATTACCAAGTTTTTAATGAAACGATATTGACATCACCGCTCACTTATTGTGCAATTTAAAGCCATTCGACACGTCACAGCGGTAGCTATGTGTCGCCCTCCGTGGTCTAGTGGAGCCAGACTAGCCTTTAGTTCTCGAGGTCGCGGGTTCAAAGCGGGTTTTAGGACCAAGTGACGGTATTCCGCGGGTTCGGGTTGGACGGTGGCTTGTGCACTGTATAGGTTTCTTCTCTGGCGTCGCTGCGGGGGGGGGGGGTGTTCGTGCCCCGTGGTGTAGTGGTTAACATGCTAACATCTAGTTCTCAAGGTCGTGGGTTCAAACCCAGCAGAGGGGGATGGATTTTTTTCGTGCGTAAAAGGACTTAGAATGGCTTCCTTCGGAAGGGAAGTAAAGCCGGTGGTTCCGTCTCGTAGATTTACAGCACGTAAAAGAACCTCAAGCCTGATAAAAAGGCCTCTGAGCAAAATTACTGGTCCTTCAGCCCAGTATAGAATGGGACGCTATGGACCACAGCAGTTAAAGAGCGCCCATAAATAGAACGCAATTTAAATTCGCTGCGGGGACTGCTTAGTTAGGTCTCTCCTCCGAGTGGGCCCCGCCCTGAGGACGTTGGAGGTTAGTTGCTTGACGGCAGGACCGGGCGACGTTGGATGCGTTCTATCTGATAACGTTATGGACCCCGTCCATGATTGCGCCCGTCGTCACCCGGATCTGGTCGCCTTCGGGTCTCTGTCCTCATCCCTCCCTCCCAGGGGTCACGGAGAGCAGAAAGGACCGTGAGCATGTTTAGCAGTTTAAAACCAGCCCTGACGTTACCTTATGACTACTTAGAACCTCAAGCGCAGTCTGTCTATCTAAGAAGATCTGTTTACCAGTGTAAGCTCTCCCATGTTTTCATGTATGCAATGAATAGCATAAATTTCTGTTTAAAAAACAGTAGCGTATTCACCCAAGGGAAAAAACTTTTTGCACCTTGGTCTTATGCCATACACTCCCGATCCTGTTTCTGCGCCACCCTTTGATCCGTCTGTAAACCACATAAAGGTTTTCTGGGGAGTTTCCAGAGTTTTATTTGTCCAACATTCAGGATCAATAATGACCTTGAAGTTCTTTATAAAGAAATGTCTGTCGGCATTTCTAAAGATGCATCGCTTATGTATTTCCTAATTCTTAGCAAACCTGAGTCTATTTCAGAATTGTCAGTTGCTTAGCGTGTTGCAATCTATAGAGTGTCACTCTTGCCTCCTTAGTTACAACTAAATGCAATGGAGTCAGCTTCGAGATTGTCTCCATTGCTGCAATAGGAGTTTTTTCATGACTCCGGATAATTCATTTATTTGCTCCCCTGAATTTCTGACAGCCCCCCAAACATATGGGCTGGCTAAGGGCCTTTTCCGCTTTCTTGTAAAGCTTTTCGTAAACTCTGAACCCAATTCATCTTCTCACTGGTTCCCTTCTCTATAACTAAGCATTGCTTCAAAATTTTATGTCCATCTAATGATCTTATTCTATGCCAGTATCTCAATAGTCTTTCTAATATCATACCCTTGCAGCCACTCTTCCTGCTTCTATTATTGCTGCACCTTAGGCGAAACTTACAGAATGTTCTACGTATTATATCCATTATTGCGCCATCTTTCGCCACTTCTCCAAATCTCTGATCCATAAACCATTTTTGCTTCTACAACTATTTCTAACGTTTATTATTTATCAATAACTCACTGTTACACAACGTTCGCTAAATGTTTTCTCATGTAATTGCCTTTCTTGTTTAGCCACCTTTAATATTCGCATCTTAGCAGCTGTAGAAACCAGACCATGCCTTTGTGTGAAAACCCACCTATAAAGGTAATAGAAGATTATTAAGTAATCTGATGTAGTACTCGAGGCGAATAGTGCAAGAAGAAGCGCAAGTAAACAGTGCCCCATTAAAGTGAGAGAGAAACCAAATAAAAACTTAAATATAAATTGCAGGATGCAGACATTTGTGTTTAATTGATCTGATTCGTTATAGGAATAGTGTCGTCCTCCGTGGTCTAGGGGTACCATGCTAGCCTCTCGTTCCCGAGGTCACCGGTACAAACGCGGCGGAGGGTGATGAATTTTTTTTTTCGGGCGTAAAAATCCTTAGCATGGTTACCTTCGGAAGAGAAGTAAAGCCGGTGGTCGCGTGTCGTAGATTTACGGCACGTAAAAGAACTTCAAGTGTGATAAAGAGGTCTCTGGGCAAAATTTCTGGTCTTTCACGCCCAAAATAATGGGACGCTAAGAACCATAGCAGTTAAAGAGCGTCCATAAAGAAACTCAATTCAGTTGAATTTCAAGGACAGCTTCTTTATGGAAAAGACAACAGTAGAAATGGCAAATCTTTGCAATGATTGAGTTTATCTAAAAATGTTATGAATATAAACAAAAAAAAAAAACAGTTTGAAATTCTGAAACCTGAAAAGAGAATTGCTTCGATGACGATTAAAGCACCTCTGTTTCCACCCATGTATCATCCAAGCAGAGCTAAAGCTAGTGGCGTGAAAGAAAAAGTTCCATTTTTTGACAGAAATTTGGCGACAAAAAGTACAAGGATATGGCAATGATGCTAAAGAGTGAAGTCATTATTGTGAAATACTCTGCATCGATGTTGAATACATTCCAATGTTTTATTTACTGTACACGATTTCATAAACAGGATAAGAAACATTAAAATGTTTTAAACCAAAATGTGAAAATTGTTCATATACACATTACACAGCTTATACGTGAACTGTGTGGCTGGATACTTTAGGATTCACTATGTTGGAAAATTCTGCTACATTGTTAATTAACAGAACATTTTATTTTACTAACTGTAAGGCTCATTTTAACCAATTGTACTAACGCATTTTATATAATCTTATCGATTTCTTACCTCATTGACTTTGGAATTCATTGTTCTTTCACACAAGCCGTGTGTTGGACAGGGTTGGAAAGGTAGAATCAGATGACTGAAAAATTCAATGCCATGCCGGGATTTGAACCACGGATCTCCCGGTCTCCGTCCGGTTGCTCTAACCACTGAGCTACCATGGCAACATGCCGGCACGCCATTGAAACTAAAAGCCCGGGACTTAAGTACTTACAAAGAATGTAAGTCGCCATTGGGGTATGACATCTCAATACAATTTGAGATCTCCTTGTGGTTTACCGGGAAAAATGCGAGTCAGCTGGAGAATTTAATGTCGTGCCGGCATGTTGCCATGGTAGCTCAGTAGTTAGAGCAACCGGACGGAGACCGGGAGATCCGTGGTTCAAATCTCGGCTATGGTATTGAATTTTTCAGTCATCTGATTCTACCTTTCTCATTGACTTTGTAAGTCAAGCAATCATTTGCAACCTTTGTTTCTAAAAATTATACACAATAAAATTATATATAACCTGCTTTGTTGAGTTTTGAAAAACTCCCAAATTTCTTATGTTCATATAGGGTTTTAATGTACATACATTATACTTTCATCAAGTCACTCTAAAAACAGCACCTACTTTCTATTAATGTTTCCGTTGACAATTTTGAATGAAAAAAAAATCCAGTAAAGTTTTAAAAATAGCCGTATTTGACTTGTTAAAGCGGTCTCCATTTAGAAAAGAGATTCTAGAAGGAAATTCATAATGGACGGTTGTTTAAGATACATAAAAATGCTCATAAATGTTGTGGCGTATTATTAATTTCATTGTCAGTACCAGACGCACTGTTGTGCTGTATTGTTGCTACCAGACGTAGCATTATTGGGCTCCTTAGATATATTTCGGCTTAACGGTCTCTTCTTTCGGTGCGGATCACGCCAAAGGGAGAGATCTGTTTGAAACTGTCTGATGTGACGTAATCCCTGTCTGGGTTTGTCTAGACACGGTTGGTGGGGGGGGGGGGGGAAGATTGCCTCACTCGAGTGGAAGTGGTCGTTGGAACCAGTCGTGTGTGGCCGGTCTACGGTCTGTAGCATCTCTCTCCATTCTGTTTCCTTTGTTAACTATGTAGAGAAGCCAAACAGGTTTGTGAATAAATCCCAGATAAGTTTGTGTTATGTAATCTTTTAGTGTAATATAAAAGCCCACGCCTGCCCTTTAATTTACACACCAAGGTCCCGGACTTTTTACTGCCACGAGTTGTGCCCCCCCATGCGCGTGTTGGGGTGACCTAAATTAATCATTTTCTGGCAACCTTTTCAGCTTTCACTCCAACATGTAACAATATTCGTTAAATTGTAGTAAAAAGCAACAGTTAAAGCAAACGGTGGAAACCCTGCACATATCTACCTATGCGCTTTGGTTTGTATTAGGACATAAGAAGTGAAACTATTATGATCCATTATTCTGTTTTGTTCTTGTTTTGTGTACTAATTATGCAATAATCAGTGTATGTCTATGGCTGTGGTACCTTTCTCTGAAATGTGCGGGAACTACTAATTTCGCATATGATTCGCATTTTCGCAAAATAGGCTCTTATTCAGTAATCAATTGCCATCCGGGCAAACACGAGTGTTGGCGCATTCACCCAAGGAGCCGTTACGCGGTCTACTCATAGCTGGACGACCCAATATAATATGGAGTTCTGTATATTGAACATGTTCCATAACATAATATATCTGTATCTAGCAGTATATTAACAACATACTCTTATGTAGTTGTCTTCGTTTATACTGATAAGGAAAGTATACGAATTATCTGTTAAAAACGTATACTGTAAGAATGGTTCATTCACAATGGTTTTGAAGTATAGAAAGTTAACAGAAACTTGGCTCTTCATGCACAGGCACTGGGAGGAGTAGTAGCAGTACAAGTTGTTAATGGTAGAGAAGAGATATCTGTCTATGAACTTACCTTAAAATGTAGGAGTTAGCAGTATTCAAACGGAGAGGCCTCCAGTAACTGGAGCACAGCACCGAACGTAGGCCATAGTAGGCCTTTGTGCTTCCAACGTGACTCCTGGGAGGAAGGGATGAAGGAGAGATCCAAAAGGTGACCAGATCCGGATGACGATGTGCGCTAGCAAGGACGGAGTCCCTAACGATTCCAACCTATCACCAACCCTGGCGCCGGCTAGCCCTGCCTTAGCTACCTGCAATCTGAGGCTTCCGGAAGTAGACGAGACACTTCCAGGAAGGAAGGAAGAAAGGAAGGAAGGAATGGAGCCCCAGCAGTCCCATCAAGCGCCAGGAAGAAATCTTTCTAGAGCGCAAATTCCACCGCTCTGCCGCAACAGAACAACCGTCGTTTCTGGTCCTAAAAACCTGAAACAGATAAAAGGAAATGATGGAGACAGGAAAGGATAGATAGGAATTTCGTGGTAGAAAGGCAACCACCCCAGCACCACCGACCCGGGGAAACCACGAAAATAGCTATGGTCATAGGAGTCGACCCAATGGGAATCGAACCCGGGAACTCCCGTATGCGAACTTCACTTGCTACTGCGAAGCCATCTCGCTCATTGCCTTGAAACGTAGATTTAATATAAAAATTCGTTAGTATCGATCAAACATCTGTTATCTGTCTACCAACTTTGCACGAAGCTAAATGGAATGAGACGGTACACAGTATAATAATCACATGATGCATAGGGCTTTCCTTGGAAATGTGCTTAATTTTTCGTAATACTAAAAGTATACTGTAAATGTAATTTAAGATGATACATAAGTAGAAGCCGGAAAATCTAAAGTTCTCATGCCATCTGGTTGAAATTTTACCTGGTCATTACAGGGAATAACAAGAGTGTTTTGCTTAAGTCTCGCCCCCTCTAGCTTACAAGGTTATTTAAGCGTTACGTTTATTAAGCAAATATTTTGATATGAATTTGAGCTTTATTAGTATTTATTTTATTAATCTTATTGTTTATCTCCAGCTCATTTTCAACGTATTGGTGGTATTATTGCCCTGATACGATATTATGGTGGTTTTAAAATTATTATTTTACTAAAAGTTTATTATAACTACCCAAGGAGTTATTCCATTAAATAACCTGAGACTCAAAGCATACACAAATATGATGGCATTGTGGTTAGACTGGAATCACCAATACTGCTGAGAACGAACAGATTCTGGCACTGCTTGCACTGACAAGAGGTAACGTGGGGTGGACTTGTAAGAGGCTTATTCATCACGCAAACCACCATTATTTTGCCATTGCATAATCATCATTGTTTTAAGCCTTCATTCACATTTTACTATGTGACAGTCATACGCTACCTGATGTTTGCATCATCATAAATATACCTACATAACTGTAATGGTTTGAATTAACCGCATGTTTTTAAGACAAATATTTCCTTATTGCTCTGGCTAACTTTGATTTTGGGCCAGTAAATTGATAAAATGTTTTTTAAAGGCCACCTAACTAAATTTATATTAGTAACTATTTTGAATCTGAACTAAAGTTTTCTGGTAAGTGTAGCTACATGCCTATATATAAAATATAATGCTTTAAAAGTAGCTCAGTTATTCTTTCATTCACCTTTTTATTTTGAAAAGAAACATCACACAATTTTGCACTTATTTAAAATGATCATAAAAGGATACACATGGAATTATATTTCAAATACTCCTTATTATACAATTTAATAATAGCATTCCAATGAAATGAAGGTCCGTAATACTAATGCAACCTTTGAACTTGCTTTCCATTTACCAGTTCCTCAATATCAGGTGTAGTTTTTGAAGTGCACAGGAATACGTATATTAGCAAGATATGTATCTGTAATAGTTGAGCGTAATTTATTATTATTAAAATTCATGACAGAAAGAGTTTATTCAGAAATGTATGTGGAGTCAAATCTGCGCACGAGTCTTAGAGCAAGATCGTGAATTTCAGGAAACGGGTCTGAAGGGACATATTTATAAAATGCAGTCAAATTAGAAGTACATGGTCCACAATGCTCTTTAAATTAAGCAAAATGTCCTGAAACGTTTCTGTTATTTCTATTTACAAGGATGGGAAGTATTTATGAATCTCATATTCTGAAATGCCAAATGGTTTTATGAATAAATCTATACTACTTTTTTCATATTCGAAAGAGGAAGAGCTTGTAGTGATAAATACGTTCACATCGGATCTTGAGCTATAGGCAGGCCATTCAAAATGTCTTGACGGGCGTTACTTAGCCCACAGGCCTAGGTTTGGCCGCCCCTGACCTAAGTGGTTCAGAGAGGTCAATGTGATATCGATATTGATGAGATACCACACATATGAAACAAGCAGAGGATCTTCCTGAAAAAGAAAATGGCAATTGACTCACGTCGTAAAACCCATATGTGCGACGTTTTATTTCAAATGTATAAGTGATCTAATGCAATAATATCAATATAACGTTGGCAAACACTAATTTTGCTCGAGGAAGGAGTTTTGGAACTATTCTTATAGCTGCTTGCTGCTTCAACTAAAGATGTAGGCAGGGATCGGCAACGGCTGCTAATGGATAATACTTGCCCTATGCAATCGTCACTAAGGTCCACGCTTCTCTTTTAGAAAAAAGGAAAGCTACCTTTAATGAATTATGGGTTGCAGACTCAACCCATTTGGCAGGCGGTTGACGACCATTGCTTTAGAGTGATAGACGAAAAGGAAAAAGTGAGAGTGCGACTACTTTATCCAGTGACCTTTAAATGCTTAATAAGCTCATTGTTTGCCACACGGGAACGCCCTTAAGGTTTAATGGCACAGAGATGCATAAACGGTACTTCAATTTGCATGCTAATATGAACGGGACTGGCGAGACAGTGGAGAGTTATGTGCACCTCTGGCAAGAATATAAATGTTCGCTGCAGATGATATCTACTTCCAAGAACATCAATGAATGTCTTTAAGACTCGTAAACGACGAGTGATTGCTGGCAAGAAATAAGGACTAACACGCATGTAGGATACATCTAATGCTTCATGAACTGGCACCTATTGCATTCCTTTATACCTTGAATTTGTTTTCACATTGAAACATTTATTACGCCCACTTTCCACATCTCACTAGTGACCTGAAAACTGTAAGTATTTTATTTCCACAAAACAAGTAAACACAATTCTGGATGAAATAATTAATAGATGAGCATAGGAAGTGTAAAATGTATTAGCTTTTTAAAAGTATTTGGAGAAAAAAGTGTTAAACAGCTAAATCATTTATTTCCTTTCTTTCTTCTCATAGACTACTTGAAGCAGAACATTCTTGTTGTACATTGGGATATTCTGTTTCGTGCCACTGAGTAAGGTGATCTGAGCAGCTAACAGCGTTTCAGTTTTAATAATATTCTCTCTCTTCCTCTGTCTAAAATGAATGAATGAAAATTTAGGGCTAAATATGTTAGACAACTCTTAGAAATATAAACCTAATTCAGTACATTTAACGGAGTATTTCTAGAACTTTTCAGCTTTCCAGGTTACTCAGCTTTTTCAGAAAAGAACTCATATTTAGAAAACCGCAGTGCTGAGATAATCTATGTTGTAACTCAATTAATATGTGTAACCCACTTTAATGCATTCTCGGTTAGTCTGTGTCAAGTGCTTTGAGACTACAAAGAATGGTAGAATTCATATCCGAAATACTTATTTCTTAAAGATGCATGAAATAGTATCAATTTAATTTAGAGTATGTATTCCATCCAAATACGTTTATTAAAGGTTCTGTATGTAGTCAATAAACCAATATGCCCTGAATTAGTAAACATTGCAGAATCTCTTTTCTTAAAAATGGAACTGTCAAATTTAGTCCATTTTACACTTATAGTTCCCTCTGAAGATTTTATTCTCAGTTACAGAGCAGTACTACGCTAACTGGAGTTATTTAAAAACATTCATCATATTTAATTGACAACCATGTTACAACGATGCTGTTCACATAAAAGGAAGTGATATTTTATATTATCATTGTAATCTGACAACAATGAAATTTTTAAATAACAGTTGACATGCAATAAGTTGACAATGACATCTACATTATTGACCTAATGCATAAAGAAGAAAATTACAGGTAAATAGTATGATTTGTTTTAGTTTACAACTGTTAGTTCAAAGTTTTCGCTGTCTCTTCATTTATGTCATCCAGTTCAACTTTTCACTATCACTTCACCTAATTTTCACTATCACTTCACTTTCTTCGTGACGTAGCGGCATAATGAAATACGCACAACGTAGCCTCTTCTTGCGGGCGGTTCACTCGCTGGGGAATCGAACACAAGACTTCTGCAATATCTCATGGAAGCAGCACTCGCTGCACGTCACAGCAATCGTCACAAACTCGCTAGGAGAACAGCACTTTTCGTCGCACCAGAACGTACACGCCAATTCGCGCACTAACTGACTGACCAACTCAACTGTCTCCCTTGCGAGAGAGCTCGCTTATATAACCGTTGGAAACTTCCACAGAATTCCAGAACGTTCGAGAAGGTGAAACATCTAGAAGATTCTGGTTATCTGATGATAGCGTTTCCGGCGTTTACGCTGGCGAATGCGATACTTATCTTTGATTGCCTCCGACTAAACTGATTGTAATTTGTTGTCAGAGCAGTCGTGATTGCTCCTGAACATCAGTTAAATTGGTACTATTTTTCGGAGATTGCCATAGGACAAGCTGAACTTTCAAAACAGACTTTTCAAACTGCAAGAAAATTTTAAAATACATTTAAGAAGACACTTTTTGTGCTGGAAACGAAATCAAATTAGCACCCAAAAATCGGCTACAGATGAAGATTACTGTAAAAGCCATTACAAAAGAGAGGGTAAACTGTAAAAGTTCAATTCGTTATATGATAGGACAGACTTCCTAGATTACCTACCATGGAACACACGGTTCAGATTGTGGTTTCAGTAAGACGGAGAGCCTTTCCACTATGCTATGACGGCCTGAAGCACGCTGAGTCGTATGTTTGGAAAGCAATGGATTAGGTGAGGCGGTCCCTGATCTCACGCTTCTGGATTTCGCTTTGTGAGGATATTGAAAGAAAAGATCTTCCAGATACGACCTGTATTTCTGGAAGTCTGGAAATAGCGGATCAATGTCGTTCAACTTATCTCCCCAGCAGCACTTTCCAGTGCCGCTTCTGAAGTTGAGGATAGAGGAAACACTGTCTTTGTGTCAATGAACAGCCTTTGAACATCTGCTTTAGATTTAAAATGAACACTAAACCATGCTAAATAGCCTACATCTTCTAATTTGTTTTACAATAAACACGTACTTTTACGCTACTTTCCGACTATGTTGAGCATTTTGTAATCCTCATACTGTCAATTGACTTCTGGGGTACACTAAAATAGCAAATCAGGGTTAATTGCCAGCTCAGAAGCCACGTGTTTTCGATTACTACATAGCGCAAACATTACAGAAGTGGTAAAAGGGCCCTTATTTTCTTGAGGCATCCTAAACAAATGCATTACAGAGAGGAAGTCGTTACAGTACACTCCTTTTAAGAGGTAATCTTTCGTGATAAAGTGAGCATAACAACTGAATACTATTTTGCTGTCATAAGGTTTGAAAAATCCTAAATAAAACTTTAATCATTCCGATGTTATTGTACATACTTCAAATATATGCAACAATTTATTTGACGATGGCTCTCGCCCAGGTTTAGAATGGCTATGACCATTTCTTTCTTATAAAGTTTACTACAAACCTTTGTACGCTATTTCCGCCTGAGCACACCTGTACAAAAAGGAAATCCCAACTAATTATAGTTTACGAATGATTAATAATTGATTAACACCAACTTGATAGTTTTCTAAAGTTTTAAAGTAATTGGATTAAAAACTATTTCAATTAAGAGCACCTCAAAAAGCGTAAATATGTTCTAAGTTTCATAAACATTGTTAAATAAAGTCGTAATTGCGTAGTAAAATCTGCAAAGCTTAGGCGAAATAGAGTAGTTTCGCTTCAAACTGTTCATTGTATTTTTCCGAGCCTGGGACCATAAAAGCCCAACGCTTCGTTGTATTTCGAGGGGATGAACCAAGTTTCAAGAGAAAGTGGAAGCTGTAGGCAACGGTCTCTTCTTACCGTTTATGTTTCGAATTTTCAACTGGAAAGCCAATAAAGATACAAGATGATTGTTAACACCAATGGGAGGATAGAAAGACGTTGATTCATATACAGAAATCCGGAGGCGAGTAGTAACTTTATATCTGTGAACGTAAGCGTGAATTTTACACCAGTTTGTCATGATTCCTCACTAAGGGAACACGTAGTACTCCGAGTCAGAACAGGTTGCTAAATTTGTTAATTGCCGCGCAATTATGTAACTAGACTGATTTGTGTGGAATATTTATCTATCGTTCTAATAGTATTCGTCGATATAATATTTATCCAAACTTATAAATAATTTAATATTTGTCAAGTGACTATTTCAAGCTCACGCGAGACTAAGCAATGGCGATAGAGCACCAAGTTATTGAGTAGCCAGAACAGACGTTAGTGAAGTAAGTGATAACCGTGGGAATACGGCGTTAAATAACAGCACGTGTTAGTGACAAAAAGAGAATATTGCAGGATTTCTAGCATAAAGACACGCCGGAGTGAGAAAAGTGAAAATAGGGTATCTTTCTGGACAATATCCTGGTGTTACCACTCCCGCATCCTACCCGGACACAAGATGATAATGAGTGCTTCCTAACTGACATTCAGTAACATCGATTCCTGAAGACGACCCCCAAGATGTAGCGGCGAGATCTGCGACGACGCAGGTAAGACGTCTACGACGACGAAGAGAACCGCTACACTGTGTTGTTTTCTCTTAAATTAATCGCCAATTATGGAGCAATTCCGGCTTGCTGCATAGGAGTACTCTCAGCAAAGTTGTGCGTCTGGCGTTCAGGATCTTGCCGTTGCAGCATGTACAAAAGTTGAACTTTAAAATCACGTGATTGTATTGCGCGATGTTAAAAAGTACTGTTATAAAACATCATTAATGAAAGACACAAAACGATAATACAATGTCAGCTATAATACAACTATAGTACAATGTCCTTTAATTGATTGCTATACGCTGAGTGCATTCTAACCCCTTCCATTCTGTGTAATATACCTAGGTACAGTACAATTATACAGAAGGATGTGAGCAAAACCCTCATTTATATAGGAAAGTTCCGCATAAATGTCGGGCAGTACGATAACACCATGGGTAAATTCCGCAACAACAAGAATTTCAACTCCAATATCTATAGGCAAGATTGAGCAAGAAAGTGAAAGGGGTAAAATTTTCGTTCCCTTTTTGTTCAGATTTAGGACTCACAAGAAAACACTATAATATCAGATTCTTTCTCAGCGCATAATAAAAAATGTTCTCCTCTTACCGTTTTCAAATCCATATATTCTAATTTACCTGCTACGTCCTCACGGCTCTCTGGTAGTACCAGGCTGTTTCTTTCGTCTTTCGCTGTATATATTCGTTCATACACGAGCGACGTCACTAACAGTCAAATTATCTAAACTGGCACCAGTTTCTTCAATCTCTGTGTGAATTATTTCTTATTTACGTTCCGATATATTTTCTCCAGCGTTGCTTTTTGCAATACTACTCACAAGTTTCCTCTGCATGCTTTTATCATCATGTTTACGACAATCTGTATACACTACGCGAAACTGTATACACTAGCATTACATATTTTTACTCTACTGCATTTCCAAAATGTTTCACCACTTTTTAAGTATTCTTCTCGCAGTAATAGCTGATTACTCTAAGACTCTATGATTGACAAGTCTTTTTCCCTTTTCAGCCACACAATGTTTCACTTCCATGACGACAAGATGACTACCACAGAACAGAGTACCAACCACCTGATGCGGGAATTTACCTGTGGTACAAGAATTACTGATAACACTTTGTGTGGCATTTACCCATGTGAATAAAATACCTGAAAATATTTAAGCGGTGTTCACATGTATGCTTAAACCAACCCGAAATTTTAAATGCGAAATTTCACTTGCTCAGTACAAAATCGTTGCCCATTATCGCATAGCATCCCCTTTTCTCTTCCTCTCAGTCTTCTTTGATGAAGCACGCCAATAAGGAGAAGAGCTCAGGAAGAGAAAGTTAAATGTACGGCCCGGATTTTGATGATCTAAAATGTTTAAAAAATTACGCATAGAATGATTACAATATTTAAAAAATGACAATAGTTTCAAAAATGACCTAAAAGTGAGATTTATTTGATTTATTAAAATGAGTGTGCAGAGAGCTGTAAATTTATCTATACATTAATATAATAGTTATTCAAGCAGAGGTATAATAATAATAATAATAATAATAATAATAACAATAGTAACAATAATTAGATAATTTAGAAAAATAATTAAAATATATTCATTCCATGCTCTTGTTTCAAGAATCTGAAAAGAAAATTAAGAATGTTTTTTTTATGTATGCCTCACGAAATTGTTGCATTAACTCCTTTGAGTTCTCAAATTATACAAAATTCGTTGCAAATAAAGAGGACTTCACAGCATATGACACGACACAAAATAAGGATAAGAACAACAGCAACATCACTGTACGCACTTATAAACGCGAACAAGGGAAAACTGACATGTCATACCTAGTTTGGGACATAAATTCATAACTTTAATGATACCCGTTCGCCCGAATTTGGCCACCCCTCCACCCACAAGCAACCGTTTATAGACTAACCATTAAATAGAAATAAGGTTTTGCCAAGAATGCGAGTAAAGGCTGTAAGTTACTCTTAATTCTCAGTTGAACAGTGAAGTTCCTGATGTTTGAAAAGTTATTCTTATGCAAAATGTCAGAAAAATAAGCATATTAATATACTCAATATAAATGCAAGAAAATGATTAAATAAAAGCACAAAGTGCAAGAAAATGACAAAATAATGACGTAAGATTGAAAAAGTTCCCTAAAAATAGAAAATGGCATAAAATGACCAAAAATGAACACGTAATCTGCATTTTCATAATCTGGAACCCACGATAAGGGTTTATGTACACGTTGGCAATGCCTAGGATGCAACAATTAAAAGATGACATGTCATCAAATTCCAGGCGCTTGTTAAAAGTTTGGAGAATGCTGCCTCAGTTTATACAAAAAATCTGCAGTGATTGTACGCCCTTAGGGTAATGCGTCTGTGAAGTTTAAAATTATACATTTTTTAACAGATCTTTCTGAAATTTTTACCACTTGTATAGCACCATAATGTAAGTTAAAATGCCAAATTTCAGATTTCTAAGTTTAGTACATTTTTAGAAATTAGTTTTTAGTTTGTTTTATCAAGGCGATATTAAAAACTAGTTGTACGATGCAATTTTAAAATTATTTCATTTAACATGGATTTGTATGTTCCCATTAAGTCAATAAATTTTTCTGCTGTATAAAATTTGTATCCTTCATTAAACATTAGAGAAAAATATAATAATTAACATAAGCTAAGGTCAAAATTTTATTTTTTCACGAATTTGTATTATAATTTTTTTGGAGTAAAGAAATGGTGAAGAACAAAACTATATGATCATTTTCTTTCTACATCTATGTTAAACCTCTGTGAAATTTTTGCAGGGTTTGGTGGAAAGCTGCATCGTATAATTGATTTTGAGCTACTGAAAATGAGGAAAAAAAATGCAAAGCGGGAAAATTCATTTTATAATTTTGCAACATAATATTTTAGTTTTTCTGACCTGCAATTTAATTAAGACTGTACAGTTCCTTAAGTGGCACCCTTCTACTGCTTTTTTTCTTTTCCCCAGCTTGAAGTTTGGAGAGGCATAGCTTTTCCCTTGAGGACTTTGAAGCTTGCTGGCAGGAACCGTCGCTCCGCTGGAGGCGTCGATCATCCCTAGATTTTTCAATATTCTTACCAGCTAGACTGGATTTTATTTTGGTAACAGCTTCCTTTAGCTTTCCAGTTGCTAATCACGCCATATTGAACTCACTCACTGCTGTTGTTACACCAATTTGTAGCTTTTTTCTTGACACAAAAGTTTCTTTTGGGCACTTAGACCAAATGATGCTATGAAGAGTCTCATTAGCATTTTGTTTTTCCTGAAGTGCATCTTTGGAGAAGTTATTCATTGGCTAGTCCAGCATACCAAGGAATTAGTTTTTTTACCGCTTCACTGTTTAGGGGAGCCTTCATAGTTGAACTGTCATGTGAAGAGACTGGTTCACCTTTTTCAATTGCTCGATTAAAAAAACACCAAGATGTTTCACCACCTGGACACTTTTGATGTTGTCGATATTGGTCTGTGGGCATACTGTGGTACAGTGTTGCATAATTTGCTGTTTGCATTTGTTTCACATTAGGTATATTGCTTCTTATGGCTTTCCTATAATAATTAGCTAGTTTCACTATTGTGTGCTCCTTCAATCTGCCATGTTTCTTTCCACCAAGAGTAACACCACTTTTTCTGTTATGTTTTACAATATTTCTGATATATGTATCCAGTATTTTTGCTACATGGTTTTAGCATTCATGCTTTTTTGTTTCCATTTCGCATGAGGTTTTCAAATAATTTTCACCACAACTGGATGTACTCTCCCTTTATGAATATCTTGCCAGAAACTAGAATGAATTAAAACATACTCTAAAGGAACATCTCCTTTGTTGCTCTCTGAATTGTCATTAGAAAATATAGATAGTTTTCTTTTAGAAGCACACTCAGTAGCATGGGATATTGATACACTGCTAGATATTTGACAATCTTCCACTGAAGAATTCTGGGGCTGATCAGTTTCCGGAGTTGATGAGTCTCCACACTCAGCTTCTTCCATTGAAGAATTTTCCTTCCACCTTTTTAGAACTAAATTGTGCCCCTGGGAACGCCTTTTTGACTTTCTCGTACCTCTGTTACGTTTATCAACTAATGTATTCATACTGCAAAAAGTGACCTAACCTAGCTCTATAATACAACACGTAACATTAATTAATAACCCTAGTATTAACCTAAAAGTTATTTTCTAACTGACTATGATCTTCCTACAACGCACTGAGAAACACTACTCCACCAAAACACTCATAAACAAGGGGGGGAGGAACTAGGAAAAGAATGCGACTTTCAGTAACAGCAAAACGTAAACATACAGGAAAAGGGCGATATTAGCACACGCTTACATCTTTGTTCCCTGTTAACAGGCTTGCCAAGTATCCCTACAAGTTGGTATGGACGCTAATTTTGAATCCAGAATTTAGTAATATAATTTCTAAGCATTGTATATCTGATGTCTACATGTTAGGGGGCGTGGCAATTTAGCCATGTGCGCAGAGGGTATTTAAAACTCATTTGACGTCTAATATATGCGCGCTGGAGTAAAAACATTATCGTTTTATTGAACTAAAAACTCTGAAGTATTTTATGAGACAAAAAACCAGCTTTTAGATTTTTACCGATTTTTGGCGAAATTTCAGAGATGCATTACCTTAATTTAATTTTAATTGCAATAGCTGCAAAAGTCCTCTAAAGCTATACGATTGTATCTAGTATGCACTTCGGTGCGGTGAACGGAGTTGAAATATATGCTAATATTATAAAGAGAGAAAGTTTGTATGTGTGTCTGCGCGCGCGTGTGTATTTTGGTAGAGTAATATAAAAGAGTCACTCAACTGAGTTTGATAATTCTTTCACCTTTGAAAAACCACATTGTTTCTGACGGTCATGGGCTATAACGCACCTTCAACTTTAATTCATAAATTGGTAAAATCCTAAAAAGAATTTACAAAACCTATGTACTAGAACACAAACACATTGGAGTTATAAAAGAACATAGAGTCCGATTTTTTTTTGACCTGACCCTACAGAAACGCAAACGAGGAGAAGGTTGGTGAGGGGAGGTGAGAAAAGACCGACAGTATTCCCCCAGCGCCGTGCAACAGGAATGCCTCACATATCTGCCCTCTCCTACAAGTAACCTAAAACCCCTCCCGGGAGATAATGGGCTTGTCCAGCTGTTGCGCATCATGCTGATTAGGACAAGAGGAAAAAATCGTACTACACTTGTGAAGAAGGTTTCGACTTTTCGTTGAGATTGCCATGGAGTAGAAAATAGTTGTTAATCCACAGAAAATGTATGTAAAATAAGGCAAATACCGATATTTTATTCCACGATTTAGTAACTAAAAACAGAAATCGCGGCAAAACAGAATCGAATCTATTTATAACGCTACGATACGCATGAGATACCAATGCCAAAATATTTTAATAACCCCCATGTAAGAAAATTTTTGCTTTCTTTTCTTTTCTTTCTTTTTGTTGCTATATTGTAAACAAGTTCGTTAGAAGGGCGTGCTAAATAGTTGTATAAAGAGAGAAAATTGCTCAAATTACAAATCTGATGTGTTACATTCACGTGACTTTCTCTACCCTCTATCGTTTATTTCTGGGTATGCAAACTATTCTTAGAGAGCTTATTTTTCTATCGACTTCATTTTAATGGAGATAAACCTTTGCAGAAATAGCTACATCACACATTTGTTAGGATAAAGGGAACAGTGATAGTCAAATGTTTATGAACTGGACGTTGTATGCAGGCCTTAAAGTTACATACTTTTTCCATGCAGTCGCGAGAAACAACTGAAAATGGACAGACCTTGAAAAGAATGACAACGTATTGAACAATTGGAACCATTAATAACGGATATCTCGAAAATGGCTTATACCACAAAGAAATAAATTGAAATAAATTGGGTGCTTAAAAGAAATCTACATTTTTCTTGTGTAGTACGTTTTCGTCTATAGCTTAACGTTTACCAGTTATACAAGATTATACAAAATTGCTTCCGAATGAAGAGGACTACACAGGCTATTCACAGAAAATTCAAGATACACATTTTATTTGACATGTAAATATACTTAATATGCGGTGCTTTAATAAAAATCGTTAGAACCACTTTTGAGAAAATATACAATTTCGAAAAATGTTCCATGTAAAGGGTAGTCGGGGTGGGAGAATTTTATTGAAATCCTTTGTGTCGCATCTTCGGAAAATACTGAACTTAAATACCAAATTTGGTATTTATCCGACATTTCCTTGCTGTTCACACGCACACACACACTCACACACGGACACGCGAACGGACACACACAGACACACAAACACACTTTCTTCTAAACACACACACACACACACACACACACACACACACACACACACACACATATATATATTTTGTATTCAGGGGTTCTCGAAACATTTATTTCCGGGAAAATCGGTATCAAATTTTTGGGTAGAGTACAATATCTTTTCTATCTATTATGTACGTGATAGAGAAATTAAAAATTAGTAAACCGATATTTTATAATTAAAAACTGACTGTGAGAAGCATATTTTTCGATGGTAGCACACTATGTGTGTTTTGCCAAAAGGTAAACTTGGTGACCTGGAAGTGCGGAGCCTTCATATTCGCCAGCGTCACCTCTATTTCATTGTATATCTTAAGGGTTTTTGCACTACGTAAAAACTGTAGCTTTTATGTTACTGAATAACTACGGGACAGAAGAGAAGACACAAAGGTTTAAAACTTCACCTACGTGATTATCTAAAAAAATTACCATTCCAACCGACGATTGTTTCACCGCCAAAGGGTACTATAGGCTATGCAGCATTTTCAGAAGACTGTCGGGGGAGGGCGGAGATTAAGGTAGTCAGACGTTCCGCCGATGTTTCACATAGGATTTTTTAACCGTTAGTAGGAATAGCCGGAGCTGCATGAAATTACAATTATAAGGGGTAAAGAGGAGGAATCGCCATAAAAATCATTTAGATCATTATACAATAATTCAATAAAGAACGGTGGAAAGTAAATGGAATTAATGCATTCATCATTAGATTTTAAAAAGCTAACCGTGAAACCTCGGGTTAGCCAGTTAAATATAAGAGCATGAAGAAAATTGCTTGACACTTTGCAAATTTGATTTAAGTCGGTACGCAATTAAGAGAACTTATATTGAAGGCCTGCTAAAAGTTTTCAATTTTTAGGCATTAGCCTGGACGTACCGAGATTAAATCTTATATGTAAGAGTTTGAAGACATGTTTCATATTTTGTTGAAGTCGGTATAAAGCTAAAGATAGCTTATGTGGACAGTCTCCTCAAAATGCACGATACTTAGAATTATTTCTGAAAATGATCGAAAAATAAATATTAGCAACCCTACTGCATTATAACCGCCATAAAATGAGCGCGCCTGAAATTTAACGGTATGAGTGTATTTTCGATGATGTTTAAAACTTAGTGGAACCTGCCTTTCTTTATTTCTCAAAGCCAGAATGTGTTCTCTTTATCATTAGCACGACAAGTGCAGTAATATTACCAGCATAAGACTCAATGCCTTCGATACTCTTAGCTGTCCAAAGGTTGAATTTTCATGGCTGTATTTCACAATTGATTCGACCAACAAGGGTGGTCGAGGTCTTAAGCCATGGTCTTGTGGACAGGATGTCCGCGGTGCAAACCCGCTAGGACCATCCTCCTTGAATTATTTCCAGCTTTTCCTCACTCCTCATTACTAGCACATAACGGGGAGGTGCCCTAAAAACGTTCCCTTCCCAAATTTTCTTTCCCAGTTATTTCATTTCATGTATTGAGTGTTGATGGAATATATTTAGAGGGGCCCCCAGTAACTGAAAATGGCATTAATTGAGATATCAGTTAAATACGTACAATTTATTATATTTGCTAATCCAGAAATTCTGGTTATTAGATCCTTCATAGTCATAGTAAATAAGCTTTACTTTCTGTTATAATTAGAATTCACAAAAGGTTGATGTACAATCCCTTTTACAGTTAACGTTAGTTTATGGGTTTTAGAAAATTTAAATTACCGTGGTGTACGTGTTGAAAATGCCTGCGCCTTGACTTAACAGTCAGGATATGTGCAAACGTAGGTACATGAAGACTGGGCTGAAACTACGTTTTCATACTCCGCGGTAACGTGTGAGTCTTAAATTTGGGAGGTCCCGGGTTCGAATCCCATCGGACTGGCCGCTCTGAATATAGCTTTTTGGTATTTCCACGGGTCGGCAGGCGAATATTGGGGTGATTTCCCTTATACTACATTTCCCGTTCCCATTATTTCCTTCCATCTGTTTCAGGATTGAAGGACCAGGAGACGGCGGTTGGTGTGTATTAAAGATAGAAAAATGAGCTCTTTTCAAATGTAAAACTATTTTGTAAAAATGTAGTCACTGGAAGCTACCACAATAGTAGAATTAATATGAATAAGTTTGAGGTTAAAACTCCCAACAGGGATTGTTGAAGACAACGGGCTTAAGCCCCCTGATTCAGGCGCATATGGTGTGCTAATATTCCGCGGTCAGGCAGTACGCATTTTTACATGCATTGTCACTAGCATTACCACTAATGTATCATGATGTTATCATTAATATGTATCTTATATAATATACGTAATGCTGGTGTAAATATGGTAAAACCCTGAGGAACGAATCTTAAGTTCATTTTCACTAATACTTGAAAGCAAGCATACTTGCTCTTGTGCAATGAGCCGGGCGGCCAAAGCTCGGATTTAACTTATTCTCTCTCATTAAAACATAACTTCTCCTTGAATAGCAGCCTGGTAATAGTTTACTGTAATTCCATAGTTTCTACAAGCTACTTTATGGCAAGGTTATGTTTCTATGTATTTCATGTTAGTCGAGATAAGCGTTTGCAGAAATAGTTTCATTAAGTATTCCGCTGTAGGTACAAGGCGGATAAGGAAACCGAATCGATAGACGGATGTTTAAAAGCGAGTCGCTATACGCTGACCTTCAGATTTCATACTCTTTCAGTGATATAGCGAGAAACAACTGAATACTGACAAAACCTTTAAATTACCATTGAAGCATTCAAGCCAATAATAAGGGATATCTCGGAAATGGATGTTACGCAAAAGGGTATTTCAAATAAATTGTGTTTTAAAGAGATTTACATTTTTTAAGTAGTATGTTTTTGTCTACCCCTTAACGTTTGTCATTATACAAAATTAGACAAATCTCTCTCCGAATGGGCAGGACTTCACAGGCTAATCCCAGAAAATTCAAGATATACATTTTATTTCTTATATACATATTTTAAACACGTGGTATTTTAATCAAATCGTTAGAGCATTTTTGCGAAAATCAGGAATAACGAAACATTTTCCATGATAGGGGCAGCTTGTGGTTGGGGTATTTTCGTGAAAATCAATGAGTCACATTTTTGGAAAATATTGAACCGAAATATCAAGTTTGGTATTTATCCGGGTTTCTGTTTAGGTATACGTTGTGCTGTTCATAGACACAAACACACACACACACATAAACAAGCACGGACCTTTTTCTAAAACTCATATATGTGTGTGTGTATGTGTGTTTGTGAAGCATAACTCAAAACAAAATGTTCGATAGATACAAAACTCGGTGTTTAATTTCAGTATTCTCCGAAGATGCGCATTAAAATTATCAAGAAAATGCTCCTACTCTAACCTATCATTTTTCGGAATTTTCGATTTTCTAAAAATAGTTCAAACTATTTTTATTAAAGTGTTATATATCTGAGATATTTACATGGCAAGAAAGTGTATATTTTTAATTTTCTATGGATAGACTGTAAACTCTTCTTAATTCGGAAGGAATATTGTATAATTTTGTATAACTGGTAAAGGTTAAGACAGAAAAAACCGCACTACACAAACAAAATGTAATTCCGTTTAAAACACCTAATTTATTTCAAATACAATTTTATGGCATCAGCTAATTCGGAGGTTTTCGCTACTATTGGTTTTAACCTTTCAATGCTTTTGCCATTTTATCTTTCTCTGCCACGTGCCTAGTAAATAAGGTGTATATATAATGCCTCCTAAGAAGCGTTGATCGTAACAGTACGAGGTGCGGGTGTAGACTGACATACTGACTTATGTGGTGACTTATTTACATGAAAAATCAAACACACCGAAAGCTTGCTCACTATGGTCCAAATGCTCAATGCTTAAAACTACTTTGTATTTAAAAGAAAATATTTATATTAAACATTTTTGTTAAGTAATTGCTTTTCTTAAGGGTAATTCTGAGGGGTACTTTTAGCGGGGTAATAAACAAAATCCAAATGGCAATGAAAAGTCATCCCAACTTTAATAGGGTTTTAAACAAAATACTTGATTATAAAACAAGATATATGAGCAAACATTCTTTTTATGTTAATCATAAACTTTACCAGCATCTTTCACAAAACAATTCATCATTTGAAAACAAACATAAGCTATCATCGTTTCATTGTTTATCAGAATAAGCACTGCCATGTACATCCGCATCACGTATTGCTAAGCTCAATTCTTCCCAGGAGGCGTTGGTACGGTTCATAGCGTAGGATTCATGTGGCTGTGAGAATGTGTCAACAAATGACTGACTATCCTTTTATATTTATACAGTACTTATATTACGGTTATTTACTTTATTGAATATCATTTAGAGAGCTTTCACTAAAAGCTGCTGTATGCACTACGTACGCAAAAGCTTTAGCGGACTCATCCAGTATTTCGGACTCGGCTTACGCTTGTCCGAAATACTTAATTCCTCCCTTGAAGTCTTATTCTGCGTACTTGATGCATAAATAGCTATTATTACACACTTCGTTTTAGGTATAAGGAGATACAAAAGGCTTAAGCGACAGTCATCTATTTAAAAAGCAGGTGGCTATTTGATGGCGCTTTGAAGTTGTATTCTGTGCTTGGCCACGAGGAAAAAAAACGAATAATGACTTAGCACTTGAAAAAAATTCCAGCTATTTCAAAATTCAAGCAAAGAAGAAAGAATATCTTGTGTATTACATTTCTGTCTATCTCTTACGATTTACAAGTTATACAAAATCCATTCGGAATGAAGAGGACTTCACAAGCTATCGCAGAAAATTCAAGATACAGATTTTAACTGTCATGCAAATATCTTAAACATGTGGTTATTTTAATCAAAATCCTTAGAGTCAGCATTGAAAAAATAAATATTAATGAGCTTTTTCCATGTAAAGAGTAGTTTGGGGTGAGGGGTATTTCTTGGAAATCTTTGTCGAATCCTTGGAAGACGCTGAACTTAAATATCGTTTGCTATTTAACACACTATTCGTTTTTTAATTATCATGTTCACTGACAGAGGGACAGACAGACACATGCATAACGGGCACACACACACTTACATCGACCTTTTGTCTGGAAATGACTGTTTTATTCAGCGTACCTCAAAATGTGTATTTACGGTGAAAACTTGATATTAAATTTTTTGTTGGAATACAGTACTTCCACTACTTAATATAGTTAAGCAGTAGAGAAAATAAAAATGACAAAATATTGATAAATTCCAAACCATAATAAGTGATATCCCGGAAGCGGCTCGTTCCACAAAGAAAGTTATTTGTAATAAATTGTGTCTCTTACAGAGATCCACATTTTTATAGAGTAAGTTTTTGTCTTACCTATTATGTTTTACGTGTTATACAAAATTATACAGCATTCCTTATAAATGAAGAGGACTTCACAGGCCGATCGCAGAAAATTCAATATATACGTTTTAATTGTCATGCAGATATCTTACATATTTGATGTGTTAATCGAATCATCTTTCATGTAAAGGGTGGTTTAAGAGTGAGAGAGTTTGTTGAAAATCTTCTTGTTGCATTTTTGGAGCATATTAAACTTAAATACTAAGTTTGGTAGTTATCCGATGTTAGTTTTTGAGTTATGCTGCACACACACACTCACACTAATACGGGTGGCCGAGGTCATTAAGACTGGAACGTTTCCTTCCCAAATTATCCTTTCATTTCATGTATCATCTCTGTCCACCGCCTGTGGTGCCGTATGTAGTAAGAACGGGCGTTAAACACTGCTACCTACTAAAGTGCCCGTTGCTACGCTAGCTAAGGCACTTAACCTTGGTGTTTCATGGTACACGGGACTGCGGGTTGTAGTCCCGCCCTCGGCATGTGTGTTTGTGTCGGTGTAAGTTCACTTTATAGACGTGAACAAATTAAATTAAATTAAGCTTTATTTATGGACGCTCTTTAACTGCTGTGGTCCTTAGCGTCCCATTCTATATTGGGCGTGAAATGCCGGTAATTTTGCTCAGTGGCCTCTGTGTCAGGCTTGAGGTTCTTTTACGTGCCGTAAATCTACGACACGGGACCACCGGCTTTACTTCCCTTCCGATGGAAGCCATGCTAAGGATTTTTACGCCCGAAAAAATCCATCGCCCTCCGCTGGGTTTGAACCCGCGACCTAGGGACAAAGACGTGAACAGATGAATATATGAAGACCTTGTGTTTTTTGGTTATAGTTCGAACCATGCTACCTGCATCACACTTGCCAATGGTAAGAACAGGATTCCACCCCTACACACGCACGTTTCCCATTTGCAAGATCATTTGCTTGCAGTAGGGTGCAATAATTACTCCACTTCTTACCATTATTTGTGATTTCTTACGAAGCAAGAAGAACTGAATTTGCTTTATTAGCAGATCTCCTTGTTTAACATATAAAGCTATAATCATCGTTTAATTGTTGCATCTTTTTACAATATGAACAGATTATATGAATGATTATAATTTAATTTATGAACGTACAGATCTTCATACAGCAAAATAGTATTAGACATTAGTTTAGTTTATCAGGAGGAATTATCCTTTGTAAGAAAACATGATAAACCTTTCGACCCGGGTTGTAAGGAAAGGATTGTGTGTGGTATAGGGTTTGGAGTAACAGCATCTAACAGTGTCAGTCTATTTTTCGACAAATGCAACACAACAATGAAATCAGACATTCATTTGCATTCCATTTCTTTACCCTACGCCAAAAAGTGCTGTTTCCATGTTCAAAAGTACTTCAAACAGCCATTTCGTTAACACCTATTTTAATAAGAATAAAATCACAACGCTAAAATAGTTCACAGCATATAAAACTGAGAAGAGTCTTTTACATCATATCCAGAATATATGCACTGATTGCATTGTCGGCTCTACGGCCTGACGCCATTTTTTCACCTAATTCCTCCTTCTTTTCTTTATTATCAGAGCCGGATTTTGATGATCTAAAAATGCTTGCAAAAATGCCTATAAAATTATCTTAAATTAAAGAAGTGACATTATCGTTAAAATGGCATAAAACAGAGATTTCTTCAATTCCTTAAACCTGCTGTGCAGAAAATTATGTATTAATTTATACGTGGTTACAACTGCTGTACAATTATAAAGCGCAGATATAAAATAATGATGAGATATTTTATAAAATTAATTTAAAATACATATTTGTTCCATGTTCTTATTGAAGAATCTGAAAAGGAAGTTGTTTTTGAATTTGGCCTTACAAAACTGGAGCATTAACCCTTTTGACTTCACAGCCTATGATACAAAGATAAGGGCAATGGAAACTGACTGCAAGCACTCATTGACGCGAAACCTGTAAAACTAGCCTCTCTTATCCCTATTTTGGGACATGAATTCGTAACTATAATTATGCCTGTTTCCCTGAAAACAGCCACCCCCATCCTTAACTAACCCTTTCCAGATGAATCATTAAATAGGCTTGTAATTTTTTCCAAGAATGTGGGTAAAGAATGTACAAAGTTACTTTTATTTCTCACATCAGATAATATTGAAATTTCTAATGTATTAAAAGTTATCTTTGTGTAAATGTCAGTAACATGAAACTCTATATACTGAATCTAAAGGCGAGAAAATGACCAAAAATGACCTAATAAATAAGCATTTTCATAGTCTGGGACACCCATGATAAGGATTTGTGTACATGTTAGCAATGCCTATGATGCAACAGTTAAAACATGGCATGTCACCAGAACCGGGATCCTGTTTATTATGCTGCTTCAAGGACAGATTCGTCCGGCGAATCTGTGCGCTCATCGTGCATACAGTTGATGACACCTGCTGTAATCATTCCGTTTAATTTATGTTATCAATGCAAACCTTCTTAAATATTCATGCAATCGAGTGTCATATTGCATGTCAGAATCATATTATGGGTATTAGTTGATTATAGTGCTCCCCCTGGAGGTCTCTTTAGAGAACTTATAAAACTAACATTTTTTATCGCAGTCGTGAGCACTTATTCTCAGGCGGTTTATCTCTAGAGGATAATCTATTAGCTCGTACCCTGAGGCAACAGTGTAAAACTGGATGCAACATCATTATATGGAAGAGAAAGGAGAGGAGACAGCTCGCTCTTAGCATACCAGTCGTCTAAGATTCAAGCGAAGCAAGTCCAAGACTATTAATTTTCAGGGCCAGGGTCGCTTTCTTTCTTTGCCGTTATCGATTTCTCTGTCGGCGTTTCCAGCTGCGTCCAGAAACGGCCGCCTGTTCCAACTCCCCATCGTATCTATCATTCCCTCGTCAATGGTTACACCTTCTAACCCAACCGATGCAACAATCATCTTGACACTGCCTTCTACACTCTGAAATTAGTTCTCTATAATTTCAACACATCTACTTTATGCTTACTGAAATGAAAGCACTTCGTCACTACTAATGAATCAAACTACGAAACACATTGTTTGTGCAAGTTTTGAATTCGTAGTTCAGATGTACGCTGTACATTAAAGTTTAACCTTCTCTTTATTAAAGAATCGCATCTCGCTCAAAAGACTCACCATTTAGTCTTCTGGCAAAATAGTGACGTAACTTCTTTATCGCCATACAAGGACCACAGAGTGAAGACTTAATGGGTGATATCGATAAAACTGAGCAATCTCTCAGGAGAAAACTCTCGAGAGCAAAACGGAGTAAACTATTCTCCAAGAGCAAAATCTCTGTTTCGTATCAATAAAAACTGTTTACGTGTGCAGAGCATTTTCTCCATAGTGATAGCAATTTACTCCGCTTCTGTTATCGCCACCTCGCTGCTGCATAAACAAACAAGCGATACAGCCAGAGTGACCATGCAGTGAGAAGAAAAACATTTAGGTGTTAATCATTACGATGAGCATTTCCGAAAAAGAACGTGAGGTTGAATCTCAAGCGGGTTTCGTCGAAATCCTAAAAGAACATCCCGTGGTTTTAGAAAAATCCCACTTACCGGAAATGAGACCCCCAAAAAGGCAACGGCTTTAAAAGAAATAATGAAAATGTAGAAGGTAAAATTTGGTTCTCACATAAAACCTTATCTAGACAACCCGCGTTACCGAGATTCGAACTTGGGGCCTCCTAAATGAGAAGTAGGCATGTTACCACCACACTAACTCAGTCTTGAGAAACTTTTAAATAAAATGTATAAGCAAGTACATATGTTTGCACTATATGCAAATTTTAAATTCATTCTGGAAGAAATTGTCGCACAAGTACTTTTTTAAACAAAAAAGTGATTGTTTATAAATAAGTTGTTTGAAAGCCCAGCGTGGTAATATTTGCCTACAAAATACACAAAAGAAATACAGATTTTAAAGTTATTGCTATAGTAAAAGACCAAAATAATTTTAAAGCTAAAATGTGCAATGTATTTACAAATCCATATATTACTCACTTAATTTTGGAAGCCATGTATAATCTCAGCTACCTCGTCTCTTCTTCGCTGCCCTCTTTCTCTGATACATCCTACAGCTTCCCCTTCCCAAGCGTCTTCCTGATTATTGTTTACTTCAATTTCGAAATCTTCGTCACTTAGATGTTTAGCCACATTATGCAGGACAGAACAGTAGACAATAATGGAGGAAATCTTTTCTGTTGCTAGTCTTATTTTGCCTTGGAGAATAGGAAAACGTTGTTTCACTTGACCAAAGCACCTTTCTATTATGACACGTTCCTTACTCAAGCACTTATTGTAAGATCTCTGTTCTGGGGTAAGTACATTGCGATAGGGCGTTATGAGCCATATCCACACCACCAAGAATTAAGGCATTTGCAAGATTTCCACACACAACCCTACAGGCATCTTAATTTGCTCATATACGTGAATCATGTACTGATCCAGGCCAAGTAGCATCAACACTGGTAAACATTTCTTTAGAATCACATGTAGCCTGTACATTAATACTGGGAACGCCTTTTCGATTAGTATAGTCATCTCCACAACTGGGTTTCTTAATCACAACATGGGTGCAATCAACAGCCCCTATTGTAGCAGGGAACGTGTAACGCTCCTGCCATTCAGCTTTTGCAGTTTCAAGTTCATGTGTAGTTTTAGGGAACCTTATCCAAATATGCGCTTTTCTTAATATAGCATCCATAACGCTATAAATTGTAAGGGACACTGCACTCTGACTCACACCAACATCTTCAGCCACACCAGTTTGAAATCCAGGATCTTCTATATAACGCAAAAAAAATCTCATCTTTTCTTGCTTAGATAACGCTCCTCTTCTTGTTTCGTTGCCATCTTCTTCAAGGAAATGTTCCGCTAACCATCTCACATTTTCCTTTTCAAATCGGTAAAGTTGCTTATAGTTAAATAATAATGCGTCTCGGCAGGACTTATACACTTTTATGCCACGAATAACAATCATGTACTCAGTCATCCTACTTAAAATTTGTTGCTCTATCAAGCAGGAGTCGCCTACTGATATAGCTCCAATATTCGGGAGCAACTTCTCCCACAGAGGAGCAACTTATAATTCTTATTGATACGGAAGTGGAGAAAACTGCTGCCGGCCCAAGGTCACGGAGCAACATCCGTTGGAGGGGAATATTGCTCGCGGAAGGAGTAAACTTTATTGATATGAATGTGAGCAATCTCTCCAGAATTGGAGCAAAAAGCAAACTCTCCGTTTTATTCATATCACCCATTGAGTGTTAAGGCGGTACGTACTAAGGTACTAGAACTGTAAAGTTTTTTAATTTTTGACAAATGTAAGAATGAAGATCTTTGTATATACAAAATTTTAACACATACTCTTATTTCTTTACGGGAATGCGTAATTTTTACAATATTCAAAGCATTTTATTGTTAAGTATCTTCAAATGTGTTATGAAAATGTAATGTGTTTTGAGAAACTCACACAGTACCAGGTGGTTCACCAGTCCCTTATAATTTGGCTTTGTTAAACTCCATTTCCATCCAGCATTAATAGAATAATATAAGCGCATTGATCCTATAACAATCGAAACGTTACTAGTTAACAAACCCTTACACAAATTAAATGTTCAAAAAAGAATTATATTGTTGAAGGAAAGCTGTGAATAAGTTCTTAGAGACTGTAGACCGTCCTACAGCTTCCAACTTATGCAGTAGCTACAGTGGATAAATCACGTGCAGTCCAGGCACATGGAACAAACGGAATCAATGCATGGTGAATCCCCGGCAGCTGTGTTTATTGTTGTACCACCAGTCCCGAAAATAGGACTATTTATAACTTATTTTATTTCACTTACTCTTTCTCATTATCACTTACCTACAGCAATTAGAAGAGGAAGTGTTGAATTCCCACAAAAATTCGATATCGATATTTCTCCGGAAATACACGCATTGAGACCCCCGGAATTCTTAGAAAGTGTTTTTAGGAAAACTTGCATGCATGTATGTGTGTCTGTCTATAAACAGCACGACTCTAAAACCAAAAAGTCGGTTAAATAACAAATTTGGTATTTAAATTCAGCGTCTTCCAGAGATCGGCACGAAGATTTTCAAGAAAACTCTCCCATCCCAAACTACTATTTACATAGAACAATTTACGTTGTTTTTATATTCTCAAAAACATATGTAACGATTTTGATTAGAATACCGTGCGTTTAAGACATTTGCATGACAAATAAAACGTATATCTTAAATGTTCTGCATTCATTCTGAACTTATTTTGCATAACTAGTAAACCGTAAGAGATACACGAACGCTTTACAAAAAACTTAGATCTCGTTAAAAACCACAATTTGTGTCAAATAAAATTGTATGTACAATTAACAATTTCTGATGTATTCCTTATTATTATTATTATTATTATTATTATTATTATTATTATTATTATACTTTTTCAAACGCTGTCACTATTTTTTTGCTCCTTTCTCGTGCTCATGCAATGAACAACGGAATTTCAAAGCCACCACACAGTGAACCGCTTTTTAAAAATCTGACTATCGCTTTAGCCTACCTTTTTTTATGTATGGACGCTCTTTAACTGCTATGGTCCTTAGCGTCCCAATCTATATTGGACGTGAAAGACCGTAAATCTTGCTCAGAGGCCTCTTTATTAGGCTTGAGGTTCTTTTACTTGCCGTAAATCTACGACACGGGACCACCGGCTTTAATTCCCTTCCGAAGGAAGCCATGCTAAGGATCTTTACGCTCGAAAATGTCCTCCGCCGGGTCCTCTCGGACCTCGAGAATTACATGCTAGCATGGTAACCACTACACCACGGAGGACGACGCTTAAGCATACCGTATTCCCGTTATACCTACAATTAAATATGTATAAATGTGTAATGACAGTTTATCTAGATAAATAATAAATCGAAAAAATAAGATTTTTACCTGTGCTCAGTATCTTACGCATCTTTTCCTATATTGACAGCACATTACCCGGGACACCCGAATGGAGACCAGATCTGGACAACCATGTGCGCTAGCAAGAATGGGGTACCTAACGATTCCAACGTGACACCAGTCTTGACGCCGACAAGCCCTGCCTTAGCCACACGCAACCGGAGGTCCCGGCTGTGAACGAAACCACCCAGGAAGGAAGGAGGCCCCAGCAGTCTCACCAAGCCTCAGGGAGAAATCTTTCCATAGCGAATATTACACCTTCCTGCCGAACACACCAACGTTGTCACCCGGTCCTGCAACCCTGAAACCGATGAGAGGAAATTTTGGAGACAGTAAGTGATGGACAGGAAATTCATGGTAGAAGGCGAACCACCCCAGCATTAGCCTACCGACATGGGAAAACCAAGAAAAACCTATGGTCAGAGTGATCGGCCCGGCGCGAATCGTACTCGGGACCTCCTGAATGCGAGCCTCACACGTTACCGCGGAGGCATCTCGCTCGGTCTAAAGACGCGATAATGTGTATGTATCTTGTAACTATTCGGCCCCAGATAATATATTGCAGTTGGGCTTGCAAGATTAGGCAATGCGTGTTCGCTCGACTTCGTCGTATAGTATTCCGTTTTATATACGTACACTTTTCGTGGTTTAAAGCCCGCATTCAACATTCATTATGAAGATGTTTGCAGAAGCTGTGTTACAATCACATGATTCCAACATGCAGCAACATCAGGCAACAACCTCGTGTTTTTGGATTGGACGAAACTGCTGTTCCTAAGACTGCTTTCTTTAAATGGAAAACTTAACTTACACAGCTACCATATAGTTGATAAGCAGTTATAAACTTCACGACATTGGAGTAGTCCATATCTCAGCTAATAAAGACAGGTTGACCACATGACATATACTTCAGTAGAGTTTTTGTTTGATGTCCACCTCCTTGTTTTGGGGATAGAGTGTCTATCTTGCAATTCGGAGGCCTCGAGTTAGGATCTCATTTGGGGAAGATGCTAGGTTCTATTTCTTTTTCTTTGTTTCTTTGTTTCCTTTCTTTCTTTCCTTTTGTTTTTAATTTCCCTTAATTTATTACTCCAAATTTCAGGTAACGATTACCTGAATGGACGCCGAGCGAATCTGAGCATATTTCCTTCCACCCATTTCATTCATGGTCTCTGGAGACTGGAAATCATAAACGGCACATTATACACTTAAAACTAAATGATATTTTGTCGCACATATAATATAGCATAATGCAATAGGATTAGTATCAATCAGTGGTTTTATTTATTCATTTTAATGTATATATTTTCTTTAAAGTTCTGGGAATATAATTTTTATCGTCTTAGACCTACAAAACTGTAGAAAATAATTTATTTAGTAACTTGAATGTTCCACAAACATTACTTAATACGCTGCACATCATCAAATTTTGTGAAATGAGGTCAAATGGAGACAAGCATCCATTAAGTACCGAAGGATCAGCGTATTGTTTGTGAATCTCCTTTTACTTTTTCGGATTATCCTCCTGTCTGTAGGAGTTACAAACCAATGCCTTAGGTCAGTAGCCTGTCAAGGAGCAAGCAAACTCTGGATCATAGCATGCGCAGGATAGGTGATCGGCCTAATGCGTGGTATGGCAATGAAGAAGGAAATGAAATGTAGTGATGAAAGGGATGATAAGAAAATTCGCGGATCAAATTATCCAATCCAGCATTCGCCTAGCGACCGAGAAAAAGCGCAAAAAAAACTTCGGTCAGATTGGTCGGCCCAGGGAGGTTAAACCCGGGACCTCCCGAATACGGACAGTAGAATAAATATGTTCATTCCACCTCAAAGGGAATGACGACAATTAATGAGGCGTGTAATCCGATTAGCTTAATTCACCGTTTAATTAGAATACATAGGTTTTTTACCCCTCGGCGCCTTTGAGGGGAGTTGCCGCCAAAACAGCCGGCGTCTCCAAGTGCTTGTCACCTGTCAAACATGATTGACAAGGATTGACAGGGGCATCTAACCCTTGTCAATAAATTTGATAATGATCATACACATGTTCAAATATCGCGCATCATTGAATTCAAAGGACTGAAGCCGAGGACAAACCATTTAACGCCCTCTAGGACTGGAGGTTTCCAACTCCTCCCCTGAATTGACGGTCGTGTGCCGCAAACAGAGAATCTTCCGCCCTCTAGGACTGGCAGTTGCTGTCCCATCCCCTAAATCGATGAAAGAGATCTGGCTAAAAAGAAACCTCCTAATTGATTTAGTTGGGCGATTAATTGATTATATGTGTAATAACATGTATTTTGACACCTCGGGTTGCCGTCAAAAGAGCCGGGCATCTCTAAGTGCTTGTCACCGGTCAAACCTGATTGGCAATGGTTGACAGGTGTTGTATGACATGTCAGTCAATGAGACAATGATTTTACATGTGCATAATTATCTCGCCTCATTAACTTCAAAAGACTTAACCAGCTAACAAGGGCTATATCGCCGTATAGCGGCTTGGATTCCCAGTATCGCATGTCCTAAATGACTGGTCCCGTGTCATTGATAGGTTAATACAATTATTGCGCATCAATGCCTTCAAAGGTTGAAGCGCGCCGCTAAAGTCTTAGAGGACTTGGATTTCCGGTAGCAATGTCCTAAGTCGATGACTAATTGACTCGCGATCTTTTGTCGAGAATATGTTACGATACATTCGGGAGCTGGCTGCATCCTGCCGGTAACGAGAAAAAGTGATAGTACCTGTCCAATATGACTAGAGTCGGAAGTATTCAAACTAAAAAGAAAAGTAATAATCTGATATTGAAAACATATCGCTGTCATTCCAAAATACCTAATTGTATGGGATTATATTAGATATTTATTCATTGACATTCGTGTGCCGGTGAATCTATTAACATAACTAGGCGATTATTCTTTTCCCCTATATTGAAAGACACTTGAATAATTTAAATGATTTCTACAAGTCAGGAGCACCTAGTTTTTCAGGGAGTGGGAGAGGAAGAAGGAAAATGCTTGAAATGTATAATAATCACAATATAAGTGTGTTATGATATATGAATTCAATTTAATATTTAAAAAATTATCCCGTAACATTCCTTCACAAAAACCATGCATCCATTTCCAAGCACATATAATTATATAATAATTTCCATCACATGGGAAAGAGGTTTGTAGGTAAATACTTTGTCATGCAGAATCAGGCATTACAGTGACGTCTGGCCTGGGATATTTGCAGATGCTTGAATCTCGAGTCTAAATTTCACATCTCCATTTATAGTCTCCTCGGGTTAATGAGAACAGTCTATCGCGAATAATGGTGCACGATGAAAAAAATCACTTCTCTTCAAGAGGGGATAATTATGTCTATCATAATAGGAGATTTGTAATTTACAGAACATTTCATATATCGAAGCAAACTTGGAGTTTTTTAAGTCCAAGTTCAAATAATGGTAGGGGCAGCATTCACTGTTGAGGAATAACCTCAAATCAGTAATGTTGCAGTGATCCAAACTCGGAACTGTTCTTGCTATAATCACCCAATCTTGCAGTCTGTGCTCCAACTATGATGAAGCGGAGTTTCTCAAGCTTAGATTTTGTTGCTGCATTCCATGTGAAGGATGTTGTCTATGGCACAGCAGGCTGGATGTGAAGATCCATGGAACGAAAGGCGATGTGTAGAGGTCTATCGGACTTTACAATTTTTAGAATGTGAGCCCTTTCAGCATAAGAAGGAAGAACTACAGGCACCCTCCACTCGATTCTAGTTAACTTTACATTAGGTTCCGCTCCATTTGAAGTCTGGACACAATTTTTAGAATCTTTGGATCTTATTAGAACTAATTCAAACTTGCTGATCAGTACGAGCTTCTTATGATCATCAGACAATCCTAGGAGCATCAACAGCGGCGCTATAGCATTGAAAACCCAATTCACAGCATGTACTGCATAAACTTCTTCACCAGACTAAGTCCATCTGGTATTCAGGAGACGATTCGAATGGGGTTGAGAACTAATACTTTCGTATAGCTGTAGTAATTCCAGGATTCTTCGTTCTTCTATAGTTGTAGCATTCATACCTAGACGAATTTCATCAAACATGAAGGCTATGCCATCGTTGGCTAGCTTCGCTGTAGTAGGAGATCCTTGGTGAGAGAGCCCTCGATGTATAGATAACTCTTGTTAAGCAGCGTATACAGATATTCAGGTTGGCAAGGTATTCTAATTTCATCATTTACATCCAGAACAGATGTATTGTATGGTAGAAAAACATGCTGCTCCTCCTCCTTTAAGTTTTTGTCATCAAAGGATGGAATTTCTGTTACGTTTAAGATGTCCATTATAGTACTTTGTAGCTTATCCTCTCGAGGAACCTACGGTTAGCACGTGTTAACTCCTCGGCAGTCGTGGAGGTACTATGCCTCAGACGTGTTAGACGTCGTCTATTATTGTATTTGCGGTGTCTTAAAATGTATTGCCATTGTGCCTTATGTGTGGTCTTGTAGTTATAACCTCGTTCCTGAAGTTGATTGCCTTCCCGTGTTGATCTACCACTTCAATATTGATCTGACCTATATAGTTTGTATCTCTGTAGATATATCGGGTTCGAGGGTTTTTGAGAGATTGAAAGCCTAGTGGAACAGAAGGTGAAAACTCATAGAGCGAATGCCCACTTTTACCGTCAATGAAAGGTCCTGTAGCAATACAGCACTCCACTCGTATGATACTCACTTTAAATATATCCACAAGATCATCAGATTTAGCCGTTACTCCAGCAGGACTTATTTTAGTGTCGCTGAATCCTAGAAGCAGGCATATGGATCTATCCTTAGAAAAATCTAATGTATAGGGTCATTTAATTCAGCCTTTATTGTATTATTGTATAGCTTTTTGAAGACTTCAGCATTAAATCTTAGTTTATACTTTATAAATGCATTGATACCGGCAATTTCGTAGATTCCATGAGGAATGACAATGGTTTCAGGCTTACCATTATGAACATAATGGAATCGGTTATTACCTTCATTGATGTTCGGTATTGGGTAGAATGTTTCAAAATTCAAGAGAGCAACCACATAATGGCCTAGAAGATCTAGCTGTAGAGGAGAGTTTGGATATCTTGAAATAACAATGTCCGATCTGCTCAGTGTAACTCTATAACTCATCTTGACAATGAGCAGCTCTTAGAATAGTAGACATTCCAAGCAGAAATGTTCACGGACGACTAAATAAAAATTCTGGTGTCTCTGTATATTATATAAGATTTTAACACCTTGTAGATACTTCTCAATCTCAGGAGGCGGTTTTAAATTGCCAAAACCATTAAAATAGTATGCCACACTACCCTCTTTCCTTACAGCAAGCCAGTGTGTTACTTCATTATCAGGAGTATCGAGATTATCAATAAGGCTTTCTTTGAAATGATGCCTTAAAGGTAGTTTGTGAATCATATATACCCCTCTAAAATAAGGAATTTTTAAACGCCTAGCATACACTCCGATGTCTATGTTACTCAGGGGTTCCTGCGGTATATGTACAATCCTCTTCCAGAATTTCTTTTAGTTCTTCTTTAAACCCTTGCCTTTAGATGCTTTATTTTGTAAGCTTCTGGCGGTTTTAAATGCAGCGGCTAAAGACGGCATAGGCGGTATATTTGGTAAAATACCTCCTTTATTCCTGTTCTTACTCCTCTTTCGGAGTCCCTTTCCTCCATCGCCTTGTTATGCTTCGAAATTTCTGCTAGGTGTCTATCAGCAGCCTCTTTTTATTGACTGCAGAGGCTATTTGAGCAACGTCTCCAGCTGCGACACCTAAAGCAGCAATGATTCAATGCTAAATCATCCCTCTTCTTCTTTCCGGCTCCCACTGCAACCTTAGCCTTCATGATTGCACTTTATATCCTTGCCGCTATCCTTTCGCCCAAAGTTGAGTCTGATGGCTGGACAGGCTTCCAGGTCTTATCAGCAAGAATCTCATCTGCCAAGTGTCTTGAAGCGTTACCCTTATGCTCAGCATATGCAATATCGTGGTGTTTGCAGGCTTCGTGTAATTGATTAATTCCCGGGTCTCCTATTTGCAGACGCTTTTTCCAATTTCGTATCCGGACCACAATATCTATATCCCAAGCGAGCTTCAAAGGGGAGTGAATTAATTATCGAATTAATAATTCCAGAACCAAACCTATACCGCAACGACCACCAACCCTCTCTTAGCCCTCATGATATACTAATCGATCACATGCATGCACTGTACCTCTTATACATTTCCTTTGAAATCTAACCTAACTTAAACTGACTTAACCTAAACAAGAAGTGATGCAAAACGTAACCAAACGTAACCACAAGTGACCAACTAATCCAGGCATTTAGCTGGCTTATTCAATTCAATATGAATATAAACAGCGCGTATACTCTTTATAAGTTAGTTGTTAACATCGAGCTCGTTAGGCAACACTGCTCTCCACCTATCCAGGTGTTAGACTTTGAATGCGACTTTAGATGTATTCATCATCAAGGCATTTCTTCTAACGTCGGAGCTCTTATTTTAGGAAGTTCCTGTGCAGGGAAAATGAATGTATTACTCAATATGGTGCTCCACGAAAATGGACTAAGCCTTGAAAACTTGTATATTTATTCAAGATCTCTCTATCAGCCAAAGTATCAATGCCTCATTAAAGTACTTGGAAATATTAATGGTATACAATTGAACACTTTAATAAATGGAGAAGATGTTTTGTATCCTTCTGAAGTAAAAGAGACTTCAATATTTGTATTTTATGTCGTCATTACTGAAAAACAGGGAAAGATAGCATCCTTTTGCAGCATGGATAGACAATGAAATGTTAACTCTGTACATCTAGCACTATCCTATGCTAAAATACCAATACCTTTAATTCGCGCTAATACAAACATGATTATACTCTTCAGACAAAATAATTTAAACTTGAAGCATATTTAAGATTATGCAAATACTGATATAAGCTACAATGAATTTAAATATCCATGTAAGAGCGTTTGGGAGAGTGTATGAGAAGGAAGACCTTTGTTGTGATAGTTTCTGAATTTCCCATGAATGATGGACGATGTAGGAATGGTTTTGATGTGTATATTAAGCTCGATAAAAAGAAAATAATCATTCGTAGTTAATCGTGAGCTTCGACAGGTTACGCTCCCAGGGAGCCGCCCTAGTTAGAAGAGTTTTACCACAAATAGAGATGTCAAAGGAAACTATTAGTTCAAGAACAAGAGACTGTGCAATGTTCACAACCCTAAAGATAATAATGACGCCTTCAATAAGAATTATGTGGATGCTCTGAAAAATAGGATGAGGGATTTTGTCAGCAAAATGCTAGGTAAGTTGAGGTTATGGTTAAGACCATGATCGATGAATTGAATGTAACATACATCCTCAAGAGGGATAAGGAAAATAACACCTTGGTTGAAAAAGCTAGATTGAAAGTTCACCATATTGATGTACCGAATATATCAATTCCCGTATGCAGCCTATAGATGATAATGGTAACGTTATATTTGGCAATAAGAGCATTATTGATATAACATATGTTCTTGGAGATATAGATGTTGTACATAAACGATATGCTAGAGGTATGATCATTAGAAATCAAACGAGACGCGTCAACAGTTAAACAGATACTTGCCAAAGAAAATCGGAAATCGGAATGCAAGAAACTGATAGGATTCACAGCAAATTTGAACAAAACTATGAGACAAGTGAATAACCTAACAAATTCAACAAAAGAAACGACGGATACACTAATGGTTTCCATTCAACAACTGGCAGAGGCACTTGAAGAGTGAAAACAAGCATCCAAGATATGTGTAATGAGAAAATAAATAACTTGGTAAAATTAAGGATGAAGGAAGCTTCAAGTCTGGAGGGAGCATTCAATAAGTTAAAGACTGAGACCTTGAATACTCTCAAAAGCGATATACAGCAGTTAAACAAATACTCTCCAAAGGAAATATAAACGCAAGTAGATAAGAAGCTGCAAGACATCACAGCAAATTTGAATAAAACAATGAGTAAGGTGGACACTCTAACAAAATATACAAAAAATGGCGGATTCTCTAATGGCTTCTATTAAACAACTTACCCTGCAGCTTGATAGAGAGAAAACAAATCTTCATAATCTATGTAATCAGAAAATTAATAATTTGGCAAATTAACAATGAGGCAAGTTTCAGGTCTAGAGGATACAGCCAAGGAGCTAAATACGGTGGTTTTGAATACTCTCAAAACTGATCTCCACAATGATAAACTTAAGATATTGGAGGAAAATGTAAACATGATGATGAATGCCCACAACAAGCATATGCAGCAAGTGACAAGTCAAACAGAATCGGTTAGAAGCCAGTATGTCAATACGGCAATCTTTGCTGAGGCCTTCTAGAAACATATATAGGAACATAAGAAGGAACATAAGAAATAAGCTGAACAACTGAGCACTTCAATCGGTATAACAGCTAAGGCTATCGATGCATTGAGAATTCAAGTTGAATGCAAACTATAAATTGAAGGTAATCATCTATTTTACATCATTTGTAAGATGGATAGTAAAAGCACAAGGCTTAAAGAGTCTAGCTAGACATACCAAGACTGGAAAAGAAGAAATGAGAGCTCTAAAAGGCCTCACGTTTGAGACTCAGCATGTAATGTCCGAAGCTTTCAAACCCGTAAACACCCTTCCCAAGGGTATTTTAGATACTCAACGGACATCGACTGCGGAGACTGACAAGGATGAGGATGATGGATCTACAAGTATTTCTACTTACCTACAACAGGTTCTCTCAAAAGAGAAAGATCGCACCGATACCTTATATGGCGTGAGATATTACGATGGTAGTTATATGTTTCGAAATAACGATATTCATTTTATAAATAGTCAAATATTGTTAGGTGATAGAACTCACGAGACTACCCTCGGCTTGAAGGAGCTCATCTATAAGGAAAAGACCACAGATGTCTACATACACCAGTCAACACTTGGGCACGTACGCTAAGATTATGAAGAATACTTTTCTCTTGGAAATGGTTACTGCAGGCACCGCCGTTTCAGATCTGGTAATGATATAAACAAGAATATAAGACGACCTCTGCTCAATACACATTCAGGTCTAGGATTGGTATGGAAGGAGCATAAACCAGATAAGAATGTTGACTACGTTTTCTGGAGAAATCCCAATACGTTAGTGAATACACTGTGGCTACTTTTTGCATCTAGAGACGCGGGTAATAATAGACACACTCAAGAGATTCAGGAAATTATCCGAGAGTTGAAAGCATCTAAAATCATTGCATGACTGCCAGACATAATATCACCAGAGAGCTTCACGGGCCAGTGAGAAGGAGCTTTTTACGACGCAAAATTATGACCAAAACTCTCAATGATTTATTACAAATTGACTTGATTGAAATGACACCACATGCAAGAGTCAACAAAAAGTACAAATACATCCTGATCGCAATGAATATTTACTCTAAAATAGCAAATGCAAGATCTTTAAAGGACAAGGCCGAAGTTATTGTTGCAAGGGCTATGGAAGATATAACTTCGAGATTTGGAGACCTCAGAACATTCAAAGCGATAACGGAAAGAATTTTATAACAATTTCTTTAAACGCTTAATGTTAAAGTATAGTATTAAACACTACAGCACCTATAGCAATGTGAAGGCTGCAGCTGTTGAACGTTTAATACGAACTTTGAAGAATATGGTGTATCAAGGGTGTTTAGCCCAAGTATCATACAAGTGGTTACATATTTTTCCCAGGAATATTACAAAATATAATGACAGTTTTCATTCGCCTATCCGCCTGAAGCCTAATGAAGTGCGAAAAAATTATCTTCTGCGTATAACTGTAATCAAGATCGAAGAGAAGGGTGCAAAGACGTTTAGTGTTGGTGATTATGTCAAGGTATCTAAACATAAAGGACATTTTGAAAAGGGCTTTGAATCTAACTGGAGTGTTGAAATCTTCCAAGTTTCTTGAATGAAGCATACCAATCCTGCTACATACATACTAGAGGACAATGATGATGAGGTGATAAAAGGTGCCTCCTATGGACATGAACTAAAAGTATTGATTATTCTAACACTTACCTAATAGAAAAGGTGCTAAGTAAACGTCTTCACGGAGTTCTTGTAATCTGGTATGCTGTTACAGATATTCAATGGATCAATAAAGAGGATTGGGTGTAATATATAGGGAAAAAAGTCGATAAAAATAAAAATGTTATGCTGTAAAGCATTAGGGTTTTATGATTTTTTAAAACCCTTTCATTTCTTTAAGGGAAAAATTATGCACCTTTTAAAAAACCTCTCTAATGATACATACAAACTAATGCAGTGTTTGAGGGAAAACAATAATGAAGACATATATACCAACTAATGCAGTCTTTGAGGGAATAATAATAATAATACAATAATTCATAAATACCTCATTAATAAAGCATATATACAAAACTAATGCATTCTTGGATGGAAAAATAAAACAATAATTTAAAAAATCCCCATTAATGCAGTATATACAGAATTTAAGCATAATTTGACGAAGCAAATTAAAATAATACAATAATTTAAAGCTCATAATATACAATATTTACACGTCTACAGGTAAGGTACTATATACCGCAGGTCTAAGAGAGTAATGGCACCAGGCTAGTGTTTTGTATGACCCTTCCATCATCTGCCTCTTATCATATCTCCCTTGCAATGCTAATTTATTGGTCTCAGTGTTTGAAATTTTATGTTTTATACTCCTAAACGTTTTCTGATTTGTGTAATATCTCATGCTGAGATCTTTTAAGCATTCGAAATACTTATTAAAATGTAATGTCTTCAAACCTGCTGCTCTGGTCATACCCTTTGCCTTTTTCACTGTGTCCAAAATATTTTTACGCGTATAATTTTTATTTCAGTCCGACATATTCCTCTCTAAGCATGCCGCCGAATTCGTCCTTGAACAAGCCAATATTTTTATTATTGGCTTGCTGAATACCATATGCATTATCTTTCGAGTAATTTGATGCAAAAATGGTGAATGAATTTATAAGTATCAGAACTTCTTTTAAAGATGATCAAGTCTGTATCCATATAATTCAACACCAAGTCCTTCAAATTAGGTTTCATGGCATAAAAAATTATACACTATAAGTTTGGAAATGTCCAAAATTGCATGTCCGATATAGATTGACTTGTTCATGTGTACTTCCTCTCTAGCCAGCTCAACACCTACAAGGTTCTCCTTGAGAATTATCGACCTGAGATACGTGCTGCGGACTGTTAGTTTCCTGACTTGCTTCCATTTGATTACAATTTGAAGTCTGTATACTTGCGAACATTCTCTATGAATTTTCCATACACCCAATTATTAATTTTTTCTACAAGTTTTGGCCGAATTTTGACGTTTCTTGTGCTCTCTTCTGCGTATTAATGTCGATGTAGGTATTTAGTCAGTTGGACTGGTCGTATGACACAACCCTGTGAATATGTCTCACAGTTAGGCCCTACCCTCTACACTGCTGCATGACTCTCCAGTGCCACATATTTTCTCTTGTTTTCTAATGTTGCCAGCAGTTTCTTGTATCGCGTGTTTGGTAATATCGCACTTTGAGGGTAGAAAGGTAGCTCATAGTCATGGATATGGAGAGCATATTCAATATTCACTTCCAGTATATAAGCGTTTTAGAATCTTCAGAGCCTTTCATAAAATCAATCTCCTTAATTTCTTGCTCGGTGAGCCATCGAAGGTTCTCATAAGGCATTGCTGATATCATTGACGGGCTATATACGTTGTTAAAGTGCAGATACGATATGAACTTGACAGGTGCATGCTGATGAAAGTTTGGCATGCAATGTGGTTGGCTTTAGAGCTGCCCTGCACCACAGTGCACAGCGCAACTGTAATTCTAGACTCAAAGAATTCCAGTACGCTCTTCTCATACATTAGAGAGAGTTTTGCCTTTGTTGATTTCAACATGGTGTCGAAAGCAAGTCCTGGCAATGTATAAAACCACGCTGGGTCAATGTTGTACCTTTTCAATAAGAGATTTGAAACTTCTCGAAAATGTCTGACAAGAGCAGTATATCAGTCTTTAGATATAGGTTGCTGTATTCGCCGAGATTCTGGATATTTAAGGTATTCCAGACCTTTTCAGCATGCCTGTACCCCTCTTCGCTTATGGGTGGTCCTTGTAGTGTGCTGTAGGCAGCTTCCCTTTTTGGTAGCTATGTTTCACTCAACTTTTATAATGATGTTACATATTCATAAGGGAATACACCCTTGCTCGTTGCCAGCTTAAAATGCTCTACAACACGATATTCGGCTCTTGTGATTTTAAAATCATCCTCCTCGAGCATGTCAACCAGGCTTGATAGCTTATCATCCAGGAGTCAAAACTGAATGTTCCTATACCTTTTAGTGAAAGCCAAATGCCCTTCAGCTGCTTGTGATATACATGAAATGGACTTATCGCCATATGCCAGGTGTCTTATCAGAAGGTGGCAGAAAGATATTATGAAGTCAGGGACCTTTCTATTTAAATTACACATATTGTGAGCAGCACCCACGTATTGACCGATCACGTGATCATGGTCCATCAACCGGATATCACCCATAGCAAAACCCTAAAGGCATATGTGACACTACGAAGCACTGTCGAAATTCCGTTGCTCTTCAGAAATCTGTTCCATCGGTTTTGGATTCGAATACAAATCGATGACTTCATCAACAATTGATTTTAATTGCTTGAAGAAGTCACCTATGGCATTAGGACCTCTGAAGAGGAAGAATTGCGATAATGATTCGTCATGTCTGCACACCGCCTTTAAAGCTATCGACATTGCCTCATGCTCTCGAATAGCTCGAGTCCAACTCGAATTCCGAGAGGGCTCACAAAGTGGACCTTTGCCAGAACAGATTCAATGACAGCGTAAAGAACAAAAGGTACAGGAACGCGTTTGAAAAATTATTTAAATTCATTGTTTTCATCCTGTTATGGCATTTTAAGCAATTGTGTTTTCTACACCTCAATTTGTGAGTTTTAAGATCCTTCTGACTGCCGCAGCTCTTCATGCATGTCTCGCACATCCACACTCTTCGCTGGTGCTTCGTAGTTTGTGCGCTTGTCAAACTGGACAAATCTCTAATGAGTCGGTAGTGTGCCTTTTCATTTTTCTCTGTGTATTACAGATTGATATGCCGCTCTTTTTCTCCACTGTTTGGTATACAGGGATAATGGTTTCATTTTCCTCTACACAAAACACGGAAATTGATAATCCATTGTTCTGTTTTTTAAACCATTCAATTTGATACAGTCACCAGGAATTCAATGCACTCATAATTGAATGCTTTGAAAAGCAGTTCTTTGGAGTATGAATTTGTTCTCTCTGCATTTTTCATCAAGGAATATTTAGCCGCTAGCATGCACCATGAGAAGCACAAATAATCCCACTTCTTTATATTGATCACTGCATTATTGTTCCTGATTTTCTTTGGTAATTCTATATATGCTGCTGCGTGTAGAGGATCATAAAATGCAGAGCTAATTAGCAGAGAATTTATGGCAAACAGGGATTTCGATGAGCTCCCCCTCGAATTTAGAAATGCTTTCCAAGATATCCTCGACTATTGAAGAGAAGATCTGATCAAGATAGCTTGATGCAAGGATCAGGCAAGTCTTGGAATTAAGGAATGATGAAATTCTCTTCTATTCCTCGGGTTATGGATTAGGTATGAAATCTCCAAAGAGCAGTTAATTTTTAATCCAGACCTGCTTTTATTTCAGATGTATTTCAGCTCTTTAATTACAGACCCTTACACTCATTATAAACACCCTGGGGTCAAGTATTTACTACGCATTATCAATCTTACTGCTAAAATTACGTTCCTTGAATGCAGATTTAAGAGCCTTCATCCTGACAATCATTACCACTCACCTTAGACTGTTTAATGATGGGAGGCTTGTTCTTGGTCTGCTTTCTTTTCCTCTCAGCTGGATGGTTATCCCACTGAATGTTGATGGAATGCTGAACGGGGAGGCTAATGATGTAGCGGCCGTGCTGATGGGCTCCGGCCTCAGCGGGGTGCTGATGGCGAAGGAGGAGGCTGATGCTGCTCTGATCATGCTGCGAGGCTCCGGCCTCAGGCCGCCGCCGAAATTGAGCATCGTTGGACGGCACGCACGCGATGAAGCTCCTCCTGAAGTAACAACAATAATAACAATAATAGGAGGAGGAATATTTGTATAATAAAATACACAGCAAATAATGTATAAAGATTCTCACCATTCGCCTGTAAGACCGCCGCCTCCAACCTGGGTCGCGGGAAGAATTTAGGAGGCTGTACCTGCATTGCTAGATCCGCGAAGAACGGGCGGCTCTCCAGCAAACTATATAGCTGGAATGATGATAATAATAACAATAATAAATAAATAATGAATTGATGTATAATGGAATACACTACAAATAATGCATAAAACTTTCTTAACATTCAAACACGGGCTTCAAAAATCAGTGGAGGATTGTAGTGTTTCAGCCATGGTATAGCTCAAATATCCATTAGCGGCTGAAAAGAACCTGGGATATTTCTATAAAGTTCGCTTATTGGCACACTCGGATCTCGCTGCAATGATCTAAGCGATGCAAGGAATGTAGCCTCTTGTAGCTACTTTTAAGCGGTTTTCAGATCGCCAGACCAGAATTCTGAAGGAATAAAGGGTTTGTGTATTAAATGTGGTTTATATGAGGGATAGATAAAACATTTTTATAGGATGTTCATTTGTTTTAGTAGAGGAATAGTTAAAGCATTGTATTAAAAGGCATGCTTCTCCGTTTAAAGATGAGTGTACCATTATTATATAATTTTTATATTCTGATGATAAAATATGTTTTATTACGGTCTTATAGGTACAACAATAGCATACTCATGAGATGGTCACTGTTATGATCGATCATTTAATTTGAAATAATTGCCAATTCGAGTATAAACTGAGTATATTTCAGCAAACAAATGAGAAACAGTCGGTGTATGTTATAAAGGCTTGAATAAAAGCAGGTTCTTCGAAGCAAATACTTTTGGAGAATGAGATTCTTAACTATATATATTTTTCACGTTATTAGGGGAATAGCTTAAATCATTGTACATCATAACCGGCACTTTCTTATTTAAAGACGAGAATGCACTTATTAAACAATTTTTACGCTCAAATAATTAAATATATTTTCTTACATTTGTATAGAAACAATAGCATATTCACGGGTGATATAGTCAGTGTTATGAACGCGTATTGAACTTGAAATAACTCGCATTGGAATGTAAACTAAATAAAAAAAGAAACATCCCGTACATATTATTAAGTATTGAATAAATGCAGGTTATTCAAAGCGAATATTTTTAGAGAATCAGATTCTCAATTATACATAATTTTCACTTATTACGCGGATAGCTTAAAGCAACGTATATCACAATTCAGAGTTTTTTACGTTCTGATAATCAAATATACCTATATTTCTGCATTCGTATAGAAACAACAGCATATTCAAATGATGGTCTCTGTTATGATCGATCGTGTAACTTGAAGTAATTGTCATTCGAGTAAAAATTAATAAAGAACAGTAAAGAATAATAAACGCTCTGCGTATGTTATTAAACGTCGATATGTGTATGTCCATTTAAGATGAAACAGTTATGCCTGAACATATGTTTTTTAAAATAGTTTCAGCTTCAAATTACTGATACGGTACGTTGAAGCTTTCACTTGCACGCCCACTCCATTCGTTATACTAATGTGATTACATTGGAAAAATTAGTTCCCTATCATTTTTGTTTTACCTACACACGCACGCTATTAATGGACATAATCGAACACTTAATCTAACGTATAAAATGTTATTCAAAGCAAATAATTTTAGAATTGTGAAACGTGTAGTATAAAAGGCTCTTTCAGTTATAGATTTTTTAATTAGAAATTCTAAGATATAGAATAGGATTCTTAAATATACATAGTTCACAAGTTGGGATGAGCTAATACTCGCATAAAGGCTTGCATGCTTTGAAATACTGATAAAACATCTTCCAATTTATGCCATACGAAATATATTTTAAAATAGACTGTTGATATATTTAAGAACTCACCAGACATTTTCGCTGAGATGAAGTATTGGTTTACAACGAAGAAGAATAACGTAGTCACAGAGCACAACAATTCCAAACACTCAGGTCGGTTTCTTGTGAGAGACAGTGAAGTTTTTTTATAACACAGTCTTTTTGTATCATCCTGCATGTATAAAAAATCATATACTTCAATGGTTAGAATTCAGATTGATACTCGAGCATTTATATTGATATGAAAATGACTGGCTGTCATTGGGTAGCCTGTTTTCCAGATTTATGAGGATTGGACAATTAAATGCTGCTTTCTCATTGGCTTATAAATGTTTGCACGGGGATAACCTCTTGGCTTCTGGAAAATGAGTCTGCCAACCATGCATATACAGGTTTCAACTCGAACATTCTAGAAAAAAAAATCCCTTCTAAATGATTTTCAGTCAATTCACGCGCGAAATGACATGGGCTTTCAATTTGTTGTAAAAGCACTTTATTAAAAGAATAACAATAAACACGTTATGTCCTGCTCGAAAAGCTAGTTTGTGGTCAACAATATCTTCAAAACATTTCGAGCCTCGTAGCGTGCCTAAACTTGTGTATACATATTTAAACATACATCCCCTTTTAAATTGTTTTAATCAAGTCTGGAGGGAAATGACATAGGTTTTACATTTGTTGTAAAAATACTTTATTAAAAGAGGAACAAGAATCAGGTTATGTCCAGCTCGAGGGGGTGGTTTATTGTCAACAATATTTTCAAGGAATTATACCGCCAGCCTTAAAGGAGGTCATATTTTATGTTAATGTTTTCCGAGCCGAGTCATAGCGTAGGAAGCTTGTTGTGTAGTTTAAAAACATTAGCGTAAACAATCCTTAGAAATAAAATCTTGACATGCGCTTTCGGGGAAATGCTAATCTTGTCTTTGTCTGGAGGCTGGTCTATTGTGTAGTATATATTTTTTCTCGGGACTACTGTGAGGGAATGTTCTAGTGGTTGTAAACAAACGTTTTTTGTCTTTTTCTCGGAATTACTGTGAGTGAAAACTCCATGAGTTGTAAAAATATTTTCAACTAATATTCATTAAAGCGTAAAATACACGGTTCGTTGTTAAGTATATATTTTTCTCGGAAATGGCACTAGGGAATATTCCAGCAGTTGTAAACACGTTTTTTCAAAAGATCTACGCCGGAATTGTTTTCAAAATTTTTGGAGGTGGTATAGGCTGTAAACATGATTTTCAGTGAATTGGATTGCCAGAGAATTATTCACTCAAGTTTATAAATGCTTTGTTATTTTTGAAGTCGCACATGCGTGTGACTTTAAGACGAAATGGAGTATAAGAGAGAGAGAGAGGGAACTGCTTTTTTTTGGAAAGTCCAAGAACGTGTATTTGGTTTTAATGTGGGAATGTTAAAAGCATATCCCGGGAGGCTTCCAGCTTTGTTTAGTTCATATGGAGACCGACCAAGTAGGGGCCTGCTCATAGCTACGTGAAAAAGAGAGGGGGGATAGGAGGGGAAATGGAGTTAACGGACTCACCACGTATGCGACAGCGGACCTGTCATTCTAAATCTGCTCCTCCCTGGTGGTGGGGAGTAGCTTGTAATAGCTATGTCAGAGGTTTGCGAAGGCATAGAGCCTTCAGACCAGTGTAGAGCCTCGATGACGGAGGTTGAATATCTTCATGCTAACTAAAAATGCCCATTCGAAATGCGTTAGCATCTTACGCATTTTCGAGTAATCATTTACGCTAGCTCTATTTTTGGTCAGGAATGTTTAATTAACCTAGGATGTGTAACGTTTTTGTAAGCCAGAAAATTTCCCGCAAAACAGAATTAGACGAGCGGGTATATGAAAAAAAAATTCCTCGTGTGTTACATTCACATGCTTTTCTGTACAATTTTTATACTATAGTGTATTAGCTACGAAACTTTAAAAGGCTAAAATTATTCCTGTATTTTTTTAAATTGTAATGGCAGTAATTCGGGATAAATATAAGACACTTCTACAGGCAAACCAGACCGAAATTTTATATTTGGTTATCAACGAGACGCGGCAACGGTATATTTCTCTTTGAACTGAATTAATAATCACTCAGATATGTATAATCAATGTACAGTCATATAAATTAAGTACATCTCATTCGGGATAACTATAAGACACTTCTACATACGAATCAGACTGAGATTTCATATTTGTTTATCAATGAGATGCGGCAGCGGTATCTTTCGTATTGAAATCAATTAATAATCGCTTAGTTATATTAAAGTCGACACACCAATCTCAGTTACTAAGTATCTAGTATAGTCCTCTACAATTAAGTATTTTGGAATGACAGCGATTTTTTGTTCAATATCGGATTATTATTTTTTCATTTGAAAACTTCCGACTCTAGTCATATAGAAGGTTGTCGGACAGCTTCTAACACATTTTATCGTTACCGACAGACTGCAGCCAGCCCCTGAATATATCCTAACATATTCTGATAGAAAATCGCGATTCAATTAATATGCACTGAACTATATTAATAAATCAATGGCACGCGACCATCAATTTAGGACAGTGCTACTGGAAATCCAAGTCCTCTAATACTTTAGCAACAGGCTTCAACCTTTGAAGTCATTGATGCGCAATAATTATACTAACGTATCAATAACACGCGACCAGCCTTTTAGGACATGCGATATTGGATATCCAAGTTGCTATAGGGCGATATAGCCTTTGTTAGCGGTTTAAGCCCTTTGAAGTTAATGAGGCGAGATAATTATACACATGTACAATCATCTGATTGATTGACATGTCATACAATACCTGTCAAACCTTACCAATCAGTTCACTTGGAGATGCCGGGTCTTCGGGCATCAAGTCCCCTCAAAGGCGCCGAAGTGTCAAAACACATGTCATTACCCATATAATCAATTAATCGTTCAATTAATCTAATTAGGCGGCTTTCTTTTTTAGCTAGATCTCTTCCATCGGTTTAGGCGATGGGACAGCAATTGCGACTCCTAGAATGCGGAAGATCCTCTGTTCCGGCACGGAACCGTTAATTTAGGGGAGGGGTTGGCAACCTCCAGTCTTAGAGGGCGGTAAATGCTTTATCCGCGGCTTCAGTCCTTTGAATCAACGATGCGCGATATTTGAACACGTGTGTGATCGTTATCAAATTGATTGACAGGGGTTAGATCCCCTTGTCAGCCCTTGTCAATCAAGTTTGACAGTTGACAGTTGCCGGCTCTTTTGGCGGCAAGTCCCCTCAAAGGCTACGAGGGGTAAAAAAACATGATTGATCTAATTACACGGTCAATTAAGCTAATCGGATTATACGCCTCGTTAATTGTCGGCATTCCCTTTGAGCTGGAATGAACATATTTAACCTACTGCGGACCATAGACGTTACCGCCTGAGCCATCCTGCTCGGTTGGTTTATGAATCTGAAGGTGCAAAATGAAAACCAAATGACGATATTCGTTAATAAATAATTATAATAATACTAAGAAGAAGAATATTGTCTCATAGAAAGAAGGTAGACTCGTTGAGTATCTGTGTGCCCTAGTACTCGTTTCCCAGGAAGTTAGTTAACGCTTTAAAAATAAAGTAATGGGTTACCTTAAATTAAAAGCCCTGTTGCTGAACACTGCGCGTGTTGAGATTATCTCCTATATACGATACCGGGGACATTAATTTATTGAAATCTGGCCTGTTGCAAGTAGATATTATTGTAATGTTTTCTAATGTCTTGCGGCACTCTGAAGGAACTGGATACTTTACTCTATGATCATTAGAAGTGTAATACAACCATGCTACAAAGCTTGGGCCACTATATTGAATTGTAATTCGTTGTTGAAGTACTAGTAGAGCAAGGAATATCGTCACGGTTGGTCAAAGTCGTTTAGACATAGACTCGTGAACGGGAGGAACGGTTCAAATCCCGCCTGGACCACCTTCCTTAACTGAAGATTTTTTCATTTTTTCCTCAGACCTCATAACTGGCAAATGCCGGCGAGGTACCCTAAACGTAGGCATGGAACATTTCTTTCCCAAAACAACATTTAATTGCATATATCATCATTGTCCACCACCTGTGGTGCCGTATGCAGTAACAATGGGCATTAAACAATATTAAAAAGAGAAACATGCGTAGTGGTTATTGGTTCACGCCGGTTCGATCCACTCGTGGGGAAATCCACTCTAAACGTGTCCAACATATTTGTAATCGTGTGCATCTTGCACATGATCTTAAGCCCCCTTTTATTTTACGTTTATTGGCATTTACCATTTGGCATATTATCTTTATTTTAACATATGAGAGAGCGCAGTGTGGATTGGGGGTGTGTTTGGTCAACTCTTAAGCTGTTTTAAAACATAAGCAACGTAATAGCTACCATCAAAGTACCTAAAACCTTGGGAATACACATAGATTTGTTAAAATGAATGCAGGGCAGCACCGGTCCTGTAATGCTAAATTAGTATCAGTAAGAAGAGAATGATGTTAACTGGGATGCAGCCTGATTAAAAACAGGAAATTTGGCCTATGCATAAAGTCCACTTCTTATCTTTTTCCTTAATTTGTTTAACATTTTGTTTAAAGAATATAAACTGTATCTTATGTTAAAATACAATTTTTGTGACGGTGAAATGTGACATTAAACACCATTAACCCGTCGATGTTTGGTTAACCCAAGCCACTTGTGTTTAACCGACTAAACCTTGCGGGTTGTATAGGTTTTACAACGGAGGGGGACACCTCGCACAATTAGATCTACATAGATCCACTGCGGCTACCCTCCCCCCGGGATAAAGGGATAAACTGAACGAACCACAGGAGGCTACAGGCCGCAGGCAGACAGGCCACAGAGACACGCGGAAGTCCTTAATAATTTCAGGCTCGAAGACCCGTTCCACTGCTGGAGCTGCCAAGAAAGCGCGATGAACGACCCGTCGACCAAGCAGTCCGCTGGAGTCCACGTGACTTAGTATTTCCTTTGAGAAAGCACCCGTGCCATCTGCCCGATACTGCTATGCGCCACGAAGCCTAGAAGCACACCTGAAAGATGAGGAGGCGGAATGAAACGGAAATGATTGAAAGGAAATCGTAGTAGATGAGAAGTCACCACAGTGTTCGCCTACCGACCAGTGAAAACCACGAAAAACCCAAGGTCAGTGTGGGCAATCAACGGGAATCGAACCCCGGAGCTCCCGAATGCGAGCCTCACACGTTTCCGCGGAACCATCTCGCTCGGCCCGACTAAACCTTAGTCCTAGTGCTCTAAAACAATCAAATATAATGTTGGTCAAGTAAAAGATTGTTACTCGAAGACATGGGATTTGAGCAATATGTATTATGAATTGCAGACAAACGCTTTAACTACTTGGTTATTAATATTTGTGAGATTAGGATTTCCGCGCGTATATAAAATTCTTCTAACTATTGTTTTCCTAAGAATCATTTATGCATTCACTTATTACTATTACTTTGATTACACAACAAACGTATCTCGACATGCAGAGGAGAAAAGAAGTGTTATAGTGTATAGTTTGCTTTGAAGGTAACTCCAAGATTCAGCCCGTTACTTTCTTCACTTAGTCTGCAGCTACTTGTTTTGACTTCTTCTCACTTCAATTTCCTTGACTCTACTATGTCACCTAGCAACATTAGAACATAGATATATCCGTGTCTCAGTTCTATGTTGTGGACTTTTGCCTAGGACCTTGATTTTGGCAGAAAAATGTAATTCAAGGAATGTTTAATAAATGAAAATCTAATATATAACATTCACATTACTTCCTCTACATACTATCGTTTATTTTTATATACTCTCTACATACAATTCTGACTAAAGCTTATTTTTCCATTTACTTCACGCTAATCGACATAATCCCTTACAGAAATACTTTCCTTACACTTTGGATTGAAAGTACAAGCGGGATAGAGGAAACCGAATCGATAGTCAGAAGTTTAAAAACGGGGTCGCTATATGCTGGTCCTGAAACTCCATAGTCTTTCAATGAAGTTGCGAGAAACAACTGAATAGCATTATTACTTTAAGATCTGTGATACACTCAGTGCCTTTCTCTACTGTGTGTCTTTATCAGGCTTGAGGTTCTTTTACGTGCCGCGAATCTACGACACGGGACGGCAGGCTTTACTTCCCTTCCGAAGGAAGCCATGCTAAGGATTTTTGCGCCCGAAAAAATCCATCGCCTTCCGCCGGGAAAGTAATAACATTACGTTATAGATAAAAAGGGAACGGCGATAGTCAAGTGTTTAAGAACTGGACGCTATACGCTGGCCTTAAAATTCCATATTGTTTCCATGCAATCGCGAGAAACAACTGAATGTTCACATGACTCCTAAGAGAATGGCAGGTAATGAACAATGCGAACCATTACTAACGGATATCTCGAAATGGCTGATGCCAAAAGAAAAGTTATTGGAAATAAATTGTGTATTTTGAGGAGATCTACAATTTTTGTGTAGTGCGGTTTTGTCTATCGGTTGACGTTTACCAGTTGCACAAGATTATAGAAAATTCCTTCCGAATGAAGAGGACTTCACAGGCTATTCCCAGAAAATTTAAGGTATACATCTTATATGTCATGTAAATATCTTTAATGTATGGTATTTTAATCAAAATCGTTACTGCTATTTTCTTTAAAAAATATAAAAATTTGAAAAATGTAAAGGCTAGCTTCGAGTGGGGGAATTGTCTTGAAAAATCTTTGATCGCATCTTTGGAAAATACTGAACGTAAATACCAAGTTTGGTTCTTATCCGACTTTTCGTTTTTTAGTTATGGTGTCCACACACACAGACACACACACACACACACACACACACACACACACACACACACGGTCAATTTATTAAATGCATTCTTTTTTAATTCAGGGGGTCTTAAAACATGTATTTCTGGTGAAATCTTGATACGGAATTTTTGGGTTGAGTGCAATACCTTCTCCACCTACTATTTAGGTACGTGGCAGAGAACCAAAAATGACAAGTGCTTAAAAATGCAAACCAATAATGGCGGATATCTTGGAAATGTCTTATGCCACAAAAAAGTTATTTGAAATCAATTGTGTGCTTTAAAGAGATCTACGTGTTTCCTGCAGTACGTTTTTGTCTATCTGTTAGGGTTTATCAGTTATACTAAGTTATACAAAATTGCTTCTGAATGAAGAGGGCTACACAGGCTATTTTCAGAAAACTCAGGATTTACATTAATTTATTTGTTATGTAAATATCTTAAACATATGGTGTTTTAATCAAGCTCCTTAAAGCCGTTTTTGAGAAAATCGAAAACTTCGAAAAATCCTTCATACAAAGGGTAGTTTGTGGTGAGCAATTTTCTTTAAAAACATGTCGCATTTGTAAAGGATGCTGAAACTAAATACCAAGTTTGGTATGTATCGGACATTTGATTTTTGGGTTATGCTGTTCACAGTTAGACAGAAGATACACAGACACACACACACACACGCACACACACACATATACATACAGACCCTTTTCTAATAATACCCTTTTTGGATACAGGGACCCTCAAAGGATGTCCTTCCAGTAAAATCTGATAGCGAATTTTCGGGTAGAATCTGATACTTTCTCTTCTTACTAGGTGCTTGGTAGAGAAAGTAAAACGGAAAACCCCGCATAATTGGTCAGGCACATGCTCATAAAACGGTTTCATCCGTTTTGTGTTACTTTCAGTCGTCCGAATGTGAATATTTTAAATAGTTTATTATTTTTACTATTTGTTTGAAGAAACACAATTCGGCAATCATGTTACTGTTTCATGTTTTACTAGAGAGTATATCACATGTCATTGATGAACTACTAAGTATAGAGGAGGTACATATTTGTGTCCTTTATGCTTTGATTGGTCATTGCCTGTTCACTGCTTGGTATGTTCATATACATAAAAGGGATAGCAAGGAAATTAAAGCGCCAAGAACTATGGGACTATGTGCCATTTAAAACGAGAAATCACTGAAAACAATAAAGCTTGGCTTCGGTGTTTTACTACTAACATTATTTCAAATACTAGTTTTCAAAAAATATGTGTATTTTCTCTCTCGTTTAAAAGTGTGATTTTAATATTTAAAAATAATTCTCGATTCTAAAAGTCATCTCTGTTCTTCAGTAGGGTATTTTTAGCGTCTTTGTATAAATATAAACATACCTACTTAAACCACCGTTTATCCAAATGGGCTGAAACGTTGCACATGTATAAGCAAGTTTAAAGACTGGCTCACAAAAATCCGAGAACGGAAACGAGAACGGTATGCAAATCAGCTTACAACACCTTGATTCACAATACCCCGGTTACACATGTGCATATCGATAGCAAAAGGAAAGTCGATTTTTGTACATTGGACTGTCATTCTTTTTATGACTGACCAATGGTATTTTTTCACTTGCTTCCAATTCAGCCATCATAATACAGGTTAAATTATAGGGTAAACATTTTTAAATTTATTATGCAGTACAATTGCTATTCCCAATTTCTCTAATCGTACCAAGCTTCATTCCTTCATTAATAGCGTACATTAAAGTAATTTGTTTTTCTTTGTTAATTTCTACCGGTTTTTGCTTTTCTTCGTAGTTTTTGCTATTGGTTTTAGGCAATAGCCAGCTTTGAGCTGCATATAAACAAACTAGAGATGCCCCGTTCACTAGAAGAACCAACGCAAAATGGATCCGAGTGAGTCAGCATCTGTGGGGAGCTGGAATTTCTTTAACTCCTATTTCTCCAGTTTTCGACTTCAGAGAGCTCTAGGGGCTATTTCTTGTCACGGGTGTCTTGAATGCGGTGAAGAGTCTAATATACACAATACGGATTTAATATGTCGTCACCGGGAATGAGAATGAGAAAGTTGAAACTTCACCAATTGCTCTTTCCAGTTCCTGGGACCCGAGAATGCTTCCCTTAATTGTGAACGCTCACATTATAATATCTATATTTCAACTTTGTCGTTCTCGTTCTGCTTTCCGTTCTAGGCTATTATGAACCACACTTAATATTCACATATGTCTATCTATAGCTGTTTTGAACTATGTTTAAAATGCAAACTTCAGGAAATAAGAATTTCAAAGTGTATTTCTTGTAAAGCATGTAATACCGAGGAGGATAGCTCAGGCGATAACGTCTGTGGTACGCATTCGAAAGGTCTCGAGTTCGATCCCCGGCGACCGCCCACTCTGATCCAAGGGTTTCTTCGGGGTTTTCTTGCGGGCGGCAGGCGAATTCTGGAGTGGTTTCTTTCGTCCTCCGAATTTCCTGTTCCTCCATTACGATGCATTGATCATTTCATTCGTCCTTCATCCCGTGTGGTCTATTTCAGGGTTGCAAGTATCGGCGATGGTGTTTCGGTGCAGCGTAAAATAATGCTCTCAGTGAACTTTCTCCGTCCATCGGCCTTTGGCTGGTTGCCGGAATATAAGGACCGCCCCTTGGTGGGACGTTGGACCCCGTGTGGGGCGGGGTCCCTGGTGTGCCTTTCTGACTGCCAGGGTGTCTATATCTGGAACATGTAAGGACCCTGTCATTGCTGTGCCGTCAATCCTGGTTCCGTTCGCCCGGTGTCTTCTTTCACCTCATCCCTCCCTACAGGAGGCGCGCCCCCGGGGGGCTTCGGTACAATATCGTAATTCCTGGCTCGGTGACGCTCCTCCGCTTCACAGTACCCCCAAATCAAAGCATGTAATTATTTATAAAAAGAAAACTGAGGTTATTAAATATGTTCTTTAGTAAGATAACATGTGAATACACCGTATTAGAACGTTGTTTAATTGTTTTTAACTTAGAAGTAATAACAGGGAATCATAAACCTTTTCATATAGTTTTGTTATGCTCTCAAAAGCTTCTTTTTTTCTCCTTTGAACTGCAATGGACAAGTCTATCTATAAAAGTAATGAATTAAAATTATAGAGTTTTACGAGAATACGGACGGGTTTTGGAAACCAATCTTTGTAAAAATGGTTGCATACGGGCTACGCATCCAAAAGGATATGACATAACATTGATGACTGCGTGTTATCAAATCTAAGTTAGCAAATGCGAGGAAACTCTAAACATGAGCAGTCTGAATCAGCGGTTGATGTATATGGCTCACATTCAAGAAGTTTTGAGTTGAATTCCTGGTGACGGTCAATGTGATTTAAGGATTTGGGTGGTTTTGGATGAATATTTATACACATAATTTATTCATTTATTTTGCTTCTTCACCATAATACCGTACATTGGGCTGATCAACCATCTAGTGCATGCCATGCCAAATACTCACTTACTCCTCGACAAGCGTTTGGCCCAATGCGGGCATAATTGTTAATACAGAAGGACAATCTGTTAAAGAAAAGAGCTTCAAACGTATATAAACGTATATTGGAAACATCCTTGCTTCGATCTGGAGTTTGGAGGGTACCCAAAACAAAAACAAGGTGTGAAAAGATTTTGTCTTCTTTAAGGCTATTTGACACTAGTCAAACAAAAGAAACAGAATGATTAGGTATATTAAGAGAGATCCAGCACAGGTGAAGATTGGGAATAATACAAGGAGAGAAGATCGAGTGAGGGAGTCTCAATGAAGAATATAGCATTCACATTGAGGAGGATAGGGGTATATACGCATTTGAGACACGTTTGAGGCATGGTATATATTTGATGTTCGATGTATGTGATATATGACGTATGTTTTATATATAATGTAAGGTGTTTGTATGATGAATCCTGTAGTATGATTTATGTGTGTTGTATAATGTCTGATGTACGACGTAAGAGGTTTATATGATGAATGCATCTAAGCCATCCGGCCTGACTCCATCTGACCTCAAACTAACCTAAACTAACCTAATTTAACTTTACCTAAAAATCTAACCTAAAGTTTATTAAGTTAATTGCCAAATTTTAGCCTAAATGGAAACCAAATAACCTAAACTAGCATTGACTGGGGTAAAACAGACTTCACCCCAAAATCTGATTTAACGTAATGTAACCCAAAATTGACTTCACTTAAAAACCTAATCTAAGCCAAAGGTCGGCAAGTACTGAACATGTGACGTCAGAGCAGGCGAACGCCCACGGGGCACTGTGTGAGGAGTAGCCACGAGTAGTGCACATCTAGCAGCGATAAAAACGTGTAGTGCCACGGCTGGTGTTATAGTTTATTGTGTCAACGTGTTTGCTTATTGGCTTATACAGTGAAGTGCATTACACGTTATGGCTGACGTAGCAGAGTGCAATAGTGAAAGACCATCAACGCCTGGTACATTTAAATCTGTGTGAGAAATTTTATTCATGTTTACAGAGTATGGGGATATGGAGAATGTTTAGTTTCTCACAAGGTATTACAATATGTTAACAAATCCAAATTACTCGTACAGAGCCATTATTCATTATGTCATGCGAACAAATATGACAACTGAAGGAGAGGATCGGGAGAGGTTAGTGCAACTGTTAAAAGAGACACTGGCAAAGGAAACGGAGGAACACAATGTCATTGAAGGTGTTCTACGCCTGAGTAGCGAATTTCATTGAATACTGCAAAGAGGAGGTGCCCCTTTATGGATAGTGAATTTGCCAAACATGTTTGTATCATGACAGTAGAGGAATCTTTCCTAGTAAAGTTCAAGAATGCGAAACTGTCAGTTTATCACCAAGAACAGTCGTGAGCCGAATCCAGGAAATGGCTGACGATATTCACGACCAATTACTGGAGTCTTTGCGACAATTCATCGCATATTCATTAGCTATTGATGACAGTACATACATATAGGATTCAGTTCTACTGGCTATATTCATCAGAGGGGTTGATAAAACTTCTCAAGTGAGGGAAGAGTTCTTAGATCTCATTCCAATGAAAGGCACAAAAAGGGGATCAGAAACTTTTACATGCATTCAGAAGACTATTGAGCATTTTGCACTACCATGGAGCGGTATTGTGTCCATAACAACTGATGGTTGCAGCATCTATGGTGGGTCAGAAGCGGGGATTTGTAGGCCTATTGAAAAACAAAATAAAAGAAATGAATATAGTACATGAATAATTCCTATTCATTTTCAATTCATCGGAGAATCTCTGCGCTAAACATTGTATTGTTAATAATGTCATGCGTGTAGTTGTGAGGACCACAAACTCAATCAGATCAAAAGGCTTGGCCAAGCGGAAGTTTAAATGTTTTCTTGAAGAATGCGACAGTCAATATAGCGATCCCATAACTCTGTGACATACGCTGGCTAAGTCAAGGAAAGGTGTGGATCGTTTCTTTGAACTCATAGATGAAATTGCAGTATTCATGGACATGCAGAAAACTTCTGTACCGGATCTGAGGAACGAAAATTCGATATGTGATCTGGCTTCCTTAGTAGATTTAGCAGGATACATGAATGTCTTGAATATCTCCCTTCAAGGCAAAGGTCAGCTAATCTGCGATAAGTATAGAAAACTGAATGCCTTCAGAGACAAACTTTCATTATGGGAACGTCAGTTAAACAACAGACACACAGCACGTTTTCCAAAACTGTCTACAGTTTGACACCACTCAACGACGAACTTCAGCCGTTATTTAGATTTATTAGTTGAACTGGGTGAATAATTCAAAACCAGATATCAGGACATTGCAACTCTCGGACCAGATTTCCGTATTTTTGCAACATTATTTTCAGTTGATGTACATAATGCTCCAACAGCGTTACAATTAGAAATTATTGGTCTGCAAAATGACATGGAAATGAAGGACGCATTCCAAAATAAAAATGATCTATGTACCTTTTACAGAAACTTTCCATACACAAAACTTCCTCGCTTGCATAGATTTGCTTCTAGGTTGTTGAGCATGTTCGGGTCTACCTATGTATGTGAGCAGTTCTTTTAGTGCATGTCGCAAGCTTCACGACAAGAGGGGGATATTAGATTTGAATTAACAAATGTTCTTAGTTTGTCTATCAGACAATGGCCCCGAACATTGACAAATTCGTGAAGGAGAAAAGAACGAATAGATCTCAAAAAGCTGTGAATTTGGAATATGAAGTGACTTAAAAATATTGAGACCATATGAAACGTTTCACATTTACATTAACTTACTTAATCCCAGTAAGTGTTACTCTATTTTAAACCTGACAAATTATCATGCATAGCAATTTGTGCCACTATTTTATCATTATAATAATGAGTCGTTTTTCCGACAAACTGAATTAAACGTGTGACAGAGCTTTATTTGTGGTATATACTGCATGTGATGAGCTGTACTTATGTAAAACCAGTTTGTTGTTACATTGCATTCACAGTACTTCAGTTATCATTTAATATTCAAGAGAGAAATGCTTCCACAACTGTGGGTGGTATGTTCTGTTATATTTACTACATATTACAATAAATTGAACCTAATTATGAAATTCAGTTATTTTATCTGTTACTAAAGGTGATCTCATTCTAGATGATTTAGATTCCAATATGAACTATTAGATTTGATGAATTAGAATTTATATTACTTTTGTTAATAATACACGCAAACACATTAACTGAGGGTTGATTCAATGCGCAGCGAGGTGGGTTGGGGTTAAACCCCCCAAGAGTCCTAGAGAGAAGCTACTATATTATGTTCACTGAGCCTTTTAATAGGCTTGTGTTACATTATTACATATTGTAATATTGGTATGTTTTTCGTGTTTTGGATAGCAGAAGAGTAGACTCCATTGCCATGAATAAATAAATCAAGGAATTTTAAGTTTCCCAAACAAAGGTAACAAACTCTGGCTGCGCTACTAGTTTATCAACTCAATAATATACACCCTAAGAAAAAAAATGTGCAGACTCTCGAAGCAATATGTTTGTCGAAGTCCAAATCTTTTCCGCAATGTCTCTGGACGCGTGGCTTTAGCATCCTTCTTTTGTCACTTTTCATACTGTGTCCCAGCTACTAAATATTCGCTGAAGGCCGAGCGGCTATAAATAGGGGTATACTAATTATGCCTACCAGGTTGTATCCTGACTATTTTTTAAAGAAACACGCAGTGTTTATTAATGCATATTATAATATAGTTTCCAATTGCTAAAGCTTATTTGATTTCAAGGCATTTCAGTAGCTAAGTCGAAGCGTGAATTGTTGAACATTTCCAGTCACTGCTGGTGGTATATCTCTATATTCCTATGTCGTCCTCCGTGGTCTAGGGGTATCCGAAGTCGCGGGTTCAAACCCGGCGGAGGGCGATGGATTTTTTGGGCGTAAAAATCCTTAGTATTACTTCCTTCGGAAGGGAAGTAAAGCCCTTAAGTTGTCCCGTGTCGTAGATTTACGGCACGTTAAAGAACCTCAAGACCGATAAAGGCCTCTGAACAAAATTTCCGATCTTTCACGCCCAATATAGATTGGGATGCCAAGAACCATAGCAGTTAAAGAGCGTCCATAAATAAAACTCAATTTGAAATTGCTGCATTCTATTCTCACACATAAAATCTGAAACACTCTCCTTTCCCTTTTCAAATTCAATATGAAATAAGTAAGTCTTATATTCGTAAATGAAAAAGCAAACACAAACAGAAAGTAACTTAATATTGTGTGTGTAAACGCTCTGCTTCTATTACTGCCCTCATTCTACGGGTCATGGATGATATCAAATGCCTAGTCAAAATTTCACGAGAGGACGCTTCCTTCCAAACATCCTGTATTTTATCCCACAAAACCTGTTTGTCTTGCAGACCAATTTAGCTCCAAATCTTTCTTCACCTCTGCCCACACATTTTCAATAGTGTTCAAATCTGGTGAGCAAGGAGACCAATCACACTGTGATATCTTGCCTTTGCATGAACCAGTTTGAAACCTGCTGACATATGTGGACAGGGTGGTTATCCTGCTGGAATTCAATCGCTCCATTCACTGTCTAAGGATATCTACTCCATACAGATGGAACTATGACGTTTTTGAGAATATCTTTACACTGCTGGCTATGTAATGTGCTAACAAGCTGCCACAACACATCTATACCATCTCGTGACATCCAACCTCAACATGACACAGATATGCGAGCTTGGCGATCCATTTGTACCTCGTGTTTTGCTCTTAAGATTTTTCTCTGGGATGGTAAACAACTACTTTCCTCCATTTGTAGATGAAAATGTCATCTCGCCTATTAATATAACCTTATTCCAGTTATGGTTGTAATTTTCTTCTGCAAATGCAAGGCGACATAATCTGTGATCGTCTGTAAGACGCTGCTTCATAGCTGCCGATCGAGCAAAGGGACCTGCTGTAGTCAAACGACGTAAGGCTGTGCTGTTGGATCCAGGGAAATTAGAATTACTTCTTATAATTGTAGACGCATGCTGGAAGGAATTGCTGTCTGCCTTTTCTAGAGGTAAAGTGTTCTGCTGAGAAGTAGACAAACGTTTTCAACCCGAACCAGGTCGACGACGAACAGTCCTTTCCCTGGATAATCGCACCCACCTCGTAGCTGTAGATACTGGGACTTCAATTGTTCTTGCAACCTAAGACATAGGGTATCCAGGATCGTTCTCTAACGTAAGGAGAGATCTCCTTTTAGCTTCGTTTTATGTGTGCCCTCAGCCATAGCAAAAGTCAGTATGATTGCTGACATATGAAGCAGAACTTCAAGGCTATGAGGTGCGCGCGCATGACACCAGCGCCATTCATAACTGAAGAATGAGATAGTGAGTTGCACATCCAGTGTTAAGTAAATTCAATATTTGCCTTAGTTTTCCACTTTATTAATATTGCATTTATTCTGGAAACGAAAAGAGTAATTTGTTTCTGTTTTTATGATTATGTATTAAAATTAATACATATCATATTCATGGAAAAATACAACATTGTCATACTTTTAACAAATTTAAATTTAAATAATAAAAGAACATACACCAAGGATTCAGACCCAGAATACTCAAATTGCGAGACACGTGCGTTTCACCGCTCTGTTACCGTACATAGAATTAAAACGAAAGGCATGTTCTTACTTATCGCATAGCTTTGAAATGAACGCAGGGTGGTATTAAATCGTGTATTGTGAACACAGGGTCAGCGAATGCTTACGATGTTTTCCGAATCGAACTCCTCTGTGGCTGTTGCTCATTATTTTGTCTTAGGCTGTGCAATTGCAAAGGCCGCCACCGTCCAGTGTAAGGCTTGTGTCCTACCGTCACTCTCGGTGCGCTTGGAAGCAGGTCTACTGAGAAAAGAGAAACACTGCTCGGGGGAATGGCGTCACAGAGCAGGTAACCCGCCTATCGCTGATCTAAGCTACCTAACTTAGCGTAACACCATCTAACCTAACCTAACATCGACTGAACTCAAACTGACTTCACCTAAAATCCTTAAGTAACCTGATACCACCTAACCTAGACTATCTAACCTAATGTAAGTTACCTTATCAAGCCTAACCTAAACTGACTTCACCTAAAAACCTAACTTAAGACTATCTAAGCAAACCTGACATAACCTAACCTGACGCCAAATAACTTAACCTCTATTGCTAGGATATACCTGACATCTTCTGAAAACCTAACCTAAGTTGATTTCACCCAAACATCTAAACTAAGCTACTCAAGTTACCCTGATATCAGCCTAACCTAATCTGACAGGATTTTACGTAATCTAGCCTGACTTCACCTAAAAAACTAACCTAAAATATATAACCTAACTAACCCGGCCTCACATCATCTAACTCTAAATTCAAGCTGACTTCACCTAAAAACTTAAGACAGCCTTGCGGGTTACCGCCTAAATTAACCTAACCTGTAACCTAACCTAGCATAGCTTAAGCTTACCTAGTCTTACTTAACCATCTAACCTAAACTAGCATGGTCTGGAATTTATCTTCGACTGAAATCTAACCTAAGCTTTCACCATCTAAGCTAAATGATTCGACATCATGTGACTTTAACCTTGCCTAACCTAACCTGATATCCAACCTAACACCACCTAAATAATCTGGTTTGACACAATCTAACCTGAAAGCTAACCTAACCTAAACTATCACAACCCAATCTAATCATACCTAACGTGGCATATAACCTAATCTGAGACCATTTAAGCTACTTGGTCTTATACCATGTGACCTTAACTTAAACTAATTCGAAATTTACACTAATCTGACACAATCTGACCTCACCGAACGACATTTAGCCTAACCTATCAAAGCTGCATATTTTGATACCGTCTAACCTAACTTGACACCAGCTAATCTAACCTGTCCTATCATCACCTAACCTAACAAGATATTTTCTTTTAATATAGAGTCAACAGAAAAATTCAATGTCAGAGCTGGGATTTGAACACGGTTCTCCCGCTCTCCGTGGGGTTGCTCTAACCATTGAGTTACTGTGATAACATGTCGTGGAGCATTGAATTCCCTAATTGACTCAAGCTGTTTCCCAAATAGACCACCAGCTTACTAGAGATGACAATCTTAATGGCGACCTGCCATTGCAAGTACTTTATTACTGGGTGCCAAGACATAAGACACATTCAAGACCAGGCTAATTCTGTAAAAGGTACAATCAATTTCAAATAAGTATGCATAATAATTAAAAAAGAAAACCTTAAGAAACCCAACATGCCAAAACCAGGCTAAGATGTCTAAAAATTATAATTAATTTCAAATAATATATACAATTAAAAAACTAACTATATCTGTTCACGACTCAACACGGAGGCAGTAACGTTTTACATTTTTACAGCAATTTCTTACACTATACAGTAATTCTTTTTCATTTTGTAGTAAACATTAATATTGTTACAATAAGTTTTTACATTTGACAATAATTGTTCACGTTTTTCATATTTTTACACTTAAAAGGAATTTTTGCACGTTTTCCTGGTTTTTTTACATTCTTTGTAAAATGTCTGTATTTTCAGGTGTTAAAATGTGAAGTGAGAGGATAAATTAAATAGGGCTTACAATTTTTCTGGAGAAGGCTTCAGGCAGATAGAGCTGAGCTAGCCTAACCGAAGGCAAACTGAGGTTTCATTAAAGTATTTTTTTGCGTTTTACTCACAAACATATTTAGGTTAATTATAGCTTATTTGTTAAAATGATTTCTAATATGAGCTCCATCGGGATATTTTGTGGTAGTTTGCGGAACTTAAGGTGTTTATTTGGAATTATATAAAGGTATTTAATGTTCTGTTAGTGTTATTTATAGTCTTATTCAGGCTTAATGACTGATGACACTCCGTTTTATTTGGGCTTAAGATCACCACTAGCAGGTGCTCCTAGTAGAAGAGGTACCACCCTCCTATTTCCTCCTACCATTATATCAAGATGTGAGTCGCATTCTCTTAAGCACAGTCCATAGTGCTGTAATGTGCATAAGCATACTTAGAAACGCCATCACCTGCAATCACAGTCATCATCATTAGGCAATTGTGAGAATTTATTAACTTTTATTCACAAAACAATCTGCTATTGAGGTTAGATCAAATTCATGGGGGTTCTTGTGATTTATTTAGTCTTATGGCAATCCACATAGGTATAGAATCTGATGCATTGCTTAGTACCGCTACGGCTTTGGATTGCCTGCTGTGTATATGGTTTCACGTATGCTCGTCTTCAACAAGCATAAACACTGCTTTTCCTATACACTGTGGCCACCGCAAACCTGCTCGCGCGTCGACCGCCGCAGTTCGGTCTCCCGCCGATACAGTAATAATATTCGCACAACCGCCTCGCGGTTCATAGTTACAATTACAATTATATTAGGTACATAGCTTAAGAGATGTTGGAAACGTGCTCTATCCGCATATTTGTGGCATTGTTTTGAGGAAATGTTCATTCATACATTCACACTGAAAAGTTCAATACCCAAAATTCAATTATTTTTTTGCCTAGTGTTATCTTTTAATTCTTCCGATGCTTGAGTTTGTTGCACACACCTTATTTTTTCATGTGATCACCAAAGTCGGCTGAATTATTTTAATAGGATTTTGCGAAATGACAAAGTAATTGACCCAGGGTTAATGTTCTTCTCTGACGAAGCATGATTCTATTTATATGGCCATGTTTCATCACAAAATAATAGATATTGGAGTGCAGAGAAACACAGTTTTACACATGAGATTCCCTTGCATAAGGCGAAAAAACAATAATTGCAGAGAGGTACAGCTATGACTTACATCATTTTTTGAACAGCTGACCAGCGTTGTATATCAGTCTGATTTTTTCAACAAAACTTTACTACTGCGCATACAGCTGAGTCATTAATTCAGGAACAGTTTTAAAGATAGGGCAATCAGTAAAGAATTATGGCCTTTGCAGTCTCCCAATTTAACTAAGTGTGATCTTTTTCTATCGGGGAACTTCAAAAAGTTATATGCAACAAAATCCATATATTGAAAGACCTAAAAGAAGACAGCCTAGAAATTCACTTAGTTTCGCATATTGAACTCTCCAGTGTGAATGCGAATTTCCTAACAAGAAATATGCGGATAGAGAAGGACATCTCTTATGATAAGCTATGTGTTTATTGCCATTGTAATTGCAACTGTAAATATGAGAGATGAACCAGTTGCGGGGATATTATTAACTGTTTCGGCGGGAGACCGATCTGCGACGGCCGGCGCGCTAGCCGTGAAAAAACAGCCAAGTAATTGTGATATCTAGGATATATGCACCGGATATTAATGATACTGCGTTAAATAAACAAAAACGTGTTAAACGTAACGCTCTTAACCAGTACAACAAATGTGATGACTATGTGCATTTCCATAAGACTAATGAAATCATGAGAACTCCCATGAATTTGATCCTGTCTCAACACCATATTGTTTCATCTGTAGAAGTTAGTAAAATCGCGCTATCATCTAATGATTACGAAAAGTGGTTGCAAATTACGGAACATCTAAGCATACTTATAGACATCACGCATCTTCAGCACCGGTGTCAGGTTATGAACAGCACTTAAGAGAATGCGACCCAGATCTTGGGATTATGATTCTCTGCGTGAACTGGACTATGGAAAATGGGATTTTAACCAAATATCTCTCTCACTTGCTCACTCACTCACACACACAAGGCCCATGTTGAAGAGAGCAGAAAAAAAGAGGAGGGTGGTAACTCTGCCACTAGGAGTACCTTCTAGTGCTGGTCTCAAGCCCAGATAAAAGAGGAGAGACACCAATCAAAGGAGCTGAATAAAATTCAAAATATCACTAATAACCCCAGAAATTAACACTAAATGAGTAAAAAACAAAACCTAAAATATCATGAACGAATACAAAATATGTCGAATATAATCAAAATGAAAATAAGTTATAATTAAACCTAAATAAATATGTATAAGACGCCAAAGTACCACATGATACTCCAACTGTGTTAGTATAGGTTAACTCTGTCTGCCTCTGAAACGTTCCTCAGTAAGATTGTAAGCCCTATTTAATTTAGCCTCTAATTTCGCATGTTGCCATCCAAACATAGAGCAATATTACAGTAAAAAGTAATGTTACTCTAAAATTGTAAACATTCGTGTAAACGTGTAGAAATACTGCAAAATTTAAAAATACTGTAAAATATAAAACTTACCTAAAATGTAAAAATTACTGTCAACTACACACGGTTACTGTAAAAATGTAAGAAATCACAATCGCCAGGTTGAGTCATAGCCACATCTAGTTAGGTTATATGATGACAACACAGGTCAGATTAGCCAGTGTCAGTTGTGTTAGATGGTGTAAAATCTGACAGCTTAGACGGAGTCAGGTTAGGTTAGATGTCCGACTAGGTTAGCTTAGGTTAAGCTAGGCTGAAACCAGGTGGTGTCAGACCAGGAAGCTCAGACGGTGTCAGGTTAGGTTAGATTGTGGTCATATGGTAGTAGAGCAGGTAGCTTAGATGGTATCAGTTTAGGCTAGATGTCTGTTTACGTTAGGTTAGTTTAGGTTAGGTTGGGATCAGAGGGTGTCAGACCAGGTAACTTCTATGCTAATAGCTGAATTTAGATGCAGATTAGGTTAGTTGACTATGTCGAACTAGGTAGCTTAGAAGGTACCATTTTATGTTAGATTTTGGGCCACGTTAGATTGAGTCCAGCCCATGGTAGGTTAGGTAAGATGGTAGCAGACTAGGTTACTTTAGGCTTTTCTGGTCAAATGGAATCAGAACGTATAGGTTAAATGGTAACAGGCTAGTTTAACTTATGCTTTTCGGCTCAGATGGGGTTAGACTGGGTAGCTTAGATGCATTCATTATACAAACCTCTTACGTTATACATCAGGTATAGGTCGTACATGAAACATTATACACCATACATAATACATACACCATACATACGATCCCCATCATGCAAACATGTATATGATGTATGACAACAATCATGTCATAGTCATATACATCGAACATTACACATGATACTGTGGCCAAACCCGCGTGATACAGTCAGCCAAGCCATCGATGAAGGCTTTGTTGGCGGGAGATTCGAGAAAGCAATCCCGTATGGTATACCTGGCCAAGCATTGGAAGGGGCTTTGGGTGACTACTCTTCGAGAAAGTCCCCATCTGCATTCTGGTAAATTCTGGAACATTACATGATTGTAGCTCCCTAGCTACAGGAGACTATAAGTAGACGGTAAAAATAAGTATGAGTCAGTTAAGGGATAGTGACGAGCGAGTTACGAGCGATTTGTAAGTCAGGTCTGCAAAGTGAGGCTTCTACGCATTTCGCATAATAAATAAAGTTTATTATGAATTATTATGAGTTAACCAGTATTATATCTTTATTTGCGACAACTGTTGTTAGGATGTGAGATTGAATAATGAAGGAAATGTTTATTGAATGTTGATTGTTGATTGAATGATGGAGGAAATGTTAGCAAATCTTTTGGCCCGACTCGACTAATGAAGACGGATATGAAAACGACAAATGAAACCCTTACCGCGCAGATGACGGAGAGGAAGGAAGAGACATAGTCGAAGATAGAACCACTGTCAAGCGTAGAGAAAGAACTGGAGAATGTCGACGAATGCATTGACGCCTTAGAAAACCTAGGGAAACTGTTAACGCCCTGAACGTTAGAGTCGACGGCAGCATCAAGGAACTGAGAGCCATGGTGGAGGAAGTGATCGAAAGAAGAGTAGGATTTGAGGGTCGAAGCTCCAGGATGCAACGCTGTTTACCCAATTGTCATGTTAACTCTGGAGCGCTCATGTCCCATTTATACGCATAGTTACTCGAATGGGGTAAATGTGTACCCCACTTAACTGTGTATTTAAATCGCGAAATATTAAGTATTATATATACAGAAATTACTATAAATAAACATAGTAAGGTTTGGATTTATTCTTATTACACCACTAAGCAATGGACAGTAGTGTATTCTTTGCGGTTATACACCCCGGAGCATAATAATTCGACTCTTCATTGTATCGTAGTCCTCATATTTCCCCTGATTATGATATATTTGCACAGACACTTTTGGTCTTAGTACAAGAAAACGGAGTTTTGCGGTAGGTCTTTGACAAATTTCACTTCTTCCTCGTGCTCTTTTAGCTCTTGGTTCTTTAGCTGCTCCCGCTACTGATAGGAATCGCCCTGTAGAGAGTTTCAGGTCTTTTTTCAGATTCTTACAGATTGCTCTTTCACCAAAGAAGTACTCGGTTTTTGCACTAATTACCATCCTATTACCCTCACGTGCTCCTGATTAAAATAATTCTTTAACAGATTGGAGAGCTGAATTGGTCTTGAAAAATACAATGACAGATTCGAACCATAGATATTCGATTTTCTGGGCAATGGTCTACCGATAAGCTACCATGGTGAAATGAAAGAATGCATATTAAACTTTCTCGTCAAGTATCCATGGTAAACCTTCAATACGATCTAAATGTTGCAAGGTATTATACGTTAAAAGCAATTTACAATGTTGTAAACACTTTTAACTTCCAGGCTTTATAGTTAACCAATATTGGGGCTGGGTTTATCTTTTGATAACACGTATGTGCGCTTGGGGTCACATTTACTCTGCGCAAGGGATTCAGGTTTACACTAGCACCGTTACTTGGTGAACGTAATAACAGCCGTTATCGTATGCCAAGCAAGCGATTTTCTAACACCGAGTGTTATTCTCCTCCTCTCTACCTCTAATTTCGTGTATTGGGGTGGTCGGACTTTATGGCGACACAGTGATAATAGAATAGAAGCTCCTTGGACGGTAAGCAAACCGAAGAACAAAACAGGGCGATGGGTTAAAACAAGTGTCCCCTTCAATGACAACTAAATGAAATGAAATTGACTTTTGTTTACGGATGCTGTTTAACTGCTGTGGTCTGTAGTGTCCCATTCGTAATTGGGCGTGAGACCGGTAGATTTGCTCAGAGGCCTCTTTATCAGGCTTGAGGTTCTTTCACGAGCCGTTATCTCTACGACACGGGACCACCGGCTTTACTTCCCTTCCGAAGGAAACCAGAAAAAAAACATTCATCACTCTCCGGCGGGTTTGCACCCGCTACCTCGGGAACTAGAGGCTAGCATGGTAACCACTACACCACGGAGGACGACCCTATGACAGCCCTGTACTATACAAAGAGAATGTAAGCAATGAATCTGTGATGAACTAAGTCTTTAAAGTTAGCGTATTACACTTGCTTGCACAAGAAGTTAACTGCGGCAAATCCAACTACCTTTCTTCGCACAGTACAATAAGATCATTGTGTTTGAGATCTGTGCGATGTTGAATATAATATGTGCAAAGGAAGGTAATATTTAATGCCTTTATGTTCACATATGATCGAGTGAGAGAGTTGCCAATGTATTTGATATGTGTTCGAAAATTCCTGGATGCTGAAAGGTAATTCTAATAGTACAAATACGAATGTACTTTGAAGAAGTATTGCCATAATTTATTTACAAATATTTTACTCGTACTTCCTATTGCATTCTCATGCACTGAGATGCAACCACATCATTAATGTGCAGTAGCACCAAAAGGTAAAAGTGGAAAAAATGAGGATATCTGCAGTTAAACGTATGCTTATTTGGACCGATAAATTAAATAAAATTGAGTTGTATTCATCGTCGCTCTTTAACTGTTATGGTTCTATTGGGTGTGAAAGACCAGAAAGTTTGCTCAGAAGCCTGTTTATCAGGCTTGAGATTCCTTTACGTGCCGTAAATCTATGACACGATTGCACCGGCTTTACTTCCCTTCCGAAGGAAGCCATGCTTTTTTACGCCCGAAAAATATCCATAGCCCTCCGCCGGGTTTGAACCCGCCACCTCGGGTACTAGAGGTTAGTATGTTACCCCTAGACCACGGTGGACGACACCTAGCCCATTGTCGATACAGCTTACCTAGTTTAGTATATCATTTTGATTGGTGGCCTTCGCAGAAGGTAAATACACCCCTTCCACCCTTCCCTATCTTATCAGAACAGGTTCTGAAATGTTGAAATCAACAAAACTGCATAACTCAAACTACTTAACACTAAAATGTTCTACCTTTACCGTTTGGGGTACTGAACATTCGTATACAGAGAAAATTAAAACCTTTAAATTAAATGGGTGTTTGTTTAGGGTAATGCATTTATAAAGATCCTAAATGCTGTAAGCTTTAAACTATTAACTTCAAATTTTGAACTTGCCATTTGTAATACAAATGACACATCCAAATCATAAATGAATGATTTATTAATATAGAGATGGTTTAGAAGTTTAACAAAGGGCTTCTGCAGCGAAACTTTACTCATATCTGACTCTAAACTAAACTGTAAGTTTTTAAGAACAACATAAATAATTTCATTTGCTGTTTTTAGTAGATGCATACTAGTTTGTGCATAAATTTATCAAACTTCAGTATGACATGCTTATTCACCACTTAAAATTAAGTGGAATAGAAAATATTTAAATACTCCAAAATTAATTCTCCACAATATACTGATGCTGAAAATATAAGAAAAATGCTTGAAAATTGCATCATAAGGAACGACTTCAATATAGTAATAATAGTAAGAAAAAAATAATAATCTCGTGGCGTTACAGACCAAATGCAGCTTGTCCTACCAACCGACTGCCGGTCTCACACCCACTTACGCACGGCAGAAGTGGACGGTCATGCAACCGATATGGGGAGGTGATGTGGCCAGCATCAGTATCCCCCAGCCAAAACTTTGCCCTCTGTGGTCGGGATCGCAGCCCATCGCAGAGATGTTAACATATTTTGTTGTATTGTGAAACATATTTAGCATTTTAAAAATTATGCAATTCCGTAAAATGCAGCTGAATTTAAAATTGAATTCGGAAAAGTATAATCATTTAGGGGTTTATTGTTAGATGTGACGTTTTTAGAGGATGCTTTACTTGATTCGCCAAATGTTTGTTACCGGATATATCACATTAACAGCCATTTTATAGCCCTTGTATTTTTGGATTACATCTTAAATATTTGGCTGCAGCCGTTTTAAGTGTCCGATCATTTTTAAACGGAGGCGTATGGTTCGTTAGTGAAGACCTCGCAGCAGTATCAGATCATCTAAAGATCTGAGAGGTAAAAGTAACACAGCTGAATCATATGGCCGCTATGCAAGAAACAAGTCACTCTTGTCATTATATGACACTTTAGAAAGCTCTGCCTGTCAAAATATAAAAGGTGATCAACTACTATCTATATCTACTAATATTATAAAGAAAGAAAAATTGTATATATGGGTGTGTATGTAGGGTAATCTCAAAACCTAAACCAACCTATCTTAATAATTATTTACCATTGAAAAATCCTATTCTTTCTGGCAGACATGGGCTACAAAACACTTTCTATTCCCATTCATAAATTACTAAAGGACTAAAAAGATTTACAAAACCTTCGTTGGGAATGGAGTAGAAATTAGTTGCTGTCCTCCACAGAGAATACATGTAGAAGCAAAAGCCGGTTAGTTGCTGTACTCCGCGGAAAATGCGTGTAAAACAAAAGCCGGTTATACTTTGTTCCAAGCAATATACATAGATGGCCATGATGCAACACCTAAGCAAGCAGAATACAGCTTAAAATTGACAATCGATCCTATACATTTCTTTCTTTAATTATAAGTTTATCAAATACTGCAGATGTGAGTGTAATGAAACAGAGTGAAAACCTCTAAATAACGTTTTTTCTAATTCCATAGATGTATGCACTGAAGTTTCTAGAAGCCAAAACCTTCTAATAACCCGCATTTAAGAAACTTTTTCTTTATTTCCTTGTACATATGTTGTATTGAAGTTCTATATGCTAAACAATTGTACAAATGATGAAAATTGCTAACATTACGAATCAGTGAACCGATATTTTATGATTATCAACTAAGAAGATTATTTTTCTGGATGGTCGTAGAGTATGTTGTCTTTTCCAAACAGGTTAACTTGGTGACCTGGGAGTGCGTGTGGTAACTTAATATTTATCAGCTAAGCCTCTATTTCTTCTTCTTTTTTTAGTTCTATTTATACCTCGACTTATACCTTTGGAACTTATTCCCTTTGGCAATGGTGTTAACTGGTATTCTCTTGCCGAATTTCTTGCACTTTTTGAGTTTTAATCATTAGATCTCACACACACACGCATTCACACTTCCGGACTCTGGGGAGGATAGGGAAAAATCTTGGCTGGAGAAAAATTCCCACCCCCAGGCGGGAATCGGAACCGGGACCCCTCGCACAGCAGGCAGGTGCTCTACCAACTGAGCTACGGGACCAGCCATCTTATTATTTTTGTATGTAAATGTTAAGGGTTCCTGCACCATGTGTAAACTATGCATCTTTTATGTTATTAAATAACTGTGGGACCAAAGAGAATGTTCAAGGGTTTAAAATTGCACCTACTGTGATTTTCTGAAACAAATTACTCTACCATTTCAACCTGATGACCGATCCATCGCCAAGGGTACTTATAGGCTACGCATCATTTCCGGAACTTAGAAGACTGTCAGGGAGTGAGACATCCCCCCCCCATGTTTCACACCCTTTTGCATGAATATCAGAGTATTTTTCATCCGTTGTTAGGAATACCTGGGTTCATAGAATTAGAATTACAAGGCGTGAAGGTGAGGACTCACCATGAAAAACCTCTAAATTTTTGAACGAAAAGTCCATTCGAACGGGGGGAGGTAAATGAAATTAATTCGTCGTCAGGGTTTAAATGGCTAACCGTACAACATCGCTTAAACCAGCTAGTATTAAATATACCGTAAGGGTTCTGGCTGTTAACATTGTCAGCGCTGTTAAGTCTCTTGTATATTAGCTAACTTATAAACCTTTTCAGAATGGATTCCAACTCCGGTTTTTGTTCATTCATTTGGAAGTATCTGCATGCCAGATACGCTTATTTTGAAGATTCACTTTTGGCTTATAAAGAATATTCATATTAACTTCAGAAAGAAACGTGTTAAGGTAATATAACAGCTTATTATCGTATACAGGCAAATCTTTCTCCTCACGTTTTTGCATTTGCGGAAGTTCTTCTCCGCTTTCTAACTTTCTCACCATCTGTCCTTCTCTCTCACTCTCTAATTTTCCGTACATCTCCGTCTCCTCCCCTTCTACCCCTGTATAATTCTTCATTTCCCCCCTTTCTATCATTCTTTATTTCTCCCTCTCTCTCTCCTTCCTACTCACTCCCACTCTGCCCTTCATTGCCATCGGGGTGATGGCTCTCTCCTCTCCGTGCAGTTTACATGGTAGATGATGCTTTGAATATCGTAATTAAACAAGATATTAATACAATTTAAAACACAAGTAAAATGTTTAATAGGTCACAGAATGTGTTCCTGTTCTTTATTCTTGTAATCCGAAGATTACTGTACTGTTTTTCGTGGCAGCTGAAATAGGTACACGAGCAATACTAACGAAAAATGTTTACAACTTTTTAAATGCTCATCCTATCGGAATTCGAACTAACGACTTATTATAAACCTTATACTTACAATTTTTGCTATGCAGCATCCTTTAGTTGGAACCTCCCCCTTTTGAGATGAGTGAAAACTAATAGTATATTATTCAACGAGACTATAATAGTAGTAATTAAAACGCGAGTATTATTATTAACCGAGCGAGCGAAGCGAAGTGCGGATAATAATTATCATACGAGCGTTTTAATCACCATTATAGTCAAGTTTCATACGACTGTTTATGCTCGACCATGTATCTAAATTAAAGGTTTCATAAGTATTCGTTTCTGGTTTGAGTGATGTGTTACAATCATTATTCCTTTATCTAGGGTTACAATACAATGACCTTGTAGCACCTGTGTCAAACAAAGTTGCTAGCGTTGCGAGACTTACTACGCAGAATAATCGATACTTGCGCTTTCACAATGTTACTGGCCACTTCTGATTGGTCGAATACCAATACTTTAATGAACAGGTGTGCTTTAATGAGGGCCATTAAAGTAGTGCTACCAGTCGTATAAATACTACATTTTGACATGGTCGAGCATAAAGTATATTATATTCGAAGTCTCATAACTATCGTTTTGGGCATTCTTACGTGAAAACGTAACACACATGCACACACACATGCACATATATACATACATGTTGGCATATGTCATTGTACATACATAATAAATGCATACCTACACACATGTACATACATAAGTACAACAAACTTAAAAAATGCAAAATCTGGCATAAGGGTAGAGCAGCATATTCGCTACTATAACTTATTCGTCCAAAAAGCGAAAACTACAGAACGTTTATGGTACACTTTATATTGCAAGGACAGTCATTGTTATTGAGTGCCTCAGTGACTGTCAAATGCCTGTTTATAGCGTTTCTAAGAAAACATAATTATGAAGTAAGTATAATGGTTTACCTGTTTGTCACAAATATTATTCTACATGCTAAAATGTATTTTCAATTCAGTGTTGTAGGCACTTCTTAATTCTCTAATTTCGAAATTTTACCGGTAATATTCTTCATATAACTAAGTTATTTTCTTGCTCATGATGAATATGCCGATCTTGACACCAGATGACAGCAATTGCAAATTGCTTCCCATATTAATATCTGACGATATTCTTTTCTTCATGTTTTCTTTCTTGGATTTTATAATACAGTTTGGGACCTATGCCATGGTTTCTGTGTTTTTCCGTTTCTTTTTCATTATTTACTTTCTCTACCACCTACCTCTTAGGTAGAGGAAGTGTTGTGATTCACAAAGAAATTACAACCGAGATATCACCGGAAATGCATGTTTTGAGGCCCAATTGATTAAAAGAATCCCTTTTAGGCGAAGGTCCGGGCGCGTGCTTATGTGTGTGAACAGAATAACTCAAGAGCGAAATGTCGGATACTTACCAAACTTATTATGCTTTCATCTTATAACTATTTTATTAGCAAAATGTAGGTGTGTGTGTGTGTGCCTGTGTGTATCTGAGTGTGTGTTTGTGTGCCTTTGAACATTATAACTCAAAGACGAAATGTTGTGTAAATACCAAACTTGGTACATATTTTAGTTACTGCCAAAGATGCGACACGAAGATTTTCAAGGAAGTCCTTCCATCCCAAACCACACTTCACATTTTCATTTTCTCAAAACGGCTCTGACGATTTTGGCTAAAATATCGTATATTTAAAGTATTTAATTTGGCCAATAAAATGTAGATATTTCTCTAATTTTCTGTGAAAGCCACGAAGGCCCCTTCATTAGTAAATAATTTGTGTAGTAATATATATGGTTTACCAGTTTCATATATATATATATATATATATATATATATATATATATATATATATATAAACCATAGGCTATAAAACACAGACAAAACCTTGCTACACAGAATATGGAGATCTATTTAAAACACACTTTGTTTCAACTAACCTTTTTGTGGCATCAACTGTTTCTGTGATATTCGTTGTTATTGGTATGAGTTTTCCAATACTTTGTCACTTTTTAAAGTTGTCATCATTCAGTTGTTTCTCGCAATATCATGGAAAGGGTATGGAACTTCTGGGCCAACATATAGCGACCCGGTTTTAAACAACTGAATATTGATTCGGCTTGCCGTGTCCCTGGTGTAACTACAACCAAATGTATAATGAAACTGTTTCTGCAAAAGTTTACCTCGATTAGTACATAGAAAATTAAAGTTTTGTAAGAATAGTTTGTGGAAGCTTTATGAAAATAAATGATAGTGGATAAAGAAAGTCATGCGAATGTAACAGATCAGATTTTTAGAACTCTACATCCCTCTTTGGGTTGTTTGTTCTCATTAGACACACACATCCGAGCGCATACACGATACGTGTTGGAGACATAACCACGGACAAGAGGTTTTTAGTACTTCATTCTAATTAAGAGCTAATTTTGTGTTCAATTTCGAAATAATTTCCTAATGCTTTATGCATGCGCATTGTTCTTTTAAGGGGAGTCGAAATTGTGATTTTCATGTTTTTTTCCATATTGTTTTAATTGCATATGAATATTTCAAATCTTCAGCTCATTTTGGTATAACCTTCATAGAGGTACACTAATTATTGAAAATACGCTGCATATAGTTTTGGGCCTTCCCATCTTGTTTGGCCGCAATTTCTGAACTACAGTTTTCTACACAAATGCCCCATTATATCTGAAACTAATTGGTACAAAGTGCCGAAATCTTTACCACACATATGCAGCTAAATATGTTTTATTTTAATGAAAAATTTAGATTCTTTTAAAATTTAAAAGCCCTTGTTTTTCAATAACATTTTAGACATTATATTTAAAAATCATAGCTTTGCCTCTGATAAAGCAAAATTCGTTGCTTTTCATTAATAACTTTAAAAGCATTGCTGAACATACCTTAAAAAATTCCGCTAATTATCTTAAACCGTTCCCTAGATAATAGGTCATCAGTTAGCATTGGCAAGATTTGGACTCCCCTTAAAAAATAAAAATGTTTCAAAAATGAACTTTCTTCTTGTAATACCGTGAAATGCCTAAAACAAAAGAAGAAACAAGCAGTCTTAAGGCTAAAATATTGGGAATATGTACGGCAACTTTGATCACAGGATGCTTGTACAAATATGAGGGGAGCAGGCATGAAAAGGAGACAAAACCCAAGTTGCTTTAAAGTATACAGGAGAAGTCCAAGGCGAATTGTGCCAAATGGGACCGAACGTGTGAGCAAAATAATTACATTGCGCATCCACTGTCCCAGTTGTTGATGAACGCCTTGAGGATTTTATACTGCACAGAACTGAAAGTTCCTCAGGTCCTAGCAGAACAGTGGAACCAAAGTGCCGATGATGAAGATTTGTTTGCAGTAGATTTTGTCGATACATATGATCAATTTCTGTGCCGTTTTTATCAGGAAATCAGGAAACTATAGTAACTGTAGAAACTGCGGTAGTTTAGTTTTCAAAGAAAACTTTTGTAATTTTATTGTTTTACAAGGCTTAGGTAATGTATCTGAATTAAGTTTCCCTTCTCTGAAGGTTAATACCCGTTCCTTTAACAAAGTAATAAATTATATATCTTGATCTACACATATTGACTTGACTACTTGAGAGAACTTCAAAAACTAATTTGATCCGATTATTTGAAAGCCTCCATGCAAAGAAGTGACTTCTCAAAAAACTGGGTGTTTGCCAAATAGCCCCATATTATATGAAAACACAGGACTTCTGAGAATTGTATTAGGCCTTAATAAGACGTTATGAAGTTGACATGTATGTGACTACAAATACGTCCTATCCTTGTCCTAGAAGCTAGTACTTTTTGGTGTAGTCTTCCTTTTATCTACATGAGCACATTCAATTAACTGTATAAGCTACAGAATAATATTTATTTACATTAATATGTGAAAGATTTGCTTAAAACTATTATGATGCTTACTAATTTACTATAGGATTCTGATGATGTCATGCGATTGCAGGCTAAGATTAGTTTCAAGTCTATCGGCAGGTATTCCAAGGAACAGCGTATATCAATTCCGGTTGAGTGTAAATGTTTTTTCCTGAAATGTTATTTGATACGTATGATGCAGTAACGCTTCAGCTAGCGCTAATGATGCATAGCAATATATTCCAAGTCCTAGGGAGACACGATGCGTCTCCCCATCGTTACATTCCGGAACGTCTAACTAAGAGTCACTCTTGCTATTTGTATACATCGGCAACAGTTTCGTTCCTAATTTATATATATATGTGTGTATATATATATATATATATATATATATATAACAGGTTAGAACACGAACTTATGACTGGGTTCTGAGACGAAATTCACCTCATCTTCGTGAGTCGAAGTTTTTAAAGGCGAACTTGGTTCCAAAGACGTGTTTCTTCACCATCCCAAGCGCTCATATCCAATATTCTTCTAATGCATCTAACAAAATACTGTTATTTCAGGAAACACCTGTTAAGAAATCCTTGGATCACATACAGTTTCCGCGTCTTATAAAGCATCCCCCTGCGATGGAATGTCGACCAGACAAGCATGAAGTACCTCAGAACATCGTGCCAGAATCTGACATTCCTCCTGTGACTGATATTTCCAGGAACGTAGCGCCACCTGGAACCTCTCCTCTTTCTAATGCAACCTGTGAAGCAGAAATCGAGTACAAAGAAATACTTCCAGGTTGAAGCGCCCAAAACCAATATCCAGCAGCACAGGAACCACAGTCGCTGAAAAAATATGTCAGATTCATCAGAAAGTAAAGATGAATTAACCATAGACGAAATGGTTACAAAATCGAATCATGTAACCAAAAAAGTAAAGAAATCCGGCACCACATCAAATTTCAACAATCAGTTATCATTGGCTAAACAGATGATAGGGGAAAAATGCAGATGCCTTTGATCTTAACTTCTCGCAATCCAAAAGCTTCTTTGAAAATGCTCAGGATTCGAGAAACATTGCAGAACTTGCTTTAAGTTGCACTAAAGACCTTGAAAAGCTAGTAGGTATGCTACGCAAAGTTCATTCAGAATTTACTGATCGAGGTTTAAAAAACAGAAGCTCTAGAACAAAAAACAAAAACAAAACAAAACAAAAACTGTCTCAAGCTATTGTTACAGCTAGGAACACACATGAGTAGTTACCGCTAGCGTCTAGGCGAAGCTATTAACCCGGAATGGATGCCGTGATAATACAATCGAACCTTGGAAGTTTTCAAGCCCAACATGAATACCTTCAATTGCTAGTAAACAAACGAACCCATATGTGATAAATGCCTTCAGGAAACAAATTTTTTGACAGATTATGTGGCACATATAAATTAATCCACGGTATAAAATAAAAACCGCATAAATTGAAACCATGCCAGTGGCGGTGTAGCCACTTACGTTAAACACAATATTCCGTAAAAAGAAATACCTTTGAATACCCCACTAGACGCCAATGCAGTATAAATTTTCTTAAACAGAACTATTTTTATATTTGGAACCTATACTTACCTAACAGCATCAGTGTAGACTATAACCTACTCTCATCACTTACTAGTCAACTGCCAAAACCATTTATACTGTTGGGCGACTTCAGTGCCCACAACAATATACGGGGGTGCAACAATACTGATCAAATAGGAAAGATAATTGAATCATTATTGTTCAATACAGATCTAGTTTTACTAAATTCTACTGAACCTACGCAGTACTCTGTAGCGCGCAACACTGACTACACCATCGATCTAACAACATCTTCTCCTGATATTGCAAATTTATTTCATTGGTCAGTTTATTCGGTGCCACTTGGAAGCGACCGTTTCCCAGTAACCATAGAAATGTAAAATAAATGTAAATAGATACTGGATCGAGCGGACTTGTCCCGGTATAAAGCAATAATTAGCGAAAATATGCATACATTACGAACACCACAGAAAAGTCTAGAACCTGACACAGTTGGTCTAGTAGAGGACTTCACTAATTTACTGAACTCCGCAGCTATCATGAGTATACCTAAATAAGGAAGTACTGTTTTTAAAAAGCCAGTTCCATGGTGGAACAAGGAATGCAAACTTGCATTTATAACAAAAATAAAGCGTACTACAAATACAAAAGGAATCCGACTCCAGAAAACCAAATAGAATTCTTGAAACTTAAGGCAAGATCACGAAACTTATTAAGCAACACAAAAGAAATTCTCGGTTAACCTTTCTGTCTTCCATTAACCCTCAAACCCCTCAAAGTGTTATGTGGAATAAAATTGGAAGGATTAATACTAACAACCCTAGTAAATAACCAAAGTAATTATGTACTAACTGAACCTCAAGACATAGCTAATCATTTTGCTAACACCTTTGCTAAAGTTTCTAGTGACCACAACTGTGAAAAGTGTTCTGAAGCAATCAATTGCAATCTTCTACAAACAGAAAAGATACACACATCTAACCAAGCGTATAACGACTACATCACTTTACAGGAAATCAAAGAAGCTCTCAAACAATGTAAATCAACCAGCCCAGGACATGATATACTAAAACAGTTACCCGATGCAGCACTGAACTATTTAAAGAAACTCTACAGCTTGATTTGGAGCAAAACTTACCAAACTTATTATGCTTTCATCTTATAACTATTTTATTAACAAAATAAAAATTTTGAAATATGTTCCTTGTTAAGGGTATTTTGGGGTGGGGAGTTTATTAAAAATGTTCGTGTCAGATCTTTAGGAGATTCTGTACTTAAACACCAAGTTTGGTATTTATCCGAGTTTTCGTTGTTGAGTTATGCTGTTCAAAGACACACACACCCACACAGGCACACAGGACCTTTTTCTAAAAAATGCCCGTTTTGAATCCAGAGTGCCCCAAAACATCTATTTCCGATGAAACTTCGGTATCGAACTTTTGGGTTGAATGAAATACCTTCTTTACATACTAGGTACGTGGTAGAGAAAGTAAAAATGGAAGAGAAATATATTTATGCATTGGAATGAAACAGAGGTTACGAACGCCTTCGTTAAATTACAAAAACTCATTGGAATTGAGTTTTGGAACTGCAGCTAAACTCACTGTGCGTTTTGCGTTTCTGTGTTTAATAGGAAAAGTATGAACTTTTTGCAAAAAATCTGTGGTTCAGTGTCTTCTAAAATTTCACAAGTAACTACAAAAAGAAATTCCAATTTGCCTCAAACACGTAGCAGCGCTACTGTGTCTATATTTAAATGGCTCTCTCCTATATCCGTGATGACATTTGACCTACTGTATGCAGCTCACTTAACCTGCAGAGACTGTGTGTGTTTACATGCATCATGTTACAGCTTTCGTTACCTTAATGATGCCAAGTCTGGTGTTAATGAACACGGGGACTGTTCTACACCAGCTCTTGATCTTCGTGTGTTGCAGAGAGGCGCGGAGAAGGAAACCTCTTTACCGTCCGTTACATCACGTGACTGCAATCCTAACAGAAATCAAGAGCAGGACTGTGAGCAAACAAATTTCATACATATTTTGTATGCATTTTTGAATTTCTGCCTATATGTCAAACTTATAAGAGGGGTAAAAGTTTGGAGCAAGGCAATAGCAGACCAGAAGATACATGCTCAAATTTAGGCTTAAAAGTACAATTAGTGTTTTTTGAATTTCATTCAGTAAGTGTACCTTTTAAGTTTTTAACATCCCTTCTAAAACTCCGTTCTGCAGACACGGTGAAGGAAATAGGTGGAATGAAGCTGAAATGAACCTGGGCAACTGAGTTGAGAGTTACTCGAAATAAGAAAAACCCAGAAAGTATCTAATTCAGGAAACTCATTCCAACTGTGTTTAGAATTGGCCCCTTTGGTTTGGATGAAGGAGGGTTCAATAAATGCATGCTAGTAATGTTATAAACATATTAATCGTATATTATAAAATACGTAATTGTATTCAAATTTGATGAACTAGTATTTATTGTAATTGTAATGTTCGTGGGAACCTGTCTCAAAGCTCTAGAGAACAGTTTCCTTCTAAAGAACACAGAAGGGCAGAGGGAGGCTAAAGAAAACTTAAATGCAGTGAAACCAATGCTTCCAAAATCTTGGAACACACGCTTGATTCCTCCTAGAGTTAAAACTAATCTATAAAAACAAAGAACAACTTACTTCTCACTGATCTGATATTATTGTTACTTTAAAGATAAGAAATCCCTTTTATTGTACCTGGTCAGAATAAGTGGAGAAATATTTCGGCCAGCTTTCGTAACTCTTACGACGACAGACTTGCGCCCTACATCTCTGAAATTTCTCACAATGTAATTCTTTTGTCATTCAAAATCATATGTGCTCAAATTCGTAACAGTGGGATGAATGCATTTAAAAAACGTAATGTGTTAACATTCACATGAATTTCTCTACCCTCTATCGTTTATTCGTGGGCATACGCTTATTTTTGTATCTACTTCATTTTAATCGAGATAAACATTTGAGGAAATAGCTGCACTATACATTTTGTTATAGGTGCAAAGGTAATAGCGATGGTCAAATGTTGAAGATCTGTACGCTGTATGTTGGCCTTAAAAACCTATGCTTTTTCCATGGCATCGCGAGAAACAACTAAACATCTATAAGGACTTTAATTCAAAATGTACACTTTGTTTGACATGTAAATACACTGCTGTGCAAAACCTAAGGACGAAAGTAATCTTCGCATGCTGTGACACTGCCAAGTAACATAGCCGATGAAACTTGCATCATACGTAGAGGGAACTGCTACGGTATGCTACAGTAGACAACTAAACGAAATATCCAATGAGACGAACAGAAATGCCACTTTTATTCATAGACTATAAGCTACACTAAAGTCAGTACGACATATGATGGCTCTCTAGATTTACAGAAACAGATACATGGTGCCTAAAAGGGTGTATGATTACCACGGACAGCAATGCATGCTCTGCATCGTGCTCCCATGCTGGCCACAATGTTGGTAAGCAGTTCTTGTGGTAGGGCGTTCCATTCCTCCACCAGCGCTGTTGACAACTGTTGGATGGTCGTTGGTGCATGTGGATGTGCTGCAATGCGTCTCCCCAAAGCATCCCGCAAGTGTTGGATGAGATTTAAATCGGGGGAACGGGCAGGCCAGTCCATTCGCCGAATATCCTCTCCTTCCAAGAGATCTTCCACCTGCGCTGTTCGATACGGTCACGCATTGTCATCCATAAAAGTGAAGTTAGGCCGACTACACCCCTGAAAAGACGCACATGGGGAAGGAGCACAGAATCACAATAACGTTGAGCAGTGAGCGTACCGTGTTCAAAGATTTGGAGGTCGGTGCGACCATGCAGCATTATGCCTCCCCAAACCATAACACCCGGACCACCAAAACGATCATATTGAAGGATGTTCCTGGGTTCATTACGTGTTCCCACCTCTCGCCAGATGAAGGTACGTCGAGAATCACTACTTAGACTGAATCTGCTTTCATCCGAGAAGAGCACGCGACCCCATTCCTCGTTGGTCCAATTTTGATGCTCTTGGGACCATCGCAAACGGTGAAGCTAATGTGCGGATGTCAATGGAACACAACGTACTGGCCGCCGGGCAAAGATACCACCTGTGTGTAATCGCCGTGCCACTGTGTATCGTGAGTTGCGTGCCTAGCTGTCCTGTTAAATGTGGTTGCAATTGCACTCACTGTTTGGCGTGGATCCCTTCTTGCCTATTGCACAATGTAGCGGTCATCTGCTTCTGTACTTGAGCGTGGTCGACCACCACCTCTCCTTGGGACAGCAATGCCTGTGGTTTGGAAAGTTCCCCATGCACGTGAAACAATGCTGTGAGCAATTCCAAACTCCTGAGCAACACTCGTCACACTTCTCTCTTCTTCCAGTTTCCCGATGATTCTTCCCCGTGTGAAGTCATCCAAATGGTGTCTACGGGCTATGTTGCAATGAAGAACACCACTATAGTGCACCGTAACAGCCCGCTAATTGCCACACACCGTCTTGTCCTGTTTCGTCAACTGCCACGTGTTGCGGGACAGACACATTTAGCACTATAGGCTCGCTACGCTCATGCCATGTGACGTCCAGCTTTCTGTATACGTGTGAGAGACCTCTGGCAACATGCTCCCGCACCTTCATCTACTTCCACCAAGTAGTTCATTTGTTATGTTACTTTACCCATCTCGTCCTCAGGTTTTGCACACCAGTGTATATTTAATATATGGTACATTAGTCAAAATCATTAGAGCTATTATGAGATAATAAAACATTTCAAAAAATGTGGCATGTAAAGGGTAGTTGGGGATGGGGGGATTTTCTGGATAATCTTCGTGTCGCATCTTTGGAAGAAACTGAACTTAAAAATTAAGTTTGTTATTTATCCGACTGTTCGTTTCAGTTGTGCTGTTCAAAGAAACACATATACACATACGTATCCTAAACTTTTGTATATAGGGGCCTCAAAACGTGCATTTTCGGTGAAATATCGATATACAATTTTTGGGTGGATACTATTCTCTGCCTGCTATATACGTGGTAGAGAAGGTAGAAAGGCATTCAGTTCAGAATGACATTTCTTGCTTCTATTTGATGAGAACATAACCGGGTGATTATCTTTTTTTTCAGCATGTAGTTTTCTACATATCTGCGGTCCAATGGGTTAAGAGCGGAGAGAGAGAGAGAGTGTTTGAAAGCTACTCATATAAATATTTTATACTCCGACATTTTCACAATTATTCTTTTAGCGTTAACAACACATCTTTTATCAATAACCATTAAACCCCATGGTTTAGTATTAAAATGGAAGGAATTAGGAATAGGAAAACAATATTTTTCGAAGCTTGGATTGTTTAGAAGTAAGGTTCCTATTTGTGCCAGCCTGGTTGTATATAGCAGCCTGTCTGAGATTTTTGTTTGCAGACTTTTCTCAGTACTTTGGATGAATATTCGATTAGCTTTAGTCTTTACGTTCCCCAGTTATTATACGCATTTATTTGAGATACAATGCTCAATTTGACCTGTCCCTTTATAGGATGTTAAAATCAAGGACGAAAAAACGAAGCTCTTTCTCTGTTTTCAGGAATTCGATTTCAGTCTTTTATCACTGATATGGTCAGAGGCTTAAGACACTTCACATTAGGTTTAAATGAATGTTCAAACAGTTGATTATACTTCCTTTAGGATAGTTTCAAATGTTTGCCTATTTTTTAGTTTTACTCCTACAGTGCGTATGTTTCCCGTAATCCTTTGAAATGTTTGGGATGCATTTATGCGACTGGAAGATTTTAAATTCCCGAATTTATTTTGATTTTGAAGAATGTATGGCTTGAACATTTCAAGCCTAAATAGCTGTAATTAACAATAAAAGCGGTGTTTGTAAAATAATAACTCTGCCAAGCAATGATAGTCAAGACGACTAGCGATAAAAAGCAGGACAAAACCCAATAATTAATTTTGGGTCTTCGGATGCACCCCAAACGTCAATTATAGCGCTATAAGGTATCCTGTAAAGTGCTGTTGAATCTTTTTAGCATACAGTCCTTCACCGTGTTCTGTTTTCGAGCTCGCCTGTTGTCTGAGTTCGATGTATTTGCATAAATGGCCCCGAACCCGTTTCATGTTTGCAGGTGGTTTCTGAAAATTATCTTGAGAGGTGTTTATTGTATTCGTGTGCTTTGTAATCTGTTAAGAGAGCATAACTACCAGTGAAAGAAATCAGTGAGATCAAAAGGTTCTAAAGACGATATTCTCGTAAAAACTGATATACGAGGGCGGATCGAAAAGTAACGCACAATAATTTTCTACAAATAAAGATTTAGTAGTTAAAACAACAAAAACAAATCAAAAATGAGCTTACATCTTTAACCTACTTTTCGACATAGTCACAAAGTTTTTCAACACATTTCTTCCATCGTGATATTAGTTTCAATATGCCCTGTTCGTAGAAGTCCGTTTCCTTGGAGTATAGCCATCTACGGACTGCTGATTTTACTTCCGTATCTGTCGCAAAGCGTTGGACGGCCAGGAATTACTTCATGGGACCAAACAGATGAAAGTCCGAGCTGCAAGGTCCGGACTGTGTGGTGGATGCTGGAGCACATCCCAACCAAATTTGGTGATTTACTGACGAACAGCAGCAGCAAAATGGGGAGGAGCATTGTCACGAAGAATTTTGGCATCGTCAGCAATCATTTTGTGGCGTTTGTCACGAAGGGCACGACGCAACTTCACCAAGTTTTCATGTAGGCTGCAGCCTTCACAGTGGTCCCGTGTTCAGCAAAGTCTACCAGTACAACACCATGCAGATCACAGAACACCGTCACAAGCACTTTCCTAGCAGATTGAGTCACTTAGAATTTTTTCTTCACTGGGGAACAGCATGTTTCCAGTCCATTCTTGCCCGTTGGTTTCAGTCGTGTAGTGGTATGCCGACGACTCATCGCTAGTGACGATTCCTTTCAGAAAGTCATGCCTTCTGCGGTGTACCGCGTTAGGTGATCCAAGCTCGTCATCATTCGCTGGCCCTTGCGGTTGTCTGTCAGGTTCTTAGGCACCCAGCGAGCACTAACTTTACGAAACTTCTGTCATGAACAATATCGTACACTGCACCATAGTATATGATGAACTGTTGCGATAAGGTTCGCAGTTGCACACACCGGTCGTTCAAAATTGCCGTCTCAATGCTCTGACATTCTGCGGGGTTGCAGCTGTTACCGACCTCCCGGAGCGTGGAGCATCAATAAGGTTCACACGGCCCTCTAAGAAGAATACACACCACCTGGAGACATTGCTACGGTCCATACAATCATGCCCATACACGTCACGCATGTCCCTGTGAATATTGAAAGGGGATATACCACACAAACACACACACATATGATATATATACGTACATACATATAAATCAATATCAAACAAGAATTGTACATAATAATTTAATGCAGCAGGAAATATATTAGAATATTTAGCAGCCAAGAAATGTATAAAGCATATTGTAACTTAGACAAGTAAGGGACGGACGAGCTAGCTAATTCCAGGTAAAAGAAATTCTAGGTAGAGCCCAGCACGTTTCACCAAGCTAATGAGCAAGGAACTTGAAGCAATAACTAGAAATAGAAGGAGACAGATACAGAAAGGAGAGAGACAGAAATATTGAATCTGCTTCCGGACGCGTCACTGAGGCGCGTGTGCGAAAAGTTTTGGAGCAGAATATTTTCATAGACAATAAGGTAACGCGGTCTGAGGACCAATCAGAAATGCCGTTATATTCTAAGGCGCGAAGGTGAGCGTCACTAAATTTGGGTATAAAAGGGGGAAGAAAGCCCCAGTTTTGCACTCTCTTATAGAACCTAGTCGTCACACAGTGATACTCTAGGGACTACGGATGCACGTGTGTGCATGTGGGTGGGAAGTTTGTGCAGTTAGATTAGTCTTCCAGTTTATTATTATGGTGGGAATTGTCACAGATGGGAAAAGCTAGCCGCCCATAAGTATTTTATTGATAATAAACCACATTTTAAGGGAAATGCAGTGTATTTTAATTTTCCTCACCTACGAAAACCCTGTGACCAGTGAAATTGGTTAGATAGGTAATTTATTAGGAATGGAGACATCATCAGCCGCTGAGCAGAGGTAGCCGGAGACCAGAACTCTGCAGCAGAGGGCCGCAACCAAGAGACCAACGATTTCCCGTTACAAAAGACGCCCAACGTATTCCCGCCACAAATGGCGCCAACGTGGTTTTAGTAAAGGAGACATCACCCACGTACAGATACTTCAAGGAATCAAGGCACATCAGCTTCAAAGGAGTCACCACCCACGTAACTACACCTCGACAAGACCTTCAAGAACTTCAAGTCTACAAAGAGTAAATCACCAAAATACAATTTATAAATTTATGTCATTCACATAATTTTAACTGTTAAAATTGCATGTTGCTCAGGAATAACAAAATTCTAATCACGACAGAAAAAGCTAATGCTGACACCCACGTAGATGGAGAAGCCAGTGTTTCACCTCTGGGCCAGCAGAATAACACACAACCTGAGATCAGTGAAATTAGTTACATAGGTAATTTATTAGGAATGGAGAAATCATCAGCCGCTGAGCAGAGGTAGCCGGAGACCAGGACACTGCAGCTGAGGGCATCAACCAGATTGTTGCAACTCAAAACAAACCAGATTGTTGTAACTCAAAACAAACCAGATGATTTACCAATTAATGTAGTATAATCCGGACAAAGCTCTGCCAATTTAATGCATTTGCTGCAGTACATGCTTACCTCAACATTGAAGGACTCAATTATGCAATTACAAGAACAAATGGCAATAAACAGTTAAGAATAAAGACAGGAATTAACTTCAATTAACCACCATGTTCAGAAACGTTGGTTTCTAATAATCAGCAATTGCAAAAGGAATTAGCTTCAAATAACCAGCAGTACAGGAAATATTATTCTCTATTAATCAACAATGGCAAGAACAATTGACAACAAACACTCAACAATTTCACAATGTACAGGAAATGTTAGAGAAAATTAGTACAGGACAGGCAAATATTCAAACTGAGGTTTTAACATTAAAATAGGAGTTGCAAGTCAGTAAAGGAGAAATAGCTACTTTGGCAAAGCTTGTTAATTCACAGGTAGAAACTTAACAGCTAATAATGATGGAATTCAAAACCAGTTAGGGCAAGTAAAAGAAACATTGGCACAAAGCCAATAAGCATTAGTAAACAGGGTAGATTCCGAACTCACAGCTGTTCGGAAAGTTGTAACTACTTCACAGGTAGCAAATTCACAAGAAATTAATGAACTTAAAAATGTAGTACAAACTATGAATGCAGTACATGATAGGAAAATTAATGAATTAAGGAATGCTATACAAGGAATGGAACTGTGAATTTGGACGACCGGTTGAAAGCAGTGGCATGGTCTTGTAGGAGTGGGAAAGAAATATGTGCTGCTTTCTGACTAAAAGATACTACGTCTTCTTTAGTAGTTTGGAAGGTAAGAAGGGGGAGAAGGTCTTCCAGAAGAACTATAACTATTTCCTAACTTTCAATACGAATTGGAAACTCCTGCAGAGATGAGAGTTTTTGCTCATCATTCCACTTAGTGATAACTTTAATTAAAACCCTATAACAACAGGTCATGTGTTTTATCCCTTCAATAGCTAGTAAACACGCACACAGACTGCATCGCTGCATGAAAGTGTTGAGATATCTCTTGCTTAAGGTGGCACTCCATTACCCTTGACCTCCGATAAATTCATTAGGAAAGCAAGGAAGGACAATAATTTCAAGAATACTTTGAGAAAAACTATTGTGTTTTTTTTAATATTTAGAATAATTATTATAATCGTTACTGTTTTCAGTTTTACAATTACAACGTAACCAGTATGCCGTTATCATAGCATTTGCCAATGTAATTTCCTTTATTCAACCCTACGATTATTAGCAATTGTTACTGTATTGAATATCGTACATAATTGGCCCATTATGGCAGGCGTGTCATTTGGCGTAATATTGGTATTCTAAGGCTTATAGAGAGAAGATGAAACCATTTTGTGATATTCTTTTCTCTGAGCAACGAAGATGAGAAAGGCATTGTATATTATTAAATATAGATTAATTAACATCTGAATTTATAATTACCATGCTGTGCTGATAATAGTCTACATTGCAGTCCGTAACACCCGCTCATTTATTCCCCAGGAAGGGAATACATGCAAATGTCTCTCTTGCTTTCATCGGTTCAACACGCCAGATAATAACAAAGGAAATGCGTGAGAGAAGCTAACGTCTCATTTACGGACATATAAAGACGCTTTCCGTCATGTGAGATATGGATGCCAGATTAACTCGTGTTTTATTTCCTACAATGTATAATGCTAAGATTGCATAAAATATTGTCCAACTCGTGGACAAATAACAATTATTAGATCATTCAGAAAATAATATTACATACTGGCTTATGTTCATAAAAGTAAATGCTCAACGCTTCAATTACGGCAAGGAATAAAAAATATGCTTAATTTATAAGATCTGCGTTTTTTTCTCAGGTCATACCAAAAGCCTGTATTTAGTAAATACGCTTACCACTCCTCCAAAATGAAATAGGGAGTAGGATATGTTAATGCAATACATGTACTGTGTTATGCACAATCATTCTAACACAAATCCAATGGCGCTACGGCCCGCCAACCCAACTGTCGGCCTCACGCCCACTTACGCATGGCAGAGGTGGCCGATATGCAACTGATATGGAAAGGTGACTTGACCACCATCACACATCCCTAGCCGGAAATTTGGCTCACAAGGTCAGGACCGCTGCCTATCGCAGCTCCTCACTTTCCTCATGATGCTGAGAGGGAACCGGTCCTATACCCGGGACTAAAATACGTAGTAGCCCCGTGGGTGAAATCGAAGCCGGGCGCATTCCCTGGTTGGGAACCAGAGCTCCACGCTCTAGTCCACGGCACCACGGCGCAGGACACAAACTCTATCATAGCCACTCAAAATAATCACAGATTGAGCAGAGAGTTCTTATGCAGATGTTGTAATGCTGTAACTCGTATGTTGTGCTGCTGCCCGTGTTGAAGGACAAACGTAGTTGTGATGAAGGTACTGATAACAAGAAAAAGCCACAGATTATAACTTATTACCAGGGTTAGGATTTTTAGGTGAAAATTTCAGATGAAAAAAGGAAGGGAAAAGGTGCCCAAATAAGGTGAAAAGAGGGACAATAAGGTGCTGGTTTATTTAAAGGGATGCGCAACTGAAATTGCTATTTTCTAACCTATCCATTCAATTGGGCTGATATTTTAACCACATGTCAGTCTTCTTTAGATATAATTGTTTTGTGCATTTCAATCCTAAATCTTAATTAGTTTTCAAGTTAATAATTTTTAAAATATAAAATTATGGGTATATGCAAACTGCAACACATTATGCATTTAAAAAAATCTTATGTTGCTTCTATGTCAAGGAACTACAATTCTGTCATATAATTCGTTTTCTACCATTCTTAGTTTAAGAGAAAAAAAAGTTTTGCAGCTTTGTATTTGCATTTTTTTTCGTTGTTTTGTATACATTGTTATCTTCAAAAATTAGTACCACAAAAACTATTCATTACACAGAAAAATTATATGACAGTTTTATTTTTTTGGGTTTTGAAATAAGCATAAAAATGGTAATATGAATGGATGAAAACTACATCGTGTGGAACATTTTGAATATGCAGAAATACTAACAATAAGAAACGCCTTAAAATGAAGTTTTAAAAATATAAACAGCTAGCAACCAAATGCGCAAGGGTATTTAAAAAGTCTTGTAACGATCCTGAAGGTTTGCTAGGACAAAATAAAAATGGATTCTAAAACTACAAGCAATGGAGAATTTTTTGGGAACACACATATATATACATATATACATATATATATATACATATATATACATATATATACATATATATACATATATATATATATTAGATTTTTTGAGATTTTGGGTTAATTTCAGTTGTGCATTCCTTTAACTAATTCAACGATTTCTCTTTCCTATATTCTAATTTATTGAACTACAAACAAGTACATCAAATTATCACTCATCAAAAGAAGGAAAAAACATGAAGCTGCTGTACTTCAAGACATTAAGCATCCCCACATTTTTAAAATTAAGTCTGTTTCTATTAGGAGATAGAATGTCTTTGTAGATGCTAAAGCTTCTTTCAACATCTACTGAAACCAGTGGGGCAAACCTTGTATTCACTCGGAATGGCAACTCTACAGATGTGGCGAATTCCTCAATGCCTGGATTCTTCTGGAAGTAAAAATATCCCATTGTTTTTTCTTTTCCAGACCTTGTTCTTCCAATCATTTAATAGCTGCAGGCAGGTACTTGTAACTATGTACACAATATAGTTCCGTCTGCAAATTATGTATTTTCTCTGGTAACAGAAGTTGCTGTGTCTTGGAAATTGCATCTACATCGGATGGATCCAAAGAATACACAAACTCTTTAATCTTGTCAAAATTCTCACACAATATAGCAACACACTCAATCCAAGATCCTCAGAGAGTAATGACCGGGAAATTTGGAAGCGACAGGCCAGTGATTTCCCTGTAGTAAACAACACATCTTGGAGCTTTCAGTAGAATCTTCTTCAGGTCAGAGATGAATTGATTTGCGATGTTGTATTCGTTCCTTATGGATTCACAAACCCTCTGAAGGGCATGGGCCAAGCATGTCACATGCTTCAAGTTAGGAAATAAAAGTTTCAATTGGTTAACAGCTGAAACCATGTATGGAGCCTGGTCCGTAACCAAAAAAGAAGCTTTTCAAACTCGATACCACTAGACCAGAGTTTTTGGCAGAAATCCATAATGGATTGCATTACTGTGCTGGCATTGGCTTTCTGCAGCTCGTACATTTTTAACAACATGGGCTTAACTTTCTCCCCTGCTAAGGGAAAAACTAAAATGTTCAAAACATATTGTTCCATTGAGTCTATGGTTTCATCCACAATGATTCCCACATCGCAAACAGACACTTTCTCCTTTATTCTTTCTATGGTTTCTTGGTAAACAGGTTCCATGTAGTTTTTTCTTAAAGTACTCTCATCGGGCATTGGCATATTTGTGTATTTTTCAAGAAATCCCTTGAAGGTTAGATGGTTCACCTTATTGAGTGGAATTCCTGCTTGTGTAAGAGCTGCACACAAATCAATGTTTAATTCCTACAAATTTTGGCTTTTTGAAGAACTCTGTTGAAACACATTTCGTAATAGAGGTTGCCGTGATTTGTTTGCTTGATGAGTCTTGTTCATTTGATGCTTAGAGCTGGAAATGTGTCGTTTAATGCGATCTCGCTGGTGTTTTCATCTAACAAAATTCCTAAATCGCAAATAGTACATCGCATAACAGTTCCATCAGTGTCTATGAAATCTTGTTTGAATTACTCAGCCAGAACAATAAATCGAGCACTGGATACCTTTGGCATGGTAAAATCTAGTACTAGCACACTCGTTTGGTAATGTAACATAGAATTAACACTAGTTTACTTGCGAACACAATGCGACTGTCACAAAACTCACTCTTGCGCCCATTCACTGTCCACATTCTCTTATAACACTGCGACAATAACCAGAATGTTGTGATTCATGCTGGAACTTCAGTCTCAGCGATTTCTAGTAGTTTTGAGCAGAAATCAGTCTTAATAATTTTCGGAACTGCGCAGGTGAGGTTACTGCCATCTCTGCATGCCCAACCTTCGCCTCCACGCAAACAGATGACGTCTCTCACAGTAACAAACGCACATTCACGAACAGCAGGCTACTGATTCTAGTGGGATAGAATCACTCATTGTCACTTGCATTATTGCGGGCTACTTTATAGCGGTAAAGCGAGAGAAAGAGGTTTTCGTCGAACACACAATTATTTTCCATTGTTGCGGGTGTGCTTTCAATTCCCGCGCGGCGTTTAGTGAAAGAGGTAGGCTTACTATTCGCACGTACACTTCGCACGTACACAGCAAGCTGAGGAGACGTTAATTGAAAGTTAAAGAATAAATTGGAATGAAACTTAAAGAAAAAAGGGAGAAAAGGGGATTATGGGCATGGTTGGGGGAAAATGGGATAAAGGTGCCAAAAAGGGGTAAAGGTCCCAAAAAAGGAAAAATGGTGCGAGAAAAAATGCCTCTTTTCGCAACTAGAAACAAAATTTCACATTGTGATATCTTTCCGCACAGCTTTAACTTACCCTAAGAAAAAAGGTGCGCACCTAAAAATCCTAACCCTGCTTATTACGATCAACATAAGATAGGAGTAGATATGGTTGACAAAATGTACTCCGCTTACAATGTCGCGAGGGGTACTAGAAGGTGGCCGATGGTTGTTCTTTTCAATCCTAAACATTGCGGGGATCAATTCTCAAGTGATTCATATGGGGAACGCAAATAAGCCACACAAACGTCGACTGTTTCTTGGAAGAATTGGAAAAGAGCTGATTGAGGATCACTTGATTAGGAGATCACTTATGCCTCATTTACCGCGGCCAATTTCTGGAAGACTTCGTGAAATTGTTCTGGAAGTCAACAACCCAACATTCCTCAAGTCAACCCTCCAAGCACTGAAGGCGCAAATAGAAAGCGTTGCCAAACCTGTTGGAACACGAAAACGAGACCGACAAAGTATACCTGCTCTTGTGCACAGTATTTATGCCTGCAAAATTGTGCTTCTGTTTGTACTGACGGGTGTGACAGGAGTTTCAGAGAACGAAGAACATTGTGACTGGTTTGTTGGAGAAACTATTTCTTTAAACCTTTTATTACTCTGTGTTTCTAAAAGTGAAAAATAAGTTTGTAATTATTTCTGCGAATTTCATAAGATATCTTCTTCTATTTTGTTTTACAAACTTTAGTTTTCAGTATGTGTTTTTTTTTGGTTAATAAAATGGTAGAACAGTATATACTTTTATTTATTTATCATCTTTCCTGAAAACACTAGTGTAAATTGTGGATATATTATGAAATTTATATAATGTATCTGGCAGATACAATGACAGCAATGACGTTAGTTTTTTTGAGGACAGTAATCGAGTGTTAAAACATTTTGAATAAATGGGAAGTAAATCTGTGATAGGATCCTCAAAATATTAAACTGGCAGTGCTATTTTGTTTTACAATCGTAAAGTGAGCCTGATGCAATGATGTTGTGCACATGTAAGTTACTTTATTCTTGGATCGGAACAGAATGCTGATTATCAAACACTGGAAAAACCAAGAAATGCTATGGAAATTTAGAAACGTTGATTCGAAGCAACGATTAATTTTATAAAAGTTTATCCTTAAGTTAGTGTGTTTAAACCAGAATCCCACGTCATGAAGCTCTTAGTAAATCCAGTCGCCTCCTAGGGAATACATTTATCTTGCTGAGATAACCTTGGTGTATGGGCTTCCAGGATATACGCAGATGAGCAGAGTATGTGCTGATGTTAACGGAAGCGAAAGCGGTAGCTCAGCTGTTAATAATGTCGGCACAACTAACTGAATATCTGGTTTGACTTTCGCTCGTATTACTCATAGTGGAATCATTCGTACTGGACTCATACTTTCCAATCAGTTGGATTAGCTAACAGAACTATAGAAATTATCACAGAGATATTTCTGTTTAAACCTCGTGATAAGTGTGTAAGGCTAAGTCCACATCTGAATGCAATTGCCCTCAAACAAGAATACAAAGGTTTTCAAACAAATGCTCTGAATATTTGTGAACAGGCAAAAAAAAAAAATGCATTGAACGTTAGTGAACAGTTTGTGGTAGGAATGTTGAAAGTGTATCCACACCTAGTTGCAAACATTTCTTTGTGTGAAATAGCCGTGAACATTGGTGCTACTTGCATATATTTCTCGTTCAAGAAAAAGACCAGTAAAAGATGGTGAACGCGTAAATTTTTCAACGTGGTACAGAATACACTCAAAAGATTTTAAACGATGGTGCTGGTTTTAAAATTTGGTCAGAGCGCCACAAGTGTTTTTAAGTACTGATTCAAGTGATAGGTCTTAAATATGCAATATTCTTCCCGGTGAGATATACATCAACCTTTCACTGTTGAAAATAAATACAAAGTTTACTTCATTGCTGTCATTAACATATTTATCAGACGATCTGCTCCCTCTAGAGTCTTGGAGTAAAACTAACAGCTTTATATACCCAAAACAATGTGTGCGTTGTTTTTTCGGAGAAAAACCACTGCACTGGGAATCAAGTATGTCCTTTGTTCATGCCGAAATTGATTGCTAATGCTTGAATTTGCTTCTCCGTGTCCATTTCGTCAGTTGTATACTTTCTTGGCAGGTTTTCGATTCCATCGATTTTCTTTGTCCTACTCTTATATCATTCTGCACATCCCACAAGTATGCAATAAAATTTATGTCCTCGATGAGTGACAACGACATTTTCCAGACTATCAAATTGTTTCCTGACTTTGTCCACACGCAACTGAAATGAACTGCAGTACTATTGCCGTATGAAGTATGAGGTATATACCGGAGGAGCGACCTGGCCACTGCGACCAACTGGGTATATTGTAGCTACAACCCCGCAAGGTAGGGATGAAGTGAAGGAGCCTCAGGAGGTCGCAGCTCCGCAGGCAGACGGGATTACAGAGATGGACGGAAGTCATTTCCAGTTCAAAACACCCGCACTGGGCCAGTAGACGCGAAGTCCCGCGAGAGAGCGACGAAGCGGCCCTTGCAGGCAGACCAACGCGCCCTGTCGTTGGCGGGGAGAAATCTTTCCAAAACGCAGTGACCATGCACTCTGGCTACCATCAGATGTAGGTACTACGGAACCTGGTGACTGCCTGAAAGATGAAAGGGAGAAATATGAAATGACAGGAAATGAAAAAGCTTGGTAGAATACACCAACCCATCATTCGTCTAGGCGACCAGAGGAAAACCATGAAAAACCCCATGGTCAGTGTGGGCGGCTACCGAGAATCGAACCCGGGACATCCCTAATGCGGGTCACAGACGTTGCCACCTGAGCCATCCCGCCTAGTGCCATTGCCGTATACATCTGCCCACTAACACGTCCACACCTGTATGTTTATAGTTGCTATAACACTTGTTTTTCATCTCGGATGGAATATAAAAAATCTTATGCTTTTATTGGATTAAATGAGTCTTAAAGCGTGTATTTCTGGTGAAATCTCGGTATCGAATTTTTGGGTGGAATGCAATATCTTCTCTACCTAATATGTACGTGTTAGAGAAAGTAAAAAAGCGCAAACAATTGTTTGTAAACATTAGCATACCGCTCACAATGTTCGCAAAAGATTACGGATCTTTAACAGTTTGGTACATTTGTTTGCTTGTTTGTGGGCAACTGAATGCAGGCGTGGACTAGGCCGTAGAAACACATCTAGATTCAAACCGATGGAAGGAACAGTGAAAGTCTTAATTTGATGACAACAACCGACTCCGTTAACCTTTCCATTACTAAAGACTGCTCCCTTACTTCATTTGACATGGTTCCTATTGACTTTTTCGAATTCAGCAATGCATTGTAACAATTGTAAGCCAGACAAATAATATAAGCGTGTTATCTCAGGTGACATGCTCGCCGATGTCGGTTTTGAGGAGTCAACACCAAGCAGTCGGTGGTTACCCGGGGTATGTAGCAACGAGGTTAAAGGTTAACAAGGACATTTAAAGCCGGATACATGTGGCAACAGAAAACATAATGATACATTTTATCCTTACATACATTGCAATGTGTACTTTGAATATCTAAACTATAAATTAATAAATTCGTGTTAGTTTGAACATTAACTAATGAAAATATGTTCGGTTTAGTAACACTACTTATTGGCTATATACAGCTGTTTTGATATATTTATGACTGACATTTGAAGACTCATAGTTGTGGTGTGTAATATTCTGATAAACGTCAAACTGAATTCCGAAATTTAGTCTCACTTCTAACGACAATTACGTAATATGATCTATTTAATGAATAATCGTGTTGCAGATGACATATGGTATTGGAATTCAGTAAACGCGAATACGGAGCAAAATGAACTGATATTGCAGTTTTCAGTAAGTCATTTTATGTATTTCAGTGTGTATAATCATAGTAGACAGTAAGACCTGAGACTGCGAACTAATTTTACTTTCTCCAACACGTACCTAGTAGGTAGAGAAAATATTGAATTGCATCCAAGAGCTGCAAGTGGAGATTTCACCCAAAACACATGTATTAATGTCCCTGAAACAAAAAAAGCAGTTTAGAAAATTTCCATGTGTGTGTGTCTGTGAAGAGCAGTACTCAAAAACGAATTTTGGGATACATACCAAATTTTGTATTTAAGTTCAGTATCTCCAAAGTGCGACTCGAAGATTTCCAAGAAAATCCACACCACTAACTACCCTTTATATGGTACACTTTTCGACATTTTTAATATTCTAGAACGATTTGTATTAAAATACCCTAGGTTTAAGATATTTACGTGACAAGCAAAATGTTTATCCTGAATCTTCTGGGAGTAGTCTTGAAGTCTACATTCGGAAGAAGTTTTGTATGGTTTTGTAAAATAAAGGATAAACCATTCGAGAGCTTACTACACAAAGAATCTGTCGTGTTACATTCACGTGCCTTTCTGTACCACTATAGTTTATTTTTGTATATCTTCTATAAACTCTTTTTAGGAATGCTTAGTTTTCTATACATTTAATTTCCAAAATCCGATCGACTCTATGCCTCGAAGACTAAGAGCCGTTTTTCGAGGCAATGGCATGAGGACGCAATACTCAGTTCATGCCTTCCTTTCTGTATCCCTAACAATTTAATTTATGTATTGTTTATTCTCAAAATAAGCCCTCTACAGCTATAAGGTATTAAGCAAATATTTTAGATTTTATCATGCACTTTGCCATATGTACTAACGTAACATATTTGGCATTTTATCAACATTATATAGAATACCACAGTTTAATTAGAATTTATGGTTACAAAATTAATATACTAATTCATGGAACTGAACCTACGTCCCTCAGCAACTAAGCGAAACTTCTACCTCTGAGCTACTGGTAATTAGTAACTTTGTAACGTAAGGGTTTCTAAATTCAAGGAAGCGCAGGAGTTGACTTGCTGCCCTCTTCACAGATAAGTAGCAGAACGAGAAGAAGGGCGAGTATATATGTGTGTTAGAAGTAATAATATATAAGCTGTTAATTATTTAATCCTTAGGAGCATAATATTATATAAACCACTTCAGTTTATACCACAACATTCTATTTCTATACTTGACAGCTATCACGAAAACTGCACCATACAAACGCGTATGAAATCCAAGAAGGTGACATGAATTCAAGACCTTCAACATATGATACCATAATTGAAAATATAGAATGGTACATGCCTAGAATACGTTTATGAATCTGTTAGTTCAAACACAACTTGTAGATTTTTAAAGCGAAATATGAATAAAATTTGAGACCACAAATTAACCTATATCTACAAGAAAGGCAATATGTATTTAAAGATTAAGGTTATAAAATTCCCATGTCTTCTGAAAATATTTAAAGATAGATAAAATTGTTAGGATACGAAGCTTGGATACCGTAATCTGAAAACATGCGCCGAAACCATTAAACTACTATTCTGCTTTGCTTCAGAAGAGCCGGGTTTTTAGTACAGAATACACCCTGGTCTTTAGCATGTTTCAGGTTTGTTTAACCACGTCTCGATATTGCGTACACCAAGGCTACAAGCTTGGGGAATGCGCAGAATGAAACGTTTTTACTTCGAGAATACTCGATCCGCTCAACTATACTGCCCCCCCACTGTGTATTTTACATTACTTGTGTTCGTGTAACATTTGAATATGTTTTATGCTCATAAGTCTCTTAAGGTCACCTTTGAACTTACAGAATGTATATTAGTATAACTATCTCCGTGACCTAAGACTACGAGCGGCTCAAACTCTTAACACATGGCCGCTGCATCATCTACATCCGTCTACACAGAACATCGTGGGTTAAGCACAATAATGAGAATTGTATGTTGTCAACATGCCGTCTCATCCCTGCCGCTATTTTTCAATCAAGTAGCTTCTCAATTGATCCGAACGAGCTCAAGAACCTGAGTACATCAGGCCTCTCAGCAGGGAGAAAACCAGCATGTCAGTGCCGGAACTATTCGCACTATAGGACTGCAAATTCATGTTATCCAATTTAATATAATAAGTTTTTACAAGCAGACAGACACACGCTTATACATTTACAAGCTGCCTTACCCAGCCTTGCATTGTTACATTCTGTAAGTATGGGGTTGAAAATAAGAATACGGGTTGTTTTAAGATACCCTATAGTTTTCATAAGTCCTATAGCCTAGCTGCACACATTAGTGTCCTGATTGACCAAGCAGCATAGTTTTATCGCTGTGAGGTTTAAAAACAATGTAAGGTGTTTTTTTAAAAATTTCGGAGTAATTGAAAATAAGGATTAGGTGGTTTTTGGAAGTTGTAACATAACCTATAATTTTTGCCAACTTTTATTGTATAATTATACATTATTTTGACCACATGCTCTACATATTGCAGATTTCTAGATAACAGGATGAAAATATGGTAGTGGACTTTTGAGAATTATAATGTAGATTATAATTTTTGTTGTGTCCCATAGAATAAGCGTACACAGTATTGTCTAGGCAGTTAGGGGTTGCAAATACGGATTGAACGTAAGGGTAGCTTATAATTTGTGACAGATTCTAAAACCCAAATGTACGCGGTTTTATCAAAATCATAAAAAAATATTCCTTGATGACAAACTTCAGCGAAATCAGAGAGAAATGTGGCGATATGAACAATATACACAACTACTCCGCTAAAGTAACTCAAATTTAAAATATTTTTAAACCTCCCCATTTAACCCTCTGGGCACTAAGCAGTTAAAAATCTGCTATATTTGCAATAATGAGCCAAAAATATCCTATGATATTAATACTCTTCCGCGAAAAGGGATGAAATTTAGCGACATGAATATGAAAAGGAAAGCCCTAACCCCCCATTTAAAATCATTTTAGAAACATTATACAACCTGTGCCCATCTGGAAGAGTATGGCTTTTCAATGGTAAAAGAGTTATCAAAATTGGTCGAGTGGTTTTTTGAGACCAACGGGGGCCCCACACATACACAAACGTTGCTCCGTTTATGATATAAGGTATAGACAGATTGTGTAAAAGCCATTTGGTTTTCTAGTAGGTATGGGACCTCGATACCTCGATACTCTCGATACTCGTTGGTATCGAAGTATGTCTAATACTTTGAGATACGCCTTCGATATTTTTTCGATACTTCCAAATTTTTAAATTTTGCATTACTGTAAGTTGTTGCGTTTAACTTTATACTAAATAAGAAAACAAAGGTGTCGAGGATTCACGTTGTTGCCTCGCACGTGTCCTCAAAGTGTTGCTGGACTATAGTCCTTGATAGAGCTTGACTGCGTTTGCTGTGAATGAATGCAACATTCCATTCACTGTTGAGGCTAAAATAAAAACATGCAAATCAATGGGGTAACGAGAAGAGGTACTCGTGTGACATGCAGTGTTAACTGAGTTGCGAATGAAGCTGATTTAGCTGACGCACTAAATCACGTCTCGGCAATAGCCTGGCTTGGTGACTCACTCTCTGCCATTACAGTTACCTATTCCGGTAACCAAAATCTGTAAATCCAGCAGAAACAAGTCAGAACTTAAAACGTGCGATAATAAAGCGCATGGAAATAATCGTTCTCTCAAGAATGCGCGTGTTTTCAAATAAAAATCATTTGTTTCCTTTATACCTGTACATTTCATATATTACCTTGATTTCTCTTCAAATCACTGTGTCTAATATGCCTTTGTATTAAACATGTATATTGTATGTGGGTGGATAGTAGAGAGGCTTAATCCACAAACTTACTGCTCGTATGTTTTCGAGTGGTATATGGCTAATTTCTTATTACCGGATGAAAAAATGTATATTGTATCATGTGGCAGTTGTGAATAGTAATAGAATGGTGTAACACGCACACATTATTTATAGTTGTTTGAGTTTCAGGTAAAATACATATTAGTTTATATTTTCAAGGTTGCAGAATGAGGGAGAATTGCTAGTATTTGTTTTCTACGGATAGAAAATCATATGAAAGAAAGTTTTCAGCACAAAATATAGTTACATAAAAACAGAGATTAGAAATTATTATTATTATTATTATTATTATTATTATTATTGCTATTATGATTATTATTATTATTATTATTAAACTTGAACGAAAAAGGGGATTATAACCTCTGGCATTATCAACATAAACAAACTGCTGCCAATTGCAGAATGTCAAACAGGATCAATTTCGGAATTACCAAAGAACACAAAATTAGTTATATGCTTTTATACACAGAAAACTACAAGGAGTGATCAAAAACTAAGGCTACAAGGCCGATATTCCTGGAGTTTCGTCGGTTATAGAGAAATTAGTAGTGTGCGGTAATTCTAGTACATGCTGTTGTCAACTGCGCAGAGTTTCAGCCACCGCCACCTACAGCGCTAATTATAGGTAAACACAAATGGAAACCCGTTTGGAAAACTGGTCTCGCGAAGAAATCCACTCCGCTATTCGATTTCTGTGGGCGAAACATATAACCGCGGCTGAAATTCACCGGCAGCTGGCAGAGGTTTACGGAGAGACTGTAATGTCTCGTCAGCATGTCGCAGAATGGTGTCGAAAGCTTGCGGCCGGTAGAGAAAACGTCACCGACGAAGATCGCAGTGGCCGACCCAGCCCGGCATCAACAGATTCGAACACAACTCGCGTGGAGGAGCTTTTCAGGACAACGGAGGTTCACGTACGGCATATGACGGTAAAATTGGGAATGCCGTTCGGAAGCGTTCGTCACATTGTTCACGATATTCTGCAGTACCGGAAAGTTTGTTCCCGATGGGTTCCACAAAATCTGTCCAACCAACACAAGGAGAAGCGTATGGGGGTAAGTCTGCAACTTTTTCACCGGTTCTCCACGGAAGGGAACATTTTTCTTCGCCACATTGTGAAGGGTGACGAAACATGAATCCACCACTACACCTCCAGCAGTAAATGGTCACCAATGGAGAGGAAAAACCCTTCCTCTCCAAAGACAAAGAAGTTTAAGATGACGCCATCTGCCAGAAAGGTGATGGCTACAGTGTTTTGGGACAGCGCTGGTGTCACTCGTGGAGTTTTGGAAAGAGGAGACAGTGACCGCTGACCGATACTGCGAGACCTTTCCACGATTGCGCGAAGCAATCAGGAGGAAATGGCCTGGACTTCTCACCGAGGGCAGCATCTTCCTTCACGACAACGCGCGACCTCAAACAGTCCAGAAGACCACCACACTGTTGAAGCAGTTTCGCTGGGACATCATCGACCACCCTCCCTGCAGTCCGGATCTCGCTCCAAGCAACTTTCACCTTTTTACTCACTTGAAGAAGCAGCTATCAGGTCGACGATTTGCTTCAGACGAGGAGGTGATACACTTCACGTCAACGTGGCTGAACACGCAAGGGCAGGATTTTTACCAGGAGGGAATATTCAAACTCATCCCACGAAGCGACAAGTGCCTAAACCGATATGGAGACCAGGTCGAAAAATAACCTAATGTATGTATTATGAGTTGGCTGTACTGCTTATATAGAATAAAATGTACACGTTTCACTGCAGAATTTGTAACCTTAGTTTCTGATCACCCCTCGTACTAAAAAGAACATAATTCAGTGAAGAAGCTATCGCCTTTTTAGTTTTTTACAAAGTGAGTATCGAGTATTGGTGCTCCAAAATCAGTATTGGCATCGAGTATCGAGAAATAGTGGTATCGTCCCATCACTAGTTTCTAGCGAGAGGACCACCTTTGTGTCAAAATACTTTTAATCTTAGGCTGCTTACGATATCTTTTGCTCAATTGCATATTTGATATATTGGAATTCCTGCAAATACTCGTAGTTAGCAAATTTCAATAATTTGAAGAGTTTGAATAAGTTTGCTGTTTTCATTATTTATGTAAAAGAGCAGACTGTATTCTGTGTAATTCAATTCAGTTCACCTGAAAAAAATTGCGCCTTAGCTCGCTTAACAGTGGTTTTACTTAAATTGCTTTCCCGTTTGTAAGGTAATTAATTAAACAGGCATTTTCTTCGACATTCATTTGATTCACTGTACCAGGTTATTCTGTTGTCCTCGGGTCATACTCCTTCATTTGTACAAACGTACTCCAGATATCTGCTCATCTATTACGTAAAAGTAAATAGAAGTAGGTTATGAGGGAACAATTGCAGATTCTTTTTTTTTTTTTGGTTGATTACTGTAACTCATCACTCCCTTAACTTGTGAAAAACGACTGACATGAAATAGAGTATGAAATATTGAGGCTGCATGTGGCTCACCTGCTGGAAGGTAAAATGATATGTTCATATAAGTAATACTGTTCATCTAAGCCGGAGTTTCCCAACCTTTGCTCCACGGAGCTCTAAGGATTCCGCGTGAACTTCCCAGGGGATCTGTGACTGCTTCAGGAAAGTAAAACAAATACATTAGCCGAAATTTAGGAATAAGAAACAAACAGCAGAATCAGAATATAATAAAACCATAAATTAAATTCAGAAATTTGTCGAGTTATATTTTTGCCTCTTCTAAGAGAGGGCGCTTAGCTACAAATATACCTCACTTCCAAAGTTATAATAGCGGGAGTAGTTGAACATGTCTAGTTAGGAGCGAGAGTCTATCCGGAGCCGAAGCTCCCCATCTAGGCTCAGAGAAAAGCGCCAAATGAGTGGATCTCCCCTCCGTGGGGTTTTCTATTAGGCCAACACCTGATATCTTAAAAAGGCCCCGCTTACGCAGGGACGGAAGTAGATACGCCTTTTTTACGCGTCAACATCAAAGGTGAAGACTACCGATAACGTCGGTAGGGCGGCAGCAATCTATCACGCCATCTCCCGGTTCTCCAAGCTGAAACCGGAAGAGGATAAGATGTCTCACAAGCTCGCCTGGACATTAATGCCCGCGGTACCTAATCTCCGATAGGTATCGGCAACCACTGTCCTGCCGAATCCAACCCAATCCGTAAAGTTCCCTCGCTGGAGGGCTAAGATTTTCGCCCCAACGTACCTCTAGTAACGCCAGAAGTACCACGAGTGCTAAAGTTACTCAGATCCGTACCATGGCAGCTGAAGGGGTCGGAACCACTTCCTTTCTCGAGCTGGTAGGGCGCTTACACGACCAATTAAAGGTAGATTGTTAGCGGCATGAAAGGGATAGGGCTAAACAGTAGTTGCTCTTATTACTTTTTGGTGGCCAAGTGATAGGGACATGAAGAAAGGGTAGCATTTTCTCACAATCCGTCCATGCCACCTCCATGTACTACTGGTTGTGTCAATATGCTCTCAGAGTAGTCGTCATATCTTTAGCTCCAAAATTATTGTAGCATGAGAAGTCAGATGGTGAGTACGAACGAGGAGCAGGCCTGATCAATAAACATTTCGGCTAATAAGCAATGAACGAATATGGTATTTCAGTTGAACTCAGGTAATGATTAAATTGGAATAACCGAGTTTATTGTACACAACACATTATGACTCCCAATCAAATAATCTCTATTGTTAAATCTCGTCCTCCGTAGTCTAGGGGTATCGTGCTAGCCTCCAGTTCCCGATGTCGCGGGTTCAAACTCGGCGGAAGGCATGGGTATTTTTCGGGCGTAAAAATCCTTAGCATGGCTTCCTTCGGAAGGGAAGTAAAGCCGGTGGTTCCCGTGTCGTAGATTTACGGCACGTAAAAGAACCTCAAGCCTAATAAAGAGGCTTCTGAGCAAAATTATCGGTCTTTCACGCCCAATGTGGAATGAGACTCTAAGAAACACAGTAGTTAAAGAGTGTCCATAAATAAAACTTTAATTTTCTGCTGTTAAAAAAGTTGTTTCATTTATTGAACTTTGGAAAAGCTTTAATGGCCAAGTTCTGGCAGCAGCATGTCTATTGCGATAGTTGAAAATAAATTGAGATGTTACAATTAATTTCAAAAGTTTTAAAATATATATTTCATTGCATGGGCATAGCGCAGATATGTTTATAAGTAACTTTACATCTTCGTTCTTCCTCCTCCCGGTAAGGGACTCCGCCATAGAAAGTGACTTTAAGAAGGGCTCCGCGAGTCAAAAGGACTAGAAACTGCTGATTTAAACATTCATGCCTAGCCAAAACATTAAAACTCTACATATTTTCTTAAAGTTAATTCCTGCGTTAATGCAAGTTTTTTTGTATAATCACAATCTTGCATTTGTATCAATAATTTTTATACTTTGTTTGCGCAGACATCATATTCTTTGAATAACATACAATAGAGCCAGCTGTTTAATTCAATAGTTGAACAGTTTCGGGTATTTATGTACTACTAAACCTGTAGTAGAGAACAGTGAGAGATTTTTCTTCTGATAAATATTGCTGGTACATGGATGTGCATATGGATTAGCAGCGAAGAAGCATTTCAGCACTGCGACAAAGGTAGACCCTCCGTCAGGAGAAAATGTGGTGAGAGAGTACAAAGGGCGGTTAGATCTAATGATGGCAGGTGCAGCGAAGCGGGGTCCCTAAGCTTTCCAGATTGAATATCACCCTTTGAATGCCAACTTATCCTCAGGAGCAGATTCGAGCAGAATGTTGCTCGTCAGGGAAGAAACTGTATCCCCTCAAAGTACATCTACCCCATACGACGCATACCAACGTTCGCAGCGCCTAACTCTGCTATCTTGTAAGATGAAAGGAAACAAAAAGGAAGGAAATGAGAAACAGCAGAATTCGCATTAGCATATAGTCTACCACAGCATTCGCCTTCCGACATGGGAAAACCATAAAAGAATCCAAAGTCAGGGTGCCGGTTGAACCTGATTGTGCAAACTCCTAATGTTTTCCGTTCCACCTGTAGGGGGGTAAGCGGGGTGTCTTATCGAGAGGTTATGCCAGATGCCTTAGCTCATAGATCACGCTATGTAACAACATGCTCACGCTATGTAACAACTGATCACGCTATGTAACAACATGATCACGCTATGTAACAGCGACTGAGCAGTATACAACCTAATTTTTAGGAATTAGAGGCATTATATTATTGTATAATAGGCAAGTGTTAAAACAAAATGGTTTGATTTTAAATATTCACTACATTCTCTACCCATTATAAACTACCTATGTTCTTTATTTTCATAATGTCCTTATAAAGTAAGGTTTTTCCTTGCACATTACTTTAATCTGACCACAATTTAGGCCACAAATTATTTCTACTTACAGTCTAAGTTACACTTTTCCCTATTTGGTTGCATGAAAGATGCCGTAACGACAAACAGCCGTTTATCTATACCACAACTCATTTTTTATTGTCTCTACTGTTTACCTGTAATAAGCACGGAAAGTATTGTATTCCACCCAAAAATTGAATAACGAGATTCACTGGAAATACACGTTTTGAGAATCCCTGAAACCAAAGATAGCATTTTTAATTTCTCTAACATGTAGCTACAGGAGGTAAAGAAAGTATTGTATTCCACACAAAAATTCAATAACGAGATTCACCGGAAATACACGTTTTGAGACCCCTTAAATCTAAACAAAGCATTTTTACTTTCTCTTCTACGTAGTTACACGAGGTAGAAAAAATATTGCATTCCACCCAAAAACTCAATGATATTCACCGGAAATACACGTTTTGAGACTCTCTGAATCCAAAGAAAGCATTTTCACTTTCTCTACCACGTAATTACAGTAAGTAGAGCTAGTATTGTATTCCACCCAAAACTTGAATAACGAGATTAATACTCGGAACAGAAATACTCGTTTTCAGACTCCCTGAAACCAAACAAAGCGTTTTTAATTTTTCTACTACGTAGTTACAGTAAGTAGAACAAGTATCATGTTCCAGCCAAAAATTGAATAACGAGATTCACCGGATATACAGCTTTTGAGACCCCCTGAATCCAAAGAAAGCACTTTTACTTTCTCTACTACGTAGTTACACGAGATAGAGAAAGTATTGTATTCCTACCCAAACATTCAATGATATTCACCGGAAATACTCGTTTTGAGACTCCCTGAATCCCCCCAAAAAAGCATTTTTACTTTCTCTACTACGTAGTTACAGTGAGTAGAGCAAGTATTGCGTTCCACCCAAAAATTGAATAACGAGATTCAACGGAAATAAACGTTTTGAGACTCCCTGAATACAAAGTAAGCATTTTTACTTTCCCTACTACGTAGTTACGGTAAGTAGAACAAGTATTGCGTTCCACCCAAAAATTGAATAACGAGATCCAAAGGAAATACACGTTTTGAGACATTTGCATCCAAAGTAAGAATTTTATGCTTTCTCTACTACGTAGATACAGTAAGTAGCGAAAGTATTGTGTTCCACCTAAAAATTCAATGTCGTAATTTCGCCAGTAATCGCGTTTGTGACTCCCTGAATCCAATGAACTTATTTTTAGAAAAAGGTCCAAGTATGTCTGTGTGTGTGTGTGTGTGTGTGCGCGTGCGCGCACGTGCGTGCGTGCGTGCGTGCGTATTTACGAACAGCATAACTCAGAAGCAGAAAGTTGGTTAAAAACAAAAGTTAGTAGTTAAGTATTTTTCCAAGAATACGGCACTGAGATTTTAAAGAAAATCCCCCACTACAAACTACTTTACATTGGACATTTTTTAAAATTTTTTATTCTTTCAAAAAGGCTCTAATGGTCTTGATTAAAATACATATGTTTAAGCCTTTTTCATGATAAATAGAATGTATATCTTTTATTTTCTAGGAATAGTCTGCAAATTAGTATTTATTATGAACGACTTTTGATAATTAGTAAATCGTAAGCCACATACAAAATCTTACTGCACAACAACTGTAGATCTGGTTAAAGCACAAAATGTATATCAAATAACATTTTTATTTTATGTCAAATAAGTTATATATTTTACATTTTCTGAAATATTCTTTGTTATTAGTTTGAATTTTTAAATACTTTATACTTCTCTCAACTGCAAATAGCTATTATTTTTCTTTCTTTCTTTCTCTCTTTCTTTCTTTCTCGTGTCCATACAAAGAGAACAGAATTTGAAAGCTATCACGTCTGTGGCTGGCATTCGGGAGGTCGTGGGTTCAGTTCCTCCGGCCGACCTTCCTGACGCATAGGTTTTTTTCGGGAGTTCTTCTCGGGTCGCCAGGCGAATGCTGGGAAGGATTCTCACGTCCCCGAATTTCCTGAACCTCCATTTCATCTTCATTCTCATTTCCCTTCATCTTTCATCCGTTGGTCTCTTTCAGGATTGGAAGTGTCGGCGATGGTGTTTTGGTGCAGTGTGGCAGGGGAAAAGGATGCTTTTTGTGACTCTCCGTCCCTCGGGTTTTGGCCGGCTGTCGGGAGTATCCTAACTTCCTTGAAGGGCGTTGGACCTCCTCTGTGCTGGGTGGGATCTCCGGTCTACCTGTCCGTCTGACGGGGAGTCTCTATCTGAAAACATAGGAACCCTGCCATTCCTGTGCCGTCACTCCTGCTTCCGGGCGCCCGGTGTCTCCTCTCGCCTCATCCTTCCTCTCGGAGACGCCCCGTTGTGGGGCATAGGCACAATATCCACTATGTGGTTCAGTGTTGAGTCCCCTTCGTAACCAACCAATCCAAATCTATCACATAGCGATCAGCTTTAAGGGATTTGGCTATCACTTTAGCTTAATATATTCTGGTTATACCTACAACGAATTGTGTAACTAAGTGATGAAGGTTTATCGGTATTAACATGATATAAATGCAAAATAAGCTGTGTAAGAATACTTTGTAGAAGAGTGATTAGAGAAAGTCATCTGAATGCAACAGATCATATTCTATAGCAAAAGCTCCATATGCCTGTATGTCTGTGAACAACATAAATCCAAAGCGAAAAGTCGGTTAAATGCCAAACTTGATATTTAAGTTCAGCATCTTATTTTCAAGAAAATCTCCCCCATCTTGAACAACCGTTTACATGGAAAATTTTTCGAAATTTTTGTTATTTTCTCAAAAATGGCTCTAATGATTTTGATTAAAATACTCTCTGTTTAAAATATTTAATGACAAACGAAATATATATTTATTGAATTTTCTGAGAAGAGCCTTTCAAGTCTTCTTCGTTCTGAATGACTTTTGCATAACTGATAAACTGTAAAAGATGTACGAAGTTATGCTACACAGGAAATGCAGATCCCGTTAAAGCACGCAGTTTGTCATACATATATGTTATGAGATTAACTATTTCCCTGATATTTTGTGTATTGGTTTGAATACTTTTTGTAACTGAGAAGTCGCTATTCGTTTTGTTTTTGTCGCGGTCATACAAACAGCATGGGATTTCAAAGCATCACGTGGTGACATGGTTTTTGAAAATGTGACTATCGCTTTAGCTACGTATACTACAAGGAAATATGTAAATGTGAATTTCTTCTTTTGTATTTAATTAAAGTCCTTTAACTGCGTAGGCCATTACGGACGGTGAGTGAACAAAATGCTTAAAATCATGCTCAAGTAGACCCGAGGTCCCTAGAAATTAGAATCTGACATTCAACTTCTCAGGAAAAGAGGAAATCCTGGAATAAACTTTAACCAGGTAAATCACTTTAACCGAGATTCGAACTCGAGACCTCTTGAATGTGAGGCAGACCCCCACACCACAGCGATAGGCTAAATGTGGTTTGTAAGTTTATCATGATTATAAGAAGCAGACAGAAAAATGAGATTTCGTAAAAAGAATTTGTAGAATGGTGAAAAGTGAAAGTTATGTGAATGCAACACGCTAGATTTTTCTAGTGGTAATGTAAAGAGTGTGGAGCTTCAAAGACACCACATAAAAATATGACTATCCTTTCGGTTACTGCATTCTTCTTATACTTACAGCGAAGTTTGTAATGACAGTTCATCTCAATTAACAAGAAGACTCTTTCACTCAAGCCGTTGTGTAGGACAAGGCTGGAAAGAGAGAATCAGATTGAAAAAATCAATGTCATAGCCGAGATTTGAACTACGGATCTTCCAGTTTACGTCCAGGTGGGCCGCGGTAACGCGTGAGACTCGCATTCGTGATATCCCCAGTTCACTTCCCGGCGACCGCCCAATCTGACCCACGGGTTTTTTTTCGGTAGTTTTCACGGGCTGTCAGGCGAATGCTGATATGATTTCTCTCAGCCCCCGAATATCGTTTCATTCCTCATTTGATTCATCCTTAACCCCGTTAGGTCTGTTTTTGCATTAGAAGTGTCGGCGATGGTGTTCCAGTTCAGCGTGGCAGAGAAAAAGGATGCTCTCTGTGTAACCTTATCCGTCTCTCTGTCTTCGACTGGTTGCCAGGGTATACAGACCCCTCTTGGGGGTCGTTGGTTTCCGGTGTTGTGGGGTTCCCGGTTTGCCTGCCCGACTGTCAGGACGTCTCAATCTAGTAACTCTAGGAACCTTGTCATTGCTGTGCCGTCACTTCTGGTTCCGTCGCCCGTGTCTCGGTGTCTCTCACCTCGTCCCTCCAACCCGGAGGCGCTCCCTCTAGGGGCACAAGCACAATATCCTCATTCACTGGATCGGGGTCGAGTTCCCTCCGTTACACATCCCATTCCATTCCAGACCGGGGAAGAGAAGCATTTTAAGAATTCAGAACGTGAATCGTAATACAAAGTACATCAGCTCATTTCTTTTTCTTTTTTTTACCATCTTCAGATTTGTAACTTGAAAGAAATTTAATTTTCAGAATAGAGTGCTTTCAAATGAATTGTAACAAAATCACATCAACCTGTCTGCATTAACACTTTCGGGTCACCATCTTGAAAATTTAGCTTATGTGTTATCCTAACCGAGTAAAACAGCTATGTGGAAATTGCGTATTTTGCGCTAAACGTTGTTTCCTCGTGTCTATTAGCATTTTCTCCTTTTGGATATAATACCTACATAGGTGTTTTTAGTCTACGTCCACTATACGACTGGCACGGTTTTTCTTACGCTCTCTTGTGAGTGTGTGTAAGGGGAATTATGTTTCAAATAAAATAATCTTTACTCATTTTGCAGTAACAAACGCAAAATATATCTCATTTTGAAGAAAATTTAATGTTGCACTTAATTGTGCCCAAACTGCTTCAACAATTTGACATTAATATTACTTTTGCTTCCATATTTTTAAAACATTACTGCAATATTATCAGAATTGGATAAGCCAACTTTATGGAACTACATACTTAGCGCTAAACGTTGTGATCAATATCTATGAAAATTAAAAAGCAAAACGAACTTATATTCAACGTAATAAATACCCTCTGCTTCATAGCACGCGTAGAACGTTCTACTGGTGATAATTATGAAACTATTATTATTAATATTATTATTTATTACTAGGAACAAACGTTAAAAACAAGATATACATTATGCGAACCTTGTTTCTCAAGAAAATTAATTGAATCTTAAACTTGTGTAGCACCCACATAAAGAGTGCAATATTTGACTTTTAAACAGCATATTATGCAAAGAAAATGTTAATTTATTTTACTTGAATAGATCTAGTAAAGAGAAAAGTATTTAGTTTCGTCTTCTTTCCTCTTAGAGTCAGTTCACTGAATTATACGAGCATACACAGAAGTAAATGTGACCTTTGAGACGATACCGGCACTCAGTGTCGGCTATAGCCAGGCATGACTAGTCAAGAAGACATTTCTTCCCCCTCTTCCTCTACGCCCCTTGGTCCATCGGAAAACATTTGGAGCCTTCTGTACCTCCCGAATGCGTGCCTCGGGACGCTAACGTCTGGGTCATCCCTCTGGGTTCACTGGTAAATACAGGTGATCGTTTTATGGTGAGGCCAAGGATCGCGCGTATGCGTTGCTACGTACAATGTCTATTTTACTAGGAGTTTTTCGTTCCGTAACTCCTGCATTACTTACGAGTAATAGTAATATGCACTATAATGAGTATTAACCTTGCTATAAGTGGTGTTGAAGTGGTGTCTGTCTGCATGAACATATTCTTGGCATCTTCGAATGAAATTTCCATTCCCACCCATAAGTTCTTCTTGCGCAATATTCATAATTTCTGTTTTTATATTGTCCTTAAGTTCGTCCGTGGTGTGGGGATTGTTCCTATTAACTTTCTTTTTAGGTTTCTCCACAAATAGATGCAACAATTTCATCAATTTTTTCTTCCGTTAGAACATTTCGTTTTTGCTTATTAGGTTTAGCGTTTGGCGATCCGTTGTCCTAAACTTACTAACCAGACGTCTAACTATTTTTCTGCTTGGAATTGAAATACGACGAACTTTCTCCTGAAATTTCCTATACGCCTGTCTACATGATTAGCTTTTTACAATTGCGTAGTGCATAAAAACTCGTTGTTCAAGCGTGAATTTGTTAGCAGGCATTGCAGTGGACCAATAACAAGACATTAACACTCTTAAGTAAATCACACACAACACAGATGTCTTGCATAAACCTTCACCTTTGAGATGCATAATGTCAAATCTCTTTACAGTATGAACATAAAGCAGCGACTGAAGCAAGCTGATAGATATCCTTGTACGCGTCATGCGGCGCATGTTGCCATCCAACAGTAACAAGGTCACTGCAATACAACCTTCTACGCATATAGCAGATCTAAGGCCTCACCTTAAACCGCCCGCACTGTACAAACACCATATTGTTTTTTTTCTTCTTTTTTTTCCTTTCTTTTGCATCCTTATGAATGAACTAGCCAGTTTAGCCGACGTTCCACGGTTAGCTTTTTAAACCCGAATGACGAAGAAATTTCATTCACCTCCCGTCGTTCTTTATGAAATTATTGTACAACGATCTAGAGGACGTTTATGGTTAATTCGCCCCTTTATGCCTTATAGCTGTAATTTCGTACAGCAATAACGGATGAAACATCCCCTGATATTCACACAAAACGATGTGAAACATCGGCGGAATGACCTACCTCCGACAGTCTTCCAAGTTCTGGAAATGCTGCATTTTCTATAAATGCGCTTTGGCGGTGGAGCAATCATCGTTGGAATGGTCGAGTTTCTTTTTCTAAATAAGAATTAAGATTTTTAACCGTTGTACCTTCTATTTGGACCCATAATTATTTAATGACATAAATGTAACATAGTTTTCATATCATACAGAAATCCCTAACATATACAACGAAATAAAGGTGAAGCTGGTGAATATGAAGATTCCCCACTCCAAGGCCACAAAGTTAACCGCTTTGAAACACACACATTGTCTGCAACCATCGAGAAAGATAATCTCAGTTGTTAATTCTAAAATATAATATTGGTTTATTTTTAATGTTAGCTTGACACAGTTCTCTCTTTATACAATCATTTAACATACCCTGCTATCGACCCTGATTACAATACACAAACGAAATAACAAAAAAACTTTCTTACATGAGGGTTATAAAAATATTTTGGCATTGGTAACGCGTGCGTATCGTAGCATTTTAAGCAGATTCAATTTTCCTTTGTTTTGCTGCGTCTTCTGTTTACTTAGTTGCTAAATGGTGACGATATAATAGCCTGGAATGAAACATCTTTCATTTATCCTAGTTTACATGCATTTTCTGTGGAGTAACAGCAGATGTTTTCTTCTCATGGCAATATCAACGAAAAACCAAAGCCTTCTTTGCGAGTATGCTCTTTTATAACGCCAATGTGTTCATATTCTAATGCACAGGCTTTGTAAGTCGTTTTTGGTCATTTAGTAACCTATGAATTGAAATTAGGTGTTTTATAGTCCATGTAGGTCTGAAAGAATAGGGCTTTTCAATGGTGAAAATATTATCAAAATATTTTAGTGGTCTTTGAGATTACCCTACTTACACACACACGTACATACATACATACATACATACATACATACATACATACATACATACATATATGCATACATACATACACACACAGACACACATACATACATACACACATACATTTTGCTCTCTTTATAATATTAATGTATATTTGTCTATCTGTGCTAGAGGCTAGATGCAGTACCCAGACAACCAAGATCTTTTACCCTCTCAAGCATTTTCCAGTTCCTTGTTGTTTATGTTGATGATGCTTCCCTGTCAGCTTCGATAATGGCGCTAATTTATTTTGCAATTTTCGCACATTCATTATTACATGTAGTTAAAGAATAAAACAGCTGCAGAAGGTGTGAAAGATCTTTAATTGGTGCTTAACTACCGATATATAAAAAAAAAAATTTCGCCTACTAATGGAATTTCTGCCTCCCAACACTACTTTAAGCACATCCTTTATTCTTGAATTATTTTCTCCTTAACCCCTTCGTTTTCACTTCCTTCACTAAAAAGTCCATTAAAATTAGAGACATTTCTAATTTCTTTCTTATTATTTCTATTTCATGCAAAATAATATATGACGCATCGACAACATGCAGTAAATCAATGATGCAGGTGCTAAAGACTTTTTTAAAAAAAGCCTTAGAAGTAGACTGTTAAAAAATGAACTTACGTGTTTTGAGAAAAATGGATATGAACCAATAGAGGAAATGAAATCATTAACACATAGTAACACATAATCCATTTACAGTTTCACATAACCACTGTGTAGTTTCAACACAACTCCGAGCTATGCAATGCTGCACGAAACAATTACCTTTCCTAGATTTGCAGAACTGATGTTAGCACCGCCTACCGGATACGTTCAGGTGAGAAATGAAGTTATGAGCTGCGAAAAACGCATGCCTTATGATTCCCTACGAATATGGTACCCGGATGCGTGAACAATCCGTACAAAATGAGGAGGAGCTCCAATCTGTTGGAAAATCACCGTTTCCAAGACGCCACCCTGCTCCAATTGTGAGCTCCTGCTATCGCGCATATCGAAGGGGGGGGGGGGTTCTGCGCAGAAGATCGACTCTGCTGCCCATCTGAAGGAAATATATTGAATACGGTGCTCAACATTCACATGTAGTGCTAGGAAAGGTGTTTCATGTAGCGATGCGTCGCTTGGAGTTGTATGTGGAATTGCAGTGCGGGATCATTTAGAGTTCGGCTGAAAGATAGCTGTGATATATTGCTGTGATTTAAAGGTTTTATTTAGCCCGCTTCTTCGTAACTAATGTCTGTTTTTCAAAAACCAATTGTGTCCAAACTTCGTAAGGATAAAATTGATTTTGTTAATACCTAAATGACCTTACTGGTGTATTAAAACTTCGTGATATTTCACTTCTTCCATTATTTCAGTTGAGAAGGAAACAGATACATAAAACTCAATGAGGTTCACATGTTCGATGAGTAAATCTTATCTCAGGGTGACAGGACTGTCACGTTGAAATGAAGACTACGATTTACGTTGCTTCACAGGTTTAATTATTATTTACTTGTGATATTAAACTTTATAGTCAAGAATGTGTGGTCGAAGCGAAGGCTAATGAGAGCTTTGAGGGAGCTCGTGGCGTAGAGTTATTTTCCTCCTCAGTAGAAAAAATAGAACTAGCACCAGATTATACGCGGCGATTCAATTATTTAATTACTCGTAAAATAATAGAAGTATCCTTAGGCCACTGATTACTTTCAAATCTTGAGCACGTATTCGTGATGGCGTCGATGAATTTACACCCTTCGATGTCAACAAAACGATAGCGAACTTTTCGTTTCTCGCCAGTTTATACAGATTTTGACCTAGCGCTAAAAGATTTACGTTCAGACTCGAATCCAACTATATGACGTTATGCTTTCATTGCATAGTGGCTGGTGACCAGGCCTTGAGGGTGTCCAAAAGCTTGGCTTACGCCCTTCCAAATTCACGGAAAGTGGCTGTTATCCTCATTTACATCTCGAGAATCGATATAAGCAAAAAAAGTTATAATTTTTTTTGCAATATAAAACACAGGTGGTATTTTAGTAATGGCTTTCAAATCCATAACATTCTCTTTTCAGTAAAATAGTTGTTTCTTGTATCAAACATTATTTATTCTCTTTAAAATTCATAAGTATTAACTGCCGCTTTACCATTTAAAATGTGTTATCTTTTGTGGATAATTTACTGCTGCAGCAGGTTAGGAAGGGTAGAATTCAATATTTTTAAGAGATGATTAAAGTTTAGGAAGAAAACGAATTCATTAAAATGGCTTGTGTGATTAAGAGTTTAGTTGAAAGAATATTTGGATGTTTGAGTCTATTTTTTGGTAAGTCTTCGGATACCTTTAGATAATTTTTATAAGAAAACTTTTAAAAAGAACACCATTAAGAACAACGCCTTCTCTTAATACGTTTCCATGAATGTCACTGTAGTAAAATTAAGCCTTATTTATATGTCGTGGTGACTAAATTAGTCAGGAATTTATAGGGAGTTCAAAATATTACATTAATGTTTTCATCTGAACGTGGTGTTTTGTGAAAACCAGATGTGTAAATGGTTTTTCATTAGTCTTTTGTGTTTTATATTCTGTAACAAAACGTAAAAATGCTCATAGTAGGTATAAATGGGGTTCAGAAAAATTCATTATCCCTTTGTCCAAACTCTAAAACGGAGAGAAACTTATTAAACTATATTTTTATCTATACAGTAAAATATCTTCTCTTAAAGGTAATTAGCATCTCCGTCCATCTGTAACTAAAAGAGTAAAGCCACTTTGAAATTCCCTTTCTTTTGGGGTAGCCTTCAAAAATACAAATAAAGTAGTTCACTAGGCGGCAAATTTGTTACTTAACCTGTAAGAAAGATAGTTTGGGACCCTAGTAAAGGCATTCTTTAACATCAGAGAGCACAGTAGTTTTCTCTGCTGTCTGACCTAAGAGCAAGCGTTTATAATTTTGTAAACCTCATTCATAATGGACATTTAAATTATTTTGGTAACTTAAGATTCTTACATTAATAGATATGGGTGTAGGTTATACAACGGTGGGGGTCAACTCGCGCACTGAGACCTTCACAGATCTATTGTGGCCCCCATTACCCAGGAGAAAGGGATGAAGTGAAGGAGCCACAGGGGGCTACAGGGCGCAAGCAAACAGGCTACATAGACGCGCGGATGTCCGGGCTACAAGACCCGTCCCATTGTGGAGCTACCTAGAGTGGGTGATGAATGACCTGTCGACGAAGCAGCCCTCTAGCGTTCAGGGAAGTACTCTTACCTTTGAGCATGCATCTGCGCCATCTGTCCGGCACCACCATACGCCAATAAACCTAGAAGCACACCTGAAAGATGAGAAGGAAACGGAATGAAAGCGAAGTGATGGAAAGGAAATCGTGATAGATGAGAAACCACCCCAGCATTCGTTTACGTACCACGGAAAACCACGAAATTCCCAAGGTCAGATAGGTCGGTAGACGGTAATTGAATCCAGGATCTCCCGATTGCGAGCACATACGTTACCGCGGAGCCATCTCGCTCGGTTATTATACTAGTACCACCATCACAAGCACAACTACAACCTCCACTGCCATCACTAACACCACCACCTGCTATTAATAATAATAATAATAATAATAATAATAATAATAATAATAATAATAATAAGTACTTAAAAATATTATTTGTGGCATTCACGCGACCTTTTATACCAATTAAAAAATGCAAATATATTCTTCTTAGATAATACATTATCAATCTAAAAGCTTATACTTTTAATGTTGCGTTATTCAGGAAAAATATTTGCTTAAAAATAACTTCAAATTAACAAATATGGGCTTTGTTACACAAAACATGCGAACCCAACATTCAAATGCCTGTATCCTAAGTCGTAGAATCGAGCTTACGCAAAGGAGGAGAAAAAAGACTCGGAAACCTTCGAACGTATTCCGTATGATGACGTTCTTAGAAAAATGTAACCATACAACATGGAATATTTCGCTAAAGGGCTAACGCTTTGGAAAAGATTATTTATCACTGTGTATTTTAATGAACTGTACATTCATCTCGTGTAAGTGCATTCCCTTATATACAAATGGTAAGGATAGAGAAATCAACAACGAAAATGTACAAATCTTTACATTATCTCCGTCAAAACATGCAAACACATTCTTGTCTCCTTCTAACTACAGGCTATGTTTCCAAATGAAAGTACATAATGAAAATGAGCTACTACATAGTATCATGAAGAATAATATCAACAGCTGAGTTGATAAAATATTTCATGATGTATAAGCATCAGGGTAATCTGAATACCGTCGAGGTATTCCAGGGGAAAAATTAAAAGGATCTTAATAATAAATACATATGTACGTGTATTCCAATTATTTTTATTAATCTGGTAAGAGATATACATATATATATATAATTAAATTTATTATTATATACTAAAGTATTTCCTTATAACTGTATATACAGCAAAACGTTTAACTAAATGGAAATGTGTTAACAAGATCTGTGTAAACCCTGCTTCTAGACATTTCTATACCTTTCTCAATGGCATCAATTAAAGCATTAGTAATAGCCATAATTGGGAAACAGTTTAATAATATATTGATATATTCTCCTGCCTAATAAACCTGTATAGTTTTCTGGCTAATTATGTAATATAACTGTGAGGAAGCAGTATGTTCAGTTTCACTAGATCGTCGTCGATAAATCTGTAACTATTTATTTATTTTAGAATGTCTGCGCCTCTCTGGTCGGTAGGATCCCGGCTTGCATTAAGTGAATTATTGTATCCCTTATCTTAAAACATCATTTTTGAGTCCATATTTATAGAAATAAGGTACTCATTTTCAAACGAAGAGTGAAGTGGGGAAACTACCTTCAAAGATATCATGAGTTTACCGTTATTACTAAATTAGTATGTCTGATTTAGGTACTACAGCCTGTATGTGACAGATATTTGAGCATTTAGAATCTGACCAGATATTAAAAACTAAAACTTTAAGTGAACAGAAGATATTAATAATTCTGAGACTCTCAGCAGGTTAAGACATTTACAATATTATGCTTCAGTCGTTATGGTAAAGTCAGGAAACAACTGAAATGGGTGAAAGTATGAGAATAATCCAGGAAGTATCGATCGTCAACGCATTTCCACCACAGATTGCTGTCGGGCTTCCATCCAATGTCGAACGGACTCCTCGATACATTTTCTCAGTGTTGTGTGAGTTTCAGTCCAAATAAGTTGTTATTGTGCATTCTGTGATTGCTCAAAATGAACTGTGTGATACAAAATCCCGCTGGCTGTGAGGTAAGAGGTATTCAACTTGTCAATGCTCGAAAGTTGAAACCTGCAAAAAGTTACCGTCAACTAAAGAAATGCATGGCGATACAGTAATGAACAAAAGAAATGTGAGAAAGTGGTGTGAAATATTCAACAATGGACGCACAAATGTGCATAACGAAACTCGACCCGGACGTTCGTCACTAATCACAGATGATTTGAAGAATCGAGTGAAAACAAAATCGTACAAGACGGACGCTTACTCTAGATGAGTTATATATTTCTTTATTTAACACTTCTCCTTTTTTGCTTGGTGAAATTGTGGGCGAAAATCTTAACTTAATGGACTGACGGTAGCCGACTACAGCACGGGAATTCTAATCCTCGTGGATAGACATGACAAATGCTTAAATAAAGACGATGATTATGTGGAGAAATAAAGTAAGCTTCAATTTTGTCACCGAGGTTTCTTTAAATCAATTATATTTCCGAATACACTAAAGACAAACGGCCGTTACCTCCTGGAATACCCTCGTAGAAATTAGCAGAGGATTGGTCGGGTGCAGAGTCATTTGAATTAGCTGTCACGTGGACCAATCAGAAGGCTATAAATTGTAATAAGTGGGGGCTTGAATAGACCCGGTAGTCTTTTTAATTTTAATGTAAGTTCATTCAGTTGTAGAGTGTTACTATGGATGAATACGTAACTCGGGAATTATCCTACTGTGAAACCATTCTGCAGAATTTGATTATCGGAATTGCAAACGAAGTCAGTTTAATTAATCGCATTAAAAACTGCGCTGGGTTACAGTAACATTTTCGATGATATGTTATTGAAATAATTGCAGTTACATTTAAATTAATCAGCTGTGAAGCTTCTCAATCCCTGTCAGTCTTTTAGCCATTTGCATTAGAAAACCAAATCAACGAGCGGAACGTTACAAGGCACTTACAAATCAAGACGACATGGCGACCAAGTTCCACCTCAAGGGCTCAAGTATGAGGCCCAAACACAGCAGTAAACGTACATCGGAGCTTTAACCCCCAATAAGTGGAGTAGTATCACTTGCACCCACAAGAATATAACAGCAGAATCTTCGAATTTCTGTTTTGATAGGCAGCATAAAACAAGAATACCTCAAAATAATGCGTCTGGTGGCGGGGATGGTAGGGCGTGTTAAGGAGCACGTCGGAAAAATAAGAGAAAAGCAAAATGTGAACGCAGGCACGAGGAAACTTGAAGGAGGTTGTCGCAAACTTACAAACTCGCTTTGTGAACAGGAGTACCTAAGCCGCCTGGCTCGGGTTTAGAGGAACAAAAGCTCCTAAAGACATAGCGAGAGAAGATGCTCCGTGGTAACGTGTGAAGCTCGCGTTCGGGTGGCTCCGGGTTCAATGTCCGTCGGGCAGGACGCTCTACCTTGCGTTTTTTCGTGGTTTCAACAGGTCGGTAGGCGAATGCTCTGGTGGCTCCTCCTCTACCGCGAATTTCCTGTCCCCATTATTTACTTCCATCTGTTTCACCTCATATGCTTCACGGTTGTAGGACCAGGCGATTGGTACGTTGCGGATGGACGAGGAATTTGCGTGGGTAGGGATTTCACACCGGCGCTCACCTCGCCGACTGGGACCCTCGAATTGGCTCGTTTCTTTCCGGGACCACCAGGTTGAAGATGGCTAAGACGGAATCTGCCACCGTCAGGATTGATGCAATTCTGGAATCTTTAGGGACCCCTCCCCCACCTCGCTAGTGGGCATCGTCATCCGGATCTGGACGCCCTTGGGGTCTCCCCAACATCTCTTCCTCCCAGGGTTCACGGAAACACAAAGGGGCTACGTGCAGTTCTGTGCTCTAGTAACTGGAAGCCCCTCCATCTGACTAAGCCTATTCCTAAAAGGCATTACACTAGTTGAGGACTTTCTCTTCGGTTGCGTTTAGATGATCCCGCAGGGATAACAAGAGCTTCATATTTCTCCTTTTTCATTTCGCTCTCGATACATTTTCCCGAAAACCTTAGAGAACAATTCAAATAGTGCGTAATGTACGTGGTACATGCCGACCATTGGAAACATAGAGAAGGGTTCAGATAATCATTGTTACTTAAAGTGATAGATTCTTTCCTTCTTTTCTTCCTTATTTCATTCCGCCTTTCGACCGTTTCATTTCCATTTTTCTGTTCTTTCATTTGATTCCTCTGATTTGCTAACCATCTTGATACACTTATATCGAACCCTCCGGAGGCCGCTAGTTTTATTGAATGCAGCAGCTTATCTACCTAATGCCTATGGTTACTTTCTCTGCCGTTTACTTACGTTAGGTAGATAATTATTGATTTGAGATCTGAGATCTCCTAAAACATGACAGAAAAAAGTCATCGTGTGCGCATGTGTGTGTGTGTGTGTGGGGGGGGGGGTAGAGAGAGAGCAGCATAACTCAAAACAGGAAGTCGGAGAAGTACGATATTTCATCATTCAGGCATCTTTTAAGGATTCAAAGCGTTTTAGGTTGATTTCTCCCCTCTCCAAATAACCCATAAATGTAAAAACCTAACATGTATATGAAATTACCGAGAGAAACAAAGTGTGTATCTTGAATTTTTAGTAAATAGTCTGTGAAGGTCCTTTCTTTCTTATTAAATTTTCCATGGCTGGGAAACAATGAGAGAGGTACGACATCGAAAATGTGCAATTTCTCTTTTTTTCGCATGAGCTCATTATAACAAAATACGTATCCACTTTTTATAGAAACAGTTGTGTCATTTCAGCATAATTTTATGTAACAAATTTCACATTGCTTTTGAGGTGTTTTGAAAGTCGTTTATTACAATAATATAAGACAGATGAGATATTTATATGAATACTATAGGCATGTGGAACCGAGCGAGATGGCACCGCGGTAACGTGCGAGTCTCGCATTCGGGAGGTCCCGAGTTGGATTCCTGGGTCCGCCACACTTTCCATGGGTCTTTCGTGCTTTTTCCTGGTCAGCAAGGCGAATGCTGGGTGGTTTCTCTTCTACAACGAATTTCCATTCCACTTATTTTCTACCATTTCGCTTCCCTTTACATGTTTTCGGCAGGTTTAAGGGGCTGTGCGGTGTCGGTCGGTGTCGGACAGATATGCAGATGCTTGCTCGTTGAAAGTTATTCTCGGCCCTGCCAGATGGCAGCCTTCTCTTAGCCGCCTCAGGTGAGTCGAGTTCTCCCCGGTTCCTCCGGAGGGAAGCAGCCCGCTGGTATGACCGGGTCATCAAGCTTGGAATCGTTAGCGACCTGTGCGCATCTCTGTCGGCTGGCCTGCCTGCACCATATAGCTTCCTGTGGTCCCTTCACCTCATCCGTTCCTCTTGGGAGTGGTAAACATAAAAGATCCACGATGGATGAAGACGAGAGGTGTCCCTCCGTTCCCTGGTCATACCGTCATAGACGTGTGGAGCTACTGTGTGTTTAGGGAAAGTCGTGGGCATATCACACATTAGATTTTCTTTTGTTCTATTGTGCTCAGGATAGGCAAGAACATTTTACTTAGAACATATTTGCTAATTTCAACTGAATTTCCGTTGAATAAAATATAAGGGAAATTTAAGCTTTTTCTTAACCTAAACGAGTCAAATAACACTACACTCCACCAGTTAGGATTTAAACTTATGCAACGCTTGTAGCACTGTGGAATTAATGTGATAAAACTTGCGTCAGGTAGTGGGGCATAATGTGTTTCACAACTGATAAGCTGCTTCTTCAATGTATATTTACAAATTACTACAATCAGATTGGAAAACAAAAATTACCCAACGAACGAATATCGTGGGAGTAGAAGGGACGTGACAAGTTTGTTTCGACTGAAGGTGAGTACGGCGATAGTAGACTAGAGAAAGTTGCGAAGAAAGAGGAGTTATTTGTCTGACTAAATCATATTACACCTACCACAATAGTTTTTAAGGTAATAAGGGAAGAATGTTGATTGGAAGTTTAAGAGGCTATTGAGACAAACACTCAGTGAAGCTGCCGCGTTCCAATAACGGCAAAGTATTTTGCATGTAACTGTAAAGACATCTTAGCCGACCATTTAATAACAGTTAAATGTCATTTATGAATATATTATGAAAGGGGTGCTGGAATGTTACGTTCGTTCTTCACATATATTTGGCGGCTCATAATAGAGGCAGCCATTGTGCACCGTGGTTCTTTTTTAGAAATAGAGGCACTCTGGTAATAAATATTGTGACAAATAAAAAATCACCGGTTAACTCGCTACAAAATATTTATTACATGAAATGCATTACAAGTCGCCTTTTGCAGCGCTGGCTCACAGATCGCTCGTAAGAGCGGGCGTCGAACACTATTCTATAATAAAATATTATACTTATATAATTATATTATTATAATATTTACTAATTGTGTACACAATCATGGAGGAGTGCATGGTAGTCACAAAGATGATTGAGAAAGTCTAAGATCTAGTTGCCTGAGCTGTAAGTACGAGCAGGAAGTTTAGCATCACAAGTTGTTTAGGACAAAAACCTGAAAGTTGCATGCTAATCCCGGTAGCACATGTATCTTAATAAAGCGGAGTAGAAATGATGTTACTATGATCTGTACACTCTGCAGTCGTCACACACATGTGGTAAAAACCTATAACAATAGTCTTGATAGAGAATCTTTGACTAACAAGATGACGCTTGTTCTTGTGCGACCGCGCTTACAAACACAGCACTCAACGTCGCCAGCATGCATTATTTGTAGCTCAGTAGGTCACTTTAATTGTAACTCATCTGTTTCTAACTCCGATCTCCCCTAAACAATCGCAAATAATACCCACCTTCAATTTATAATCTTATACGAAGAGCGCATACGCATTTTGTTTCGTTTATGCTCATTTTTACCAAATAATAATTACTTAGCCGTTAGTCATTCAGCTAAGGTAAAGCTTTATAATACATACCTAGGATCATTCCTTTCAATGTCAGTAAAATAAAATTGACATAATGTATATTTTTAATGATTTATAAAGCTTTACGATATAAGGACAGAAAATTTATGTTAATATTGCCACACGCACACGGTTAACATAGGTATGCTACTGTACATAACCTTCCTATAATGAAATGTTTTTCCCACAGCTGACTACACACATTTAAAATTTGGAGCTACAATCAAATTCAGGTTGAGTTAGGAAACACCATAGTCATTTTCTTCTCGTGCTTCTTAATAGCTCAGTCCTCTTCCTTGCACTGAGAGCTGAACGAAACATGACAATAATCTATCCAAAGAATAGATTTGGGTATAAAGAGATAAGCAGCTCTTAAGGCACCGACGTTAATTAAACGAGCGCAGCTATAATGAGAGATCCAAGGAAATCTGTTAACATACTTAACGGACGGTTGTTGTATACCGTTTTTGGACCATATTAATTAAATAAATAAAGCATTAAATGTATTCAGTATTAATATAAATTTATTTATCAAGGAAATATTACTTGAAGATGTTATTAGGTGTGTTGTTAATTCTGAGAGTTATGTTTTTCACCATCAGAAAAGTGTTTATATATATATTAATTACACTGAATTCTTTAATAATATCTTCAGGTTAAATAAGGAATTAGTAGATAGAGAAAACATAAACAACAGGATGAAAGGGGATATACCATACATATAAGAATAGTACAGTAATAATATAATTCACTAACCTATTAAAATGTTCAACATCTAACATTTGTACAGAACTGATTGTAAGAAACGAGCGAGCTAGCAAAAATTCCAGGTAAAGTATAATCCTAAGTAGAGCATACCTTTCTCCAACCCAACAAGCAGGGAACCGGTAGCGATACTGAGAAATAGAAAGAGACAGATAGTGAAAAGAAAGAGACGGAGATATTGCACCCGCTTCACAACGCGCCAGGGTGACGCTTAAGCGCACGGATTTGAAGCAACATATTCTCATACAAGTTAAGGTAACGCGGTCGGAGGACCAATTAGAAACGTCGTTACATTTTTAAACGCAGAGGTGAGCGTCACTAGCCTCAGGTATATAAGGGAAAACAAGGCCCCAGAACCCACTCCCTCTCTCTCTCTCTCTCTCTCTCTCTCTCTCTCTCTCTCTCTCTCTTGGTCTCATCTAGAATTTCGACGACACGAGGTGCTACGCTCTTAGAAAATGCACGGGTGTGCATACGGGTGGAGTGCGTGTGCAGATAGCTAGGCTCCTGACTTATTTAAAGTGGTGGGATTATAATAATGGGAAAAGCTAGCCGCCCATAATTATTTCAATTGTGAATAAACTTCATTGATTAAGGGAAAATTGCAATGTATCTTTTAACTTGCCTCACACACAATAACCTGAGAATTAATAATTAGATATAGGTAGGAAAATTTAGGAATGGAATACGCAACAACCGACGAGCATCCATAGCCGAGGAAGAACACTGCAGCAGACAACATCAACCAAAGGATCGACGATTTCGCGCTACAAATAGCGCACAGCATTGTTTTCCGCTACAAGGATCAATCGATTTGGTTACAGTAAAGTCGTGACAACATTTGAGAATGCATACGACGTATTTGTGAAATGAAATACAGATGAAACGGCGATATTCCGAGTAAGAAGGAGCTCTTTGCAGATCCTTGCAATTCTGAAAATGTTAATATTACCCTCAGCTTAAACAAAAACATATAATAGTACAGTTACAATGTTTAACAGATGTGCAAATTGTGCCATTACTATTAATTGTTCGAATAAACGGTTTACGTTTTTACTTCTACTCAATGCCCCCATAACTTGCATTTAGTATTCACAAAAATATCATCTTTATTTTGCTTCCATGGCGGCCAGAGAACATATGGTAAAACCAAATTCCTGGAGATGTAAATATACGACAAGAGATCATGATAGTCTTTCCATGATTACATTTACCTGAATTACAACATCCGTGTTCCAAATGCGCAAACTCAACCCCAGATTGATTTGCAATTTATAGTATGAAGCAGCTCTTTCAAAATATGTTACATTATTTATCTAACAGAAATAAGACAATAAATCCTTTAATTGGGCGCACATGGAAAGCAAGTATGTAACATTATTATTATTATTATTATTATTATTATTATTATTATTATTATTATTATTACTATTACTATTACTATTATTACCGGCATGAATCACGAAGTAACAGATAAATAATGAAGCTGTAGTGTATTATAGAACTGAAAGGTAGAACTACACCTAAACATTCAGTGCTACGATTGGGACATAGAGGATGGATCTTCGGCTTTCCGTGTAGATGCTCTATATCTAAGCAACCACGATGAGGCACTCGAACCGGCATTAAATTTCTCTAACCTTACGCATGATATTTGGTAGTAACTGACAACGCCTTGAAGGTTCAGCTGAATATATGATTTAGAAATGAGAAGTTCATATTGATTTCGAGCGTCCCGTCATGGTGTCTCAGAGATATAGCATCGGCACGGAAAACTGAGGATCAGGGCTCGACTCTAAACTCTGACAATGAATATTTCAAGTTTAATTCTGCATTCCAATCTTAGCGTATATAGTAGCCAGTGTGAAAGAACAGTCGAGTATTCTAAGACATTTAGTATTCATCGGCAACTTTGTGAACTCATTTATGATGAACGTGTCATTTCCGTTGTTCTGTAACCATTTGATTAAATTTCAGAGGCAAATAAATCGAAAAGTTGTATTATAATAACTCCACAAGAATGTAATGGACAAAAGTTTATACACTGAAAAATGCTATCTGTATGCCTTAGGATCTTTGAGACATATACCATGTTGAGGCGAAGGCCTACCCGGAGCCGAAGCTCCACTTCTAGAACCAGGGAAGGCGGCATCCGAGTGGCACTCCTTCCGCGGGTTCTGCATTAAGCCTTGTGCAGACGGAGACATTTCTTGTATAACAGTTGGCGCCATATAGAAAATATCTCTGTGTGCCTGATTTTCCATATCATCTACTGGCATGTCATGAAATTGCTTCCAAATGGCATGCCGGTGAACGAAGCTATATTCCTTGCCATCTGTTAGCCATTCCAAGAGCACTGTTCGATACTGCAGATTTCATTTTATATGTTACACTGATGTTTATCATACTTTAGTGCTTATTTATAATTTTGTATACATTTCTATACATGGAATGGTCCAAAGCTGCCATAGATTTGCCCATTGAACCGTATAGCAAGGAAGCATGCCTCTACAAGTCACCCTCGTATCATAATAAGCATGCAACACAAATGGCTTTGGAATATGTATGTGATGCGTTAAAGAAAATAGAGCCTTCAGCAAATGTGAATATCACAAATAAGATAAAAAGTTTGCGCACCACTTTTGTTACAGAGTTTAACAAAGTAAATAAAAAGTGGCTCTGGAGTACAGCTAATCTGCAAGCCCGCAGTGTGGTACTTTGAAAAATTGATGATTCTGAAGGACCATGTTTAGCCCAGAAAAGGGGTCAGCAGGGCCACTGCAGATATTTACACGAGCAATGGAGCTTCTCAAGCAACAGTAAGTAATTTTTAGGTTATCTGAAGTGGTGCCGTGTACATACGTCGGTGCTAGATGGCATACAATCAATGGCGCAAGAAATAACATTGTATGGCGCCAACTTTTGTACAAGAAATGTCTCCATCTGTACAAGGCTTTAGAACAATACCTGGTTGCCTAAACTGCCCCTCCCACGTATGCACAGGAGCAAAAATGGATATACGTTACTTACGCGCGTCAATCCAGAAGGAAGGCTTCCGAAGAACCTCGATACTCAATAGGGACGATAGTCTCTAGCCCACCATTTCCCATCTCTCCATGATGGTATCAGAAGACAATGAGGCATCTCACAACCCCCTTGAGCATCAGTGTCTAGACGTACCCAATCTCCGACAGGTATGGGAACTACTGCCTCGCCGAGTTCAACCCAATGCGATCTAGCCCGCAAAGGGAGAGGCTCATACTTACTGCCCGACTTCGTCTAGTAACGTCAGAAGTACCACGAGCGCTAGGGGTACGTAGCGCCCTCACTGAGAGCTGAAGGGTTCGGATTCCCTCCCCCGCGGGAGAGTCTTCTGCCGTGCTCTTACACATATCTATTTGTTCCAAAAGCTATACCTGTTGCATAACACATTTATGAGTAACAATTTCATTATAGATCAACCTTATAAAATTACGAAATATAAATACATTTTTCTTCAAGAAGATCAAACACATTAAAGGCGCTGCAGTATACAATGAAATATATATAATGTATAAAAATATAAATAAATATATATATACTATCTGAATATAGTGAAAAAATGACGATTGAATGTCTTTTGCGAAAGAGATTATTTGACATGAGGTAGTAAATACTACAATATAATAGCGTCGAAGTCAGAATGAATATTTTGTAACGCCATAACTGTTTTTGGAAAACTTCGAAATGCATTGCAGCTCCTTTCACAAAACTCTACTTATGTATGCGTTTTGAGACTGCGTCCTATTTTGAACTCTATACGATTTTAATCGGCATACGTTTATAGAAATGTATTGCTTTCCGGAGTCCATTTTAGTTCTTCATATACTGAATTAGTGGCTGCCCTTTATTTTTCTGGAAGATATGAAATCTATAAAACTGAGTTGATATTGTTTGTTTGTCCCTTATATGCTAGAAGGTAACTTTCAAACGTAAAATGACCTCTATGAAAACACCCACCCCTTAGAGCAAGGTCGATTTGGAATATCGTCTTTATTCAAGCATTATACACAAATCTGCTTTACAACGACGTTAAAAGTCCGTGTCCCTTGTTCACAATATAATGTACACAGAATTCTGAGAATATTGACAAGAGAAATAAAGTGGATTACGTAATGATCAGATGATGGTGCATTGCCTAATAAATAAACTTTTTATGAGACCGCCCAATGCTGGAATCTGTAGTGTCCATTGCCAGCTTGATGCTTCAAGGCCTACAACAATGTTATCAGTCTGGCTTGCATACAGAATCTATATTTTTATAAATGCATTGTTTTACGTATTATCTTCAGTTCAAATTATATCATGAATAACAATGCATTTCAAAACAATAAATATATACATAAAAGCTGCTTCAGGACCTAGATGACATTTATACGCTAAATAAAATGCACGATATAATCAATAGGGTATTTAAAGTGGACATTAAAGCTAAATGAATATAAAACATTAGTATCGTAAATATACCCAACAAGCATTATTACTTTTCCAATATGCCTCTGATTAAAATATATTGCTTTCAGTAGTGTAGATTGGTAACAGGAACTTTATAACTAGACATTGGATTTGTTAGCACTAGAATAACTCAAATGTGCATGCATTTATGCTGTCATCGCCCTTAATATATGCTCTATAATTTCGAAAATGTGCACTAAGCATGCACTAAAATATTTAACCTTAAGCTTATACTTGTTGGTACTTACAACATACATTCTTCCTTAGACATCATTCCGGTCGTTGTAACTTGATTTGCACTATACAATGATCATTTTTTTCAACGCTCAGGTATACGTTTATGGCGTTTATCAGTTAACATAACTTTGTATTCTGACAAGGTCCTTTCCGCATTTACAGATGTTATTGGGTAACATTTAAAAGGACGTACTAATGGGGAAATTTCTTCAGGAAGCACTACGTCTTCAGGTTCGAAATATTTGTCTACAGAACACAAAATTTTAAGCTCAGTATTTCTCTCTAAAACACTCCACAGTTTACCGCTTAATTTTCTTTCATACTTTAAAGCGGCACTCTCACGTTTAACCTGAACTTCTTTTAGGAATGATTAAATTCATGTACAGGCAAACCAGTTTTTTTGGGCATTCACCCTTAACTTTAAAATGTACCTTGATTGCAGACAAACCTCTTTACAAATGCTTTCTGAATAGCAAAACTATTATTTTGTCATTAATTTGCTCAATTATTAATTTTTAAATTAAAAATTAAAAAATACGTGTAATATATGTTAAATGCGTGGACAAAATATTATGAAATATGCAATTACATGCACTATAAAGCTTTAACTACAAGCACAGAAGAATAGAAACATATTGCAGAACTTAATTGCATATTAGAATTTTAAAAAAACTAAAAATGGATTTGCATACAAATTTGATGTCTAGTTACTTCCTTTACTAGTCCCCATTTCTCCATGTTTGCGGCAGCCTGCTACCTGGGTATCGCCACTATTGTCTTAAGCATTAGATGCTTCCGGATCATTTACTAAGAGAGCAAAACCAAAAGTTCACCCTATCATATTATGCAGCTGAGACACCGGTAGCACGTTAGACCAGCATATTAACTACACATGGTTTAATGACATTTCATAGCACATTAAAGGCCAGCACGGCTTAGAAAATCCTGTCATTCATTATATCTTATGTTAGAGGAATTCAGAAATCCTTTGCATGGCTTCCTTCGGAAGGAAAGTAAAGCCGTGGTCCCGCGTGGTAGATTTACGGTACGTAAAAGAACCTCAAGCCTGATATAGAGACCTCTAAGCAAAATTTGCTGTCTTTCACTTCCAATATGGAATGGGACGCTAAGAAGCATAGTCGATAAAGGGCGTCCATAAATAATACCCAATTTAATTTAATTTTTAGAGGAATTTAGAATCGAAATGAATAGCACGTAAATTGCATTATAATCGTCAAATCCAGAAGTTACCGAGTACATGTTACCTGGTTTTGAAAAAGCTACTAAAAATTGTATTTTATTTCATTTAGTAGCTGGAAACACCCGGGAAAGAGGTATTAAGCTCTTCTGATGTGTCTTGTGTTCCATCAAATTGCTGGTTTTGAGCTTTGAGTTACATATATTCAGTAGTTTTGTAATTTAATTAACTTGGTTAATTTTTACTTGAGGGAAACACATAATTAGTTCCCCACATTAGACATTGTACTGAAACCACGATAATCACTCTCCAGGCTGCATTTAAGGTAACCACCAGCAGATTTCCGCCTGCTATTGGGTAAATACATTCACTTGTAATTTACTGATCTAAGGCTAGGGAATAATAGCAAGAAAAAACCAAGTACCATAAATTTGATAATTTCTTTTCTTAACTCAACACGTTAATTCCTTATTAAACTAGCTTTCGTAATATAATTGATCACCTCTTGCTTTAGAATTATGTCCCTTCACATAAAGAACACCATGGTGGCCGCAAAGTATCGAGAGGAATTTTCGATTGTCAAAGCAACCTACTTCATAGTTTAATCAATGCAGTAAAATTCCACAAAGCGTTGTTAGCATTCATTGGAAATAAGAACAATAGAGCCTATTGGAATAGGAACAGTGCTTTGGGAAATACTCCTTAGTAAACACATTTTGTATGAGAAAGAATTCACTTTTGGTAAAAATTAACTCCAAAATTACCCGTAGGTATAGTTTTGTTGTCTTGTACAAATCAGCACATTCTGTTCAACCATATTACCGAAATAGTTCTTTCAGCTTGTTGCTCAAATTTCCTTTTTGGTCGACCACGCTATAATACGCTGATTACATTTGACGTAACTGAACAGTTATTGGCATCCATAATACTTCTACGACTCATTATGATCTTACTCGGCGACGCGCGCAGCTCCCCTACCGCCCTATACCTTTTAACACCTTCAAAGCAGCAGTCCAAGATGGTAGAAATGGCAGGCGTGACTTTTGAACTGACACTGGTTTGAAAATCTAAACCCTTCGGGCTGCCCTGTGGGCCAGGGTACCGAGGCTGTTCAACTGTTCTAACCTAACCGGAGATAATCAACTTTCTTAACCTAATCTATCCTAACCGGGTTACGTTGTAAAGCGTTCGATGGGGATCGAACTCAGAACCTCGCGAATGTGAGTCATAACCGTTACCACGGTGCAACCTCGCTTCGTTTGGAAACCTCCTAGCCTATCCTAACCTAATCTATCCCCCTGCGGGCGCGCCTCTGCTGATCAACATTCCTAACCTAATCTATCCCAGCCTAACTAGCCCGGTCACACCTAATCACCTAGAAGTATACCAAAACTAAACCAAAAAACGTAACCAACGTAACCGGGCGTAACATTTCGTGTCCAAAATGTAGCGAGATGACATACTCGCAACGCGTGCGACTCACATTCACAAGATCTCTAACATGGCTTCGAGATATATAGATATTGGAATATTGTTAATATAATTCATTAGATTTTAAATTGTTAGTCCATTAGCATCTGGCTATTCATTTTAATTTCTCTGAGAGTTTTTAGGTATGAGTCATTGTAGTGGACGAGCGTTACACTTGACTTATGAGAAACTTAATTTTTCATACATTACACTCGGGAGCATACGGGTCGTTAAGTGCTGCATATGTGGTCGGATTTTAAGAATCGTTTTTTGTAAAAACTTAAGATGCATAGAGGAAGATGTTATAATAAGGTGGCTCGCTGTGCTACACTTGAATCTCCTGTGTGCGGGGGATCAGGAACATTGAAAGCTGATATGTTACTCAATCCAGCTAGAAATAAACAATATACCGAATACAGTGAAAATCGTGTGTTTGGTAATGAGGCAGTCATGTTATAGACTGATGCTTCCGCCAAGTGCGAGGCATATACCAGTGTCTTCAAGTATAAGGAAGCGATTCTCCACCCTCTGCTGTCGAATATTGGGCATATTCAATGAATATCAAGACCATGCGGGCATTTTTGAGGGTCCTCTCTTGCACCCTCGCTTCCGCTTTTTATAGACTGTGCCGCTCCGACTCTTCTTTCTTTCCCTCTTGTACCCCTGCAACATATTTATTCGGAGTATTTGCAGCATGTTGGAAGTATCTGCTTTAAGACTTCGACTCATTGTCAGCATTAAGGGGCGAATGAAACATAATGGCTGTTACAATACCTATATTTATTTTTTTCCTTTTGATATCACTACACTCACCTTAGTTGCTCGTTATATTAGTATACAGTTAATCAAGTATTTTTAGCCTCAAAGATTGCATCTCTATATGGAACACTGGGATATAAATTTAGTTATTTCTACATACCTCCACAGAGACAAAAGACAGTTTACACGTCTTAAACTTGCGGACTGGTACTAGCTTGTGGAATTTAAATTGAAAATTCCCAGGTATTTCTTTAAGTTGTTCGGTTGTTAGAGCGGAATATCTTGTTGGAAGAAAGACCTGCTTTCCACCCATGGGTAACCACGGTCGTGTTTGGTATCAACCTTTTTTATGTCCTTTATGTTATACGCTTCCTCTAGCTTAAGATCTTGTAGTCTTTGGATGGGTGTGAAAATACCCTTCTCGGTCAGCATGCTAAGCTTGTTTGCTAAATTCCTTGCAATAAGAATAACCCATATCCTTTATTAGCTTTGTATTTTGCGAAGAAAACCTATTCGTTTATTTGAATTTATCAGGATAATTGTTGTTATTATTAACACATTCCTTTTATATCCAAGCAGAAGAGCTGACTGGCTCGCAAATGGGTTCCATTAAGCATGCAATTTTTTGTTTCAATGTATTATATTTCTGCTTTATTAAGTTGATCATAATGATTTTTAATATAATGCAAACATTTCCTTTATTAGAGTGGTTGGCTTTGGGCATTATACTTTGGGATATGTATACTGTAAAATTAACTCACACCCAATACATACCACGTGCATATTATCATTGTTATTATTATTATTAAGTATCGACATGGGACTATTCCATTTCTTATTCTTAAGATGAAATGGTTATAGATGACAAAGAACTCCCATATGCTAGACATTATGTGTATGCCAATCACTTTATCTTAGAAGAAGCAAAGCTCACACCTATTTTGCTTTAGGCGCATACACCACGAATTGTGATTAACTGAGAGTCTTATATTGAAACCTGTTATTCAAGACTGTGCAGTAAGGAATGCATATTTTAAATAAAAGGTGGATTTGTTTCTAAAAACTTAACAGGCATTTCGGTAAGTTACGGTAGTGGCTTCTAACGAAGACATAATGTATGCACTTTTTGCTTAGCACAATATTCACAGGCGTAGAGTTTAGATTCTAGTGAGACAGGGGTGAAAAAGCAGATTCTTTTATCCCCTATCCGGTCAAGCTGTCGCCTTCCTACATTCCTTTACGTGTAAGGCAATGTTTCCTACGATCTCGTCGTGGGTGCTTGAGAGGGCGCGAGTGAGTCCTGTTTTTGAAAGATTTCCACTTTAAATAAATGGGTTCGCTCTCCCATATATTCAGAGAACCTCTTCTATGTAAGTATTCGGTTTGTAGCGTATTGACGTTGCGTGAAGGAGAGAGGGGCTTTATATTTTTAAGGTTTTAATGTCCATTACTGATATCTTGTGTAGTGGAGTAAATAGCATCATAAAGTAGAGACTCCGAAAGTATTTTGCAAGTCGTTAAACCATGAAGTTGTACAGAGACTCTTTTCAGTGGAGTTGGGACAGCAGAAACATGTAGTTAATAATCCCATATTATACAACCCTGTACCGTGAATGATGTAAAATAAATGTATGTTCGCGATATGGCCAAGTTATGCCTCTACCTAACCTCGTGACTGCTATCTGTTGTGTAAATTTATATAAAAAACGAAACATGTTTCTATTGTTAACATTCACATGATTCTCCGCCCACTCTTCTACAAATATTTTCAGGACTCCTATTAGTGATTTCTACTCGAAGTTCATCGTGAGTCAAGGGTTTACTGTAACGGCATATGTTATCTCAAAACGATAGAAATATATAATTTCAATATCGCCAACTATGGCCTTGATTTTCCAGTTTCACGCTTGTGATGCCACATATTATACGGATACACTTTTGTTTTTAGATTGCTTCAAATCGGTTATTGCGTGTTGAAACAGTAAATATTTAGAGAATAATTGCGTGAATGTAGGTGAATGGTTTTCACTAACTGGATCTCTGAAAGTATTATTTCTTGCCTTCTTTCTTCCATATTACCTGGGCTTGAAGGATTTAGCAATGTATTCTGTTGGCTCCCTCCCTGTTTGGCCATTAGTATCTTATAATGGAATAACATTCCAAAGATCTAAGTTTTTCTAGAAAACAAACAGGGGGCACATATTGGTGCAATCTTTTTCTGTGGACGTAAGTATATGAATGTGTGGTGGAAGAGTAAGTGTTTCTAGAATACTTATCTATATGAATATAGATGAACGTTTTTCACTTATTCCAGTCTCTGACGCCATGAGTGTTTCTTTTCTTTCATATTTTCATGGTTCGCAGGATGTAGGAATGCCTTCTGCTGGCTTTTACCCGTCTGGCCATTAGCAGCTTATAATGCTTTTTTATGTTAGTGGCGGGGGTCATCTTGAAACGGTGTACCCGACCGTTGAATTCCTCATTCGTTATTATTTACACTTTATAAATTGAAATAAAAGCAAAAATTCTTTGGGAACAATGACGATATTTCATTGTAAGGGATACCTTGAAGTGTGAGACTTTGATTACAATATTAAGTATTTTTCTTGAAAGATGCTGGATTTAAATACAAAGTTATATATCCATCGATTTATCCTTTTTGAGTTATGTTAACCCCAGTCTATTTCTCTCCCGCCCTCTCTGACTTCCTCGAAATGCAAACAGATTTCCTTGTAGCTAAGTGCAAAGGGAATAGAGGAGGATGAAGTAAATGATGAGAAATGTTTAAAATACTGATAGCAAATACTCTGATGTGTTATTCACACGAATTTCTATCTTACCGTTTATTTAACTCCTCTATGACTTATTCCTAAAAAAGAACATAGTTTTATGCATACCTCATGTAACTCAAGATAAAACGCTTGCAGAATTGCTTCCATTACACATTTCATTTTAAGTACAAGGTGGATTCGTAAGGATGTAGTTAAGTTAAATTTTTAAAAGGCCGGTTGCTGTTTACAGGCTTTCCACTCTTTGCATGTCCGCGAAAAACAATTGAATAGGCGATTAGAACTTGAAAAAACTACTCACGTAAATAAAACATAAACTATTTGTAAATTAAAAAAATCATTGTTCTCTGTATTTACTTTAATGCAAAGTTTAATGCAAAACTCTCCACACTATTTGTATTCCTCCTTATTTGTGTATCATAGCCTAATTTTCCATAGAATTATTAGTGCCATTATTATTATTATCATTATTATTATTATTATTATTGTGTGAACATTATATTGCACAGACACAAGGTTCTTTTGTTAAAGGCCCTGTCCACTTAAATTTCAAGTTTTATTAATTGAAAAGATCGGTTTCCCAAAATATCCGTGCAGAAAATCCGAATGACGTAACATGATTGGTTCTCCAGCAATCCTCTATTGAGATTCTCCCACCGCACTGCGATGACGTCACATTTGCCCAATAAAGAAGCCATTTAGTTGTAGCGCCCAGCTGTCGCAACTTAGTTACAGTGTTGCAGTGCAATGTGCTCATTATTGTAATAATTATGACTGTGCGTTTTGTTTTAGGTGTATATTCATTCTGAACATAGGGCAGTAGCGTAAGTTTTCATAAATTCCCCAGAAGAGAAAGATCTCAGGAACGATATAATACCTGGTTAAAAAGATTAATCACGAAAACTTCATTCTAAGCAAGTTTTCACTGTCCATTTTACTAAACACGATTATGAAAAATCTTGTGTATTAAAATCCACTCATCTTAAAACTAAGTTATGCAGAGTTTTAAAAAAGAACGCCGTTCCTTCTTTGAATGCAAAGGGACAGAGAAAATCGGACTGAACATTAAAAAGGAAGAAGGGAGATAGTGCTTATCTCAGAACAAAATTGTACTTGAAGCCATTTTGGAATCAGATGCAAGTACCTGCTAGCTTCCAGTGTTGCGAAGTTATGAAAATGTAAATCAAAGTAAACCAGATGAAAATCAAGAAAAATCAGGCAATGAACAGACACAGGAACATAAATATTTGTCCGAAATTGCTATTCAGTGTGAAATGGGACATGAAATATACAGATTTTTTTAATCTGAAAGTGAGGATTATTATCGCACTTTGACTTTAGATAAACCATTCACACAATCGGATAATGACTGTGATGATACGGACGAGGAAATGTAAAGTGATGTGTTTGTCGGAAAAGAGGAAATGAAGAATACAATGTGGGAATGTTTTCTGTGTCTTTTTGTACAAAATGTTGTAAGATGATTAGAGCTATGAAACCTTCATATAGAGGATCATGGTAATTAGTTGAAACTGAGTGCATAGCAGGTCACAAAACTGTGTGGAGTTCGCAGCAAAATATGAATAGACAATCTTCACTGTACTTCAGATTAGGTATGTCTCTATATGTAAATGGAATAGGATTACGCTTTTTTGGAACAATACATTTAGTGACTCTCGGACACCAACCATTTTATAGGTTAGTAAAAACATACATTGGTTCCGGAATTACGAAAGTGTGGGTGCAAAAGAAGGATGGTCAGCTATAAATTACTACGAAGGAAGTCTGGATAGCTGGTGATGGCCAGTATGATAGTCCTGGGTTCAGTGCCAAGTATGTAACATACACGACATTAGACATAACAACGGAATTTTTTTTCTGTTGCAGAAAGGTACTATTACTGGAGAACTAGAAAAACCGACGGAATAAGAAAGTTCATATGTAATGCGTTTTCTAACATAGAGCAGAGCACGATTTTGACGTATGATACACGGCCAAATCTTTACAAAAGAAGCTAAAAACAATTGAAAGTAAATCAAAACTTGTACGTGAATGAAAAGAAAAGTATTATTAATCCTATATGGTGGTCAACTCCAACTTGCTGGGAGACAAAGACATTTTCATTAAAAAATCAAACCTATTTTGAAACACGTGTGCAATATTCACGTCCTGGTCTGGAAATAGGTTCATGAATGTATATGAGCATAATGAGATAGGATCAAATTAAAAAGAACCTGGATAAGAAATATCTTTCATCATTGTAAACTTCTGTCGTCAGTAATAAATGAGACCTTATTTATAGAGGATTTAAAGCATATTAAACATTGTTGCCACACTGGAAATTTAGAATATTTTCATAATGTTGTATAACATAAACCCAAGATAAGTGACCTCAGTTTCGAAGAAATGGTGTTGCGTACAATACTATTTTAGACTACAATGAAAATACTGGAAGAAATGTAATAGGTGAGAAACTAAGGTACTCGAAAGCAGGTAAAAAATCGGTCGTCGCGAAAAGAAAAGTGATAAATGGCGCAAAAACATATTCCAAAAAGTAATAAGCAGTGTAAAAACATTTAAATTGTAACATGATCCCTATAGCCGTGATGTCCCCACGTGTATTGCTACAGAGATATTAGAACATCCGAGGCGTAACAAGTTCAGTAGAATTCAGAGATGTGAATCAACAATACAGGTAAACTTCACAATAAATTTGTTTGTCTTGCATTCATGGGGAAAAATATAAACATTGACTAATTTTTTACTTTAATCGAGGTATTCAGCGGCTAGATTAGCAGCAGCTTCAAAATGTATGTAATTGCCATCCGATTCTGGAAATCGTTCTTATTTTGTTTACTACATAAGGAGGTATCACACGGCTATTTTTCTTTCCCAAAGCTTCCCACGAATTAATCTAATATACTTCGAAATTTGGTAATTCGAACTGATAAGGTTTAATACCGCCCATGCCACCTAAATATACACCAACAAACGCACGAGTGAGCTAACTCAATGCAAGCGTTCACTTAGCAGTAGAAACAATGCTTCAGAGTGTCTGTCTGGGCCATACTGACGTCATCATTCGCAACACGCGCTTGTATTAGCAGGTAATAAACAGCATTCCAGACATGTACAAAAATACTGTTTTTAATAACTATAATATAAATAATTGCTTTGGAAGTGGACAGGGCCTTTAACATACTCGGTATATATTTAAGTTCTGCGTCTTACAAGAATGTCCCACTAGATTTTTCCTTACATAATTCATTTATTATTTTATTCTTATTCTTATTATTATTGCCGAAGTTGATTCCACTTCTCCCTCTGCCGAGGTGGTTGGAGGGGCGCTCGTGAGAGATCCAGAGAGTCCGGAATCCGCTTAGGATGTGTGGAGGTGAAAGTCTTGCAGTCTGTACTCTTCGCTAATAGCTTACGCTTTCAGTAGAGTGGAGACATGTATAGAGGCATGGTCTGTATCCTTAAGCTAATCAAACTTATATACGCGCTCTCCCAACATGTTTGATATCCTGTCTCTGTTTATGATGGGTATTGTTTCTATAAGACAGTGATTGTATTTATAATCCTATTGAATACCTTGCATTATTTCGAGCATTACTTTTTATTTTTAAAGATTTCAATGCTGGATTATTACTTTTTATTTGGATATTCTTTTATCACTGTCCATGTAGAGTAATACAATCGTTTGTTAGCTAAGTAATCTTTAAATACTAACATATTTATGTAATTTTTATTTGTATTGTCAATCCTCCTGCATGGGTCCATTGCCATCTTCTATCGAATATGCATCACCTTTTTCATTTCATCGTTCTAAGGCTTTAAATATAAAAGTTACGTTTTCTGGATTCGAAGGCCTATCCGTTGCGATCCCACAGCATCCCCACATCAATTCATCGTCATCTTCTATCCGATATGTATCACAGTTTTTGTTTCATTGCCCTAAGGCTGTAAACGCGAAAGTTATGTTTTTTGCCATCACTGGGATCGCGTCTATGACCGTCGCGATCGCACAGCATCCCTATGGTACAGCTTAGTATGATCTCTTCCTTGAGTATTATTTTGTTAATTTTTCCCGTCAGCATACGATAAGTACTTTCCCAGATATAAGTATTTGACTACATTTAGCGGATTTTCTTCGCCATCTTGCCCAATTTAGCCGAATTTCACAGCAATATTGTCCAATTTAGCGAATTTTTCATCGCCATATTGCGCAATTTCGACATAAATTACTTTCAAAGTACATGAAATACCTCAAAAAATGCCTAAAACGGCTATAAAACCTACAATATTGAGCGTAAAACACTCTAATTACCATAAAAGTCGTTAATATCGCTAGAATCGGCGGAAATGGTTGCCATCTTGTATATTTTAGCGGTGTGCTCGATCACCCATTCTTTTCCTACTTACCTTGACAGCAAGCGGGATGGCTCAGGCAGTAACGTCTGTGGCCCGCATTCGGGAGGTCGTGGCTTCGATTCCCGTGGACGACGTTCCTGACCCATGGATTTTTACAAGTTTCCCCAGATCACCAGACGAATGCTGGGAAGGATCATTATATTCCCCGAATTCCTGTCCCTCCATTTTATCTCCATTCTCATTTCACTTCACCTTTCATCTTCTTGCTTTCTTTCAGGGTTGCAAGTGTCGGTGGGAGGTCTCGTCGTGTGCATGGCAGGGGTAAAGGATGCTCTGAGTAAACCTTCGTTCCCCGGACTGCGACCGGTTTCCGGGTCCCGGGCCATCCAGGGATGTGTTAGCCCACAGGAGGGAGGGTGGCTGCACCAGCCACCACCCGGGTAGTTCAAATCTGTAAATATTAGGAACCCTGCCCTATGCTTGTCGTGCCTCCTGGTCCAGCCGGCATGTATCTCCTCTCACTTCATCCTTCCCTCCCGGGCGCGCCCCGTCAGGAGCATAGGTACAAAAGAGCTGCGTAGGTCGAGGTGCTAAGTCCCCCTCCGCTTCTAGTCCTATCCTATCCTAAGTACCTTGACGTTGCGTTAACTCATATTTTGTGTTTTACCAAGCATCGTAGCGTTAAATCGCTAATACCGCGCTTTCCCAGAAAGCAACATGGCGGAGGTTTTAATACATAAATTGTATATTTCCAATACAATGTACAAGAGTGTCATTATAGAGATATCTCTGCTTTACCTGAAAAATATTCTTGATGACTACATGACCGTAAATCTCACACAAGGAACATAGCTAATAATATAGTAGGAATGATTTTAGAAAAGACTGTAGAAGCCAGATTGTGCCACCGATAGCACAAGCAATATATAGCGTTTGTTGCGGCTTTCACAAAAAACGGGTTGTATCTTTATAAAGTCTCCATATAAATAACCCTATTTTACACCTTATTCAACCAATTTCACATTTGTAAAGCAACATCCCTTGAACAATTATATAAAACCTCAGCTCTGCATATAAACTGCCTCATTTAAAAGCCTTAACTTTGGGCACGATCTCGAATCAGACTACCATATATTTGTTGGATTTTCAACCATAATTCGAGTTTATCGACATGTGCTATTGAAACTCATACATGAAATATTTCAACGGTTTTCCCATTGGTCAGTATTTATGGAATTCTTTTATAAAATATGCCCTGCGCCGTGGCGTTCTGGGCTAGAGCTTGGAGCTCGGAGCCACGGAATGCGCCCGGATTTGATCCCACCCATGGGGATGAGGATTTTAAGTCTCGGGTATAGATCCGGTGCTCCTCAGCATCATGATGAAAGTGAGGAGCTGTGATAGGCAGCTATCCCGGCCACGGTGGCCAACATTCTGGCTGGGGCATGCGTAAGGCTGTCCACATCACCCTCCCCGTTTCAGTTGGATGATCGCCCAACTCGTACGTACGTGGACGTGAGGCCAGCAGTTGAGTTGGCAGGTCTGGGTCTTCATGGGCTGTAGCGCCTCGGGATGATGATGATGATGATGATAATTGTTATTATAATGTTATAAAATACCATTAATTTTGCAGAGTTTTTAAGCAAATCTTAAATGTACCAATAAATTATTTTGAGATAATTAAATAATATAAATATATATCAACTCCCTGCTTATAAACTGACTTTAATTTTATATTGATTTCCAGGATATTATAACTGTATTAACAAAATCTATTCAAATTCTTAGTATAACATTTCCATCGGTACAAGCAACGTTCGGAGCTTTCCATGTGTTCGGGCTAACATAATGAGAAAACCAGATTACAAGCTCTGCTTTCGTAGTTAAGTACTATTGAAATCAAGATTAGACGACCTGCATACTTCCCAAGATGTCCTCTAAAATTCTACAACCCCTCCCTCCAGAACCAAACCCTGGATACGTTACTGTTAAAACATGTACCGCTATTTTGATTTGCACGTCTGCAAGATAACCAAGGATTGTAACATTGCGACTGGTGTTAAAAAGTTGCAATTGCCACCAATGCTTTCTTTTTCTTCTTTTCTTTTAAATAGATAATGGCCACTTTCTGCAAGTAATCGATTACTTTTCTATTACATTTGATCGGCGTTTCACAGTGGCGTTTTTGACACACTGCAGCACGTAAGGATTCAACTGTTCATCTTAAGTCAAGGATGTGCGAGAGAATAGTCTTATATTTGACATATGATCCTATATCTTGTACAAAAGCATATTTTTAAGTGAATTACTTATTTCCTCTTCATCCTAGTAGATACTTTTGGGGTTAATTTTGTGATCGGTGGTACATTATCTCTTTGGATGATTTTGTATACAAACTTCTAACCCCTAGTTCTTTCTTAGAAGGTGGTGAATATTAGGTTTCACAGTCTTCCTGAAAAGTACTGTAAGTGTATCAATCTGAAAATAAGCGAAACTGAGATGCTAATGAACAAAATACAAAATAGAAATAGCCTTCCAGCAAAAATTTCTATTTAACATTAAAAAACCCTAAGTGTTACACTCATATGGCTTTCTCCACCCACTAATTTTTATTGTTATAAGGCTACTGCAGACTTTTACTAGGAAACCTTATTTTTCTATCTACTTCATGTTAATCGAGAAAACGTTTTCAGAAATAGTTTAACTGCACATTTCGTTGTTGGTGCAAGGGGAATAGAGGTAATCGAATCGATAGTCAGATGCTTAAATGTGGGTTGCATTATGCGGGTCTTGAAATTCCATACTCTTTCCCTGCTATTATGAGAAACAAGTGTATGGCGACAGCGCTTTCAAAACGTAACAAACTACTGAAACTTCAAACCAATATTAATGGACATATCGGAAATGGAAGATGCCACACAAAAAGTTATTTGAAATAAAGTATGTCCTTTATAGAGATCTACATTTTTGTATAGTATGCTTTTGTCTAACTCATGCTTTACCGGCTATGCAAAATTATACAAAATTCCTTCCCATTGAAGCGCACATCACAGGCTGTTCCCAGAAAATTCAAGATATACATTTTGTTCGTCATGAATCTTAAATATTTTATTTTTAATCAAAATCCTTTGAGCTAGTTTTGAGAAAATAAAAAACAATGATTGCCATATCAAGACTAGTGTGAGGTGGGGAAGGGGATTTTCTTGAAAATCCTCGTGCCTTATTAACATGAAGTAAATATAAAAATAAGCTTTCATATGAATAGTTTGTAGAAATTATATAAACATAATCGAATAGAGGGTAGAGAAACTCATGTGGATATAACACATCAAACTTTTCATTTTGCTTTTACATTTTTTACAGTGAAGAAAAATAGTTCAGGAATTGCAACATATCTTTGGGTAACCATTGCTCTTCAGCATAGTGTATAAAGTTGGTAACTCATCCGACAAATATGTGTAAAAGTTTAGTAACAGTCCTCTACCTGTTTAATGCTCTCGGGAGTTCCCGAGCTCGATTCCGTTGGGACGACCACTCTGGCCATCGGTTATTTCGTGGTTTCCCCAGGTCGATAGGTGAATGCTAGGGTGGTTCCTCTGCTACCACGGCCATCCTGCCCATCATTTCGTTCTATCTGTTTACCTCATCTGTTTCAGTGCTGTAGAACCAGGAGACGGTGGTTGTTGTGTTGCGGCAGGATGGTGGGATTTGTACTTTGGAAAGAGCTTGACGGAACTGCTGGGGACCCTTCCTTCCTGTGAGTGTGCTCGTCTGCTCCCGTGAATCCCAGGTTGTGAGCGGCTAAGCCAGGGCTAGGCGACGTCAGGATTAGTGTCATGTTAAAATCGTTGAGAGACCCCCCGTCCTTGCTAGCGCAATCGTCGTCCGGATCTGGTCGTCCTTCGGACTTCATCCCTTCCTCCAGGGGTCACGTTGGAAGTTCAAAGGGTCCACCATGCCCTACGTGCTGTGCTGTGTCCCTGTTACTGGAACACTTTCTGTCTGGCTACCCCTAACTCCTAACGTAAAGGACAATATCGAATATCAAGGAATGTATATCAATGTTTGATGCAGATTCCCGTAGATATATGGTACGCGGGATGATGTACCGAAAAGCGTAGCCGCGGTTCAAATTCCGTCAGGATCGTTCTACCTGACTGAGATTTAATCCAGGGTTTTCTCATTTCTCATAACTGACAAATGTCGGGGAGGTACTTTGACCTGGAAACACTGCCTTCCTAAAATTCCTGCACCAAATATAATTTTACTTCTTATATTATCAGTGCTCACCACCTGTGTTGCCGTATGTATTAAGAACGGAGGTTAAACACTACTAAAATTTTTAAAAAAATAGGATGATTTGGCTGATTACTCAACTCCGAATTGAGAGCAATGATTTTTGTTGTCTAAACTTTCTGATAATACCAAAGAAGCGTTTTATATCGGTATCGGTTTCCTTTTTTCGTGAATATGACATGAGCTATACTGAATTAACCTCCGGTTACAAATACGTGGCGTGAATTAATATGTTGATTTCCCCTAGATGCTAAATATTCTGACCTCCCATCATGCTCATGCAGTCATAGGCTTCTCGCCTAAGCACCTAAACCGCATAGTTGTTTTTATGTTATAAAAGAATTGTGCAGTTTATTTGTCTTTGATTTTAAAATATCACCGTAATAGGATGTAGCGAAATCGGAAGAAAAGAATACAGGCTTTGTTACGACTGTGAAACCGAGGATTTTAACATCAACGTACTTTCATATTGTCTTATATTCTTTACCATTGGTACGGAAAGTATGTAATTCCACTCAAAAATTCAAATCTGAAATGTCACCGGAAAGACACATGATTTGGTCCCTGAATCTCTAAAAAGAAGCAACCTCCTTCTTTGAAACGGACCCATGTGTGAGCATCTTTATTTTTATGTCTCTCTGTCTTCCGAAAGTCAAACGAATGCCAAATGTTATACTTGAGTCAGATTATTTAGGGATACCAGGCGAAGATTGATACTCTCCCACCAATAAAGCTACTCTTCATGTGGAGTAGGAATAGTCAGACGGAGGGCTCTCCAGTAACTGGAGCACACACTGCACTTAGGTTATGGTGGGCCTTTTGTGCTTCCAACGTGACTCCTGGGAATAGGGGATGAAAGGGAGACCCGCAGGGCGACCATATCAGGACGACGGAGTGCGCTAGCAAGGACGGGGTCCCTAATGATTCCAACATGACACCAGTCCTGATGCAGGTTAGCCCTTCCTTAGCCAACCGCAAGCTGGGGATTCCGGGAATAGGCGGACACTCCCAGGAAGGAAGGGGACCTCAGCAGTCCCGCCAAGCGCCAGGGAGAAATCTTTCCATGGTGCACCGACGACACCGACCGCCGTCGCCTGGTCCTGCAAGAGTGGCTGGTCCGACGGTAGTCGAATCTGGGACCTCCCAAGAGCAAGCGTCATACCTTACCGCGGAGCCATCTCACTCAGTCTCTTCATATAGAAAAAATGTCTTCATGTTTTATTTCTGAAAAACACTTATGACGGATTTTATTAAACGATTATGTGACAAAATGAAATGTATATCCTAAATTGCCTGCGAATGCCTTAAAGTTCTCTTCATTTTTATTGAACGTTATATAGTTTTATTCAATTGAATTGGGGAAACGTAAGACAAAAACCTACTTCAGGAGAAATGCAAAACGCGTTTACATATATAGTTTGTGCCAAATAACCTTTATCGTAGCATTTGCAATTTCCGAGATACTCGCTGTTTTTGTTTGAACTTCCTACTATTTTAAATCTCCTAGTTGCGCTCTTTTCTTTTGTGAAGTTATGCAGAGTTTGTAATGTCAGGGCAGGTATATATAAAATAGCTGACTGCTTTATCAGCTTCCATTACAAATGCATACTGAAATAATTTACCTATACAAACCTTTATGATGATAAAAAAAACAAAGCAGATAGAAAACCAAGGTTTCGTATAAATATGTTTGTAACAAATGTATAAATCTAAGATAATTTGTAGAGAAACTCATGTGAGCGTAGCACATTAACTTTTTTATCTTCCATCTGTTATCCTTGTTGTATTAATTTCCCCCAAAAATTCACATGTGCCCTTAAAAATATATTTCATAATCTGAAGTTGAAGAAGAATGATGGGATAAATACCACATGGGACCTCACTAACAAATCTGAGGCTCGCAGACGGCATACTGTTAGTTTCCAAATCACCAGGAGAATTGCAGAGAATGATACAGGAACTTGACGACCACAGTGAAAAGCGGGCCTCACTATGAAAAAATGTAAGACAGATAATCACGAACTGCCCAGAAATCCCAGTACTTGTCGGTAGCAGGGCCTAATATAAACGTCCGAGTATACATAGGACAACTCGTATGCTTCAAGGACAAAGCGGAAAAGGAAATAAAGACACGAGTCTCACAGGCATGGAAAGCCTTCTGGTCGCTAAAGTTCATCTCGTTGGAGTGATCACTAAGCAGACATCTCAGTCTGGAAGCACCAGAAACGTGTCCTCCCAGTGCTGCTTTATGGACGCCAAATCTGGGTCCTCACAAGTAAACACAGTAAAACGATCCAGGTATGCCAGAGAAGCAAGATACGCAAGATATTAGACGTCTCCATTAAAGACAAGGTTTCCAACGTGTCTCTTCAGAGAATGGTAGCAACAAAGGACGTTGCAGACTAAGTTATAAGAACCAAGTGGAAAAGGGGAGGACACGTGGCAAGACAGGGAGGGCAAATGGACACAGCGGACCACGTTGTGGAATCCATACACAGGCAAGCGGAAAAGCAGCTGACCGAAACGCAGATGGACCGACACCTTCAGTGAAAGTATAGGAAGACACAATGTCTACCATCGACAGAAAAAGAAGCGCGTGGAGAGAACTAGTAAGACTGTTACGTAGCCCAAACATTACATCCTAAGGTGACAGTGCATATGTGGGACAATCCAAGAACTAAAGACACAAATAGGGTTAGATTAGTATTACTAGTATCATAAGTAGATTCGATCACATCAGAACTGGTATATGAAGTGAATAGGCATTTAGCTCATCGGACATACGAAGAACCTACAACCTCGTTATCCTAAAGATAGGGACTCTCAACAGACAAATCGCTTAAACTCATGCGGACTTTGCTGGCCTAATATTCTAACTTTGCTTTATGTAACTGTTTTCAAAAAATCTGTGAAGGATTGTACGCTAAACTGCTATTGTCAGTAATGAAATTATAAAATGTACACCCTGACAATGCGGCTTTATTTACAGATACAACCTGACGGCTTTTGTGTTTTCTAAACAATGTGAATGAAATATCAAATCGGGTGACCACCATTGCCAGTTCAAACAAATGAGATTCAGTTCATGGTAAGGAGAATGCGGTCCGTTGAGAAATAACAGGTTACGAATTGATGTTTCTGGACGAATGTGGAATTTAAAGTGTATTCTACAGAAAGGAGAACAACAAAACAAGACACACACACACACTTAGGAAGAGTAAACGTAACTTACTACAGGACAATTGGAGCACACCTCTGTGCTGTGGGAGGTAATGTGTGTATCTCACATTCAAGAGGTCCCGAGTTCAAATCTCGATTACTGTGAGTTACTCAGATAAGGTTTTCTGAGGGTTTTCCCATAGCCTGAAAGGGTGATTGTCGGGTAACTTTAAACTCTATGGGTCCCCGATTCATTTGGGCATCATTTTATCCATTTCATTCATCCATCGTGCGATATGACCTACCTGGTTAAAGGACGTTAAGCTATAAAAATAAATATGATGTGTTACACTCACATCACTTTCTCTATCCTTTATTGCATATAACTGGGTATACAAATTATTCTTACGAAAAATTACTTTCCTATCTAATTTATTTTAATCCAGATAAGCCTTCCTGGGAATATCTACATAAAACATTTCGTTATAGGTATAAAGAGAACAGCGATGAGGTATGAGGTACTTACGGAGGGGGACACCTCACCACTGCGACCAATAGGTCTATTGTAGCTACACCCCCGGGAGACAGGGATGAAGTGAAGAGCCGCCGGAGCTCGCAAGTCTGCAGGAACACGGAATTACAGAGGCGCACGCAAGTCCCTATCATTTCCAGTTCGAAACACCCGCACTCAGCCATTAGACGCGGAATCCCGCGAGAGGGCGACGAAGCGGCCCTTGTAGGTAGATCAATGCGCCCTGTCGTTGGCGGGGAGAAATCTTTCCAAAGCGCAGCGACCAGGCACTCTGGTACCATGTGTACCACGGAACGTGGAGACACTGCCTGAAAGATGAAGGGGAGAAAGATGAAATGACAGGAAATGAGGAAAAGGAGAAATCGTGGTAGAATACTCCACCCCAGCATTCACCTAGGCGACCACAGGAAAAGCACGAAAAAACCCATGGTCAGAGTGGGCGGCCCCCGGGGATCGAACCCGGGATCTCCAAAATGTGGGCCACAGTTGCTGACGCCTGAGCCATCCCGCTCGATAGGGAATAGCGATGGTCAAATGTTTTAGAACTGGACGCTACACCCTGGGCTTAAAATTCCATACTCTTTCCATGTCATCACGACAAACAACTGAAAATAGACAGACAGGGAATGACTTAAGTATTGAGCACTTCAAACCATTAATGAATGATATCTTGGAAGTAACTGATGCCACAAAAAGTTATTTGAAATAAATTGTGTGTTTTAAAGAGATCTACATTCTTTGTGTTGTACGTTTTCGTCCATCGCTTAACGTTTACCAGTTATACAAGATTATACAAAATTCCTTCCGAATGAAGAGGACTTCACAGGCTATTCCTAGAAAATTCAAGATATGTGTTTTATTCCTCATACAATTACCTTTAATATACGATATTTTATTCAAAATCATTACAGTCTTTTTTAGATAATCAAAAATTTCGAAAAATGTTCCATGTAAAAGGTAGTTGGGGTGGGGAGGTTTTGTTCACAGTCTTCGTGTCGCATCTTTGGAATGTACTGGGCTTAAATACGGTGTATTCGTATTGTGCCGATGGTCAACTTCCATTAGAGACCAGCTAATGAGGGTCATTAGGAAAGAGGAGAGAGCTATCTAACCGGGTAATTTTCCTTAAAGCCCATTGATTGACAAGTAAGGCCCTAGTTATACACGGCTCCAAATGTTTTCCCTTTAACGTGTGGGGAGGAAAGTGGGGTGTTCTTATCGAGAGGATATGCAGGTGTCTTAGCTCATACCTGCTCTACAGGGATGGGAAGCATTAGTGCTAAGGTAAATATCATTTCAACACATTTCCCTTAGACTTGGCTGTAAGAAAGTAATAAATGTGAAAAGAAAACAGCAATAACATTACAGCACAACGACATAAGCATTATACAAACAAATTTTTAGGAACTAGAGGCATCATATCATTATATAACAAGCAAGTGTTAAAACAAGAAGGTTTGGTTTTCAATATTCACTCCATTCTCTACCCATTATCAACTAACATATGTTCCTTATTTATCATAATGTCCGTATAAAGTATAGGGTAGTTAAGTTATATTCGAACCCACTCGCGGCCTCTCCCTACTGCGCGAGACAGACGGCAGAAGCGGACTAAAATCCTTACCTTATAATAGATGCTGGAAATGTTGACCTTCTGCTCTCAAATAGGCAGCATGTCTCATGTAAATATTCTCGCTCACTCTCGGAAGCTCAGCAGCAGGAATACATGAGATCGGTGCCGTTTTGGAGCGTTCGCCAAGAAAATCCCTGAAAAAGCTAGCGCAGCAAACAGGTGTATCTCGATCTTCTGCGAGAAATGCTACACGTCTGTTGAAACTGAAGCCCTATCGCTACAAACGAGTGCAAGCGTTCAAGCGAAATGATTACGCTAAACGTGTGAATTATTGTAACTGGTTTTTCCAATCCGTAGAAAGGGGTTTCATTAATCCACAGCTTTTGTAATTCATTGATGAATCTTGGTTTCATCTAAGTGGACGTGTGAATTCTCAGAACAGTAGATACTGGGCTTCAGAAGAAACTGTGCTACTGAATAAACCGACTCATTATGATCTGAAAACTGGAGTGTGGTGTGCGATAAGTGCTATAAGAATAATAAGGCCCATATTCTTTGATGAAACAATAAATGCAGAGCAATATCAGAGGTTAATTCTGAGGTCATTTTGCAATCCCTTGACAGAAGAGAAATCGTATCGTTGGTTCCAACAAGATTCTGCAACAGCACATACGGCTGCCGAATCATTACATGCAATAAGAGAAGTGTTTGAAGACAGAATAATTGTGTTGATTTGTGGCCCCCTCGTTATCCTGACCTACCGAGTTGTGATTTTTCTTTAAAAGACAAAGTGTATCGTTCCAAGCATCGCACACTACAGGAACTTAGAGAAAACAGTGTGCAAGGAATCACAAGAATTCCTGCTGCAGAGCTTCGGAGAGCGAGCGAGAATATTTATACGAGATATGTTGCCTGTTTGAGAGCAGAAGGTCAACATTTCCAGTATCTATTATAAGGTAAGGATTTTAGTCCGTCTCTGCCGGCGTAATTTCCTCGGCGACTGCCAGCAGTCTCGCGCAGTAGAGAAAGGCCGCAAGTGGGTTCGAATATAGTTTAGCTATCCTAAATGTTCTTCCTGTGCACTTAACCTTAATCGTGACAACAATTTAGGCCAGAAATTATTTCAAGTTACAGACTGGTAGACTTTTCCCTATTTGGTTGCATGCAAGATGCGGTAACGATAAACAGCCGCTTATCTATACCACAACTCTACGTTTTAATGTCTCTACTACTTACCTATATTAAGTAGAAAAAGTATTCAAATAAAAAATTCAATAAGGAGGTTCATTAGAAATATACATCTTGAGATTCCCTGAATCCAAAGAAAGCATTTTTGATGTTTCTACTACGTAGCTACAGGAGTTAGAGAAAGCATTGTATTCCACCCAAAAATACAATAAAGGGATTCACCGAAATACGCGTTTTGAGATCCCTGAATTCAAAGAAAGCATTTTTACTTTCTCTACTACATAGTTACAGTAAGTAGAGCAAGTATTGTGTTCCACCCAAAAATATAATACCGCGATTCACTGGAAATACACGTTTTGAGACGCCGTGAATCCAAAGAAAAGCAATTTTACATCCTCCACTACGTAGTTACAGGAGATAGAGCAAGTATTGTATTCCACCCAAAAATTCAATAACGAGATTCACCGGAAATACACGTTTTAGGACCCCTGAGTCCAAAGAAAACATTTTTACTTTCCCTACTACTCACAATAAGTACAGGAAGTATTGTGTTCCACCCGAAAATTCAATAACGAGTTTCACGGAAATATACGCATTGAAACCCTCTGAAACCAAAGAAAGCACTTTTTACTTCCTCTACTACGTAGCTACAGGAGATAGAGCAAGTATTGCATTCCACCCAAAAATTCAATAACAAGACCAAAAAAAGCATTTTTACTTTCCCTACTACGCACTTACAGTAAGTAGACGAAGTATTGTATTCCTCCCAAAAATACAACAACGAGATTTACCGGAAATACACGTTTTGAGACCTCCTGAATCCAAGGTAAGCATTTTTACTTTCTCTACTAGGTACCTACAGTAAGTAGAGAAAGTATTGTGTTCCACTTAAAAATTCAATGTCATAGTTTCACCAGAAATCACATTTGTGACTCCCGAGTCCAATGAATTTATTTTTAGAAAAGGGTCCAAGAGTGTCTGTATGTGTGTGTATGTGTGTGTGTGTGTGTCCGCGAACAGCATAACTCAAGAATATAAATTTGGCTAAAAACCAAACTTAGTGTTAAGTTCAACTTCTTCCAAGAATACGACACGGAGATTTTAAAGAAAATCCCCCATTCCAAACTACCCATTACATTGGACATTTTTGGAAACTTTTTATTCTTTCAAAAATGGCTCTAAGAATTTTGATTGAAATACATATGAGTAGTGTATAATTGGGAGTTCTGGCACAAGAACCGACCTAAGGGACAATGTTTAGTGGAAAAGCGACCCAAATAACATGAGACTTCTCTCACAGGTCACGTGATCTTTGGTATTGGAAGGGGCTTTAATTGGTTTAATTGGTTTTAATTGGGTTTAATTGGTCTTTAGAGGAAAAGGGACCTAAAGTACATGAGCGTTCTAGCACAAGAACCGACCTAAGGGACAATTTCCCTTCCACGTGCCGGCTTTTAGAGGAAGACCCGACCTAAATGACACATATGTTCACCATCAAATCAAGGATACTGGTGGAATTGGTAATTGTGAGGGTCGTTCACATGACCACGTGGTGGCTTATAGTGGAAGAAACACTTAAACGTCGCGTCACTCCTCAAGCAAGTACTGGCTTTGGGTGGGGGAGGTAATTACTTTAAGGATGAAACATGATTTACAGACCGTGAGAACCATTGCTACATCGCTTTCCCATGTTGTCTAATAAATCTTTCAAATCCGGTACAGTTGCAAACTTAAAAATTAATGGACCGCATCCGTGAAAGCCAATAGACGGCTGTTCTTCGCTTCAAGCTCCGCCCTCAAACCCTATGAATGCGCATGCGCCGCCCTACCCTTCTGCAATTATCCCCCACCATTATACCACTGCCATATAAGGTCCCAGTCCTAGCACCCTGAAAGTATTATTTGAAGGTTTTTGTAGAAAGTTTCTCAATCTGCACGTTATTAGTATGGCAGGAATAGAAGATTTTTGGAGTGAGTGTGGAGAGGAAGCGTACCACTACACCTACTACTACAAGGAGGAGTGCAATGGGTTCATACATTCAATTGTCTGTAACATGCCCTCATATCATGACCAGATGTCTTCAAGAGAAATATGCACAGATAACTACCCAGTCTACAGAAGAAGGTACCTGTAAGTAGACCATCTTTTTATTCCTTTCTAGGAAATACTATGCTACATCTAATCTTTAAAGAAAATAACGAATTTGAAATATGTTCGTTCTTCCAGAGGAGGGGATGCAGATGAGGAACAACACAGAGGCGTGAATCATGTCGATGTCCTTCTAACCACCCATGCGGTCCAATACCATTCTGAATTTTGTAATCGTGACACGCATGCAACCCTATGCGAGAAGCCAGAGGTGCACGATCAAATGAAGTCGTACTTCCTGTGTGATGAAAACTGTGCTGTATTCTTACTCAGGCGGGGAAACCTAAGGTAAGTGGCATTGAAAATATCTAGATGCTCTTACCCTGCACGGGGTTGTAGAATATCTAATGTTTAAAAAAATAATTAAAATTGTTCCAGAAATCGTCAGACAACGCCTATTCCTACAGAGGACATAGATGAAGTAGATTACCCGAATGTACCGCAGCTTTTGATGACTTTGGATGACCAAGAGAGGCCATTCAATTTGCAAGTAGATGGCGATCTACTCCAGGTGACTCCTGAACATTCACCCAGGAAACGAGCAGAATTACACAAAGCAATACAGTGAGTATTAATTTCAAATCTATGAAAGAACAGTCATGCTTTAAATAAACTACATCGCTCCCATTCATGGTGTCTAACATGTGCAATTCCTTTCAGGAGACCTGCGAATCTATTTAAAAATGATTTTTCTAATAGATGCAATATGTAATGTTCCAGGTCCGCTACTAAGAAGCCCACCAGGAGGAAGAACAATAAATCCTTTGAAGATCTCCATAGGAGGTTGGCGCTATTGGAAGAGCGAATTACCTGCGCTAACACCCCGAAGAGAGATGCAAGCACCCGCACTCGTGCTCCAAGGCGGCTACACCTCAAGAAGCAGTAGTGTCAATATAGGATTGTATTATGAAATCCCAGTGCTCCTCATAAAAGAAACAGACAATAATAATCTCGTGTATATGACAAAATATGTCTGGCAGATATTTTAAAAAAGTCTCGCAGAATTCGAAACATATCTGAAACTAAAGAAGTGTCCGAACAGAGAGTACACTGAACATGTATTCTCCTATAATTTCACGGTGTTTATGGAAAGTGGAAAAATTACACTTTTTAATACTTCTTTAAATTACGGTGAAATTCAGTTGAATTATGATGTACTATCACTAATAAAAAGACTCAAATCTTATATAGATAGACATCTGCAGCACCTGTGTATTGTAAATGAAGACACATATGTAGGGACAAGGAGCTGGAGGCAGAAGGCGCTGGAAATGTATAATAAGAAAATAAAGAAGTAAATATCTCTTTTATAACCTGTTTTTATGCACGAAAAAACCCCTTACACTTCCTTATATCGAGCATAAAATAACTACATTTAAATTAAAGACTGCATCACATGAGACAGGGGCTTGTATGTAAATACTTTGTCATGAATTATCAAGCAATACAAACATGTCTGTGCAGGAATATTTGCACAGTTTGAATTTCCAGTCTAATATTGACAGCTCCATTTACAACCTCCTCATGGTGATGTGAGCAGTCAAACTTGCTGTTGAGTATGAGGTCCTTGTGATCATATGGAAATCCCAGAAGCACTGACTGCGGTACTATAGCGTTGAATGCTCCACTTGCAGGATGCACAATATCCACATCTTCTCCAGGGTAGCACCATCCAGCATTGAATAAACGGTTGGAATCCATAGGGTTGAGTGCAGCATAGTTGCGCATAGTTGATGTAATCCCTGGATTTCTTGTTCTGTCTATAGTCGATCCATTCATGTCCAATCGAATCTCGTCAAACATAAATGCAATAGCATTATTGGTGAGCCTTGCTGTAGTAGTTGATCCATTAGGTTTAGTAACAGATCCCTCAATGTAGAGATAACTCCGGTTAGGTAGAGTATATAAATCTTCAGCTTGACAAGGGATTTAATTTCATCATTCGCGTCCAGAGCCGATGTATTATACGGTAAAAACACATGCTCCTCTTCTTTAGCAATCTTGTCCTCGAATGTAGGTGTTTCCGTCACATTGAAGATGTCCATTACAGAATCCTGAAAACCAATGCTTCAAGGAACCTCCTATTGGTCGATGTTAACACACTGAGTGTCGCAGGTAGAGTATGATGCATACGACGATGCGCAAGCTTATTATATCCTTGTGGGCGTCTTCTTCTGCTAAAATCTATTCCCATTACGACGTATATGAAGTCTTATGCTTATATCCTCGTTTCTAAAGTTGATGGGATGACCGTTCTGGTCGACTACTCGAAGAGTGATTTGGTCGATAAAGTTAGTGTCTATGATAGGCAGGTAAATGAGATTTGAAAGCTCTTGCGAAATGTGATATCCTGGCGGAACAGAAGGGAAAAACTCATAGATCGAGTGTCCGCTTTTACCGTCGATGAAAGAGCCTGTTGCAATACTGCGCTCGATTCGTATTATGCTCAACTTAAATATGTTTACTAGGAAATCAGATTCAGTCACTTGATTAGCAGGAATGACTTTGCTTGCACTGAAGCCTAATAGAGCATTCCCTTGAAAAATCCATAGGAAAAGGATATTTAATTTCAGCCTTCATTGTATTATTAGGCCGAATAAAGAAGACATCCTCATCCAATTGAAGCTTATCTTTGATGTATGCATTAATATCAGTAATCTCATAAGTTCCATGAGGTATATCAATGACTTTAAGATTGTCATTGTAAATGTAATGAAACTGATTATTGCTATGATCCACATTGGGAATAGAATAGAAGGTTTCAAAATCCAAAAGAGCGATTTCATAACATCCTTTAGGATCGATCCTCAGAGGAGGATTCAGGTGCGTTGTCAAAACAGATTCATTACCGCTAACAGCAATAGTGTAACTCATTGTGATAGAAATTGTAAGCACAAGTGTCCACAGATGACTGAGCTAAAACTCTGAAACCTCTCAATATTATACATTAACCTAACACCTCTGAGATACCTTTCTATCTCTTTAGGAGTCTTTAGGTTCCCAAAGCTATCGAAATAAAATGCAATGTTACCCTCCTTCCTTACAGCAACCCAATGGGTACCTTTATTCTCTGAAGAATCGAGATTGACGATAATCCTCTCATGGTGATGAGGCTTTGTAGGCAGCTCTAAAATGCGGAATCTTTAAACGTCTAGCATACATGTCGAGATCAACGTTACTCAAGGCTTTTTCCGGGACAAGTACAGTCTTCTTCCAGAGTTTTTTGAATTTCCATTCTTGCTGTTGCGTCTCTTCTTTTTGACATTTCTCGTCTTATTCTTCTTCACTTGAAGACGTTTTCCTTTTGTTTCTATCTCTCTGTTATGTCTTGCCATTTCTGCAAGCTGTTTATCTGCAGCCTTTTTCTTATTCACTGCTGTGGCGATTTGAGCTGTGCCTCCAGATGCAGCACCCAGGGCTGCAATAATAGGAATGAGAGGCAGAAATCCTCCATGCTTTTTCTTGCTGGAGCCAGCACCTACAGCCACCTTGCCCTTCATAATTGCTGTAACTAGCCTGGCGGCCAACTTTTCTCCTAAAGTAGCGTCCGATGCCTGTACTCTTTTCCACGCCTTCTCGGCTAAGATCTTATCGGCTATATTTCTCGTAGCAGAGTCCCTGTGCTCAGCGTAGGCGATGTCGTGCTGCTTACAGGCTTCGTCTAATGGGTTAATTCCTGGGTCTCCTCTCTGTAGGCGTTTTTCCAACTTCGTACCCGGACCGCAATATCTGTAGCCCGGTAAATGTGCTTCAAAGGGCAGCCAACGAATGAGAGAGTTAATTAACCCAGAGCCTCTGGAGATCTTGATCCTCCTAGCTCCCATGATAGACTAGTTGACTTTAAAATAGTATTGGACTTTTATACTCTCAAGCTACAACCTGAAATCCATGCGAACCTGATATGTATATGTATATATACATTAAGCATGCTTTTTTATATTTAGTTATTAAGATGGAGCTCGTGAAGCAAGATTGCTCCCTGCCCATTCAGGTGCTAGACTTTGAAAGTGATTTTAGATGCAATCGACACGGAAAGTTGTTTCCCTGTAATGTCAGAGCTCTTATTCTAGGCAGCTCAAGCGCCGGAAAAACTAATGTATTACGAATATGCTGCTTCATGTGAATGGTTTACGTTTTGAAAACTTGTACATCTATTCAAAGTCCCTTTACCAGCCAAAGTATCAATATCTCATCAAGCTACTCGAAAACATTGAAGGGATAGAAGTGAACACTTATGAAGATGGAGAAAGTGTCTTACATCCCTCTGAAGTTAAAGAAAACTTCATATTTATATTTGATGACGTAATCACTGAAAAGCGGGTGAAGATCGCCTCTTTTTACAGCATGGGCAGACACCGTAATGTGGACTCTATATATTTAGCACAGTCATATGCTAAAGTGCCTAAACATCTAATAAGAGACAACACGAATATGATTATTCTCTTCAAGCAGGATAATTTAAACTTGAAACATATATATGAGTACTATGTAAACACTGACATGTCATATACTGAATTTAAAGACCTGTGCAAGGGTGTTTGGGAAAGTGTCTCGGAAGGAAGACCCATTGTAGTGATAGTTCCTGAATTCCCTATGAATGAGGGTCGATATAGGAACGGCTTCGATGTATATATTAAAGTAGAAAAGAAAGAAAAGGATCATTCATAGATCGAAATGAGTATTGACAGGTTCGGTTCACAGAGGACTGCTCCAGTTAAAAGAACACTTCATCAATTCATCATAAACCGAGATGGAAAATAAAACTATCAATCTAAAAACAAAAGACTATGCATTGTTCATGATCCCGAGGAAGACAATGACGCAAGCACTAAACGTTATGTTGACACGCTTACGACTTCTACCGAAAATCGAATGCAGGAATTCACCGAAAACGTGGCATATCAGCGTATGGGTGAACTTGAAACTATGATAAGGAATCACATCCAGAAATCGCTAGATGGACAATGAGTCTCTAATGAAATACCTGGACAAACATGCACTTAAACGAGACGCTGAAAACAACATTATTCTAGATACAATAAGAATGAAGATAATATTATCACCTCAGGAGGACTACGATGTTCCGAATTGGAAATATGTATCGGACTATGTTAATGCAAGAACACCAGCGATCGATTCAGTTGGGAACGCTTCCTTTCAAAAAAGAAGAATAAGAGAGATAGCAGATCCCATCGATGACAGTGATGCAGCTAGTAAAAAGTTTGTTAAACACATTATTGGTAAAAAGCACAATGAAGCACAGCAAGCTCTAAACAGGAGACTAGCCTCTATTGGAAACAGTAGTGAAACATATGGAAACTATGGCGAGCCGACAGAGTTCCATGGATAAGCAGTTGACAATAGCTATGAATAATGTGAATATTCTTAAATCACAAGTGAATGTTATAAATGCGATATTAGATCAAATGAAAGGCCAACACGTTATTACCCTGCAGACGAAGCCTTTCAGAGGGAACTCACTAAGATACACATTAACATCGGGTCACGAATACTACAGAGCACCTATAAACGAAGAGGTCATTGCATGCTATATGACATCGTCAACACCTCCTTTTGTAAGAGCAGATACATTATTTTCTATAAACAATAACGTAGTCAGAACCTTCCCTGCTCCTATTGCAAATGGAGATACACTCACCTTTACTGCTCCGGCCAGTCGAGCAAAAGATGGCCATATTCTAAATATCGAATTGAATATATCATATAAACTGAGGCTAACAGAATAGAACAGCTATATATTGAGGCGAGTAACAAAATTCAAGATCATTTCAAGATAGACAGCGAGAGCATAAGACTTAAAGAATTTGTAGCCAGGCATACAAAGGCTATAAGGGAAAAGCTGGTGCACTAAAAGGACAAAAGTTTGAGGCCCAGAGAGTAATGAGTGAAGCTCTTCAGCCAGTAGCAGAACCGTTACATGATATACTGCAAATTCAGAGAAACAATAGTGATGCTTCAAGTAAAGAGGAAAGTCAGAAAAAGAGTGATCCACTTAAAGAGGAGAAAGATGAGAATATCTTAAGCTTCCTCCAGAAAGTTCGAAGGAATGATAAGAATGGAATAGACAATGCCTACGGTGTGAGATACGAAGATGGAAGCTATATGCTGGGGAACAAGATCATTGACTTCCTCAACAATAAAGTACGAGTAGGTGATGAAACGTACGAGGTGACACCTGGATTGAGTGAACTCATCTTCAAGAGGATACCTGAAATGCATGTATATACAGAAGGGGATCTGGATACATATAGCAGAATATTGAAAGCAAGCCAGGTTCATCGTAGAAACTACAGCAGACTCGGGAAACTGAGATCAGGCAATTCCTACAAGTATAAAAGCATTATACGGCCTTTGGTGACGAAACACAAGGGTTTAGGTTTGCAGTGGAAGGAGCATCGCCCTGATACGAGGCAAGACTACATATTTTGGAACGACCCTAACGACCTGCTGAATCGCCTGAGGCTTCTCATTGCATTTAGAGACGCCGGAAATAACAATCACACACAAGAAATTGAATAAATTATTCAAGAACTGAAATCGGCTAGGATTATAGCATGACGGTGAAGCAAGATATAGCTAGAGAGCTCCATGATCCCGCCCGAAGAAACTTCTTGCGTCGAAGGATCGTTAGCAAAGGTCTGCATGATCTGATGCAAATCGACTTGGTTGAGATGATCCCCCATGCAAATCTCAACAAGAATTTCAAATATATCCTGATTGCAGTCAACTTCTACTCTAAAATGCCCTATACTAGGTCATTAAAGGACAAGTCAGGACTACAGGTTCCAAAGGCCATGTAAGATATACTAAAGGACATAGAAACGCCACCCAAGAATATACAGAGTGATAACGGAAAATAATTTTATAACAAGCACTTTAAAAATCTAATGGCAAAGTATAATGTCAATCACTACAGTACCTATACTAATGTGAAGGCTGCAGCTGTTGAGCGTTTAATCAGAACTTTAAAGAATATGATGCATCGGGAGTTTCTAGCTCAAGGATCTTACAAGTGGCTAGATCTTCTACCTAGAATCGTTGCAGAGTACAATGACACTTACCACTCAACCATCAAAATGAAACCCAGTGAAGTGAGGAACAATGACCTTCTTCTGACTGTTTACAAGTATAACCATCCCAAAAGAGAGAAGAGGAGTGCAAGGAGGTTTAGTGTCGGCGATTATGTGAGGATATCTAAGAATAAAGGACATTTCGAAAAGGGTTTTGAACCCAACTGGAGTGTTGAAATTTTCCAAGTGGCTCATGTGAAACGAACCAATCCTACCACCTACATCATAAAGGATACAGATGGAGAGCAGATAAAAGGAGCATATTATGGGCATGAACTGCATTCTACACTATTCCCTAACACTTATTTAGTGGAGAAGATTTTGCGTAGGCAAGGAGAGAGGATTCTAGTGAAATGGTATGGATTCCCTAATAGCCAATGGATTGATGGAAAGGATTTATTGTAGCTAATACTGAAATAAAGAGACTTAAATGCAGTACCACGTGTTTTATTTATAGTAATTTGATTCTTTCCCCCCTTGATACATTGAGCTGAACAATGTCCTATTAACGTTGTATTATATAAAATAGAAAATAATTAAAGCAGTAAAAATAATTAAATACAATATATACAATTAATAAATTAGACAATAAATAATCTACATACAATATAATACATGAGATGGGGATGAGACATCCAGGGAAGTCGGAATGGATTACGAGGTCCTAAGTGAATAATGGCCCCACGCGAGAGTTCCATGACAGCCATCAATCATCTTCTTGCGCTTAGTGTCTTCTCCATGCAATGGAATTTTGTTAAGTTCCCCAGTCGAGACTGTGTTTTGTACTTCTGAAGCAAATTTGTTTGGCGAAACTTTTTTATTTAAATATTTTAGACACTCGAAATATTTCTCAAAGGTGATTGCTCGCATTCCACCTTTGGTAATCCCCTTCGCTTTCATGATGGTGCTGTTGTTATATTTATAGCTGTAGAGCTTTGCCCTAAGTCCAACGTACTCAGTCATCACCATGCCACCCAACTCATCTTTAAACAATCCAATCACTTTCTTGTTGGCCTCCTTTATGCCATATACATTATTTTGGTTATAATTTGATGTGTCAAAATGCTGGGGATTGGTTTTCATGAATTTGTAAATGTCTGAAGAGGTTTCGAAAATGAATGAATCTGTATCCATATAATTCAGGACCAGGTCATTCAGTTGGGGCTTCATTACTTTATAAAAAAATCATACATAATAAATTTTGATAGATCGAGAATTGCATGGCCAATATAGATTGGTTTGTTCATGAGGATCTCCTCTCGAGCCAACTCTATGTCGACTAAGTTTTCATCAAAAATGTGGCTGCATACATATGTTGGACGAGGCGTCAATTTCCGTGCTTGCTCCCAGGTAGGTACAATACGGAAATCTCTGTACTTGCGAACATTTTCAATGAACTTACCGTACACAGCGTTGTTCATTTTCTTCCAGAGGTTTTGACCAAACTTGGAAGTTTTTCTGGCTCGCTTCTCGGCGTTAAGGTCAATATAGACCTTAAGCCATTCAACTTGGTCATACAATACCACACGATAAATATGTCTCAATAACAGCCCCAGATCTAGGCACTGTTGCAAGATTTTATAATGCAAGACATATTTGCGTTTGTTCTCAAGACTTGCAATCAGTTTCTTGTATTGGCTGCCGGGTGGTATCTCGCTCCGGGGACAGAGAGGTAGATAATTGTGTGCATCATGGAGATGGTCAGGATACTCCAAATCCAACTCTAGGACATATCCTGTCTTGGAGTCCTCAGGGATCGCAGCGAAGTCGATGGTGTCTATTTCATCCCTATCAAACCATCTGAGGTTCCCGTACGGCATTGCGGACGCCACGCTCTTGCCGTACAGGTTGTTGATGTCCCAGTACGATAAAAAGTTTCGAGGTTCATCAGATTTGTAGTCTGCAAGGTATTCGTGGTTGGCTTTGGAGTACCGCTTTGATACCCTGCAAAGCCCACCGCGAATACCTTACTCGAAAAATTCTATCATGCTGGGATCGCTTATTAGCTGGAGCCTTGCTTTCGTCGTCTTAAGCATGGCGTCGAAGGCTAGTGATGGCAGAGTATAGTACCATGCAGGGTCCAGGTTATACATCCCCAGCGACAAGTCTCTAAACGTCTCGAATACATGTGCTAAAAGCAGAGTATCGGTCTTTAGGTAAAGGTCACTATATTCCCCGAGATTCTTTATGTTGAATGTGCTCCATACCTTAAGTGCATGAGCATATTCCTCCTCTGTGACACCGTCGAAAAGCTCTATCGGCGGGAGCTCCTTTTCCTGGAGCTTCTCGATGGTATCCAGGTAGGTATAGGGGAATATGCCCTTGCACTTCATTAGTTCCAGATGTTTTGGATTAGAATATTCGGCATTAGTGACCTTGAAGTCATCAGCGCTCAGCATGTCTGCCAAGCTAGATAACTTGTCATCGAGAAACTTATAGCTGTCGAGGAACCTGAAATTAATGCCCTTGTGCCGTTTAGTAAATGCCAGATAACGTTCAGATGATTGTGCTATACATGAAATAGGAGCGTTGTCATATGCCATGTGTCTGATCAAGAAGTGACTATCATATTTGCTTAAGCAATGAAAGTAAATTGGAATAAAATTCGGCAATTTTCTATTCAAATTGCAAGCATTATGAGCCGCTCCAAGATATGGTCCAGTGATATGACAATGGTCCCTCACCCTAACGTCATCTATAGCAAAATCTCTCCTGTATATGTGGCAGTGATCGGCATTTTGAAATCCAGGACATCGTGAGGCGACATATGCATTCAGAGCATTGTCACCTCTGAAGAGCTTGAATCTCGACAAGGACTGATCATGTCTACATATAACCTTCAACGCTATCGATATCGCTTTATGTTCCTGCATGGCTCGGGTCCAACTCTTTGCGTCAGAGGGTTCACATGAGTGGACCTTCCTCAAAACAGATTCGATATCTGCATAAATCACAAAAGGTACAGGGGCAGACTTTGAATATGCATTAAATTCCAGAACCTCATCCTGCTTTGGCATTTTGAGGATCTGACATTTATTGCATTTCAGTTTATGCACTCTCAAGGCATCCTTATTAGGACACCTTGTCATGCATGCCTCGCATAGCCACACTTTTCCGTTATGCTTAGTTACCTGACTTCTAATAAGCCTCGATAAGTTGGTGATGAGGCAGTAGTGAGACTTGTCACCCTCTTCAACCATTAAGAGGTTCACTTGTCTAGCCTTCCTCTCAGATGGCTTATGAATAGACTCTACTGAGTCGTTGGCATTCAGGGCAAATACAGCTATAGATACATCTGGATTCTGGTTCTCAAAGCGTTCAATCTGATCGAGGGAAAACGGGAATGTAATTCCGTTTAAATTGAATTCCTTAAGCAGTTCTCTATGATATGATGATGGCCGTTGGCTATTATGTTGTGCAGGGTATCTGGAAGCTAGCATGCACCAAGCGAAACAGAAATGATCGACATTCTGAATATTAACGACTGCCTTCTTTCGCCTGATGCATGCTGGCAACTATGTATGCTGAAGCAGGAAGGGGATTATAGTTTGCTGCGCTATTTATCAGCGAGTGGATTGCGCACAGTGTCTTTGAACTAGATTGGCATTTAAAACAGGCTAGATTTTCTAAAATTTCGTGTTTTATTGCATGAAAGATGACATCGAGGTTAGATGATTGCTGGATCTCCTTTGTCTTGGAATTGAGAAATATCGATTCCACTTTTTCATGATCTGGTGTCTGGATTAAGTATGAGCCGTTCAATGAACAACTCATCTTTATCCCAGACATACTCTTCTTTAGAGCGGATTCGATTTCCTTAATAACAAGACCCCTGCAGGCCTCGAGAAACTCGCTGGGGTCAATAATCCCAACCGTATTTTCACTTTTACTATTGAAAATACGACCTTTGAATGCAGACTATATTACCCTACATTCTAGGTCATCGTAATCATTTCGACATACCCTTTTTGCCGGTGATGGTGAGGATAAATCAGTTGTCTGGACTGGTCTGGAAGATGTTGCTATGGCTCCATTTGTATGTGCTGCGCACTCCTGCTGGTTCAATTCGCGTGAGGGTTGGCTGCTGCACTTTCCTTCTTCAGTACCACGCTCCTGTTCTGCTTCACGAGGTCTCTTGACACCTTTTGTCAAAGCCCCATCTGCCTGAGGCTCTGGCTGAGGGTGTAGAGGTTCAAGATCTGCAACAATAGGAGCATCACATTGTTAGCATCTGTGATAATCAAGCAGGCAATGGTGTAGGAGAAGACTTGGTATTAAATTGCATCAATATTAATGTTAAAGAAGTGAAAGACATACTTTGGCATGACTGAAGCAACTCGATGAGCGCGGTCTTGAACCCGCAGTTAGTGCAGTACAAACTCCCTCCATTGGTATATCCTCCCTGTGTTTAGTTTGGGCGGCGCTTGAATTCTCAATAACATCTCCGAAACCTGGCGGAGGTGGGATGATAAAGTCCCCCGCATTATCTTCATCAAGCCACGCAGCTGCCCCGTCGTCTAGCAATGGTGATAGTCGTGGTGGTGACGGTAGAGTGCTGGCCTCAGGAGTGTCCTGTGCCGGGACAGGTGAGTGGCGGACACGTCCTGCCAGACTCAATTTGCTTGTGTTCGACGTCATAGGCATCTTCACTGGAAAATAATAATTTTAGGTATGTAAACTTGATGAATGAAGAAAAGGATGATTTCCCTATATTCTATACGTCATTTTCTAGCATATTACCACTTTTCAACTTTTTTTTCAGTTTTTTGACATCAGAGGTTAAGCTTTAGGTATGTTAAGCTTTTTGTATGGCTTAAGAGTATTTTTTATATATTATGCAAGCTATTTTATAACGGATTACAGAGTTTCAACGAAAAATTCAGAGTTAACTTAATTTTTGTTGATTAGTGTGTTAATGAAGTATTTTTAAACATTAATTGTTTTAATAATTATAAAATTAGCTAATAGAAGACCTGCCTTAAGGTTGCTGGAGTTAAAATAAGTTGCATTTGAAAGTAACTCAAGGCCCCAATTAACTACTACTAGTTGTGCTTGTAGGATAATTTTCACTCTACTTTTGTATTTTCTTCTGATTTTCGTATTCTGTATTTTTTTTAATTTGCGTGGAAATGGAACTTGATTTTAACGTATATATTCCTTTTTAATCGTACTTTAGCGTTCTGAAAACTGAATATTTACGTAAGAGCTTGTTCAGATAGAATGTATTATTTGTTAGCTTGCTTGAGCTCGGTTATTTTTGTTACAATGTTGTGTTTAAAGTTTTTTTGTGTGATTTTTAGACGTTGGTTAGTGTTACGTAAGTTTAAATAATACATCTAGACACTGGCCCTTCTACATTATTGCAAGACAAACTTTACGAACCTAGGTGATCACACGTTTATTTTAAAATGCGATTTTGACTTTAACTATTTTCACTCGACTTTTTAAGAATAAATCACACGAATTTCCGGCACGAAATCTATTATATGCACTTACCTTACGAATTGAATTCTAAGATGAATTAGGTAGTTGAAGATCTTTGCAGTAACACACGCTATCTCTAACACTGAAGTTATTCCTTTAAGAATGAACTTGAGCTCTCCTGCTTTCTTCTTATATAGACTTTGAAGTTCATTCTTCCTCTCCCAGAAAGAATGCGCAGAAGAATCCACTCCGTAATCCAGTGTTTTGATTGGTTAAACAATATTAGCTGGCTATATTTATCCTTGTCTAATGATTCGCGTTTCTTTTCCCTGGATCTTTAATCACATCTGGTGAAGTTATAAATGTATTTGACACAGTGTCTTAAGTAATATATTCTCGTGTACTGTTAATGAAATAATAAAGGAAGTGTTCAATTACTCTTTATTGTATGAATCATACATCTGTTAAGAAATGTTAAGATAAATTGCCCTTAGACAGGAAATTGTAAATCTTTTTGAATTTAAGTAATTTAAGGGAGGGAACTTATTGATGGTTGCAGCTGCCTCTAATATAATTTCGTAGACTCTTATTGAATTAAAACAGGGAGTATTCAATTACTCTTTATTGTATGAATCATACATCTCTGTGAGAAATGTTAAGATAAATTGCCCTTAGACAGGAAATTGTAAATCTTCATTCACTTAAGTAACTTAAGGGTGGGAACTTTTTGATGATTGCAGCTGCCTTTTGGTGTACTGTTAATGAAATAATAAAGGCAGTGTTCAATTACCTTGTATGAATCATACACCTCGTGGGAAAAAGATAGTCATCTTTCCCGCTGTTATAACTAAGTATTTTAAATTTCCCTACTATGTAGAGTAAGTAAGGGAAGTATTGTATTCCACCCAAAAATTCGATAACAAGATTTCACCGGATATTTATGTTTTGAGGCCCCTGTTTTATTAGAACTATTTTCGAGATATTGCTTGTTATTCCTTAAATTTTCCAATAATTATATTTTTCTCGAATTCGTTATTCATTTTTATGTCCTAGACATGCAAAGAGAATGGAATGCGTCACATAGCAACCAGCTCTTAAAAGATTTGACTAATGCTTAAAGCCTACCATATTCCTCTTGCACCTACAAGAAGCAAAGGAGAATAAGCGTTTGTAAAAAAAAGTTTGTACAAGAGTAGAGAAAGTCATGTGAGTGTAACATATGAGAATTTTTTAAATGTGATTCGTTTTTATTTCACTGTACATACACCTTGTAACAGTGTAATTAGCTATCTCTATAAAGAAACTTTTTTCATTATAATTTAATGTGTGTTTGACTCTCGTACAGTTTTCAATTAAAAATCAATAGCAGTCTGGATACTGTCGGTATCTATACTGCCAGATATGAATTACAAGTGTTAGTTCTGTAGCCTTCTGGCCTCTGCCGGGAGAATATGAACTTTTAGTAGGGGACGACTGTGACAATAGATGCCCGTCTCCCCGCCGCCCTTATACGAAGGGTGAGTCGATAGCCTTAATTACCGGCATTATAGGGTACTGTCTGTCCCAAAAATTGCTATACATATACTGTTGTAGCGTGTTAAGACTGATTATGAGTGGGTATGTGTGTGTATGTGTGTGCATGAGAGAGGCGATATATTGTCGTAACCTCTAAACACTAACTCATGGGAGGTAGAGCTACTCGCAACGCATACTTAATACATACATATTTTTGATAACCGTGTACGCTTTATCCATAGTAGGGTGAACGTTCTTTCGGGATACACTATACCTCCATGATTGAAACTCCCAGACATAGGGGCGCGACAGAAGAGTCGGGCAATCGTCTTTTAAACTTACACATGGAGGGAGACCTCGCTCGTATATATACACGGTTTTGTGAAAATTAAACCTTTTGATTTTTAAAACATTTTCCTTCGTTAAGCGTGTTCGCAACAAAAATTGAAGCTCGTCTCACCGTAATAAAGTGGCATACTTTAGTTACCGAACACCGTATACTAGCCATCCTGAGATGCCTTTCGGAACTCTCCTCTACCGTGTTATTCGACCCGTACAAAGCAACAACTGTCGGCAATAAACTCTTACATGGTTAAAATGAAACCTTTTGAGTTTTAAAACATTTTCCTTCGTTAGGCGTGTTCGCGACAGAAATTGAAGCTGGTATTTTTATGTGCTGTATATGATTTGCGTGATTATAATTAACGCTGTGTACTTTATGGTGGTTGAACCATGTCTCATAGCTGGCTGGAAATGCAGACATTATTTTGATTACCTCCCCCACCCAAAGCCAGTACTTTGCTTGAGGAGGGACGCGACTTTTAAGTGTTTCTTTCACTAAAGGCCACCACGTGGTCATGTAAACGACCGTCACAATTACCAATTCCACCAGTATCCTTGATTTGATGGTGAACATACGCGTCGTTTAGGTCGGGTCTTCCTCTAAAAGCCGGCACGTGGAAGGGAAATTGTCCCTTAGGTCGCTTCTTGTGCCAGAACGCTCATGAACTTTAGGTCCCCTTTCCTCTAAAGATCCACTAACACAATTAAAACCAATTAAACCAATTAAAGCCCCTTCCAATACCAAAGATCACGTGACCTGTGCCAGAAGTCTCATGTTATTTGGGTCGCTTTTCCACTAAACCGTGTTTTACAAAATTGTCCCTTAGGTTGGTTCTTGTGCCAGAACTCCCAATTATACACTACTCATATGTTTAAGCTATTTTCATGATAAATAAACTGTATATCTATTTCCTAGGAATAGTCTGTAAATTCGTCTTTATGTGAATGACTTTGGATAATTAGTAAATCGTAAGAGATTGATAAAGTCTTACTGCAAAACAAATGTTGATCTTGTTAAAGCATAAAATTTATATACAATAACATTTTTTGTGTTTTTTATTTCCAATAACATTCTTATATTTTACCTGTTCTGAAATATTCTTTGTTTTAGTTTGAACTTTCAAATACTTTATACTTCTCTCAACTGAAAATAGTTATTGTTTTTCTTTCTTTCTTCTTTCTTCGTTTTTTCTATCTTTATTTCTTTCTCGTGTCCATACAAAGAAAACAGAACTTCAAAGCTATCACGTCTGTGGCTCGCATTAGGAAGGTCGTGGGTTCGATTCCTGTGGCCGACTTTCTTGACCCATAATTTTTTTCGGATTTTCTTCCCGGGTCGCCAGGCGAATTTCCCGAATTTCCTGTCCCTCCATTTCAATCCCTTCTCATTTCCCTTCATCTTTCATCCGTTAGTCTCTTTCAGAGTTGGAAGTGTCGGTGATGGTGTTTCGGCATAGTGTGGCAGGGGAAAAGAATGCTCTTTGGGACTCTCTCCGTTCCTCGGCTTTCTGTTGGCTGTCGGGGTATCCTTACCCCCTTGATAGGTGTTGGACCCCCTCTGTGCGGGATGGGGTCCTTAGTCTGCCTGTCCGTCTAATGGGGAGTCTCTATCTGAAAACGTTGTGACCCTGTCATTCCTGTACCGTCACTCCTGGTTCCGGCCACCTGGTGTCTCCTCTGGCCTCATCCTTCCTTCCGGAGACGCCCCTTGTGGGGCGTAGGCACAATATCCACTATGTGGAACAGTGCCGAGTCCCCTCCGTAGCCAACCAATCCAAAGCTATCACATAGCGATCAGCTTTGAGGGGTTTGGCTATCGCTTTAGCTTAATATGTTCTACTTATACCTACAGCGAATTGTGTAAATAAGAGATGAGCGTTTATCTGTATTAACATGAAATACATGCAAGAATAAGCTTTGTAAGAATAGTTTGCAGCAGAGTGGGTAGAGAAAGTCAGGTGAATGCAAAGCATATTTTATAGCGAAAGCTCCATATGCCTGTGTGTCCGTGAACAACGTTAACTCCAAAACGAAAAGTCGGTTAAATACCAAACTTGATATTCAAGTTCAGCATCTTGCATGGATGTGACACAAAAACTTTTAAGAAAATTTGCCCCACCCCAAACAACCCTTTATATGGAAAAGTTTTCGAAATTTTTATTCACTCAAAAATGGCTCTAACAATTTTGATTAAAATGCTCTCTGTTTAAGATATTTTCATGACAAAGGAAATATATATTTTGAATTTTCTGAGAAGAGCCTCTAAAGTCTTCTTCATTCTGAATGACTCTTGTGTAATTGGTAAACTGTAAAAGATGGACAAAGTTTTACTACAGAAGAAATACAGATCCCGTTTAAGTATGCAGTTTGTCAAACATATTTTATGAGATTAAGTACTTCCCAGAGATATTTTTCTTATTAGTTTAAATACTTTTTGTAACTTGGAAGTCGCTCTTGGATTTGTTTTTTTCGCGGTCATACAAACAGCATGGAATTTCAAAGCATCACGTAGTGACATGCTTTTTGAAAATAGGGCTATCGCTTTATCTACGTATACTACAACGAATTGTGTAGATGTGAACTTTTTCTTTTGGTATTTAATTATAGTCCTTTAAGCGGGTAGGCCATTACGGACGGTGAGTGAACGAAATGGTTAAAATGATGCTCAAATGGGCCCGAGTTCCCTACAATTTAGAATCCGACATTCATCTTCTCAGGATAAGAGGAAACCCTGGAAAATAGCTTTATTCAGGTAACTCATTCTAACGGAGATTCGAACTTCGAATCTCTTGAATGTGAGGCAGATTCCCACACCACAGTGATGGGCTAAATGTGAATTGGAAGTTTATCTGGATTATAAGAAGTAGACAGAAAAATAAGATTTAGTAAAAATAATTTGCAGAATGGTGAGAAGAGAAAGTTATGTAAATGCAAAGGTTTTTCTCGTGGTAATGTAAAGAGCGTGGAGTTTCAAAGGCACCACATAAAAATCTGACTATCGATTGAGCTACTGCATTCTTCTTATACTTACGAAGAAGTTTGTAATTGCAGTTTCATCTCAATTAACAAGAAGACTCTTTCACTCAAGTCGTGTGTAGGACATGATTGGAAAGATAGAATGAGATTGAAAAATTCAATGTCATAGTCCAGATTTGAACTACGGACCTTCCAGTTTACGTCCAGGTGGCGCCGCGGTAACGCGTGCAGCTCGCATTCGGGAGATCCCCAGTTCGCTTCCCGGCGCCCGCTCACTCTAACCCATGGGTATTTTTTCAGGAGTTTTCTCGGGTCATCAGGCGAATGCTCAGCACCCCAATTTTCCTGTCCCTCCATATCATTCCATTCCTCATTTCATTAATCCTTAACCCCACTAGGTCTGTTTCAGGGTTGGACGTGTCGGCGGTGGTGTTCCGGTACGGCGTGGCAGGGTAAAAGTACGTGAACCTTGTTGCTCAAGAAATTTACTGAATAATGCATCTTAAACTTCTGTAGCACCCGCATAAACAATGCAATATGTGATTTTTAAATAACATATTATGAAAGGAAATGTTAATTTATTTCGCTTGGATAGATTCAGTAAAGGGAAAAGTATTTAGTTTCGTCTTCTTTGCTCTTAGAGTCAGGTCGCTGAATTATACGAGCATACACAGAAGTAAATGTGACCTTTGAGGTTTAACCGGCACTTCCTGTCGGCTATAGCCAGGCATGACTAGTCGAGAAGACATTCCTTCCCCTCTTCCTCTGCACCCCATGGTCCACCGGAAAACATTTGGAGCCTTCTGTGCAAGAAAGAAAGGAATAAACGGTTAAACAAATCTTCACAAAACATTAGTATAACTATATATTTGTGTTAAGTAGTAAGTTTATGTGTTATACAGTTATGCACAAACAATATAAACGGAATTATTGGGAAAACTGCATTAGTTTTGTTTTAGCTAATATTAATACTTATTCATTAAGGACAGTTTTGGTGTAAAATAAGTTATCCCAATGTATCTGAACGAGCTTACTAGAAGGAAATTCCTACGTTTCTCGAAATTTATACTCCTCACCTCTTCCACATTTGCTAAAAAAATGTGGCAAAGTTTCCTGATTGCATGTTTTAGTGTTTATGGAAATAGGTACGTAATTAAAAAAAAATTCTCAGAAATTATATTTAAGACATTTTCCGGCACATAAAATGCTCTTTATGATGCAGCTTATCAGTGAGACACTTTCTACAGCATACTTAATGATTTTCTTAAACGGCTCACCAAATGTTTCAGATATTGGAATGGCAAATAAAATGTATGTCTTGAATTTTCTGGGCTTACAAAAACATCTTTAGTGTTACTGAATTTCATGGAACTTGAAAATCATAAAGGATAGGCAAAAATTATTATATAAAAATGTTGATTTGAAAAGGTCAAAGTATTTTTTCTCTAGAGTTTTAGAAGTATTTGCATCGTATGCTTGCATGTTCCCATGTGTAAGTATATCTGAATGGGGATCCTTCAAAGGTATGCAATTATTGTTCCCCTTCCCCCGGTTAATCTCATTAAAATATCTAAAGTACATATAATGTGATATACTCGCATGACTTTCTCCTTCATTATAGTTTCACAGGTACTATTCTATAAAAAGCGATTCCTCTTTCTTTGCGTTCGTCACAATGATACAACTTTTGTCTAGAAATGCTTTCAACATTAGTGAAATAATAATTTCTGCATGCTTATACGCAAGGCAGTGAGCTGTTACAAACAGTTTGTGTTTCTCTTGAGACCATGAAGGTAAAAAATAAACAGTCGCGAATTATCAAACCATTTGTGTAAAATGTGCTTAACTTGGAAACATATAAATGTATTAGGTATGAAATGTTAAGTTCTCCGGGACTCCAAAACGTGTATTTCCACTGAAAACTCGCTTTCTATTTTTTTGGGGGGGGTGGATAATAGTACCTATTACCTTTTCCTGCCATAGGTAGGCTGTAAGGAAAGTAAAAACTACTTGAACCAGCTGGCCGTCTTGCTTAAGTAGAAGCGTGGAGAAGTAAATATAGCAAAGTCAAGTAGCTTCACTTGAAATAATTTCTAGTCAAACATTTTTGAGCGCCATTAAACAGGATTTGAAGCACACTTTTGATACGAAGAAATGGAATTTTTGTTTGGAATACAACACTTTCTTCTCTAACATGTAGAGGAAGTAAAAACTAGAATGATAGCCTTGTAATAATTGCCAAGTTTTGTTGAAGTTTTCCAGGTGGTCAAAAAGCATGTAACATGGTTCACTATACGTAATATAAAATACTGGTAGTAAAAGCGTTTTAAATAATGTTAGCGTGTATTGTAGTACTATGCAGAGGAATATTTCATTATATCTGTGCATAAAGCTTTAATTGTTGCGCAATTTAATTAGCAAAGCTAAATGAAAGTTAGGGATATAACCGCATATGCTAAAGCTTTTGAAAATTAATTTGTAACTTCTTATAATGATTTTCACAGGCACATTAGCTTAAAAAGACTCTTTCACACTGTTCTCTCTGCCCTGTTATACAGTGTTGCTGACGTTTAAAGCTTGGTTTGCAGGAATAGGTTTCCGACAGTGCTTTATATCAAGAAAGTTCAATAACTCACAGCTTGCGGTGCTGTTTGCTGTACATGGAATACATATTGACTAGTAAACACTGTAATAGAAAACCAGATGAACTTGAGAACGAATTATTCATCGGCGCAATACCAGTACCTATTAAGAAGGTAATTAACAACCCATTGTGCATCTCAAGGGCATAACAACTTTCCTGTAAAAAAGGTCAGGAGGACAGGCTGTCCATCGGCGCAATAGGATATTTTGGTATTTATCCCACATTTCGTTTTTGAGTTATGCTGTTCACAAATACACACAGGAATACACACACACACACACACACACACACACACACACACACACAGTCCTTTTCCTAAAACTGTTTTTTTTTTGATTCAGGGGGCCTCAAAGCACATATTTCCGGTGAAATCTCGATATCGAATTTTTGGATGGAATGCAATTAGTATTAATAACTATTAGTACATGGTAGAGAATGTAAAAACGGATAAAAAGATTTGGGGATATATTATTCCTTTATTGTTTGCAGAGTGCCTACTCCACATATTCACAATTTGGCTTTTTATACCGTCTGATGTATACAGAATTATGAAAACCTCATGGTTAACACACGTTCGCTCATACTGATATGATTGCCAGAAAACAAGGCTTTGACAAGTGCATCATATCCCATGGTAAGCGTTTGCATCTATTTTGAGACAAAGTTGAATATTCATCCAAGAAAAATCTATTAACTGCCCAAATACAGTGTTGGATTTTGTTATTAAATTTCGAACAGTAGTTTTAGCAGTTTAAGGCTCGTTCTTATTACATACGGCACCACAGGCGGTGGGTGCTAATGTCAGTGATGACACATGACATGAAAGGATAACAATTGGGAAAGGAAAGTTGGAAAGGTAACGTTGGAGGCCTAAGTTTATGGTGGTAAAGCCCCCCCAGCATTTGTCAATTATGAGGACTGAGGAAAACTGGAAAAGAACTCAGTCCATGATTTAAAGATCCTGGCTAACCGTGTGGGTAAATTTTGGTGAGAGTGAGACATTTTTGGCTACGCGATATATTGGCAGAAGACTATTATTTAGCTTATTTTTAAAAATATTGCAAGGCCAATTTTTACTGTAATATATTTATTCTGGGACAGATTACTCGGAAGTTCTTAAGTGAGAATCATTAGCCCAAGTATGTTAAAGCAAACCAACCGGTGCTGGGCTGAAATCTTCACCAGTAGAACCAGGAAAGACACACCAACAGCTAGTGTACTCGTATGTCGCGTGGCAAGCGTTTTGGAAGGGGGGAACAGAGTTCGCAACATGAATAAGCGAATGAGGACTTGCAGTAAACTCAATGAACTTTTGGGTTTATTTATTTATTTTTTGAGTAAGAAAAACGTTTGCGGAATCCCAAAGATTAAGGAAGGTGATGGGTGAAATAGTAATCTTCTAGGTACATCTTTTAAGCCGCAATCTTAATTCTATGCATTGAGTACAACACGTAAAGGATTGACGGGGTATCGTTTCTGTAAAGTTCACTAGCTATTTTAGTTACTAACATTTATTGTTTTTTAAAATGTGCAAATTTAAAAATTACACTTCCACATTTTTTACGAAAATGGCAGCAAATTTAAGATTGCTCAGACAGAGGGGGCCCTCAGCCACTGGGAGCTCAGCACCGCGCGTAGGCCATTGTAGGCGCTTGGTGATTACGTGAACCCTGGGAGGAACGGATGAAGAAGAGATTCTAAGGGGTACCAGAGCCAGACAACGATGCGAGCTAGCAAGGACGGGTTCCTAATTATTTCAAAAAGATACCAATCCTGACGCCGCGCGAGCCTGTCTGCGCCATTTTCCAATTCGCGGGTACCTAAAAGTACGAGCTCCCCAGGAAACGACAGCAGCCGGCCATCCAAGTGACATGGGAAAACCTTTTCACAGCGTAAACTTCACCGTCACGCCGCAATGCACTAATCACTGTCGCCTGGTCCTACAGCCCTAAACACATGAAGATGAAACAGATGAAAGGAAATTATGGGGACAGAAAATTCGCGGTAGAAGTGGAACCACACCTGCATTTCCCTACCAACTTGAAAAAACCACGAGAAAACCCAATGTCAGGGTGGGTGGCCCAGCGGGAATCGAACTTGGAACCCCCGAATGCGAGCCTCGCACATTACCGCGAAACCATCCCTCAGTTTAAGTAATCGAAGTATTTATGTTTTTCTCTAAGGCCCATTAGTGTGTAGCAGTCCTTTATTAATATAATGTTAGGCGTTGCTGAATATAATCCAATCTGTGCCAAATTTGATTTATTATTCTACAGGAAATTTTGTTGGAATATAATTTATTTGTATGCATAGTCTCTATCGGACCAAATGGTCGCTTATGGGACTAATTTCTAACGCAGTGAACCAGTGATGATATGTTAACCTCTATATTTACAGTGGTACCTAGTCTTCCGTCAATCCTTTTACACTTGCACGTTAACTTTCAAGAATACTTCATCATAAACGACCCTTAGAAAGTAGTGAGGTTGCTCTTCCATGCAGATGGTTAGAAGAAAGAAAGAAAGAAAGAAAGAAAGAAAGAAAGAAAGAAAGAAAGAAAGAAAGAAAGAAAGAAAGAAAGAAGAAAAAGAAGAGTGAAATCTGTAAAACATTTAGTTTCACACTCTAAAACTTCCAACGAGTGGTCACCTAACAAAACCTCATTTTTCTGTAAAGGCAAATGCTAGAAAATAATTGGTTTAGGAGTTAGTAGTGGTCACACGGAGGGGCCTCCAGTAACTGGAGTAGAGCACCGCACGTAAGCCATAGTAGCTCCTTTGTGCTTCCTGAGAGGAAGGGACGGAGGAGAACCCTGAAAGTCAACCAGATATGGACGACGATGTGTGCTTACGAGGTAGGGGTCCCTCACGATTCCAACGTGACACCAATCCTGATGTCGACTAACCTGCCTTAGCTATCCGCAACTTGAGGGTCCCGGGAATAGACGACACACTCCAGGAAGTAAGGACGTCCCAACAGTTTCCATAGTGCAAATTCCTCCTTCCTGCCTCAACAAACAAGCGTCGTCGCCTGGTCCTACAACCCTGAAACGGAGGAGATGAAACAGAAGAAAGGAAATGATGGGGACAGGAAATTCGTGATATAGGGGAACCACCCCAGCATTCGTCTATCGGCCCGGGGAAACCATCAAGAAACCCATGATCAGAGTGGCCAGCCAAACGGGAATCAAACCCGGGACCTCCCGAATGCGAGTCTCACACGTTACCGCGGAGCCATCTCGCTCGGCAATAATTGCGTTACTTTGTTTCTTTCCCCCGTAATTCATCTCTTTGGCAATCAGAATTGAACCAAGTGGATTCACTGCTTTAAATACAAATTGTGTTACCAAGTAAACTACGGATGAAACGATTAATTTTATTTACTCAAACTGGTTTTCAGATAATATTGGTGAATACCAGTAGAATTAAAACCTATAAAGTTAACAGGTTCCTATATTTACCTTTGTTTCAACATATTAAGAATAATACTTTTGTAGATCGATGCATGCACTGGAATGAACAGTTGGGTTAGGCATTGTTCAGCGAGACCGTAGCTTCACTAGACTGATAGCGCAGACTGGGAAACGGTTACCGCATTCACCGTCTAAATTGCGCATAAGTGCCCGAAAAGTCACGGGCAGCGTAACTGGAAATAAAAAAAAAACTTTATAAACATACATGCTTGGCCTACCGTCGTTACAGTACGTGCAGAGAATTATGACCTTGATTGCGAATATATTTTAATCTCCCTGACCCATATCTGGCCAGTTGTTAAATTCGCTTTCTTTTTCGGAATTGATACAGTTGATTGTATTCGCTAGATTAAGGATAGACGCTCTCTACGAAGTGTAGTGCAGTGTGTTTTTTGACAGAAGCGTATACCACTTACACATCATAACGAAAAATACGCTGTTGTAATATACGCATTCACAACCGTATCGAATAACGTATCAACAAAACACACCTTTTTAATCTTAACGAGCGGAAAGCTTCCGTCGCATGCAACTTCTAGAACTAGAGTGATAAAATGCGCGCCGTTTGGCGTGAGATTGAGAACGAAACTAGTGGTAGTTGTAGCAACTGTCTCTCAGTACAAGGACACTGCACAGATTATCTAGTTTAACGCTAGACTCACAAGAATCTTGTACCTCTTTACAATAATAACAGAGCTTGTAGTCCTCATTTACAAAACATGTAGCCGATTTGCCTCTGTATGAGTAAACCCGACATAACCTTAAAACAGTATAAATATTAGCTGTATATAACATTGTTCGGTTTACCCCCTTTCTATTTTACTTTCCCTTCTACGTACTTACGGTAAGTAGGGGAACTATTGTACTCCATCCAAAATTTGGTTGTCAAGATTTCACGGAAATACAAGTTTTGTGGTCTCCTGAACCCAAAAAAAGAATTTTAGATAAAGATTCGTGTGTATGTGTGTGTGTGTGTGTGTGTGTGTGTGTGTGTGTGTGTGTGTGTCTGTCTTTGTGTCTAGCATAACCAAACCACATGAAAAGTCTGATATACACCAAACTTGGTATTAAAGTTCAGTATCTTCCAAAGATGCGACAGCAATTGTTTCAAGGCAATCACCTCTCCTCAAATTACCCTTTACTGGATTTTTTTCGATATTTTTTATTTTATCAAAAAATATCTGTATTTTGATAAAAACACCATATACCTATCTGATCAAAAGTATCTGGACACCTATCTGAAATTGACTTTATCTGTGTCACGTTCTCTATTATTGGCCGTTGACGTAGGCTGGATCCACCTTTCGCCTTTATGACAGATTGTCTTTAAATGATTGTAGCTTTCAAGAAATTCTTAGACATTTATTTCATCGTAAGGTTTCTTCTTGTCATTTTCAGAAGCATACTATCAGTTCTTCACAATAATCTCTCTTTACACTCTAGACTTGCAAGGTCACAGAGAAAGTTCACATCTTTAAAGGATTCTGCACGTGAAGAAAATAGCCACAGTCTTCAATAAGGTGGACACTTGCCCATACTTAGCTTACTTGAACAAAGTATGCTCCTGTTGTCATAAAACTATGCCTTAGGGAGTATTGGATTTACAAGCAATGCTTTCTTTTTCTTAACCCCCTCTCCATGTCTCGATCTGTCACATTCAACAGGAACCCCACCCCCACCCGCATATCACAAGTGATGCTTTCCGCCTGTTTGTTTTTTCCGATTCATTAATTGATAGATTGCCTAAGATATAAAGTTTGGAGGACATCATAATAATTAGCGTATAGTTAAATACACAGTTATATATTATTGTACCTGAGGTAAGTAAATTGCACATTCGAAATATTAATTCAAAAAAACTGATGTGTTACTTTCACAAGTTTTTCCGTACCTTGTATCGTTTATTAGTGGTTACACAAATTATTCGTACGAAAGTTTATTTCTCTCTCTACTTCATTTTAACCCAGATAAACCTTTGCACAAAAAGCCACATTACACATTTCATTAGGATGCAAAGAGAAGAGCGATAGTCAAATGTTTAAGAACTGGACGCTATATGCTGGCCTTAAGATTACATGCTCTTTCCATGCAATCGCGAGAAACTGAAAATCGTCTGGACTTATAGAGAATGACACAAGCATTAAATCGAACCATTAATAACGGATATCTCGGAAATGGGCTATGCCACAAAGAAGTTATTTGAAATAAAATGTATGTTTTAAAGAAATCTACATGTTTTGTGTAGTATGCTTTCGTCCATAACTGAACGTTTACTAGTTATACAAGGTTATGCAAAATTCCTTCCGAATGAAGAGGACTTTACAGGCTATTCCCAAAAAATTCAAAATATACATTGTATTTGTCATGTAGATAATTTAATCCATGGTATTTTAATAAAAATCGTTTGGTCCATTTTTGCGAGAATAAATAATTTCGAAAAATGATCCATGCAAAAGGTAGTTTCGGTGGGGAGGTTTTCTTGAAAATCTTCGCGTCGCATCTTTGGAAGATACTGAACTTAAATACCAGGTTTAGTATCCGTCCGAATATTCTTTTTTGAGTTATGTTGTTCACAAGCACACTGACACACAGACACACATGTATCGGCCATTTTCTAAATATGCCTTGTTTGGATTCAATGGGTCTCAAAACATATATTTCCGGTGGAATATCGGTATCGAATTTTGGATGGATTGCAATACCTCCTCTACCTGTTGTGTACGTGGTAGAGAAAGGCAAAACTGGAGTTCAAATGAAAATCGGAATTCACAGTTTAAGATAGGGAAAGAAAATGGGAATACTTTGGTATCATGTTCTTCATAATTGGATATAATGATATAAAATTATAATAAAACCTCATATTTACACGAACGCTGGTACTTAGCAATGATATTCTGGTTGCTTTTGTTATGTTTAATTTCCTTACTTGTTAAGTAAAGAAAACGAGCACATAGCATCGTGTCTCTTAAGATTCATACAGAATCTGTCTTCTATGTTCAAGCGTAATGAATTGATAGAGCACTGGACAGAGTGAATTAATCAGTTATAAAAACAGAAAGGGTGAGTGCCATAGTGGGCCAAATCAATTTTCCATGCGTTTTAAGCTGACCTCATCTGTTGACAGAATTATGTACTTGGGAAATAGCGTTGTCTGATCCAAATTCCTCTTATTTTGATAACTAAGGGTAAGATAAACCCTCTCTCAAGTCAATTACAATTTTCTTGAGACCTATAATCGGCTACATCCAAACAGCAAATAAGCACAGAGGTTTTTGATCACGTGATTAGGCCGAAATCATGGTGAATGTAATGTTTGTAGACAAAGAAAGTTCTACAAAATTTAGGAAACATGTGAGAAGTTGTGATTAGTGGGAAAAAGGTGAAATAAAGCAAAATAAATTAAGTGAATGTAACTGAAAAAAGTGTATCGGCAAAATGTTCATTGACAAAGACTGCAAATGTGAGTGGCGATGTCCGAACGTTTGAGTGATGACGTAAGTGATCGAACAAATGCCTACTCTACATCCGGCCGTTACAAGAATAAATAGGAAAAATTAGAAAATGACGTATTTATAAAAAATAGTAGTGGAGGAACGTGAAAGCAATTTACTAAACTACGGAAGAGCTAAACAAAGATATATGGAGTTATTAGAAGAGACAAAGAGAAAATGCATCGTGAAAATTTATGGAGAATACTCTTAGCAATATGTTTGTGGTATGCCTTATAACTTAATTATGGATAAAACTATTAAGCTGGAAATATTATCAACACTTAACAAAGGAAATGGAGAACTGACCAGGAACTGGGAAAAAATCGTAAATTTGTTAGTAAATAACTTAACACCTACTGATAACATTGAGCAAGATACGCACGCACATATAACTAAATAAACAAAATGAAAACTAAACAAACCAACTAAAACACAAGAGAAATGAAATGAGGGAGCCATACAATAACACAAGAATAATTTACCGTTTTCAGATTACCGAAATTAGATGGTAATTAAGAACCTAAAATGTAAAAATGTAGCCGGACTAGATGGTATCACTAACGAAGTTCTCATATACCTAGAAAAAGGATTAACATCATACCTACACAAATTACTTAACGACTGCATATGACAAGAAAGATTTCTCCATTGTTGGAAGGAGTCTAATGTAGTAATGCTTAGAAAAAGCTAGGACAAAGGTAAGTTGGAACCAAAATCCTATAGACCAATTGGCTTCCTTAACATCATGGGGGAAACATTTGAGTCATTATTTTTTAAAAGAATAAGCGAATTTAGGGTAATGATATGCATGAACGATAGACAATACGGCTTTGGGAAGGGTAGGTCAACAGAACATTCAATCAAAGAATTAATAAGAACAATAAACGAACTAAATGCAAAATATGCCGTTTGCATCCTAATTAATATTTCTGGAGCGTTGGAAGCCTCTGTGGCCTTCACATTTTGAAAGTTTGCTACGTAAAAACTACCCTAGATATTTATGTGAAATTTTGAAGGATTATTGTAAAGACAGAGTAGTATATCTAAAAGGTTGTGAAGGTGCAATTTACAGACAAATTACCAAGGGATGTCCCCAGGATTCGGTCTCTGGACCGGACTTCTGGAACATTGTTTTGGAAACATTATTGGATAACTTACAACATGAACAGGATTTAACAAAAACATCTTACACGCCGAAGATCTCCTATTCATAATAGAAAGACAGAGTAGGACGGAAATCGAAGAACGTTCAAACAATCTAACTGTAAAATTATAAGTATGGCGCAAACAAACAAAACTGGAAATAGTACTTAGTAAATCCAGTTTCATATTATTAAAAGGAAAAATAATACGATATCTTATAATTATATACAAATATGCAAATATAAGACGCCAAGAAGAAGCAAAATATCTTGGAAGCTATTTAAGCAAAAATTAAAGTTTAGGGAACATACCGATTACGTTCGGAACAAAGCTGAGACAACAATTATGCTATTAGCCAGGATAACAGAATCCATACCTGTAAATTCAGTTACAACATATCATAACTGTATATTTTCATTAATTATATAATATGGCGCGGGTGTCTAGGCTAAAAGAATGAATGACGTACCAATTAAAACCCTAATAGAAGATCTCAAAGGATAGTATCATTAAGATATACGGGTGGCTTTAATACAACCCTGTTTATGACACTATTATTTTTCACAGGAATAACACAAATTTACTAGTAAATTAAATTAAGAGAACAAACTAACGGTTTAAAAAGGGGAGAATTATATAAATAAGAAGAAATAATAAGAAGGGAATGTTTAAACTTAAGGCAAACTAAGAGTACTGTAATGTATAATTGGCAGATTGAATGGAGTAATATAGAAATAGGAAGGAGAATTTATGACATCTTTTCGAATATTGTGGAAATACTCAACAAACAGTGATGTAAAGAAATATTTATGAATTTTAAGGTGAACGTGAGGAATATTTACCAAAGAATGTTAGAAATTTAGTAAATGAAGAAATTAAAGAAGTGGTCATACTAATTATAAAAGAACATTAAGGTTAAAAAGATAGCTTACAAGAATAAATAATAACAAACACATTTCAAGATTACAATAATGATACGTTGATATTCATTATAGAAATTTGATAATGTTTAAACGTTAAATAAAACAAAAAAGTTGGGAGTAGAAGCAATAGCAATGAATAATTTAATTAAGTATACTTGAGAGTGGAAGTAAAAAGAATGAAGGGTTAAAAGAGAAGTCATATAAGAATTAATAATTAATTAAATGATAATTAAATGAGAACATTTAGAGAATAATAAGTAACTAAAGGCGCATTAAACGATTAAATAAATTGATAAAATGCATACTTAGATTAAAACTGATGTTGGTTACTAGTATTTAGAAGCTTTAATTAAGTTATAAAGGGGAGTAGTTACCAACTGGAAACCAGTTGCGAAAGTAGTATTGCGAATATTATTAGGATTGACTATCTTAATTTACACAACTGTAATTTTATTTTAGTTTAATTAATTACGTAAAATACATCTGCATATATATCAATAGAAACAAATGGTGTAATAGGTATTAATTGATACAAAATACATGTAGAATATACATCCTGGTTTAGGCAATCAGATGCTAGGATTACCAATATATTACAGATGTATTTTATTTCTTTATTTTTATTTATACTTATGGCCTATTGGTGATTTCAGCCAACAAAATACATATATTGCTGGAATAGTTCAAGTTATGAATGAAAAGAGACACCGAGGAGATAATAATGCAGAAGAAAGTCATAAAGAACACTCACGTAGGTGTTTTATTACGTTAAAACTAACAGGGCCATCATAACCTCTATGATTTTCTGTACAGTTATAAGAGGGTGATTTAATAAACAACTGTAATTCTATATAACCTCTCTTTAATTTTAAAGGTTATATTAACTTGGCAGGCCCATACTAACTTTCAGCTGTGGGCCTAAACTCACTCTTGATTATACTTTAAAGCTATTTAGTTTCTTATATCCCTATGCGCAAGTATACTGATGCTCACAGTAAGTGTTTCTGTTGTTATAGGGTAAAAATAGTATCTAAAGATGCAAAACTATATTCCACAATTTGCATGTCGCTAGTAATGGGCGGTATGTTCTCAAAATAGTTCGAATTCTGCAGTGGTTCTCCAGGTTGGTCGTGGGTAGCATGACTCAGGAAGCAAAATACTTGATAGTAGCATGAATTTGTGGCAGCATATGAGGAGATTTTCAGCTGAGATAAGCCTCTACAGTCGCTCAGGAAATGACAAATGCCACTACTTGTCGCATAACAAGTAAAATGAATGAACTTTACATCAGTTGTGAACGAAAAGAAACCTTCTCCACTTATAGAGTGGTGTTAAAGGAACATATTTTACACTGCATTTAATTTATTCTTTATGAAGTCAGAAAGCGATACTTGCTCTGTGTGCGATAAAATGAATGTTAGTGTGATTGAGAGTGGAGAAACATCTCATCCAAAAGTTGGATGGGATTTGCACAAGAGACGAGCAGAGAATGCTCAACGTGAGATGAGAGAAGTTATTAAAAACCCAAAAAGTGGTAGTGTTCATACTGTAGTTTTGACATGGCGCAAACACTACGTTTACCCCTTCTCGGCACTTTAGTCCACCTTTATGAAAGAAGTTTGGGCATGTAATGTAGCTGTATACTGACGCACATAAAAAGTAGTCCATAGTGGAACACAGCTGCTTATGTTGGTACTGACAAATACAGCCCCACCCTCTGCCAGTGTAAAAATCCTTAGCATGGCTTCCTTCGGAAGGGAAGTAAAGCCGGTGATTCCGTGTCGTAGATTTACGGCACGTAAAAAAACCTCAAGCCTGATAAAGAGGCCTCTGAGCAAAATTTCCGGTCTTTCACGCCCAATATAGAATGGGACGCTAGAGACCATAGTAGTTAAAGAGTGTCCATTAAAACAAACGTATGGTGGTAATTCATAACAGTGCTCGAAATGAAATTTATTCTGCTTAGATAATAAACCAAGAAGGAAAACCATCCACGCATGATCAGATAGTCCATTCCTCATTCAGGCCTGGGCTTAGTGAATAACCACATGGTAAAATCAAAAGCATATATTTGAAGTTTGTAAACATATTTAATCAAAGGTTCGTCTAAGCCTGTTTTACTGCCAACTAGATAAGAGTTTGAACCGAACATATTGTAAAGAATTTCTTCGCGGAAATTTATGAGACTTAAAATAAATTCTAGAAGCCCCTTTCACAGGATGAATACAGCATTCAGCGTCCTGCATTTGTTTGTAAGGGAGAGTTCGAATATTAGGTCATGGTTTGTGGAGGGGATTTCTGGCCAAGTAGGGTGGACTGTAACAATGGGGCGGTAGGGGTTCAGCGCTTGCGTGATATCACATGTTATTTGCTGTGTTTTTTATTTGTTTATAGAGTTGAAATAAATGTTGTACAAAATATTTTTTTAAAGAGACTGAAAATTTCATGATAAATTTACATGACATTAATATTACCACTGAAAAAAATGAAATATAGCATATTTTCTTACAAAGTCGTATGACCTAATATGAGCTTCTTTGCTAATTGATAAACTTGAGTTTGCAGTAGCTTTTATATAAAGAAATGTTTTCGTTTCCTTTACAATATAATAATATAATTAATTTATACTTCCCTTGTTTTTATGACATTGTTGTCCAATGATATAGAGATTTGTATGCTGAATCATCCCCTTTACCCCTTATAATTGTAATTTCGTATATCCCTAGATAATAACGGATGAATAATCGCGGGATGTTCACGCAAAAAGATGTGAAACATCGGCGGAACGTCTGACTTCCGCAAACTTCCCCCCCCCCGACAGTCTTCCAAGTTTTTAAAATATTCCATAATACATAACTACCCTTTGGCGGTGAAGCAATCATCGGTCGCAATGGTCCAATAATTTTTATATAATTACAATATCTGAAATTTTAAGCCTTTGTACCTTCTCCTTGGTCCCGTAGTTATTTAATAACATAAAAGCTAGATAGTTCGAAAAACTCAGGGAACGAAATAGAGGTGAAACTCGTGAATATATGGGACATTCCATTTCAAATCGTCCGAAATGGATGGAAAACCGACCTGACATTTTATAAACGAAACGATTTTTTTTTTGTATTCGGAGACAAGCCCAATGCAATGCTTTTTGTAAACTCTTAAAATTCCGATCTTCATAGTTTTGCAATTAAAATTGTTCAAATTCATTGTATCTTCCTAAAATTACCAACTTCAAGCTGTTATAATTCTGAAGCCTTTAAATCTTATTCTTTAAATCCAGCTTTATTTTCATTCCCCAATCTTTAATTTCCTACTGATAAGCAAACACGTTCTTCTTATTTTTATTTAAGTGAAGAAATGTAGATTTTTTCAAGTTTAGGTGGTTTTGGATTAAGAAAAATAATTTTATTATATGTGGTAAGATTTCGTAATTTAAACACAATCAAGCATATACTTTACTGTAATGGTTAATGATAAGGTTTCGTATAAAATAATTAAAGATGTAAATTACTTTGCGTGCTCATGGTCGCTCTCGCATGTTTGCTTTGAACTGAAGGTCATGGAAGCTGCTGCGCCTAAGGTTAAACAATGAGAACGCGTACTAAGCAGTATTATGTATATTACATGCTACTCGTACCTTAACTTGATAAAAGCTTCTTTAGATTTTATTTTCCTAGTTTGTTGAAGGACTCAAAAGAACGTATTACCAACCAAAATATAATTAATAGTTATTTGCGCTTAACTCACAACACTTCTATCAGCCTTGCTAGCGCACGGAAAGACTGAAGCAAACGGCAATCATGATGAAGTGCTAGTTCGTATTGTGCTAGGTTGCCGAATCACGTGCTTTTCTTGCATCAAATGTGTTGTCTTGCTGCAGAGCACTTGGTGATCATCGCGCAACAACCACGTAAACAGCTACGCTTATTCACTTTTTGTGTTATAACTACAAACACCCTAAAATTATCACTTTACCAATATTGCCGGCTTCTCTTAATGGCACCATGGATTATTTTCAAACTAACATTTTAGATTTATAAATATCCGGAGATGCTTAATTTCAGTAAAAACTTTATATAAATTTTTTAGAATTATAAAAATACTTAGTATTTGATGTGACGAAATGCAGACTTTTATCTACAAAATGAGATTTGGTACAATATTCTAAAATAAAGATTTCCGGAACTATGCGCACTTAAAATGCGACAAAATGAATTAATACGACACATTTATCGTTCAATAACGCGATAACCGTTGGGTTATAGATGCTAATATTTGATAAATATGCTTTCCGTAATACCCCCTATTAATAGGAAAAATTAAAACGCAAAGAAAAAATGTGAGGTTTTTTGCCGTTCGATTTCACATGGAATATTCCATATGCAGATTCCGCCCTGCCCGGCGACCAAGTTAACCTCTTTGGAAAACACTCACAGTCCGCGACCATCCAGAAAAATAATCTTCACATTTGTTGATTGTAAAATATAGGATCACTGATTATTAATATTAGCAATTTTCTCTCTTTATACAATTATTAAAATGCCTCCTAACGAACTTGATTATAGCATAAGTACAAAAGAAATAAGCAAAAACTTATTACACAAGGGTTATTAAAATATTTTGTCACGTGTATCGCGTACGTGTCGTAACGTTATAAGCATTTTCGGTTCTCTTTTGGTGCGTCTTCTATTGTCTTAGTTGCCAAATCGTGTATATATTGTTTAAAAGGAAATATCGGCAGCATTTGTTTTAATTCACATGCATTTTCTGTGGAGTAACAACTATTTTCTACTCCATGACAATCTCATCGAAAAGACAATGTCTTCGCCGCAACCTTTTTATAACTCCAATGTGTTCGTATTCAAGTACGTAGGCTTTGTAAATCTTTATTAGTATTTTAGCAATTTAGGAATGAAAATTAGAAGGTGTTTTATATCCCAGGTCCGTTCAAAAGAATAGGGCTTTTTAATAGTGAAAGAATTATGAAAATCGGTCGAGTGGTTTTTGAGATTATCACACACATGTTGATTTGCACACATACATACATACACACACATACATACCGAGAAATTTTCTCTTTATAATATTGCCTAATAATATTGCTCCCTATTTTAATTTCGTCTTAGTACTGTTTGACACCTGCTGTCACACCATTGCACATCACCTAGCATTTTCCAGTCGTATGGTCACACTGCAGTTCGTTTCTTTGTCGCTAATGATCTCAATAGTTGTACACCCTAAAAGCCCCACAACTACTAGTGCTTGTTTCTTTGCGGAAAATGTAACCCAATTTTATTTTCATGTCATATTTATATAAACTGCAATGAAATATGACTTAAATTCAGACCATCTTAATCATTATTATGTTAAATCAAAACACTGCATTCAATGGTATATTAAATAAACTGTAATTAAACACCGTTGAAGTGTAATATACTTTCTTATAGCTAGTTTTTCTGCATACGGCAATGCACTGAGTAAACTGCAAGGAGAAAAAGCCTGATCTGTTATATTCATTTGACTTTCTCTACCAACTATGCTTTATTTTTATATAGCTTCTACACAGTATTCTTTCGAAAGCTTACTTTTCTGTCTACTTCATGCTCAACGAGAAAAACCTTTGCAGAAATGTTACATTATATACTTCGTAGTAGATAAAGGTGGTTAGTGGAAACCGAGTCGATAGTCGGATGTTTAGAACCGGGGCGCTAAATGCAAACCTTGAACTTCCATACTCTTTGCATGACATCACCAAAAACCACTGAATAGCGACAGAAATTTAAAATTGACAAAACTCTTGACATTTCAAATCAATCATAACGGATATCTCAGGAAAGTCTGATGCCACATTGAAATTAATTGTGTATTTTGAGGAATTCTACAGTTTTTGTTCAGTAGGTTTTTGTCTATCCTTTACAGAAAATGATATGAAATTCCTTCTAAATTAAGAGAATTTCACAGGTTATTTCCAGAAAACTCTGGATATACAGTTTATTTGCTATGCAGCTATTCTAAATATGTGGTGCTTTAGTTAAAATCGTTTAATCATTTTTGACCAAATCAAAAAAATTTTCAAGAAGTATACGTAAAGAGTAGTAGCGGTTTAAATATTGGGTTTGTTATTTATCCGACATTTTGTTTTTGAGTTATGATATTCATAGACAGATAGACAGACAGACACACACACACACACACACACACACACACACACACAAACTGACCTTTATCTAAAATATATTTTTTGATTCGGGGGCCCCAGAACAGAATGCATTACTTCCTCTACCTACTAGACACGTAATAGAGAAAGTAAAAATCAATGAATACACTTGTATACTACGAGGTTTAATTTGTGTGGAGGCTTCAGTGTAAAGCTTACAGTTGTTCACTTTCTGACCTAAGGAAATGGAATTTTAAATATATGTGCTTCGATCATAAATTAGTAATTGCACAGATTTTCTGTTTCACAGTTCAACACGTTCAACAATTGTTAATTTTAATTACTAATTCAATAGAAATTTGGCACAGTTTTCTCAAGCAGTTATAACGTGAAGAGCATATTCATATACAAACTATATACTATTATTTCCTGCTGCTTTCCTTTTCTGGGAAACAAACGATTGACATATTAATAATTTATCCTATATTTTATTATATAACATTAACCTTGAAAGCTAATACAATAAAAATAAGCAACTTTACAGAAATGCAACATATTATTTTGTTTTCCAATTCTGCGAAAAAGCTATTTTAAAATAGTTAAAGAATGTATTAAATATTTTATCATTTGAGACACTTTAAACAAAAGTGTAAGGAAAATAATTAACGCGGAAAATAATTAAAATGTATAGAGTAGTTAAGTTTCCACCAAGGTTATGAAAATTGCCAACTTAATTTGGGGTAACTTGGGACGTCGGAGAAACTTTGGAACAACGTGTAATTTTCAGCTTTCGCGTTTCGTGACGAAAGTTGAGAACTGCTCATTGTCCTAAAGTTATACCCCAGTCCAAAAGTTGCTCAGATTTAAGGTATAGGTTTTGAATATAGGAGGCTTAAATTTCGTAATTTGGCATCTATGAGTGTTATTGATCATTATTTATGGGAATGTTCTCTTAAATTAGTCAGTGCACCACCATAATAACACTTTAAAGCATCTTTTGATCTGCGGCTTAAATGTTGGTTACTCATTTCTTTTTTCCTGGAAGCAATAGTGTTCTCTTGTGCTCCAAATGTAAATTTGGCGATTCTTTCAGCTCAATCTAAAGATACAACGTTAAAAGTCAAGCGTTTATTTTGTGTGAATTAAGAGTATATAGTTATGTAGTGGCTATGGCCCACTAGATAGGCAAATAGATAGAGAAATAGGCTTTCGTAAGAATAGTTTGTAGAAGATATATAGAATTAAACGATAGTGAGTACAGAAAATCCCGTGAATGTAACACCTAAGATTTTTAAAATAAACTGGGTTTTATTTGATTTCTTTAGATTTTGTCTTGTGCCTTCAGTCGCTTGTCTGAATCGTAGCAAATCCCATATTTGCCAGCGATTACTAATGTTATCGAAATGATTCCTGACGTACCTGATGCCAGCACGGTCCACCGATTACCTTACCATCTTCTGAAGTTCAGTTCCTTTGCCTGTGACTGTTTCGCCGACGTGGTTGTCAGGAGCTTGCAAGGTTGGTCTGATTTTCTTAACTGTAGGGCTGAAGCTTCAAAGTTGGTAACTTGCTATAATAGCGTTACTATGGTAACTGCCAATCCATGCCCGTACCCAGAAAAAAGTTTCGGGGAGGGTTTCCCACAAGTAGATCTAAACTTAACAGTACCCCACATAGTTACCATGTAACTACTCCGTAGTATATAGACGTTACATGGATAAGAAAATTGCTTGGAGACATTATATAGACAAGAAAACCTCACCAGGTACAAAATTGTCTGGATTATGTGACTGCGGCCGTACCGAAGAGGGTTGTCAGAGGCGATACTCCTCTTAAGTCCCAAGGCCCTAACAGCTTTCTAGCGTGCCAAGCCACGATCTCGAAACCAATCGAAGATATTCTACAACTACTGTTCAGTAGTAGGATTATACGCTTCTCTTGATTGCCAACTGTTTCTATACCGAATACCTACATTACGGGATATGGCATACGGGATCTTATAAAATAAGTAGGAAGAATTAAAGGTGTTGTAGAGCGACTGTTTTATCAGAAAAGCACTATAAACCAACAAGGCCGTTGTGACACATTGTTCCCATTGAAATGCAGGAACAGATTCCCATGAATAGGTATTTGTTAACATAGAATTAACAAATAGAAGGTGGTCTTCTAATGATGGTCTTATTAAAGGTCCATTTTGATTAAATATTGGTGACATCTAAAATAGAGGTGTTCCGCAACGTATGCAAATGAAAATGATTGCGGCAAATGATACAATTGTTATTTATGATGCAAGACTTAAAAGCGAGATTTTATACCAAGAGCAGAATAAAATTGCTTAGAACATGTGCGCCATACACTATTTTTTAGACAGTCGTCAATATTTATAGACAAGTTATAGATTATGAATTAGATTCTTTTTACCTATTTCCTATCTGCAATGCTCAGCGCGGCTGTGATGGTTGCTTGTTTCTTTTAAGCAACAGTGCTGACTTGATGAGTTAGAAAAAAATATTATATAATGAAAGCTATGAGAATAATTCGGCTTCTAACCTTCACACATCCGCTTCAAGAATACTATTAGTTTGTAGTATTTACTAATGTCTTTGTTGTCCTTGGCATTTAGACGGATTTGATCATACAGTAATTTGCCCACAATGCTGAAAATATCCAACTGTAAATAGTTTTACGTTTCTTTGTACCATTGAAGAAAACGGCTGTATGCCGTTTCGTACTGTTTCCTTGACTCTTTTGGCAGCAATTCTAATGTTACTCTCTGCGCTGCTTATAAACTTTCGGCTGGTTCTTCAGATTCCATAATTGCTGTATTCAGATTATCTCAAATTACATCAATAATACAAGCCCCTTGGATAATAATCCTCACATTTGCTAGGAAATCAAGGTTAGTAACGCGAGAGTATTATAATTTTATACACTCAGTGGCTTGAGTTTCTCCTTTTAATTAATATCATCTACCGTTAAAAGCGATTCTTTTACCTTCAGCTATCTAAAAGGTATGTTAAATTGCTACTGTATGAATTTGATCGTTATGCAAAACCTGCCAACTTCTGTAATACATAAAACTATTAGTGATAAACATGAAATTATTTCACCAGGAAAATTTATTCCGTTGAACATTCTTACTGCCACATTTAAAAATATGTTATCGTTGATTTAACAAGTGTTCAGCAGGTATTAAACAATCTCTTGACATTCTCAAAACAGTAAAAGGAATGGAATGTATGACATCTGCGCAAAATGTCACTCTGCTAAGATACTACTGGTAGCAGATGTTTCTGTGAAATTATTAGCTTATTCCATCCCGCATTTAGCACTCTGCTCCAATCATTTGTTGAGTAATTACACTCAGTATTGCTTTCGTCCATCAGTCTTCAAGCATCAACAGTTTTGCTGGACAGCTATGGTTTTTTCAGTCATTCAAATAAGAAATATCTGGGTACAAATTTGCTTTCGTAATTTAGAATTCCGAAGAATCTTCGCAGTTGCCGATTATTCTTAGGTGGCGGAATCCTCAAAATGACTTCTATTCTCTGTTCATCAGGTCTAATCCCTTTCTCATTTACTATATATCCTAGAAACCTGATTTCCTTTACACAGAATTTAGATTTTGCTAAATTTACAGTCAGTCCATTATTATGAAGTTTTGTTTAATACAAAATTATGTTTTCTAGGTGTTCTTCGAATGTCATTATAAGGGAGTCGTCGGTATATCTAATGAGAAACTGATGTGTAGTATCTTGAAATACGTTATGTATTGCTCTTAAAAACCCACTTGCACTGCTTTTTAGCCTGAACGGAATAACACAAAATCGATACTGAGTTCCAAAAATTTGAAAAGCAGTGTAGTCTTTGGCTTTAGGATCTAGTTCTACTTGCCAAAACGATGCGGTCAGATAAATGGAAGATATGCACTTTCCATTTCATGGTTTTGAAACAGTCTGTTCTACGCTCTCGTTCAGAAAATGATCTATCTTCATGTACTTATTAATATGCTTCCCATCTATATTAAATCATAATGTATTACATCGTTCCACACTCCAACACACTGAGGTACACGTAATGATAATCACTTATTTCAATGAACACTGTGCGCTAACATTTTCTTTATTAACTTCTTTGCTTCTTCTCTCATTGAAATGGTATCGTATTTGTGATGATAAGACGGTATATGTTCTACCTTTAAAGTATGCTAATAACCTTTGCATCTTCCCGGAATATCACTAAATACCTCTTTATTAAGCTCTAATGCTTGTTTTAGTTTCCGCCGTTGTAATTCGTTTAGACTATTCATCTCGGCATGCACCCTGTTAAGCCTCTGTGACTGTGTTTCCACCCTCAGAAAACATGTGGCCGCCTTGACCTACATTTGTCAAGTTTCCTCCCCTATGTTGTGACAACGGTTCATTGCTCTCTTCCAAACCATATGTTTGTGACCTATATTCTACGTCTCTGTCTGGGATCTGCTGCGTTACTATTGCACAAAGAATTCCTCGACATCTATTCTATGTTCCTCATTTTAACGTTACAATGTCTTATTCTTTATAGAAGGTACATTAATCTCTTTATCTTCCTTATAAATCCTCATTACATTCTTCTTTAAAGTCTACCACTGCAGAATATTCTCTCAAAATATCATAGCCCAGAATTAATTAACATATTAGATTAGGTACAATGAGAACCATTAATTCAAACATTTCCTTCCCTATCTTCAACGATAGAAGAGCCTGAATCTTAATAGTCTGAGCAGACTTACCGGTAGCTACACGGCATACCAAATTACTAACAGGTGCTGACATTACCTTTAATCCTTCATTTATTAACTGCATATACAATTACTTGGCGCAAAGATTTGCTGCTGAGCCCGTATCGATTGCGGCAACAATAATTTCTTTACCATTCATCTCAAGTGTAATGTTAGGCGATTCATATTTATCCTCAAAATTTTCCTAAGCACTGAAATTCTGTAACAATGCTGTTCTGTAGGTGTTTTGGTACTATCACAAATGCTATTATTATCCCCATAGTAAGTTTCGAACGGCCTACTTCCGACGAAATTATGATAAGTTTTTCGACCCATTGTTTTCCGTTTCAATGCTATTTCCATTGCTCATTGGTGCAACCAGTATTTCATGTTCGCCTATATGGTTCAGGTCACCATTGCCTCCTGTTCTTAGTCCAGTGTTTGAGTAACCTCTACCCCGTACATATGTTTCTGTTTGTCCGTGATCTGATTTTACATGTGAAGGGTATCTTCCCCATGAATTTCTGTTTCCTCTGTCTTGCAAATGATTCCTTTCTTGATATGGTCTCCTACTGTTATCATTTCCCGTCCGGATATAATTTACCTCAACCTGATATTCTTGTGTAGTTTTACCTGAGTGTGGCACGTTTCTCTGGTATCGTTGACTGACGCTTAAATCCTGCCTGTCATTCCTATGCTGATTTGGTATGGTGTTTCCGTTCTGAAAGTGAACATCGCCTCTCCTAATCTCTGCGAGTATGTCTGTCAGTGTGCCTATTACTTCTTGACCTTGCGATTTGGAACTCTTGGTCTTCTAGTGCGGAAATTAGCACGGTTATTTTAAATATTGTGCGTGGCCTGGCAATTAGTAAGTAGTTCTGGCTCCTAAGTGTGTAGTGCTTAGTTAGTAGACTGACAGTCTTCCTCGTGCATGACTGGTGTTAGGTGTCTTATATGCCCGGCGTGTTTGATAAGCTAATCGGTCACACTGATGGTTCAATTGGCTCATATTGACCGTGGCTTAAATTTGCCCTTATTCTGTGTTGAATCGCAGAATTCCAATACCTGTTTATGAAGAGTGTTCTGAATGTGTCGTAACTAATGTCATTATTTTTGACCATACGAAGCCACTGTAATGTGTTCGTGTCCAGATATTTTCTTATCACAAGCGTCTTTAGTGTATCTGGTACATTCCTGAGATAAAAGTACTCCTCTAACTCCGTAAGAAACTAGATAGGACTGGAGGAACCATTGAATTTAGGGAGTGGTAGTTCGTTAAGAACTGTGTGACACCCTTGCATATGATGTGTATTACTTGTATTGGTCTCTAGTGGTGTCTGACTTTGTGATAATGCAGTCGCTACTGAGGGATCATGTACATTTCCCAAGCTTGTGCTAACAGGCTAGGTTAAACCTCTGTTATTATTGGTTTATTCATCTACAAACACAGTAGAGCATGCATTTACACTTTCACCTTCTACTCTAGGTTGATTATGTACATTTGCATTGCGTTGTTCTAACTGATCAACCTTTTTATTGTATTGTGCCATACTGTTTTGCACTTCAGTAAGTATATTTTGCATAGCTGCAATGCTCTGTTCTATCTTGTCTACCTTGTTACTACTTTCTGACTTTTCTCCTTGCATATCTAACTTCAACTGAGCTAATTCATTGTTAACTTTTTCTACCGCATTTCTAATTTCTTTACCTTGCCTTTCTACCTTGCTACCTGTGTCATTAATTTCACTCCCTTGGCTGTTTACTTTGCTACCTAAGTCTTTAGTTTCCTTCCCTTGACTGTCTACCTTGTTACCTAGTTTCTTGGTTTTACTTATCAGTCTTGCTTCTATCTGTTTCTTAATCTTTGATAAGTGCTTCTCGATTTTGGTCTCTAGTTATTGACAATTAATAGTTATATTTTTTTGCTTGGAAAGTGCTACTGGCTTGGGCTAATTTCTGCTCTAATCTACTGATTTCCTTTCTGCTTTCCCTCATGCATTCAAATATTTGTCTGCTAAGTTCATGACTATTTTGCTCTAGTTTTTGTTTAATTGCCTCCTCTAACTTGTGGTTAATAACTTTACTATGTTGTTCGAATTATTTGTTAATTGCACTACTCATTTGCTCAAACTTTTGGTTTACTACGGTACTACTTTATTCAAACTTTAGGTCAATAGCTTTACTATTCTGATCAAATTTTACATGTATATTTTTAGATCTATTATTGCTCTTAAGATACTAAGCAAATCCAATTGCGTAGGGCTTTCCATACCTGCTGTTTCCATGTGTGTCCTATGCTCTACCTGTACTCAAGCACCATTATCTGCCCCCATATCTATATTCCTTACTTCTCGTTCTGCATGTCTATCTTCATATTGCTACCCCAGTCTGTATTTGTATTATGTTCCCCTATACTGCTGTTGTCCTCTACACCTCTCCTGATCTGTGTGCAATTCAGTTTCTATACACAATTCATGGTTTCCCTCATTAATCTCTGTACTATCTGATGAGTTCTCATCTATTTGCATAATTATGCTTTCTCCTAAGTCTTCTGGTTCCATTATGCCCGTTTGCTATATTATCTGACTTCCCTTTGCCACTTCTCAAGAACATTTGTATTAACACATGATTAAATACAAATTATTACCAGACTTTTTACTAATACCTTTACTATTATAACAAACAGCTTGAGATTTTGCGCGACCTTTTCCTGTTGTCTCGTCACCTTACTTAAATGCGTATCCTTTCTGTGAACTTCCGATTCAGTTGTCCTTGGTTTCTGCCCCTTTCTGCTAAAGATCCTGATGTCCTGAATTCCATGGAGTTCTAGTAGTCTGGATTTTCCCTGAAGTTATTAATTATTTCCTGAAGTTCTATGCTGCCATCTTTCTGCATTGTTTCACTGGTACATCACTCCTTTCACTGTTCGATGTAGTAGACATCGTGTTTCGTTGGATTTGCATTTAATTCACTTCGCGACCCTTTTATGCCAAATGCATATTTCTTTAATTCGCTCTGTTCTAATTAATTCGCACTTTTTATGTAATTCCCTCCATGTTGGGCGTCAAATTTATTGTGCGCCGGTATTCGCTAGCGTCTACGTAATTGTTCTTAATTGTTGAGCGCCACTGTTCATAGTAATTATAAACAGAATTTATCGTTCTGGCTATTAGTTAATAAGGTCGAGCAAGTATCTCTAGCAGGTAGTGAAGCGTGAATAAATGAACTATTGTGCAAATACGAGTATAACACTCCCGAAAAGTAATGTTCCAGTTAATGCATTTAATGTAATCATCCTTTGAGTAAAATGGGTAAATTAGAGCCGGCTGTTGAGATGTCGTTGCATTTATAAATGGTCCTAGTAGTCCTGCTATGTGCCAGGGAGAAATATTTCCAGAGCACAAATTGCACCGTCCTGCCGCAACACACCAACCGCCGTCGCCTGGTCCAGCAACCCTGAAACAAATAAGGTGAAACAGGTGAAAGGAAGTGATAGACAGGAAATTAATGGTAGATGAGAAATTCTACCGATCCGGGAAACCACGAATAAACCCATGATCAGAGTGGCCGGTCTGACGGGAATCGAACTCGGGACCTCTCAAATGCTTGCTTCATACGTTACCGTGGACATCTCGCTCGGTAGCTGTAATGAGAATTAATAGCATTATGAGCGTATCTACGTTTAATCTTTGATAGGATTATGCTATACGACAGAAGGATTATGTGAGGTCTCAAATTATAAGTAACGTTAACAAAATGGCAGACATCATTGCAATACTGTTTAGCTTTCGTGTGGCATGTCAGTGTACATTTGTTACTCTTATTCGCATGAGGAGTCATTGAATATCTGCTGTATTACTCGACGGCTGCCTGTGCTACCTACACAATCATGAACGGCTTAAATCGTACAACTTATAAAAACAGAAGGTGCACATTAGTTCCGTCAAACATTTCCTATTTTGATATATTTTTGCAGGAATATCATGGCTCCTAAAATCACATTAAATTGTTTAAACTTATGCTAGGTGAAGCTACATAATACAGCCACTTAATAGCATATAACTAACTGCAGTGCTTTTATGGTAGCCCTTGCAACCGCCAATATAGGGACACACTTATTCATTTTCACACAGAAATCATAGCAGGCAAACTGTTTGATGAACAGCAGAGGCAATTTCAGCTATATTTTGTGATGACGGCTTCGGCGAAGCCAGTTTGTCATGGTTGCAGCAACTCACGGATTAACTCTCGTCAGTTTCCTTTATTCTGTGACAAATAGCCTTACTAGCAACTAAATGGAAATGCATTAAGTCTTACGCACAACATATTTATTTTTAAGCCAATTTTGTGGTTAGTGATCTGTAGTACTTCCTTACTGCCCATGGGACGTACCTGAAGCTGCATTTACCAATATGTCTAGATGAGGGATGTTAATATTGTAGCGTATGTGTGTGTGCATTGTTGTGTGCATTGTCGCGTCGGACACATTATTGCTGTGTATAGTATTGTTGTACTGATTATTTCGTTTGGAACTTTGAATTCTTGTCCGACGCGGCATACTTCCCTCCAATTCCTAGTCAGGCGGGGTGAAGCAATTTCGGGAAGAGCCCTTGTCTGATAGCGTGGGTCTAGCAGTAGCGTCCAGTGGTAGCGTCAGTCTGGTGTAGGCCTTCAGAGTGTATGATTGCGTGTGTGAGATGGGCGTGCGTGCGTGGGGCATCTCCCCCAGTGTTTGTCTGTAACCCTTTGTTTATAATGTAGGCATCTTGTTAATTATAATAAATCAGAGATAAATGTGAATTTATGTATTTTTATATTCTAAACATCCCACGCCCGCTTTAGCTTTGTGCAGCAAGTTCTTGGTATCTCTCGCCACCTCTGAGTTACGTCCCTCAATGTTTATGCCGGGGTAACAAAATTTAATATTTTAGCTGCAAACCTTTTGGCCTCGCCCCGGTGTATAACAATATCACTGACATCAATCATCTACCGTAGTAGCCGGACAAGGGGCTGTTACGAACGGACGAGCAGGGCTTAGGAACAGTCAGATGGAGAGGTCACCAGTAACTGGAGCACATCACCGCACGTAGGCTATAGTAGGCTCTTTGTGCTTCCAACATGGCCCCTGGTAGGAAGGGATGAAGGGGAGACCTGAAGGGATACCAGATGCTGACAACAGGATCCCTAACAATTCCAACATGACAACAGTCCTTATGCACCAACTAGCCCTGCCTTAGCCACTCGTAACCAGATGGTCCCGGTTGTAGACGTCACGCCCCCAGGAAGGAAGGAAGGAAGGAAGGAAAGAAGGAAGGGAACTTCACCAGTCTCGCCAAGCGTCTGGGAGAAAATTGTCCATAGCACGAATTCCACGTCCTGCCGCAACACACCAACCACTATTTTCTCGTCCTAAAACCCTGAAACAGATGAGAGGAAACGATGGTGATAGGAAATGATGGACAGCATTCATCTACCGACCAGGGGAAACCACGAAAAACTCCATGGTCAGAATGGCCGGTCCGAAGGGAATCAAACTAGGTACCTCCCAAATGCGAGCCCCACACGTCACCACATAGCCATCTCACTCGGTAGAAAACAGGGATGAAACGTCTATATTAAATGTTAATGGGCTCTGTTTGTCCAAAAAAATTATAAGTTGTATTTGAAATAAGGTTCCTCTTTTCACTGTTATTGGAACAAGTAATTTAATAAAATTATCCTACTAGGATCCTACTATTAGTGGCTTTAAAAATGCAAAAAATGCTCATATCTTGTTTTGGACCCCTATAGCATAGTATAGCTATAACTTGAAAATACTCCTACTTATATCAGAGCATGAAGCATGTGACTTGATAACCATAAACTTTTAAACTGCGCAACCAAAATCTGAAGTTTGTAGGATAAGACTAGCAGATATGCTTTGTCTCAGTGTTGAACGTCCCTTATAACCAGGCAGAGGGGTTTTAGTAAGCAAACCATCAAGTTAGGAACGCATCGAGGGTTGGTGGCGAGAGAAGGTGGAAGTTCCTGTGACCTTGCAGTGTTCTCTGTGAACAGATGTGATGTACAGCTTGAAGGCAGTACTTCCTACTTCTACAGCAGGTGGATCAATTAATGAGTATTAGAGGAGAAAACAACAATGAATGCTTAGCTATTAATAGTGTTCAATAAAGTTACCTCATGATTTAATTACGACGCTAATATATAGAAATCTGAATTACATTGTCTTTTCTTTTACATCGAAAGGTGTAGATTTTTTAAAACAAAGTCCGCTCTTATTAGCGTATGGCACTTATTCTCGAAAAATTGTGATCCATAGTTTGAATCTGAGAGGTTTGAAAGTCCACTTTCCTTATTGTTCCTTTCTAATAATGTCACATGTTCCTTGTGTTAAATGGAATTTCAGGTTGCTTAACATATTCTAAATGTCCTTTGAGCTCTAGAATTACATATGATGGCTTCGCCATTTGTGCTGAAATGTTCCATGCCAAATTCCTCTACAAAGGATGATTATTCTAATGATATTTTATGTATGAACTCTTCTTTACTTTAGACATATTGCCAGAGTTCTACGCTTGTATATATGTATATGCATTGAACAAAAATAACACTCCCAACGAAACCGTCTGTTGGGTTGGGGAGGAGATTGTCCGTCACAATACCTGATGTCACCTATACTCCGTGCGATAACATGATTGCTCTGTTTACTCACTAAAACCCCTCTGTCTGCTTATAACATAACATGATCCTGTCATACCTAGTATTTTCTCCGGTGGCCGTAGGATAATAACAAAAATCATTTCAGCTTAGAACTATGGGGAAATTTTCTTTTTTCCAACCTAAGGAACAGTAAAATCTATTTAAAATGCATTATTTTAAAGAGGGACTGGCATTTCGAGTTTTTCTGGTGTGGGGGAGAAAGAAAGCACATTGTTTTGCGTCTGCCTTACTTAACAATATCGAGAAGACTGATGAAGTTATCAGCTGTTAATTGTAGTCGAAAATTATATATGGGAGACTACTTGTCAAAGAACGCGATAATTAAACCTTCATGGAAAGAAAATAACCAGCTCCTGCAACTTCTTAAATTTATAGAAATACTACTAACTGGTGCATATTTTAAATCACAAAGTATATGGTACAGTGGTTTAAATATTTTTTAAATTTAAAATGCTAAAGGCATCTGAGTGCGAAAGATACTATAGCATGAATATTGCCACTTTAATTGTAAAATATATAGAAATTACACAAATTAATATTGAGGAATGTAGCGAATGTCAGCTATTTAATTCAAATGAACATGCGCCTTCGTACATAATGTTCGTACATTCTTCCCATTTTCCCCATTTAATTACTATATAATCATCAGCATAATCCTCGACAGGGTGGCCGAGCTCGTTAAAGCATGGACTAATTGCTGGGAAGAACCTTAAACTTAGGCCTGGAATATCGCCCTCCAAAATTTCTTGCCCAATAATAATTTCATTTCATGTATCATCACGTTCACCGTTGTAGTGCCGTATGCAGTAAGAACGGGCTTAAACACTAGCGAAAAAAACCACCATAATCAGCATGTCTTTTGACAGCAATTCGCGACTCTCTTCTGGAGTAAGCCTATGATGTGTAATCTGAAATTTCTCAAATGCTGCATTTCTGTATATATCTTCCCAATTGACACATGGAATGAATAATAATAATAATAATAATAATAATAATAATATAATAATAATAATGTCTACACGTTATTTAAGTCATACCAGCTGTGCAGTTTCATTTGTATACAGGTTTGCCAAATACTTTTGGTTCTAATGTCCGTACTCTTTACCAAGTCTCATTAGGGTGAAACTGACTATACGCTCATCCACTACAAACTTAATTCTGTAATTTTTACTGTAACTTGTTAAATTTGTAGCAAATGTTAATTTTAAATCACTTCATCTTCGAAACAAAGATCCTTAAATTTTTATTTCCTGGAAACTGCTTTGGTCTTTGTCCATTTCTTGTTGCATTTGAAATTTTCTGTTTGGTGAAGATGTTTTCTCTGGTGGCATTCGCCGTTCATACACAGGACTTGTACAATTCTTAGAAGGTCGCAGTAAGCAACTTAGGAATAAGTTGCAATTCTGTTTCTTCACTGCACTCAGGAAAATCATGAAATTGTATTGTGGTGGCAATTCATATTTCGCAGCTTCCTACTGCTTCTTGGTCTTTGCAGATTTTTAAATACGACGAAGAAGAGTTAAATTCATGTACCGTGATAACGAGTGAATTTCTTTACTGCAAAGCAAGATAACATTTAACTGAAGATTTAATAATAGGGGTAGTGACTATAATTTACGATTCATTATCATAGTTCTACATTTTCAAAGTCCATACGTTTACTACCCATTTATGAAACTCATCCCCATGTCCTTATGAGTATAAGAAAAGGTCACTAAGTGTAAGGACAATTCCCTACATTCGGCAACATTGCTTGCACATGTTTTGCATTGTTCAATTTGATATCCTATCTACCTGATAATGTGGTAGAAGAAGGTGTTTAATCAAACCTTCGTATCACCTAGGGATAGCAGCAGAGAATTTGGATTAAGATACAATAACAACAAATCTTATGTGATACACTCACATGACCTTCTATACTCTCTATCGTTTATTAGTGGGTATACAAGCTAATCTTACTAAAGCTTATTTTTCTATCTACTTCATTTTAATCCAAATAAACCATTGCAGAAATAGCTATAGGTACGAAGGGAATAGTGATAGACAATTGTTTAAGAACTGGACGCTATACGCTGGCTTTAAAATCCCATGCTGTATCCATGCAATCGCGAGAAACAGCTGAATGTTGACAGGACTTTAAGAGAATGGCCAAGTAATGAAATTCAAGCCATTAATAACGGATATCGCTAGAAAAGTCTTATGCCACAGAAAAAGATTATTTGGCATAAATTATGTGTTTTAAAGAGTTCTACAAATTTTGTGTTGTACGTTTTCGTCTATGGCTTGACGTTTACCAGTTAAACAAGATTATACAAAATTCCTTTTGAATGAAGAGAACTTCAGAGGCTTTTCCCATAAAATGCAAGATATTCATTTTATTTATCATGTAGATATCTTTAATGTATGATATTTTTAATAAAAATCGTTAGAGCCAAGGGATAGCTTGGGGTAGGGGTTTTCATAAAAACCTTCGTGCGCATCATTGGAAGATACTGAACGTAGATACCAAGTTTGGTGTTTATCCGACTTTTCGTTTTAGATTTATGCTGTTCACAGACGCACACACACGGACCCTTTTATCTAAAAATGCTTTTGGGGGGTGATTCAGGAAGCCTCAAAATATGTATTCCCGATGAAATCACGGTATCGAATTTTTGGGTGGAGTACAATACCTTCTCTACCTACTATGTACGTGGTAGAGAAAGTAAAACCATTTAAAAAGGACTGCCCTATTACCAATATTTATTTTACCAATCATTCATTTTGGACGATCTTTTTGTTCTACCCATCAATCGTTCTGTTACATCATTCCTTTTTACTAAACCTAAAGCTTCATCATTATGAAACCTTATTTTCCATTTCTAACATTTCGTCGCTTATTCCGCCAGTTATTATAAGAAAGATTTTGTGCAGCCTTCCTGTGGTGATAGTTTTTGTGTTTAATATATTAAAACACTTAAAAGAAGAATTATACATTACTGCAACTAATTTGAATCGCTCTCTACTCTCGTTTATCACGCATACTTTTAAACTATACTGTATTTATTGGCAATACAACACGAGCGAGCTGGCTCCTCAGTAACGTGTGAGGCTCGCATTCGGCAGAACCCGGGTTCGATTCCCGTGGGTCGGCTACTCTGACCTTGGGCGTTTTCTGGTGTCCCCAGGACTGTAGGCGAATGCTGGAGTTGTTCCTCTTCTACTACGAATTTCTCGTCTATCATTCCCTTTCATCTGATTCAAAGCGTATGCTTCAGGGCTGTGCGACGGCGATTGGTGCGTTGCAGTGGGTCGGTGAAATATGCACTGTGAAAGCATTCTTCCCTGGCGCTTGGCTTGTCTAGTGGGGCCGCTTACTGGGAGTGGCTCATTTCATTCCGGGACCCCAGTTCAAGATGACTAAAGCGAGATCGTGCCGCCGTAAAGATTGGTGTCATTCTGGAATCGTTAGAGACCCCGAACTTGCTAACGTGCATCGTCGTGTGGATCTGGTCTCCCTTCACTTCCTCCCATTTTATTAGCAGTATTCAATGGCCGTTCTTATTACATGCGACACCACGGACGGTGGACACTGATGATAGATGCAATGAAATGATATTTTTTGGGAAAGGAATTGTGGGAAGGAAACGTTCCAGGACTAGGTTTAAGGTAGCTTCCCGGGATTTGCCAGTTATGAGGGTAGAAGAAAATCTGAAACAAACGGTCTTTGGGGGATGTGAAGCGCGAACTACCAAATGCGAGCCTCAGACGGTACCGCCGAGCCATCTCGCATGGTAATCCCCCTCCTCCCAGGGGTCACGTGTAAACACAAAAGGGCCTCTTATGGCCTACGAGCGGTGGTGTGCTCCAGTGACTGGAAACTCCTCTTTCTGACTAATCGTAATTCTATTGACAATACAAAATGCAAAATTGTTTAGTTTTAGCTATTTTTCATAGTTTCAAGAGCTATTGATCTCAAGGCTGATTCTACTCATAGTAAGTATACACAAAACCTTTGCCGCGAATTTTCAATAGTGCTCCGATTTTCAAAGACACACCTGCGACCTCCAGCGATTCCTGTGTGTCACCTCCAACACACCACCTAAAATGAAAGCCTTTTGTAGGTTATCTAGCCCTACATACCGGGGAACTCATTAAAACGTATGTTAACTGTAATTTTTGTATTTTTGGAATCTGAATACTAATTTTGTCATTCTTAATGACTAAAGCAAAGGCAACTGAAACATGTTTGAAAATAACTACGCAGGCTGAAATATTTATATTTTACTCAAATTGGTTCATTACAATAAACTACAAACCCTGATCTTCAGTTTCGAAGTGCTTGCATCTATAATTCAATGGCACTATGTTGCAGTTGATTTCTGTTAGAGTCCTGCCAGTCTCTTAAATGTTTAGTTAGTAAGTGTTGTTATTAACGTGATGACAGAAATGGAGATAAGCGCCTTCCTAACAAAGCTCTTTATGCCCAGAAGACGGAGACAGAAGGAGACTATAAAATATAGTTTCGAATAATGCGTTAATGTATTCTGGCCCATTGTAATGCTCATTTGGAGTGTTGTACTGTGGCTGCTTCATAAATATACTAAAACCTGGGAGACACTCAAACTCGCAGACTCCACGTCACGACGCACTAATCCAAAACAACTTAGCGAAAAGAAATGATTAGGATTAGTCAGACGGAGCGATCTCCAGTCACTGGAGCACAACACCGCACGTAGGCCATAATAGACCCTCCGTGCTTCCAATGTTACCGCTGGGAGGAAGGGATGGAGAATAGGCCCCAAGGACGATTAGATCGAGACGACAATACGCACTATCAAGGTCCCTAACGATTCCAAAATGTTCACCAAACCTAACTCCGGCAAGATCCCATCTTTACCATATTGAACCTGGGGATCCCGGAGTGTAACGAGCCACTCCCAATAAGGGGCACCAGTCGGCCAGACAAACGTCAGGCGCAAATTCCATCGACCCGCCGCCTACAAACGTGAAACATATGAAGGAAAATGATAGAGACAGGAAATTCGGTAAAACAGGTACCACTGCAGCATTCGTCCACTGACCCGGGGAAACCACGAAAAAACCGAAAGTAAGTGTAGCCGACCCGACAGGCACTGAACCAGAGACCTCCGAAATGCGAGTCACAAACGTTACCGCGGAGCCATCTCGCTTGATGAGAAGGGATAAAGACTCAGGATGTATATCGGGTGTTCCCGTTAGATGTCGTTTAAATTCTGAAAGATCAAGGGCTTGGAGTTAGATATTTGCAAGGCTGAAGCAAACTCTCGCGGGATGGGAATGATAATGTAAGTAATCCAATACCCCTATAACCTGAAGGATTACAGGTAGCTGGAATAACGCCTAGGGTCTTTAGGAGGTACACACAAAGCGAAATTGAGCACACTTACGGCTCTGTTCGCACTATTGCGTTAACTGCGGAGATCCTTTTATTTCTCTTTCCTAACTTTCAGTCTCTATCGCTTTTTCTTCCTACTACTCTCGATTTCACTCTTTCCCTCATTCTTTTCCTAAATCCCCCTCTCTCCACCTCACCCTCTGCGCATTCTCACTCTCTCTCTGTGCAACGCACTCGTCATATGATGTTTCGAAATCAGGTAATGAATTGCTTTCTGGGATGTTAATAATAAGTGAAAAAAGTTACACGTTTTGATAGAACACAAATTGATGCCTCTTCCTTAGGCTTGTTATTAGATCGGAACCGTACTGTTTTCGGAGAAAACTGGTTTATGTAAATGATCAGTCGTGAGAATGCATTGATATAACTTTCTAAATATTCGTCATATCAATATTTTGTAACAAACAAGATCTCTACAAACATTATTATTGTAAAATTTTATTTAAAGAATATAAGTCACAATCACATGTCCTTCTCTACTCTCTATCGTCTCTTAGTTGGTATCAAACTATTCTTTCGAAAGCCTATTTTTCTACTTTTCTACTTCATTATAATCGAGATAAACTTACCGGAAATAGCTGCATTACGTGTCTCGTTATGTATACAAAGGAATAGCGATAATCAAATGTTTTAGAACTGGACGTGATATGTTGGCCTTAAAGTTCGATACTCTTTCCATGACATTGCGAGAAACAACTGAAAATTGACAGGACTTGAAAAGAATGACAAAGCTTTGAACAATTCGAACCATTAATAACGGATATCACGCAAATGTCTCATGCAAAAAATCAGTTATTTGAAGTGAATTGTATGTTTTAAAGAGATCTACATTTTTTGTGCAGTGCGTTTTAATTTATCGCTTAATGTTTACCAGTTATACAAGATTAAACAAAATTCCTCCAAATGAAGAAGACTACACAAGCTATTCCAAGAAAATGCAATATATATTTTATTTGTATGTAAATATTTTCAATATGTGAAATTTTAATCATAATCGTTAGTCACATTTTAGAAAATAAGAATTTCGAAAAATGTTCCACGTAAAGAGTAGTTGGGGGTAGAGGATTTTCTTAAAAACGTTCGTGTTGCATTTTTGGAAAATACTCAGCACAAATGCGAAGTTTGGTATTTATCCGACTTTTCCTTTTTGAGTTATGCTGTTCACAGACACACACACACGGGCCTTTTAATAATAGCTAACGCCTTTTTTTATTTAGAGGGCCTCAAAACATATATTTCTGGTGAAATATGGACTTTTTGGTTTGAAACTATCCCACTATACAAAGTAGCATCAGTTACTCATCCAATATCTAAGATTACCAGAAAACTGTCGTTTACAGCGCTAATTACGAGCGATACCCGCAGTTTTAATCGTGTTATTGTGTTAATTGTGGAAATTGTCCTCTGCTTCCATTGTCACTATCTCTGCCTTTCTCTTTCTCACCCTCACCCTCTCATAACGTCTCCCTTCCTCTCCCATTATTCATATTTTCAACCTCTCTTCTTCTGTCACTCTTTCATATTTTCTCCCTCCCTCTCACACACATCTCCCATTTTATTTCACTTTCTCGTCCTTTTCTCCTAATTCTCCGTCCCCTTTTCTTGCTTTCTCTCTCTCTCTCTCTCTCTCTGTCAAATGTATTAAGCAATGTTTTTTAAAACTGGAAGAAATGTACTTTTCTAGGATGTTATTAAAATTAAAGCATAAGTAAAGACTTAATAGTGCACAAACTTATGCCTGAGGCTATTGCTTTTTAAGCGAACAGAACTATACACTGCCGCATGGTAAATGCTTTATGTACACAAATGGTATTAAAAAAATGGCAACACTTCTTAAAAATGCATACTATCCGATTTTTTATATAACAAAACCTTTCTAAGGCTCAGTGATTACAAAAACTTGCTATGCTAGAGGCTTTATTAAAAATCTCAATGGTAAACGAGATATTTCTATTTTTTTTATTACGTGTCCCGTTAAAACTACTCCATTTGGAAAAAAGTAATGAAGATAGCGTTTTGGTTCTTCTATAATAAGGGAAGCTCGTGACATTGCCCCTTCAAATTCCGACGAAACTCCCTTTCCTAGCAGATTATATCAGACGCCCATGCTTGCCTTCCTGTTTTGCAAACGTTTGAAACATCAATAAACTGAATTTTTTGGGCGAATAGTAGTGCACTGCTAGCACCCGGGATATATGCACCCAGCATTCATCAGTGATATAGAGTAGAACAGCCTTGAACTTTCCAGACGAGAATATTCTTATATCGCATGGGTTAAATGGAAATTACCGTGAAACTCATATGCAATAGCATTTCTTTCGGTAGTAGAAGTTATCTGCGAGAAGCATTTAGGAGCGAAAAGAAAGCATCAAATATGCATGATAGAATATTCATCTTAAAAATGCATAGTCTTATTTACAATAAGCTAAGCTCCTAAAAATTTGCCATGAATGCTCTAGACATAAATTTCAATACCTGTTCTGAATGTGGCGCTGCAAACTGTAAAGAAGGTCCTATTATCGTATACAGCTGTTGTGATATGCACCTATGCTGTACATGCCTATGCTGTTTTGGAGCACATTGCCATAAGCAAAAACAGTAATTATGCAACAATAAATGCTTCATTTCGTTAATAGACACGTCGCTTTCATCGTACCATAATATATATTTACTCAGTAGGGTAGATCAGTAGGCTTGTAGGACTATGCTGCTGACGCTGATTTATTGTGTCTATTGTTTTAATTTGCTTGAATAAAATCATAATTATAAAGTGATTTTGGTGTTTATATCGTACGCTTTGGTGAAATGTGACAAAACCAAACATTAAACGTTTCCTTCAAACTTTGCAAATTGAGCCGATTACAATAGTGCCTAAGTACGTAACCTTGTTGTTCCTTGGCGCAGAAGACAGCGGGTTCAAGTCCTGCTTCAGGCATGAATGTTTGTGTTTTTGTAAATCCGTGTGTGTGTGAGGAAAACGGAACACAACAGAAAGAGAGGAAAAAGCTGAAAAAATGTAAGAAGCAAATCATGGGCAGTTGACATTAGGTAAGCCTTGCGAAAGTTTCTCAAGGAGATGTGCAATAAAAATGCCCTAGATTTTACCTTCTCAGGGGTAATTAAAGGCACTTTTTATGCCAAGTTTCATAACAATTGGTTCCAGTTTGACCGTTCTTGAGTGAAAAGGTACACACACAGACACACATATCGTATATACAAATAAACATTTTAAAAACCAAATGTTTTGTTTCTCACTATTCGACTATACCCATAGCATCCGTCATTCGTCCAGGATCATTTATGTATGAAGATACAGATATTACATTTAAATATAAGCGAAATGATGTTCCAAAAATATGCTTAGAACGGTATCTAACCTCACTGGTTTAAAGTTGGGACAGCTTTTCAGTTACTCTTTACATGCAAATGCATATACAGTAATGCTGGTGTTTGAACACATTATGTCCCTTTGAGGGATCTCTATATAAAAGTAGTGCATTCCGCAATGAAATAAATGCCTCTAATAAGTTTCTTGAGGCACAAATCGGAATTGTTACATGGAGTATACTGAAAACTCGGAAACTTCGTGGTTTTCTTTTGGGACGCAGTTCTCAGCGAGCTAAATTTCGTGTAAAGCTAACACTGACCACACCTCTCATTTCATAGGAATAATACATTTATAAAATTGAATACGTAAGCGATCAAATTAGACAGGAGTGGACCCGTGTTATTATATGGGAAGTAATTATATTTCCACTCACATTAAGGTTAATCCTTTCACTGCTAACCACTTCGCGCAACCAGCGAGCACATGTTGCTTGACCTGGCTTGTTTACTCTATGCTGGATGCTTTCCACGTCATTTTATACCGCAACTTTATTTTACTTATCTCCTTTAAATTTGCCGATAAGCCTGCTGGCTCGCGAGTGTTAAAATAACTCATATTGATATTCTGCGAATACTGCGAAGAACTACTGTATTACGAGGTGTATGTATGGGTTGCATCACCCTACATTTACAGAAATCCAATGGAAGCCATGCCAGCATTTAGCAGAACCAGTAGCATTAACAGCAACTTCATTAAGGCAAGTAATGCCTGTATAAATACATATAAAAGTGTTCTTTGTTGTATAAATGGCGAAATTCAAAACAGTATCCTTATCCGAAATAATTCAGATAATTCACAAGACAGATAGTGCACCCTGCAGCACATTGCTGTCATCACAGAGTTGTCTGTGAATACTGGGAGGAACAAATGAGTTGCACCTTGCACATCTGGTTTGTACAACGCAACATTCACAGAAATCCAGTAGGAGCCATGCCTGCATTCAGCAAAACCAGTATACCTATCAACAATCTCAATAAAATAAGTGCCTAATGCCTTTATAAAATGGATGCAAAATGGGTATGTGCTATATAAATGGCAGCGTTAAAAATTGCATCCTTCTCCGAAATAAATCAGATAATTCAGAAAATGACAGTGCAGTTGAGTGTACGGAAACGTGCTGATGGTTTTGGTTTCCAATATTGTTTTTATTTATTTAATGTTGGCAGAATCTCCTTATCTGTGTTCCACGACAGTCTTGGGTGAGCCAATCCCTTGGTTTGAATTCAAGTCCTACACGCACGCATTTACCTATGAAAAAAGGTCATGTCTAGCTGAGCAGTGAAAGGGGAGGAGTGCAGAAACATTTAACCTGAGTGGCTAGAAGGCATGCTCCACCACAAAACTATTAGCACAGCCTTTGCGAGCATCATGTAGCTTGCTTTCTGAATCGGACCAAGTCTTCTTCCATTTTCTGTCAATTTTCGTTTGTGTAGTAATGATATCTTGGTGTGGTGTAAGTATTCTTAGTCACTGAGAGGATATCGAGTAGCTTCCTTTGCGGCTTCGACTTTTTAGTTTCCCTTAATGCCCACATTGAGGGGATTCATGCAAGGGTTACTTGTTTTCCGAAGTGCAGGATTTTATAATTAGATAGAGAATATGTTGTATAATGGGGTGTGAAGAGTTTGGATTCTAGCTGGCATGAAGTACACGGTTATTATAGATCCTTGGGGTATTCCACTTTGTGTCTTAGCTTGCTTGATAAGCATTCCATTGACTTTTAGACATATGTTGCAATTCTGGAGAAAGTTCCATATAAAATGTATCATATTACCCTTAATGTTGATGTCTCGAAGAGTCTTTAGTCTGTGAGATTTGTTTATTTTATCATATGCCTTTTCATTGGTAAGGCTGATTAAAGATAGCTGTTCAAAGGATGTAAAGGCATCTATGATTTTTGTTCCAAGAGCGATTAATGTGTGGCAGTTACTTCAGAAGCTCATAAAGAATGTTCTCTGGTCCGGGTGCATGAGAAGAGTAAGATTATAATTCTTTCAACATATGTGTCATCGTTAGTTCTTAGCTATAGTCTTCTTCAGAGTAATCGGAAAATGAATTCATGACGGTATTAGAGACCGACATTGCTGTTTGGTGGAAAGTTTCAACGTACATATGGTCGTTCGAAACATTTGCAAACGAGTCTATTAATGTGTTGGATATGCCTTTAGGGGTGGTAATTGCTAGATTTTTATTGTACTTTGGAGGCATGTGATTTCCATTGGTTTGAAAGTGCGCTTGTTATATTAAATTCGTTTTCAGAGAATAGAGACAGGTGTATAATGATTTACGGAGGAGACGAAGCAAAGCCAGCTTTGTCGTTCACTTTCTATAATAGTCCTGCGTGCCTCTGAGCGATATTTATGAAACTGAATTTTAATCTACAAGGAGGGGTGTCTTTTATATCGGTAGAATGCTCTGTTCTTATTCTTCATGGCATCTTAGCATGATTGGTTCCACAAGAGTACACTCCTTTTGTTAGGTAGTGCCGTCGTTCTAGGAATGCGCAGGTCTGCTAATGCAAGTATGAGCTCAGAAATAATTATATCAATGTGAAGAGGATTGCAGTGCTTGAGAGCTGCTAGTATCTGGTTACATTCGCAATGGTATTTTTGTATTTTGACCAATCGCCGTTAACGAGCTTCCATTTCTGGTTAAATATGCAGGAGGCTATGGGACTTTCAATGTTAATGATTAGAAACAGATAAGATTAGACATATTGCATCCCTTCCAGTGTGGTTTTAAGTAGAATTTGATTAGGCGGGATATTTTCTTTGATATGCAGGATGTTTTAAAAATAGAGAGCATAAATTCAGGTATGCATTTCCCATTTGTAGACAATAAACAAAGTCCATTACAACATGTGTCCGGAAATCCTTGGCTTCTGAGTTATGGCTTTCAAACAACTGACATTCGCCGGAACGTAGTTCTTCCCGCAGGTACTTGCCGTGACACGACACTCTGACAGTTCATTCCGAGCCGAAGGGTACATTGAGTATTGTGTGTGGCGTTCGACTGAGCGACATGTACTCAAATTACTGGCAAAACTGCACTTCGTATACAGTAAGGCGTACGGCAATCTGCGCTGGCTCGTCGTTTGTACCAACAGAGGTGCCCACAATGAAGATGTGCAGATCGGAAGACGTTTGAACGTCATCATTCCCGACTGTGCGCTCATGGGAAGTTTACATCTACTGGTTTGGGGAGGGGACGATCAAAATCTACAACTCCAAACGCAGAGGAGGAGATTCTGAATTCTGTGTTCGCACGACTCCTTCTATCAGGACACGAAGGTTAGCTTTGCAAGTGAATGTTCCCCATACGACTATCTGGAGACAGTTGCGAGAGCAATAGTTGTATCCTTATCATTTGCAACGTGTAAAGGCCCTGTCACCGGCAGATAACCCTGCTCGATTGATGTTCTGCCAGTGGTTCGTGCAGCAGTGTGTTACAAATCCGAACTTTCCTGCCTTAGTGTTATTTACAGATGAAGCACAGTTCACATGAGATGGCATTACAAATTTCCACAATCAGCATGTATGGGCATATGAAAACCCACATGCAATTATTCCATCTCATCACCAAGTGAGGTTCACTCTCAAAATGTGGGTTGATATCATTGGTGATCGGTTAGTTGGACCCAATGCACTTGTAAACAGAGTTACGGAGCAGGCGTACACAAACTTCCTGGAAAACGCCATACCTCATGTGTATGAAGACACTCCACTGAGCATTCGTTAACAAGCTCACTTATTGCATAATGGCGCTCCTGCAAACTTCAGTCGTGTCGCTCGCCCGTACTTGGATCGAAGGTTTCCTGATCGATGGATAGGTAGAAGTGGCCAAATTGTGTGCCACTACGCTCATCTGATTTAAACCTTGTCGATTTCTACTTGTGGGGCCATTTAAAAGAGTTGGTATAGTCGTCTCCGGTTCCTGACATGGAATCCCTTCAGAATCGAATTGTGGCAGGTTGTGATGAAATACGCAACACTCTTGGAATTTGGGGTCGTGTTCGCACGGCCATGAGACATCGATGTGAGATCTGAATTCAAGCAGGAGGTGGACAATTTGAACATCTTCTGTAAAGATCTTATCTGCGGTAAGAAATACATTCTGAATATCACTGTTTTGAAAGTCATAGTTCAGAAACCAAGCATTTCCGGACACATGTTGTAGTGGATTTTTTTCTGCATATGGGAAAGGCATATCTGAAATTATGCCACATATTTTTGAAACATTATGCATATGGTCACACCTCAACTGTCTATGTGTTAGTGGAACTGTTTTTGTTGTAAGCGGAATAATGGTGCAATTGAGGCAGGTGCTCATCAAGGAAGATAGTTTTTTGTAGGTAGACTGCTATGGGGCTTTTAATTTATTAGTAGTTGGAGATGCTCAAGTTGGGCGTAATAGATCCTAAGGTTCAGTTGTATTACTGTGGGATCTTATTAGTACTTTAGGGTTTTTCTTCATTGTCCTTGGGGGTATTAGGATGATCTATCCTTGGAGAGATCTTGTAAGTCTTGAGTTTGGTTAATTACATCAAACAATTTTTTTCCGTAAGCCGTTGCCTTTATTTTCTGTATTCATATTGCAAAATTGTGGATACAGTTTCTTAATAGTTTGTATTAGGAACTGTAAGTTCTCGGTGTATTCAAGCACTGTAGCACGACGTCTTCAGTACCAGTAGTCCTTTCAAAAAAGCTCGGAAGTTGTAAAAAGTTAAGTGCGAGTTTATCTGTTTCTGACTCAATTAAATGTTTAATTGACCTTAGTTGTTCTGATATAGGTAGTGATTGAATTTACCTTGTAAGAGGTTTTATCTGCTGTGAGGTGACGTCTTATTCATCGCTGTTTCATTTAATAGTTCTTGACTTTTGTCATTTATTAGCTCATTAGGTGCGTAAGCAATCATTATTGCGTGGCTGGAAGATAAAATAGGTCGTTAATTAGCCAAGGGTTCTTTTGCTGTGACGGCGTTGGCAATCCGAAGTCGGTTCGTTACCACCAACTTTGATGACGTTGGATTAAAATCCTCTTTCTCAGCAGCATGATTTGAGTCAAGTATGACGTTGGCTCTTTCGGGAATTAGTGTTACTGAAGTTAGTTTTGTGCTCTCTATTGGGCAAGTCTAGTTTGTTTTAAGAACGTGGGATATGTCTATAAGTCATGTTCCATAGAGTCAGTTTCCTAGCAGTGCTTAGAAATGTGTCTTTCCTGTTTACACGTGAAGCAAACGGGTTTCTGAAGAGAAATATATCCAATAATTGGTTCATTCAAAACTTATCTACCTATTTGTAGATAGAGGTCCATTTTTGTGGGCGTATGTACACTTGTCTGCGGAAGCTTAGCACGCGTGTAAGACCTGGCTCAGATATTCCTGCACGAAGATACGTGATTTTGGATGTGTAATTTACGCTTCATTCCTGTAGTTTCTGTTCAATGACATAATTGAGTGTTGTTGGGCAAACATTTGGTATTACTACCCTCTTATTTGGTGTTAGAAGGGGCATAAGTGGAAGAATGAAATTGTCGATACGTATTGTCTGGTACTTGGAGGTTATGATTTCAGCAACTTTTGCATTAGCAAGGTATGATATGCGAAAGCGTGAGATGTGAGAAGGATAGTGGATATTGGAACCATCAGTGGTTTTACTTACTGCGTTAATGTATTTACGAAGTGGGATGCCACTGTGAGACTCAATTATGATTGCTTGGTTCCTCTTCAGTTTGGTTTGGACAACATTAGCATAGCTGAGCTTTTTTTTTGGTTTAGGTTAGAAGCTACCGTAGCCTCAGAATAAGTTAAATATCTCAGCCTTACAGCAAGCTGCTGGAAATCAACACGTGGAACTCCAGTACAACTAATATAAGTCTCCTCTTAATGGATGTTGTTTATCGATTACTTACCTTGTTTATACAATAATATTTATACTTCGAGCTTATCTTGTAAATTGCAGGCGATGAAAATCCACGGCCCCGTGGAATGCCTATTCCTTGTACCCAGTATATTGAGAGCAATTTGACGACCTGGAATTAGATGGAGGGGGAAGTCAGGGTCAGGTTTTAGCGAAACTGCTACTCCCTTCTTTACATCAGTTTCACTTGAACAAGTGCCCGATTGGACTAAGATATTATCTGCACGTGACCATTACTCAGTAGTAGACATATCGCTGGTTAAGTTTCATTTTCCTTTTATTTAACTCCTAAAGGACTGTCGCCACAGGTTACATCCTTCATAGTGAGTAACAATAATGCTGGAGCTGCCGATAGATGAATATGGGGAATAGTGTATAATGAGTTCGATTCTTCTAAACTTATGCTTTTTAAAAGTTCTGGTTTTTACATACTTTGTGATTAATGTCAAGGCAATATGGAAACACCTAACAAATTATTCTCTCCAGGTATAACTTGAACCTATGGATGCAATCTCTTCACTGGAAAATCCTATAAGTGAAGATGAGGGGTTTGTGCCTTTTGTCGTCAGGTTGCGTGTGCATAGGCGTTATACAGCTGTGTGCCCACTGTCTGTGTTGACTTCCGACGTACACAAACCACGCTAAGCGTACAGTCTGAAAATGAGAAATGCAACACTCCGTTAAGATCTAGCAGGTGACAACATACAAAATATGAGGGACGTGTTGAAACATTAGTAAAGCTAGAAGAAGAAACTTGCCTTTATGATTCGTGCATAGCTTCAGAGCCATCACAAGTGAAATTGCACTGCACTACAATATACATTCTTAATTTATCGAATTTTAGACGTCGGCGTCGATCACTTAAAAGTTTTTGAACTATGAGAAGCTTCTTTCAACCTCACAGGACGTTAACGGTGCATATGGGCTGTTTCATTCAATTCGGACAGCAGGAAACCTTGCATTTTTGGGGGGTGGGGTTGAACTTTCTGTTATCTGAAGTAGACGTTAAGTTAATACCTTTTGCAAAATTGCAGCTATGATAAACATGTGATTCCGGTTTTTTTAACAGGGTCAAAGCTACCGTAATGTAATAACATTACGCAATTCTGAGACTCGTAGCTTAGAAACTATTCAAAACAAAATTCCAAAATAAAATTCAAAATGAAGGTAACATTATATAGTTTGTGGTGGCATTTATTCGATATTTTAGAACTTAAAATTTAATGTAATGTTCATCATATTTCATATTTTTTCTGAAAAACCCAATTTTAAATTGAATACAAATTATGCCATATTGTTCAGAATTTAATATCAAACAACATTAGCTAACATTTTTATGGTATCTTCAATGGAAAGCTGTAGAAAAAATAAAAAGTAAATAGAAACAGCGTGAAACCTGCTAGCTACGCTGCACCATATCAAGCAACAGCCATGAGTCATGACGAGGACGTGTCGATCGTCTGCTGTTGCATGTTTTGCTGTGAGGGGATGCTAAGTGAGACGATAAGAATGTGAATAAAACAACCTTCTTTTGCTCCCTTGACCTAAGCACGCCATTTTCTTGCCAGGTGTAGTTTTGGTACATCCATGTGTACTGTATTTTGGTTATAACGTTATTTTTGAGTGTATAATAGTTTTTAGTTAATTTCATATGTAAATCTACTGCATTAAGGTAAGAAAAAGCTCCATTTAACTATAAAATTAGTTGCTAGATGAAGTGCTATATATAATAAACGACTTCTCCTCCCAACACTGTTTTATACAATTCAATACTTACTTCACAGGTTGTGTAAAATCGAAGCAGGCAAACACTATGTGAATCACCCCTGCTTCAATCTCTTGGAATTGCCCTACCACAAAACAGTAGATGTTACACCTCTCCGAAAGTTAATGCCTCAAATGGTGGGAAAGTATCATATCCCAGACCGATACAAAAGAACTGTAAGAATTTGTTCTACCTGTAGAATTAAGTTAAAAAGAACTGGAAGTGCTGGTACTGCCTCTTGCCGGGCACAAGAAATCCAAGTAAAACTTCAACCTTGTTCTAGTTTTAGTGTTAATCTACCTACAGAGCATAGTGAAGATAGTAGTGAGAACAATCCTTCGGATAGTTCGACTGAACTGATAAAGGAAACTACAGTCGCAGGATTAAATGAAACCCTTGGTGAGTCGCTGATTAAAAAGAAGAAACTTTCACAGAAGCAATATGGAAAAGACAAAGCAAGAAAAAATAACAGCTTCGTTAAAAGCTAAACTTTTTTAGCAGTCACACACTGAATCACAAGCCCCTGAACCAAACCTAGAAATTTTAGAGAATTCATATGCAGCCGAGAGTGCGGAAATAACGACATATAAGACGTAACCAATCAACCTTGAAGCCTGCTGGTGACCTTGATTCACCTCTTTCCATGTTGTGGCAGAAGGCAGCTGACAGCATGACGTAAGTGTACAGTGTGTGCTTAAATATTTATTGTGTCATTATGTTTTTCCACTTTTCATACAAGGGGCTCCATAAAAGTATATTTTACTTAATATTTGAAAAGAAAAAGTATAACAAAACTGTATAATTATTGTTATATTATTGGTATACCACCATCAACACCAGGCATTCAGCTTCAAACTGAATCATAGTTCACTGAAATCCGATATAGGGTTCTTCAGTTACACGCCACAGAAATTGTGTCGTTCGGAAAATAACGCAAATTTTAATGAATTTTAACTCGAAAACTATAAACATATAACGGATAATCTTTAAAAAAATGTTTTCTTTTACACTAATCGACACGTGTAGAAATTGTTAATGATTTTAAAATATACGAGGTCAATTTTCTCATTTTTTGTCCGATTTGAAATGGAATAGCCCATATGTCAAGTATATTATGCTTATGCTATCGTCTGATGATTTTATATTCTTCATCATGTGACAGATTGTTAAATAGCTCTTATTTTTCTGTACAATGTTTTGCCATTTATTCTTTATCCTCTGTGTGCAAGGTCCTGGAGGTCCTTTCTTGATTTTTTTCTGACACTTCTTGTTGCACTTCTTCTGGGTGCACTGCCCTTAGTTGCTTACCAATATGCTTACCTGTGCTCGCTGTCGTGTCAACCTGTATTTCGTGCCGTGCACAAACCCCTCATCTTTACCTATAAGCTAAACACATTCCCTGGCAGAGCGGTAGTTTCCTAATGTTTTCTTTCTAAATGTACTCTAATGCTTTCGTTCATTGTTTTATTTTACATTATTATTGTGAATACTCTTTAGTAATGATGTATTATTTGCTAAATTAGTGATGTTTACATGAAAGTTCAAGTTTTGAAACCACAATACATTGCAATTCTTATGGTTATTTTTTAAATTTATTTTTGTATTTACGTTACACGTATTATGCTCAGACTTGCAGTGCTCTGCCCCGGTTCCGGGGGCTCCTCCGTGATACGTACCTTTACCTTTACCTTTAGGCTAGCTGGTTAGTGGAAGTGAAGCCAAGCGAGATGGCTCCACGGTTACGCGCGAGGCTCGGATTCGGGAGGTTCTCGGTTCGATTCCTGGGTTCGCCCACTCTAGCCATGTGCTTTTGCGGTTTCCCCTGGTTAGAAAGGCGAATGCTCTGGAAATTTCTTTGCTACCACGAATATCCTTTCCTCATATCCTATTATTTCGCTTCCTCTTTCATATTTCGGACATGCTTAGGAACTGTGCAATGTCGTTGCAAAGTCCTAATCAGCCTTGCCAAACGCAGCCTTCTCTGATCCGGTTTAGGTGGGTCGTGTTCTCCCCGGTTCCGCCAGAGGGAAGCCTTCTCCGATCAGCCCGTCTGTGTGACCGGGTCATCAAGCTTAGAACCTTAGGGCCACCTACGCGTCTCTGTTGGCCAGCCTGCATTCCCTGGTCGTTGTCATTGTGAAATGGAAATGATGTGCTAAGCTTAAGTTATAATTAATGGAGTATAGTGATTTAATTTTATTATGATTCTGATGTAAAATGAAGTTCAAAAATAATCTTGTTTAGTGTAGTTAAAACGAGTAGAAAGAGTCATGTTTTTATTCTCTTATTATTAAACGAATGCAAAATCTTCATTTTCCAAAAGTTGACATATATGCAGTTAGACCGTTTTTCTAGTTAACGATTCTAAGATAGGGTAAAGTATTTCATTGCTTTCATAAAATATTCCTGTGCGTAACTAGTATGAGATTAAATATATCCTGTATGTTTTATGTACCATTTATCCTAATTATAGCTGTTCAAACTCAATATTTGAAACTATATGTATGAACGTATGTATGCTATGTTATACTATGCTATGCTATTTATGTTATGTTATGTATGTATAAATGTATGTATGTGTTTATGTGTGTGTAATTACAATGCAGTTGGTGAAGTAAATGAAATTGAACATTTGTTACACACGCTATGGTAGTTAGTCCAGACTAAGGATCCGAGACAACTTAAGAATGAAGTGGAGCAACCTGTGTATCGAGTAGGGTGGAGTGAGGTGGCGCATTGGGGTTTTGTTTACCTGTGAGAACGTGAGCAATCCGCTTCGTCACTAGGGGTGCAATGCACTTTGTCTCTCATTCCGACGTACCTATGTATCCTACTTCATTTCCCACCGTCACTAGACTGTACTGTTTACAATAGCAAATAAGGCAGCGCATTGTCCTCTTTGTTTACATCAACAGTACTATGCTTACGGAACTCTATAGTAAGGATGCACATACATTGGTTGCTAAACTGTCCCGGGTTCTTAGCCTGGTAATTACAAATCCCAGTATCAGCGGTTACAAACCTTAGAAATTATACAGTGTTCCGGAATTCCGTTCAACTTACTAAGTTATAGACGTCACAGATGCTATTTAAAACAGACAGCGGTAAACGAAAACATAGAATGTCCATGCACCAATGTTTACATCTTCCGCTTGTGCTGGCTGAAAGCACAGTAGTAATTTATCCAGGTATCAGTCACATACATTTTTAACATATTAGCATCAACGAATTAAACAAAAATTGCCAATGCCATGAGAAACAAATGGAAACCTATTCATTCTCTCACATTGACAGCTTTTCTACGTAAATTTAGCAAACTGATTTTCTGTTCTTCGAAGTATGACTAGCTATCTGTTCCACCAAAATAACGGCTTGTTATACATGCAAATAACTTTTTCTACCCACTATCGTTTATTTTGTGTAGCTTCTACAGGCTGTTCTTTCGAGAGATTATTTTCCTGTCAACTTAACATTAATCGATGTAAAGCTTTCCAGAAGTGAACTTCATTACGTATTTCGTAATAGATACAAGGAGGATAGAGGAAACCCAAAACGATATTCAGATGTTTAAAAGTGTATCGCTATATGCTCGGCTTGAAATGCCATACTCTTTACAAGACATCGCGAGAAACAACTGAACAACCACAGCACTTTAAAAGAAAACATGATGTGTTACGTTGAGGCAGTATTTTATAGCACAACACTGTGAATGCCAGAGTGATTGTAGTGTAAATTAACATTATTGTATGACAATGATTTTAGATGTTTGTTAGCTATAAGCATTGTTAGGAAATAAGTTTACACGGCCTCACTGAAACTGACAATAGGAGTGGGTAACAATGAAGCGATGGGGTGAGTTGTTTATCACTTAGAAGAGACAAACACATGACGTCAGGGTAGCGTGCCTTTCTTTAGAAATGGAGGGAATATCTTCCCTAGAGCATATGTGTTTGTAATTATGATTGGCTGACAAAATAGACGCTAATGTTGGCGCGATTTGGTAACCAATAGCAGCTCTATTATGTTTAGGCATATCGGGGTGAGGGAGTATAAATTCTTGAGCCAAAAGCAGGTATCACGCAGTTCTACAGAATCATTCACGAGGTAAACGTCGCGCAGTTCTACAGAATCTCTCGCGTCGTAAAGTTAGTTACAAAATGTGAAGTAGGTACGCGACAAGTATTACGGCAGTAATTACATTCGAAAATATAACAGTTTCAGTCAGGCGTGTATCAAGATTAAGGATGTGAAATTAATTAAGTGTGACGGCAATAAAAGTGTGAAAATAAATTCTTTTATCAGTGTTATCTTTTAGTAACAACTCCTTTCCGTTTACACGCCCTGCTTAGAGATATTTGCTCGACTGAGTAATAATAGCTAGCCGGAGGACAAAGAACCCAAAATTTAAAATAGTAAAACAATAACAGGCGCCAAGTAAAAAAAGATAACACGACAGATTACCGCGACAACGTTCACATGACTTCTACATACTATCGTTTATTTTTATATAGTGTCTACAAACTCATCCTGCAAAAACTTCTACTGTGTATTCTTTAACGAGATCATAATTTTTGGTTCAGTATACCTTAGACTATCTCTTATGGTTTATTAGATATACAAAATAATGCAAAACTGCTGACGAATGAAGAGAGCTGCATAGGACATTTCCAGAAATTTCAATATATATACAAAAATCTTAAATTATGTTATTTTAATTAAAATCGTTAGAGGCATTTTAGAGAAAATCAGAAACGTCGAAAATTTGCCATGTAAAGAGAGGTTTGGGCAGGTGGAATTTTCTTGAAAATCTTCGTGTCGGTCTTTGGAAGATAATGGACTTAATAGCATGTTTGGTATTTATCTCACTTTTCGTTTTAGAGTAATATGTTGTTTACAGACGTACACGCGCGCGCGGACCTTTCACGCAAAATTCTGTTTTAGATTCAGGGACCTCAAAACACGTATTTCCCATGAAATCTCGAATCGAACTTTTGGGCAGAATGCAATACTTCCTCTGCCCACTAGGTACGTGGTAGAGAAAGTAAAAAGGAGCAGGTATGTACAAATTAAAAACAACGAAATGTAAGAATATTACTACAAAATTCGTTATGAATTGAGTCTTTATTTGTCATTATTTGAAAAGAATTATCACTATTAAACCAAGTGTTCCATTAAGGCTGGATGCAAAGTAAATGCAGACAAACATTTACATACGAAGAATTTTCCATGTTGAAATGGCACTATTTATGACATTTCTGCTTTTCCAGAGAAAATTCAGTAAAGGAAACTCATCATGGCTTTAAATTCGGCAACATTTTAAGCGGCCTACAAGATGAAAATGTAATTCAACAGCTGTCGGCGCAGATGTGCCACATGTATTCACCTGTACCTAAATTCAATCTTCTTAAATGTCACATTTGAGTGTTCACATTTAGTTTTTAAACCGTAATTTTTAAAGCATTTAATTTCTAAGCATCAAAAATAGTTCTGGGCTAAATGCTTTTTCATTTGAAGTTTATTTTTAGTAAATTTCAAGCATTAAAAGTATGTATTTGCTTCGCCTAATACATACCCAACGTTGATCGAATTATTTTTAGCCTCAAACCTGAATATCGTGCTCTTACAAGAAATGCACTTTTCAAAGCTTCTAGGAATACAGAACCCAGGTTTAAAAAGAAAAGGAATGTGTGTATGTATGGTGGGGGCTGTGGGTGGGTATTTTTCTCCATAAGATAAATCGGGCTTCTATTAGGTACTAAACAGGTAGATTTTCAGGGTGTCCCCAAATCAATTGGATTGGACTGTGAAGCGAAGGGGATTCAGCACCGACCCAGAAATGAGGATATAGTACCAATGCTCCACAAGGGGGCATACCCGGGAGGGAAGGATGACGTGAAGCGAAACACCGGACCCGGAACCGCGAGTGACGGCACAGCAATGACAAGGTTGCTGTAGTTTCCAGATATATACGTCTCGGCAGTCGGACAGGCAGACCGGGGACCCCGCCCCACACAGGATCCAATCCCCCAAGGGGCGGTTCTTATACCCCGGCAATCAGCCAAGCCCGAGAGACGGAGAAAGTTCACAAACAGCATCCTTTTTCCCTGCCATGCTGCACCGAAACACCAACGCCGACACGGTCAACCCTGAAATAGACCAAACGGGATGAATGATGAAATGGTTAATGGAACGAACTGGAGGGACACGTAATTCGGGGATGAAAGAAACCGCTCCACCATTCGCCTGACGACCCGGAAAAGAATGTGAAAAATCCCGGGACTTCCAAGTGCTGGTCACAGACGAGAGGGGCGGAAAGAAAATCGCTCACGCTTATGCACCAGTTGCCCACTGACCTGTGTTTATTTGGAATTGCCCCGTCGACATCTGCAACTCTTTTAACGCACAAAGGGAAATACGACGCTGTTGGGCCACGTGGTATAGCCGGTAACTTTTTCTCTATTGTCACTTTATATCGTTGGAAAACATAAATGTAAACAAAAAGCTACTGACACGAGCTTATGAACAAAGAATTATAATGTATAGGGGATTATTACAGCACTACTCTGTTGTACAACCCTAAACAGTTTCCATTGAAGAGTCATAGAAAGTTCAACATGGTTAGTATCTATACATAGGTAATCTAGGAAGTATCGATCGTTTGGCTTTAAGGTATTCAGGAAACAGATTATATTAGAAATACAGGTCACAAATTTGAAGCTTACTTTATTCTTACAATAATCACCCCGCTAGTTAAGCATTTGTCATAACTGACCACGAGCTTTCGAGTTCCCATGTTGTAGTCAGTTGCCACCAATCCATTAAACCGAGATGTTCGGACACAAATTCAGTTAGTAAAGAACGAGAAATATTCGAGAAAGACATCTGTAACTCATCTAGGTATGGTTATATGTGTTTCTTGCCAAATTTTGTTGTTCACTTGATTCTTTAAATTCTCTGTAATTAGTGGCGGACATCCGGGTCAAGTCTGTCATTTACATGTGTTCGTCCATTGTTGAACAATTCACACCACTTTCTCGCATTTCCTTCTTTCATTACTGCATCATCATACACTTCTTTTATTTGACGGTAAATTTATGCAGCTTTCCACTTCTGAGCATTAAAAAATCCAGTACTTCTCACCTCACATTCGGCAGGACTTTGTATCACACGGTTGGTGTTGAACAATCACAGAAAACATAATAAAACCTATTTCAATTAGCACTCACACAACACTGAGGAAACATGTTGAGGAAACCTTTCATCTTGGATAGAAGACAACTATCTGCGCAGCGGAATTGCGCAAACGGTCATCACTTCCTGGATTACCCTCGTGCTTTCACTTAAAAGAAAACGCCCAGAAGCCAAATATTATTGTAAATTAAAATAACAGCTTAACTCTCAACCACAGCTGACGTTAAATACCGTGGAGATGCTAAGAAAATATATATTACATGAAACGAGTATGTTCAGACAAGTGCACAGAAACGTGCTCATGATTTTGTTTTCCTGTAGTGTTTTCTTTATCTAATGTTGGTAGAATTTCCTTATAATCTGTTTTCCACATCATCCCTGTGTAAGGCCAATCTATTATTTCTATGTACAGTCGAGTATACGGAAACGTACCGATGCCTATCGTTTGCTGTAGTGTTTTTTTTATTTAATATTGGTGGACTTTCCTTATCATCTGTTTTCCACACCAGCCTTAGGTGAGCTAATCTATTCTTGGTCTGAATTCAAGTCCCATACACAAGCATTAGCCTATGAACAAAGGTCAGGCCTAGGTGAACGGCAAATGCAGAGGAGTACGGAAGCATTTACCCGAGTGGTTGGAAGGCATCTTCGCAACGACGGTCCACACCAGCCCCTGGATGGGTCCGTCTCTCGTATTTCTTTGATGTCAAAGCTTGGCACTCAAACATTAACCTGTGAAAACAGGTCGGTTCATGCTCAGGAGCAAAGGAAAAGTTGGGAGCAAGACAAAGATTATGTGGAGTGCTAGGGGCAGGTAAGCGGCGGGGAATGGGCATGGCAGATGCGGTTACTGCGCATTATATCGCACGATTCCATGTAGATACTCGACTGTACGTAGCAATGGTAACCTTAGTATACGTCTATTTAAGTTGTGATTTTCCTACTTTGCCATCAATGGGTGTGTTTCTCTAGTAAGTTAAAAACTAAGCTCGTGAATAACAAATATCGACTGTGATATAAAGACCTGATTGTTGCCTCCGTATCTGGCATACTACAAAGCCCATATTAACTAACTTCAAAAAGTTGCTAGTAAGAAAGTTACCATGATTAATTATTGAAAAGATGCTAAGTAATAAAAGATCTAGAAAAATATAATCAATACCAAAATCACAAACTATAACTATTGCTTTGAATAAATTAGGTGGTGGTATTGTTGTGGGGGTGGCAGAGACTACTTCCAAACAATATCCACTGATTTTGTGTTTTATTAGTACTCTTATTAACGTGAAGCGTCTGTTCAGTGGTTAATTGATTTAAAAATGGACTGATTGCTCTGTATGTATACTGTATGCTGTTACTGAGATAACATATGAAGCTCTCCCGCTGAAGAATTGCACTAATAGAGCCAGTGTCATATCCCTACAATGATTATTAGTTTTAATTGCTTCTCACTTCGTAATTGCCATGTCCACGTTCTAGAAAGCCCAAGGGCGGATCTGTCACAGAACTTGTAGTTTAGTGTGTCAGACGAACAAGGACAGTGTTGTGTTTTATTAGTGAGCTGCAGCACGACGTGCAGTGCACATTATCAGAGCTGTAACCTGGACGACTGTAAACCTCAGCCATAATATTAATGAAGCGTTTTTATAGCAACTAACGCCCGTTCTTACTACTGCAGCACCTCAGATGATGGGTAATGGTGATGCATGAAATGAAATGATAAATAATTGGGAAAGGAAGTTTGGGAAGGAAAGGTTCCAGGCTTAAGTTTAGGGTATCTCCCCGGCATTTTCCAGTTATGAATACTGAGGAAAACCTGGAAATATCTTAGTCAGGAAGGACGGTCCTTGCGCGATTTGAATTGTTCAGTTCACGACTTCGTGCCTTAACGACCTCCAGTACCCGTGTCGGTCCTGCTGAAACTGTATATTGCTTGTGTGATGCGTTACGTATCAATGTATACTAATGGCTTGAGTCCTGCAAAATTCGTGCCCTCAACTTCTTGAACAGCCACGGTGAAATACCGCGAATAAGACTGAATCGTACTGAGGTGAAAGGAGCTAAGTAAAAAAATTGAGAATTTTTAATACGTTTTCGTAATCTCTGTCCGATGGCACATTTACTGCGTAGAAAGGAAGCATGTCAGACATGTGTAACAGTGTGAATGCATCAGTATTCATTTTCATATTGTGGAGAATGGAACTAAGTCAGTGACTAGGTCCCTTCCTTTCCAGTATAATATGTGCATGATAGGCGACAGCACTGTATGTAATGCAGAATACAATCAGGCGATATTCAAATCACTATTATGGTTTGTGGAGAGTTGCTAATTCAGTTTTCAGTTGTGGTTGATATACTATCACTATTGATACAATACTTTATAACTTAAGATCAGCATTATGGGGAGAATTAAGAAACAAAGTAAACAAAAAACATCCAAAGGGATGTGTGGCAAAGAAACATTGCTGAAAGGCCAATCTCATATAAGTGCATACACTGGGAAAGAAGTTGCTGAAAAAAAAACTGGTGCAACTATTGTATGAAGTGTCCCTTTAAAATAAATGAAGAGTCTCGAAACCGCATTTTATCGGAGTTATTAAACATAGAGTATAAAAATAGTCAACACCTACGCTTACAAAGAATGATTGAAGTTAGGGAACTTAAACAAAGGCGACCAAAAAAGAAAAGAAAGCGTCATTTAAGTCTTTTGTGTAGGATGGAAGTATCCGTAAGCCAGTATATCTGAAGGCTTTTCTTATCATATATGCTGCTAGTAGAAAGAGAATATTTAGACGTATAAACCTTCTCCTGGCAGATGAATTACCTCAAGATAAAAGACGTAAGAATCCTTCAACCAATCAGTTACCTATGAATACTTCACATCTGATTGATGAATATATTCGAAGCTTCCCATTGAAAACAGCAATTATGCTGGGAAAGAAATTACATATCTTGATGCTTCTTTAACTATCACTACAATGCATAGCCTATTTATGCAAAACATCCAGACCTCAATGTCAAATATGATTTATATAGAAAATGCTTTATTAAAACTTTAATTTTTGATTTGGGAGACCACAGGTGGACATGTGCTCCAAGTAGAACTTACAGGAAAACCCAGAAGTGCACCTCTTTGTGAGAGTGTTAAAGAAAAAGAAGACAGCTGAAGTTGAACCTCAAATCCACAAGAGCAAGGAAATTTTATAATTCCCTGAAAAATACAAGGAAAGATACTCGCAAAATAATTCACTGGCTATTTTATGTATGGATTACAATCAAAATTTGCCACTACCATCCATTCCCGTACAAGAGGAGTTCTATATGCGCCAATTGTAGCTATTCACCTTCTGTATACATGACGTAAAAACTGACAACTGTGTTATGTATGTCTACCATGAAGGCCAAGCAAGGAAAGGTGCCAGTGAGGTGGCTTCAGTGTTATACGACTTTATTCAATAATATTTGCCTGAAGCAGTTGCTGATCTTCATTTATTTGCAAATTCTTGTCCCGATCAAAACAGCAACCAGACTCTTCTCAGGTTGTGTTCAGGTTTAGTTGCATCTGGCAGATTCAAAAATATTACTTATAAAGGGGGCACTCGTACTTACCTTGCGAGACTTCGGAGTGTTCAAGAAGAACATTAAAAAAAGTAGACAGAGTCTACATTCCTCTTGATTATGTGAAAATCATCTGCAATGCAAGGAAAAATGTTTTTGTTAAGATGGTGAAGACGAAACATATCCTTGATTTTGACAAATGGTGGCCTCATTATTTCAAGAAAACCGTTAGTTCGGTGGAGACGAGTATCTCAGGTACACCGAGAAATATGAGACGGCATTTCCAACCCTCTCGTTTCAAGGAATTCAGATTTTGTAATGATAATATAGGAACTAATGTGATTCTTCCTTTCATAATAGTCCAGTTCAGCACACATTTAACATTGGCTAGCAAACACTGCTCAATGCCTAAAGATCTGGCATATCCCGATACAAGTGTAGCCATCAATGATAAGAAGTTACAGGACCTAAGACAACTACAAATGTATGTGCAGTATGATGAAGTAGCAGTGAACTTTTTTACAGAAATATGCCAATGGATCTCTACTAAGGAAGTGATCGCCGATGACTAAATAACCTATAAAGGACATGAATGCCGATGAATACTCAAATGTGTAAACTTTTATTTTCATAATGTAGGTCCATGTAATGGTAGTGAAACCTCAAATGACTTATAAGTACTCTAGGTTCATAAACATTAAGTTTTGTACAGACTATTTTGATTTCAGATCATAATAATGAGGAGAAAAGAACTTAGTCAAACTTTTCAAACAATTTAAAAAAGTATAATAGTAAGTCATGTCCAAAAGCAAAGTGTACACATAATTACTAAATAAATAAAATTTTGTAGAGCAATGTCACTCCTTATATTGTTTGCCTTAGTTGCATATTGTGGTTTTTATAAAGTATTTTGCTTCTCCTGAAACGTTGCATAAAGTGGCTCCGTTCACCTCAGTGCCATTCGATTATATTCTTGAATAACATTTTTAAAAAATCAGTAGTGCATTTGAGTGCACGAAAGTGTGCCAATGCTTTTAGCTTCCATTAGTGTTTTTCTGTATTTAATGTTGGAGGAAACTCTTTTTCACCATCAGCCCTGGGTTAGCTATTCTTTTATTGATTTGAATTCGAGTCTCACACACAATCATTAGTCTATGAATAAAGGCCAGGCCTAGGTGAGCGGCGAAAGTGGAGGAGCGCGGAAAGATTAACTGGTTGGAAGGCAAGCTTCGCAGCAAAAAAATGAAATTGGGTTTAATTTATGAAATTTAAATTCAGTTTTATTTATGGACACTCTTTAACTGCTATGGTCCTTAGCGTCCCATTCTATATTGGCCGGTAATTTTTCTCAAAGGCTTGTTTATCAGGCTTGAGGTTCTTTTACGTGCCGTAAATTTACGACACGGTACCACCGGCTTTACTTCCCTTCCGAAGGAAGCCATGCTAAGCCATGCCCGAAAAAATCCATCGCCCTCCGCTGGGTTGAAACCCATAACCTCGGGAATAGAGAGTTTCATTTATGGACGCTCTTTATATACAATAGTGTTGGTCCACATCAGCCCCTGGATGAATCCGTCTCGTGGCACGATTCCACGCACTCTAATTTACATATCGTAATTCATTTGATTTAATTTAGAACAGCTATGGGCTATCACTGCGCTGAGAAAACTACTTCTACACCAGGTGGACCATTAACTTCAGCTGGAAGAACACTATAGACAGCCATTCAAACAGGAGTAAACACGAAGGGATTTCTGTGTTGAAGGTACAATATTAATGTGATTGCTGCTTCTTCAGGGTAAATCAATAAAAGAAATTTATCTTCTCCTTTATCTGTTTAACCTTCTCATATGTAGGACTTACAGGCGGGTGCCTGGGGTCAGAGGCCCGTCGAGGAGCAGACACTCATGGATCAGACAGAATATCCAGGATGGGTGATCAGCCCGATGCCTGGTATGGGAGGAAGGAACTAGATGAAACGAAATGATGGTGAAATGGATGAAAGGAAAGGTGATGATGGAGCAGTTGGTGGAATGAGTGGCGGGGGAAACCGGAGAACCCGGAGAAAACCCGCCCAGATGCCGCTTTTTCCCTGGGATTGAACCCGGGCCGCCTCAGTGAGAGGCGAGCGGTTTAACCACTCGGCCACAGCGCCGCCAATTAAAGAAATTCATAATTCCTTTAAATTCGGCGGCTGTTTACAACGATCTGCACGGTGAGAATCTAATTCAACAACTTCCGGTTCAGATTGGCTACCTGGTATATTTATTACCTGCGGCGTCATTAAATAGTTATCTGTCAAGTCTCATGTTTCTATTGCACTGGCATTAACGGAAATGGAACGGGCTATCCAACCAGAGTTAATTTATAATCCATTTAAGGCACAACGAAGCCGAGACAAATGTTGATGATTCTTTTCGTCTACTCGTTGCATTTGTACCGCATTTATCCAGTGTTTCCAAACCATATGAATAAAATTAAAGCAGGACAACAAACATCACGAAATACAAACTGCTTCGCAATTAGCTTCAGTTTTTAGTCGATTTGCATACAATAATCAAAAGTTTTTTTCTGCAAAGTTGGGTACAAGTTTGAGAAATTTCGGGAGTAATTTGCGAATGAAAACAACTCCAAATACATATAATTACCATACAACTGCTTTTTTTTCTTTCTTACTTTCTTTCTTCGAGGAATAGTGCTCCCTTATCCACTTCCCGCTCCTGCTATCATGTGTGGGAAGTTGAAATTTCTGCACTCCGTGCGTTTTTGTGTTCTTACCGCAGACGTCAATACAATGTATTTAATCCTCCAACTATTTATATGTATATTTATTAATGCAAACATGCAATATAACCATATATGTTAGTTGAATTTTACCACTTAAATCCTATCGTCTTTCTTTGACCTTATTTGTTAACATGTATTTACGACTTAATTCATGCAGCATTTAAATATAACCCTTTCGGCGCAAGCAGCCATCTCAACTTCAGTTTTTGACTGGCTTTGCCAACACTACCAGGCGTGACCTAACCGATCAGCAGTTCGCAGAGGCTAGCACGCTCAGCTTTGATACTGGTTTCGTAAAGCTGACAGCGATTAATTTTATTTTCCCATAAGCATTTCTATTACTCACCATCGTTGAAAAAATAGTACGGAGTACGCATGCGTTAAGTACTTTGCTCGGAAGTGAAAGTACTCGATATCTTCTCCTATTTTCAAATTTGTTCCTCGTTCTGCAAAGATGCACTTTCCACACTCATACCGAAGTATACTATTACAGTATTCAATTTTTTTTCACGAATTCTCTAGTTGCAAATTTTTCGCATCCCTACTATGTGAAAACTGGATAAACAAAATATTTGCAATTAGAGGACGAAAACTATCTACTGTATTCTATCGTCCTTTATTTTACAACTCTACACTGTATGACTGTACCTGCAAAACTAACGAATGCCTTAACATAGACTTCACATGTGAAAAAATGAAAGCATATTATTTTGGCTATGAATTAAACTTTTCCCAATAAGAGCAAAACGTAGGGCAGAGAAACAAATGAACAAATCAGCAGTACCAACACAATGGGACTGAATGTTCCTACATATCCTCAACGTATATGTTTATGCGTTATGTACGATTTCAAAATACTGCGCAAGATGTAGAGGTGATTCAACGGAGGGGGGCACTTTGCGCGCTACACCTGCACAGAGCTATTTTTGCTATCATCCCCCAGGAGGAAGTGATGAGGTGAAGGAACCACGCATGCTACAGGCTGTAGGTGGACAGGCCACAGAGACGCGCGAAAATCCCTAACGTTTCCAAGTTCGCAGACCCATCCCACTGCTGGAGCCGCCGATAGAGGGCTAAGAACGACTCACCAATCACGCAGCCCTCTGGTGTCCACCGGCAATACTCTTTCCATTGAGCATGTATCCGTGTCATCTGATCGGCACCGCCATACGTCACGAAACCTAGAAGCACACATTAAAAATGAGAAGGAAACGGAATGAAAGGGAAATTATGGAAAGTAAATTGTGGTAGACAAGAAACCACCCCAGCATTCGCCTGCCGACCTCGGGGAATTCACGAAAAACCCACAAGTCAGGGTGAGCGGTCGCCGAGGATCGAAACTCGAACCTTCCGAATGACGTCACCTCGCTCGGCAAATGCCTTGTTGCAGACTGAAGATTATTCCCGTCATTGCGTCGTGATGTGTTATAATCTGTGTTATAATTTCCATGCTTGTTCATTGATTTAATATCTCTCATTTTTATTCTTTGGATTTGCTATGTTCTGTGAAAGAGAGTAAAGTGTAGTATCTTTGGAGTATAATAAATACAATGGCGGCTGAGGGAGAAGTGTGTGCAGTTCATTGTTCACGTAGTTACAGAACCCAGTGATGCCCGACATTTGGTGCCGAAGCACGGCCAAAGTTGAAAAGTTGACGAGATGACAGTCAGATTGTAATATCAGGAGCCTTCAGTATGTGTTTATGTTTTGTTTTATCGTGAATACGCAAGAACCAGTGCCTCAAGAAAGGAGGGAAAAGGATTCGTCTGGATATCAACTAGAAAGCACGCTACAGCTAAGTGGCAATTTAAATTGAAAGCTATCCAGATACAAGGTTAACTTTATACAGAGTTTATGATACAAGCATGACAATGATTCTTGAGTCAGTGTAGTATATGTGTTTGTACACATAGTTGGATAATATCCATTGTTTGCACTAAAACGATTCCTTAGCAGTGCTACCAATACAATTAGTAGTGGACAGAATAACTACAGAACAACGGGAAGCTCGGTCGCTAATACAGACTCACACATTTTTGTCGAGCTGTATACTTGCGAGCAGACGACCTCTGTCTGAAATCTCATGTGCTCACATTGTCTACAAGCACTTGATTTCAGCTGACCGACACATATAAATGCACAACAGGCTATTTAACTCATCACACTCATACTGAAAGTCCACACTGATAACGCTTTACACTTAAAGGTGTTTGAAAATTAGGAACTACATAAGCTTAAAAGGAAACGTACCAGAAGAAGAAATAACATCACCCGATTTGAAAACATAATCTGCTCTTGCAGAGAGGAGACGGCAGTAGAAGATTATGAGTACCAAAGAGACCGCCTCTCGGAAACCCTGGAGCGTTTATTGAAACTGGATGAAGAAATTCACGACCTTTTCTTGGCGATGAGTATGACATCGATATCTAAACTTGTGAAGAGTACATTGAAGCTGCTAAGAGGGCGCTGCAGATGGCTTCACGAGGGATCCGAGACCAAAGCACTACAGCCATCGCTGATTCAGCGCCAAGCACGTCCGTGGCTGTCGCGCTATCTGCGGCACATCGGTAGCTGATTCTGTTAAACTACCACCTATTAAACTGGAAGCATTCTCGGAGGACATCGCAATATGGATGCGTTTCTGGGAACAGTTTGAGTCGTCTAAAGATAGCGACACTTCACTTTCCACCACAAATAAACACGTCTTCCTTCGAGGCTATCTGAAATGAGAACCCAAAGCACAGATTGACGGAATTGCTATCGCTGCATCCACTTATGAAGAAACAAAAAAAAAGTATTGAAAGGCAGATACGGAGATCGAAGCGGAATAATCCAGGTTCATCTGGACTATTTAGAAGGCTTAAATCCCAAATGCCTCAAAAACCCCGAAAGCCTTAATGCAGCCTTCATAGAGTGTAACCGAAGGATTCGCGCACTTGGGCACTAGGCGAAGACGTGAACGGATATGGGAGAATACTGGCTCCGAAGATACTTCGCGTCTTCCCAGATGACCTATGCGGACGATTGATCATTCATGTAAAAAGAGAGAACATACCAGAAAGTGACATTCTGAAACTCGTGGAGTATTTGGGCGACGAGGTGGACGGAGCTCTTATCTTTCAGAAGATTCCAGTTGACTTCTAATCCGAGAGATCTTCTTCCCACAGCAGCCACATTTCAGGTCCGTTCCAAATTTCACCGCAAGACTAAAATGGGCGCAGAAGACTCCTTTTGTATATTTTGTGATAAGCGAGGTCATTGGGCGCAAGATTGTCAAGAGTTCACAAACGTACACGAGCGTACAGAGAAGCTGAAGGCTAGTAATCGCTGTTTATTTACCTCAGCCATGGTCACACGGCTCGCAACTGTAGCAAAAGAGGCAGGACGTTATGTCTACACTCCAAACAAACCACCACAGAGCTATCTGCAACGAATTGAAGAATACTCCCTCACTTGCAGTTTCCCTGTCTCCACTTCTCTTAAAGTCCACACTATCTCTCCAGGTTTTACTTGTCGGCAAGCAGCACAGATGCATGTGACAGAACCAACTGGAGCAACTAGACGAATGCTCTGTGTACTAGACGGTGGAAGTCAATCCACTTTTATCAGCAAGATCTTGGCGGACCAGTTAAAGCTGACTTTCACTGGACAAAAAGACTTACCTGTTACTACGTTTGAAGCATCCACAGCAATGCATTCCAAGCGCTGAGTATTCACCTTTACCGCCAGTGGATTTTGTGCCAAGTCAAAGATACTGTTGTCTGCTTTTGAAAGTAAAAACACCTAACACCACATCCGCACGCACCACAAGACATCCAAGATTTGCAACAATTCCGAAAATTGCATCTTGCAGAAACTAAACAGGGTTCAAAAACAGGATTCTTTGATGCCTCAACACATGCCAGCAATTCGCCGTCGCTCAATGACGCACTGAAACCTCTTCCCAATTTCTTACCGGAAATATTATCAACACTGCTTCGTTTTCGCTCACATTAGGCAAGCACTAATTGGAGATGGAACCCAGGCCTGCTTACAGTTGAGTCTCGATAAGAGAGAGTGAGATCTAACACGCTTCTCTTGGTTCCGAGTTGAAGAACATGATGACTCTTGGCGAATCTCGGACGACGTCACCACTTACAGATTCACTCGTTTGCCTTTCGGTCTCACATGCAGTCCTTTTCTTTTATCGGCCACTCCCAAAGAAGTTGCTTCTAAGTTCTATGGCAGGTTTCCTGAAGTAGCTATTCTTCTGGACCGAAACACCTTTATGGATGACTTTGCCGCATGTATTGAAGACAATAATGAAGCCATAGCTGTGTACTATGAGATGACTGGTCTCCTGAAGCAAGTATACCTACCAGTGTCTAAGTAGGCTACGAACTCGGAGTTGTTCAAGGAATTATGGCGGACTAAAAACGCGAAATTAAGAAGTAAACCGGAGTTCTTGGTGTAAACTGGAACACAGAAAGGGACTCATTGTTCTTCTGCCACCAAGACATCACCAAGGAACTTTTTGGAGAACCAATTACGAAACCCAAATTCTTAGGCGTTATCTCACTATTCTATGACCCATCTGGTATACTTTCACCAACGTCTGTTGAAGGCAAAATGCTTTTCCAGGACACTTGGCTAAACTGAAGTAAAATAGGATGAAACTCTCCCAACAAAATCGCCTGCAAATGGCACATCTGGGTGTGAAGTCTCCCCGATTTTTCGTGTATAGCACTTCCGAGATGCATTGGTCTATCAGATCGGACACCAGAGGCTTCAGAAGTCCATGTATTTTGCGACGCATCAGAGAGGGTCTTTGGGCTGTGCTATATGTGTAAAGGGGAAGAACTCGAAGGCTTATCTAGCCATCAGTAAATCTAGGTTGTCTCCTATAAGAAGGTGACCCTTTGACAATTTGAATTACGAGCCACTTTGATAGGCGCACGACTTCTGAAATATTTTTGCCATTCCACAGGTTTCGACGTTATTGAGGCTGCACTCTGGATAGATTCTATGGCCACTGCGGGATGGATCAAAGTAATACTAACAGATGGAAAGCCTTTGTTTGTAATCGCGTAACGAGAATTCAGTCAATAATAGTACCGGGAAAATGTCGGCATTACCATGGTCAGGATAATCCAGCGGAGGCTACTCCGTCTGACAGCATGGACACTCCGTTTTATACAGAACACATGCACAATGGATGACACCTTTGTAGAGCTCACTACTTTGGAGATTTCCGTCGCACGGGTCTATTGGCTTAAGAGTGTGCAAAGAAATTATTTTCTAGTAGAACTTCACGCCTTTCATCACGATTTACCATTTTCAAGGGAATCCAAGATTTTATACTTCTGGCGATTCATAAAGGACGGACTTCTTGGCTTTGGAGGAAGGTTGCAGTTTGCCGATGGCCTCATGAGATTACGTCACCTAATAATACTGAATGGACAACATCATTTTGTTCACTTGGTGATTCAAAACACTCATGTCAGATTGCAACACATGGGAGCTAAGACTGTCATGTCTGAGCTTAGAGATGCGTTTTGGATAGTACATGCCCGTCAGTCAGTTGAGAGTGTAATAGGAAAATGCTGTCCCTCCAAAATGGCAAAAAACTTATATGGGCAAGCAATTGAAGCTCCTTTTCCTAGCGAAAGAGTGTTACCACTAAAACCTTTCGTAGTCACAAGGATTGATTTCGCCGGACCTCTATACATCAAGGTGGGGAACGAAGTCAGAACCTCCTATATATTGCTCTTTACTTGCGTCACAATTCGCACTTAGAGCTATGTTCTGCTTTAGCTACAGAAATTGTCCTGTCCGCAATGCAGCGAGTCGCTGGCAGACGTGGGTAAATACAGTGATAATACCCAGACATTTCATGCCTCAAATAGAGAGTTGACAGAATTGTGGAACGTTCTAACAGCCTCTAAAGCGTAACAGTATTGGCAGCAAACGGTATCACCTGGAAATTCATCGATCCTAGGACCGTTTGGTGGGGAGGCTGGTGGGAGAGAATGATTGCCACCATCAAGCGTTGCCTGAGAAAGGTTTTAGGGTGGTCCTACCTAACAGAGGAGGAGATGAATACCATTCTGATCATGGTTGCAGCAGAAAAATAAAATTGAGTTTTATTTATGCAAGCTCTTTAACTGCTGCGGTCCTTAGCGTCGCCTTATATATTGGGCGTGAAGGACCTGTAATTTTGTTCAGTGGCTTCTTTATTAGGCGTGAGGATCCTTTACGTGCCGTAAATCTGCGACACGGGACCACCGGCTTTACTTCCCTTCCGAAGGAAGCCATGCTAAGGATTTTTAGGCCTGAAAAAAATCCATCGTCTTCCACCAGGTTTGAACCCACGACCTCGGGAACTAGAGGTTAGCATGGTAACCACTAGACCACGTAGGACTAGCGGTGGTTGAAGCAGCCCTAAACTCTAGGTCCAGATCACAATCTGAAGAAGCAGGATCACAGCCACTGACACCATCACTCTTTCTCTGTGGAGAAAAGGTAACTGCAATTCCTAGTGGCCCTGAGCCGAAGGTAAAGTGTAATTTAACAAAACGATTCCAACTGCAGCAGAAAATAGCAGATGACCTATGGAGACGCTGGAATAAGGAGTGTCTCACACAACTGGGAAGCTTTCGTGAGGTACCTCAGCATCAGAAGAACTCACCCCAGTTCAATATTGGAGATATAGCCCTAATTCATGAAGAGGTACGCCCCCGGCCTATGTGGAAGAAGGGACGCATAAAGGAAGTCCGTGAAGAAAGAGACGGGAAAATTAGAGCTGTAATACTCCGCACCGCGGATGGCAGCACGATCACCCGACCTATCCAGTTGGTCATCCCCTTGGAGGTTGCCGAGGGTGGGGAATATGACTGAAGATTATTCCCGTCATTACGTGTTGATGTATGTTATATTCTTTGTATTTTCGTGCTTATTCATTGATTGTACTATCCGTCAGTTATATTCTTTAGATTTGCTATGTTCTGTGAAATAGAGTAGAGTATATTTGGAAAATAATGAACACAATGGCGACAGAGGGAGAAGTGTATGCAGTTCATTATTCACATAGTTACAGAACCCAGTGGTTCCCAGCATATTGCGCAAAGAATCTGATAACCTTATCACATCAGTTAAAGTATAGCGGAAAATGGAATAACTTCGAAAGTACCAAATGAAAATAATGCAATACGTTACTCATTCACAAACAGATTTCTTTCCTCAGAAACTGTAATTAGGGAAAATGTGGTTATAGTGGAAATCAGTTTGGGCTGAATTATTCCATGTTTTCGTGCTTCGTTATCAAAACGTTTTTGAATTAGGATTAATACTGTAATAGCTATCAGCCATTACTCAAAAGTATATAATCATTCAGCATACTATGGTAATTAGATAATTAAAAGCTGCAATCTTTCATTTTACCCACACTATGAAGTAAAGCGACTTAGCCCAAGTTCAAATGATATCACAGACGGATCAGAATTACGTGAAAGTGAATAATATATTAGACCTTATTAATGGACTCGTACGTATTAAAATGACCGTCATATGTCACATTTGTCTCTCACAAACACAACACATTTTTAGTGTAATATTAGCACAAGATTTTGGTGCACAGTCTTTTGATTTACAGCACATGATCCAGTATTTAACACGACTGGTTGGAATATTTATCAGCACACACAAAATGGAAAATATCCTACTACTGCGAGGTTCGGCTTTTGGGTGGCATCCTCTTGTTGACGCAATTTTTACCCTGCACGGCGGTTGCAGGGTTGAGTCTAATGTTATTAAATGGCGTTTTGTGATCAAAAGGAGTAATTAAACGTTCTCACAACTCTTGGAAATGCACTTAAAACATTAAAAGTATATGAAGATATATAGAACACGATTTTTTGATTACCTTAGGGACGTATGAATGGATTTGATAGCTTTTAGCAAATGTAGAAGTTTGTTTAAAAAATTAGGGGAGGTTAATTCATAGTATATTATACTAGTAATGTACCGAGAGAGATGGCTTGCGGTAACATGTGAGACTCGTATTCGGGAGGTCGCGGGATAGATTCCCGTCTACCACCCATTCTGACCTTGGGTTTTTCGTGGTTTTCCCTGGTTGGTAGGCGAATACTGGGGTGGTTTCTCCTCTACCACGATTTTTTTTCCATAATTTCCTTTCATTCCGCTTCCTTCTTATGTTTAAGATGTATTTTTACCTTTCGTGGCGTATGACAGATCGGACAGATGGCGCGGATGCTTCCTCAAGGAAAAGAGTATTCGCCGTGGACACTGAGAGGGCTACTTGGTTAATGAGTCGTTCATCGCTCTCTCTCTCTCTCTCTCTCTCTCTCTCTCTCTGGGCAGTCTCAATAGTAGGACGGATCTTCCTTAAAAAAAAGTTCCCTTGTTTTACCGAGTTAATGGCTACCGTGTTTTTTACTTTTTCGTTGCCTCTTATTACGCAATTATACAACACACAGACACACACACACAAACACCCATGCCCATGGCGGGACTCAAACCCGCGACCCTCAGCTTGGCGGAGCGCCGGAGCTATACACTCCAGTGACTACGGCTACGAGGGTCGGCATCTTCGAACCAGGAACTGTTAAGGACTTCCACGCGTCTCTGTGGCCCGTTTGTATGCGGCCTGTAGCCTCCTGTGGTTCCTTAACTTCATCCCTTCCTCCTGCAGGGTGGTTGTCGCAATAGCTCTCCCGTAGATCGCAGTGGGCGAGGTGCCCCTCTCCGTTGTATATCCTATACCCTATGCTAGTAATACACTATTAATGGTTAGTTTTGTGACAAAGGAATTAGTGCATTGTCAGTATACATGGTTGTGAAATTACCTCCTGATATTTAACAATCTGCCAAGCCCAAGAAACTATTGACAACTGTGAGAAATGAACTGCATCCACAGTGAAATTTCAGTATTTTCGTGAATGCAATGGAGAGCGAGAACTGTACCTTATAACGAAGGTGTACCTTTTGGCCATGGTGTGTACTTGTGATACAAGTCGGCCAAGCCATCGATGTGGGGGATTCGAAAAAGCAAACGCGTATGCTACAGTAGGCGAAGCATTGGAGGAGACTTTTACTGGCATCTCTTAGAGATATAGATATTATTTGTCATGTAAGTAACTGAAATTTTAATCGTAATCTTTAGAGCCACTTTTAGAAAATAAAAAAAATTGTCGAACATTTTTCCATATTAGGAGTGGTTTGTGGTGGGGGGATATTCTTCGAAATCTTTTGTCGCATCTTTGAATGATACTTTACTTAAATAACAAGTATTGTACGTGTGTTCATAAATGATTGGTTCCTAATTGAAATAAAAAATGGTGCTTCGATATTCTTCATATAGAAGATACATATGTCAGGAATCACTATAGCCTTCTGCTTTCCATAGCAGAAAACAAGAATTTTACACTACTACAAAAGACTAAGGTGGCAATGCGGCACATTTTAAGACGTACGATTCTAGAAGTCTCTAAATATGCAGTATGAATAGTTAACGTTTTGTTTTAGACTAATGCGGAAACTTAAAAATAAAAATCAATAAATACATAATTAACATTTATAGCAGGGATGTCACAGTGAGTGCATTGAATTGTACTTCAAATCATTCGCTGACTGTCGCCGCCTGGGTAGAATACATGTAAATGTAAATAAACTACCCTTAATTTGAATAAATATTGCCAGTGCAATAATTGATGCCCAGGTTAGTCATAATACAGGTGTGTTTGAAGTGCAAAGTAGTAAGCAACAGAAATGTACACCATTTCTAAGTGATTTAATGACAGTAGATATATAAATGACAAATACTTTATTTCTAAATAAAGCAAAAACATTGACTACATTTGGACTTAATACCTAAGCTTATAATAAACAAGAAGGAAAAGGTGTTCTTATTAACAAATATGTTACTTAACAAATATTTGGTATTTCCTATGTTTATTTAAGTGTAACACTCAATTAATTGCACTTTTGTGATTCTAGATTAGTTTGGGGAGCTATTAAAGCCATAAGCAAGTCTGAAAGGGAGCTTATCCTGCCTGAAATGGCAATGCTAGATTTTAATACGTTGATATATTTATGAACAAATTAAACTATTTATACTGGCGATTTGAATCTTATATAACCGAACTTATGCCTACTACACTGAATAATTTTTTTTTTTTAATTTTAAACTTTTCACTCAACATTTTTTATGTCCATAAGTATGCACAAAGAAATAAAAGAGAACTTCCGGACTGGTGTATGTAAGGAGTCAAAATTAGAATAACAATCTTCGATATCTTGTAAATTAAGTGAAAATTATTACAAAATGAAGGTTTCTTTATATCGTGAAGGATATATTTATCCTTCGGATAAAAGTTTAAGATTTTTAGGCGAACTTCTTCAATTACAGATTTGAAGCCTTACATATAACCGTTTGAGAAGCTTTGCCTATATTTCAGTTCTATATTTCGGATACGGTTGAAAACACTAGGGTAATCTACGGAGAGTCTCTCAAAAATTTGTGACTTTAAGGCAATACCTGCATGTTGAAAGCTTTGTACCACTGCTTATATATATATAAAGGTGGGTCAGTATAAGAGGGATTTCTTCATTTATGTCAGAAATACGAAAAGTACAGCGGCATTACCATACTTATCAATGTCTTCCAGGTTGGCAGCCCTCCTAGTAGCAGTGGAAAGTTTGAATACTCCACAGCTGATTTTCAGAACTGATTCCTGGTGTAATTTAGAAGGCCACAAAGGGCACCAATACAAAAACAGTATAGAGGGCAGCTCAATAATTGGAACTGGCATCTTGGCAACAGTAGTCATTCTCTCACACATGTTACTGAGCGGAGGGTTGCCTATCATTGGAAAATAGTAGAAATAGGAAGCCGCCAAATTTGAATGCATTGAAGGTTTTATTTGTTGCTCTATGAAGTAGAGTTTGGGTGGTGCATTCAAATCATCTTTACATTTATTTTGTCTGATATATTTTTACATTTCTGTCAGTGGGGCTCTGAGGGGTTTTACCCCCAAAATTTTCTTCGCTGCGCCACTGCTAAAATCAAAAGATCCACAAGCTTCCATGTTATAATCTGCATGTTCATGGTATAAGTGAAAGGTTGAAAGTTCTAGCTTTAATAGTTTGTGTGCAAAGGTACGCAAACTGAAACAACAAACGTGGAAATTTTAGGAAAAAAGGAGTAAACAAAATTCTACCAATGTAAGGCAATTCCCGATTCATGTGGTAGAGTTTCATGGATCGTCCTTAATATCATCTTCAAATTACCTCCTTTTCACAGAATATCTCCATACAGACCGGTCACACTGATCTTTGTTTTTTCTCTTTCAGTGGTCGGTAGGCGAATGCTGGGGTGAATTATATCCTACCACAAATTTTCCTGTCCCTCATTTTCCCTCATTCCATTACCTTTAAACTTTAAGGGCTGCACGGCCTAACACGGTGGTCGGCGAAGTGTGCCGCTTGAGATGAATGTGCTTTAAGCAGATAATTGTATCTTCCGTGGTACGGAACCTTCTGCCTGAATCTGGCCGTCCGGATAGGCGAGGTGGCCATCGAGGGGCGTCCGGGGACGCTGAGCCTGTTAATGTTGCCTTGGGGACTCCGCTGTGCCTGTCGCCATCAGATCTGTCAGCCTTTGTACACTCACCTCATGCCTTCCTCCCGGAGGTTTAGTAAGCATAATAGCACTAACCTTGGCTCCGGTGTTAGAATCCTTCGCCGTTTGTAAACCCTACCCTCTACCCCTTTTACACTGATCTGATTGCTTCTAGTGTCAAGTAATCGGCGTGCTGTTTCTCAATTTGAGATCCCGTCAGTTTCCTGGCTAGGCAGGAGGATTTTTCGTTAATTTTAACCATTTGTACCTGTCACATAGCCTGGAAGAGTGGATGAAGTGTGCTTGAAACTAATATAAATATAAACCAAAAGCAAAGGGGATGGAGTTAGGCTCGGCGGAGCGGTTAGTCCCGATATCCATGGGAAATTGAGTACATCTTGGCGGGTTGGGGAGGTCCTAATGTCCTCCATTACCAGCCTGGAAGGCTGGAAGTCTAAAACCTAGACTTCGTCTATCAGATTTTGTGTAATCTGCCCTGATAGCAATAAGCGTAAAAGTAGTGCATCCACTTCGGTTCCGCGCCAGCCAGGGATCTTTTTAGGATATGAGGTGTTGACTTAATGAAGAATCACGTGGTGGAGAGTCACTCGGTTGGCGCCTCCAACACACAACACACTGAGCTTTAAAGTTAAGGATATTTGCAAGAAATGAAAAGAAAAGCAAAAAAACAGATAAACTAAAAACAAAAATCACACAAACAAAACAGAAGAAGAGGAGGAAACAAATTTGTTCACAAGCACACGCTATTGTTTACAAAACAAACAAATACCCGCCCATAAGACACTAACTCTCCCTCTCCGACCCTTGACCCTCTTCCTTACACTCCGATTTGAGCTGCACAATCTTTTGTAAAATTTACCAATTGCTTCCCCCTCCCAGCCAGCGAGGTACGACAAGCTTGTAACCCTCTCCTTGAGTTAGCAAAGGATCCTGGCAGATGCTTTCTCCTCAACTGTTCTTAGTACAATGCGACAGAATATGAATCCAAGTTTCTTCCTCTCTACACCAGGAACAGATTCTTATGCCTTCTAATATAAACATAACGTGATGGCCAAAAGTACGCTAATTAGCATGAAGCGATAGTTTATGAAGTCAAGGCTCCCGTTATGACCAGAATAGTTAAAAACGACTATATCCTAACTGAAGGAGGGAGCACTGATCTGAGCCGATCGTCATTCAGTTACCATTTCGTATAATATTTATTTAAGTGCTCGCTTACTTACTTGCGACACTGAATTATATTTTTCCACATTTTCAATTTATTCAAGGAGGTATTATCATTTATTAGTGGGGTTCTCGTGCCCCTTATAATGAAATCCGAATTAGATTTAGGTCTTCTGCACGACCGCTGCGTTATTTATCCCTTCCAAAATGGACACCATGGTTAAAATTAATATTGGGTTGAAATGTTTCAGCATGCTGGCACACCCTCCTCACCGTTTAAGCTGAATTTTCGAGGCCAGGAGGTTTATTTCTCAATGTCCCCAAATTCTCTAGAGAGCTGAGTGTTCCCTATTTCAAATCTCCTAGCTAACGTGAGGAAAATATCATTTGATACCCAGGTACCTCACTTTACAAGCAATGTACCGCACCACGGGGAAGGTCTGTGTCCCAATTACAGTAAATGTATAATGTGCTTGTGTCTGTATGCTGTATGCAACAGAAAGATATGTCCACACTTTAGGATAAAATTCCTTACATTTACAGATGAAAACATGTATTATAAACGTGGGCCCGGAAACGCTTCATTTCCGGATTAAAGCTCACTTCTACAACTATGCTTATAATATACGATTGGAACAGAATTGGTGGTGACATTTTGTCGGGTCTTCACATTCTTCCATTTGGGCTCTGCGGAAAAACACACCAAGTGTACGTAGACAAGAGCTTGGCTCTTCTTTCGCAACATACGTCAATATCAGTAGGCCGAAGCCGTGTACTTTGAGCATGATGGAGCCCTGCTCATTTCATATTCATTGTTGGTTTCTAAATCTAACGAAATTTACGTGAAAGGGAAATAGCAACTCCTTGGCGCCCACTATCTCTGGACGTACGCTCAGCAAGCATGTAACTGGCGGAAGATTTGAAAATTCATTCGAGTGGAACATCAGTGAAAGCTGTAGAGATTCTTTGTAGTCACATTGTGGAGGACTGCGATATAATACGCAATTCTCCAAGCATAATCAGCTTACCTGATTTCCAATGATATAATGCATTAATGCAGGTCTTTGTGCTATCGGAGGGCATTTTGAACATTTCTCATAAAACAGAGTTTCACATGGTATGCTACTTCACATTTCATAAATGACTGTACATTCTGATTCTGTAAGTTTCCCAAGATTAATGAAAGCAGTGTTGTAGAAAATGAACCTTAACACGAAAATCAAGCGCTTCGACAAAGTATATCATCATCCTCATCTAAAGTTTGGGCACACCTTTTAGTTAAACACCATATTCTAAATAAATGCATTTTTAGAATTCATAGCCTTAAACCTTTAATTCAGATATTTTAGACGAAAAGTGAGTGAATCTGATAATATCATTTTCACTGAAAACAGAAAAGCGCATTCATAATGCATTGTTATAACTATGTAATTTGTCAGTTATTTTCAATAATTTAATAGGAACGCGTTTTAAAAAGTATCTATTTACTTGGGCAATGGTAATTTTCACCAAACAGGTTAGGCACTGACAATTTGAAGAGCAAAATATATAGTTACTTGAAAACAGTTTAAGCTTTAAATTGTCAATTGCTATATCTATAGTATAGGGCAAACGCCAATAAAAGGAACAGAAAACCCTTAACATGCCAATAATTGCATCAACTCATAATTGGGTAACTTAATTGACGTAATTACTAAATGTATGCAAAGAAAAGAGGAAGGATAAGAGCACTTCCATTATTAGATACCTATGTTTCACTAGCACTGATAGAAGTAAATTTCACCTAAACATTGACAAGCTGCTAACAGTAATATTCCGACCTCCTTGTATAATAAGATTAAATGTGTAATTAATTAATTAATTAATTACAAAATGGACCATTTTCAACACTATTGCCTCACTATAAGTGGCTAATGGAATGAAGGAAATATGATTTATTGATTCACATGAATTTCTCCGTTCGTTATCGTTTACTTGTATAGGTATGGAAGGGAAGTAAAGCCGGTGGTCCCGTGAGGTAATTTTCCATAAACTATACTTGCAAAAGCTTATTTTTCTTTCTACTTCATCTCAATCGAGATAAAGGTTGCAGAAAGTTTCATCACACATTTCATTTTAGGTACTTACAAGAGGGATACAGGAGAGGGAAACGATAGTCAAATGCATGAAATCCTGTGGTCATGCGCTGGCCTTGAAATCCCATACTCTTTTGATGACATCGCAAGAAACAACTGAATGATGAAAGTCAATAACTGACAAAAGTATTGAAAAATTCAAAATAATAACCAACGGATCCTCTAGAATTACTGATGGGATAAGAAAGGTTATTTGAAATAAAGTGCGTGTTTAAAAAGCATCTACGTTTTCTTTATTTGCTTCTAACGATTTACCAGTTATACAAAACTATACGAAATTCCTATCGGATAAAGAAATCTACAAACTATTCCCAGAATACTCGTATATACATTTTATTTGCCAGGTAAATGTATCAAATATATGGTATTTTATTCAAAACCATTAGGTCCATTTTTGCACGAATCCAAAATAATGAACAGTTTTTCACATAAAGGGTAGTTTCTAGTGGAGAATCTTATTTTAAAAAAAGAATCTTCGTGTGGCATCCTTGGAAGATGATGAAGCCAATACTAAGTTTGGTATTTATCTAACATCGTTTTTGGGTTATACAGTTCACAAACATACACTCCCACGGACATTTTACTACAAATCCCATTAGCTACGTTCACATGTCTTTCTCTACCCACTATATTTATTACTTTCTCTACCATGTACCCAGAAGATAGAGGAAGCATTGCATTCCACCTAAAAATTCAATATCGAGACTTCACCGATTGAATACCGATTTCCATTCTGTATTGGAAATTTTATTCAGAGACACCATTATCAGGCTTGAGGTCCTTTTACGTGCCGTAAATCTACGACACGGGACCACCGGCTATACTTCCCTTCCGAAGGAAGCCATGCTAAGGACTTTTACGCCCGAAAACATCCATCGCCCTCCCCTGGATTTGAGCCCGCAAACACGGGAACTAGAGGCTAGCATGGTACCCCTAGACAGCAGAGGACGACCTTTCCTAATAATAGTTTGTAGAAGTTATGTAATAATAAATGATAGTTGGTAGAGAAGTCAAGTTAATGTAACACTTTTTTTTTCTTAAACAGCCGTTACCAATAATGCCTCTGCTGATCTAGATATTTGAAGTGGTAATAGCAGGTACAGATTTATTTAATCCCCCCTCAATACTGCATACCTCGCGTCACCAGCATCCACGGTGATAGCACGGTCGCTGTTCGCTTTATGCTGAAAGTTTTTTTTCCTTTCTTTCTTTTGGCGCGATTTATAGTACAGGATTATATTACTTGCATATATCGCGTGCACAAAATGTATACTGCCGTTTGTGAAAATTGCAACACCAACAAGGGAACGCATGAATTAGATGAATATAATACCACAGGTTAGGTACATGACAAGTAACAAATGATAAACTTTTGAAATCTGTACATACCTTTGAGCCCAAATATTCAGTAGGGAGGGATTTCCCTCCACGCAGTTTGTATTCGAGCCCACAAATCCGTGACACCGGTTACTGGAGGACCGTGACGCACCAGGTGACGACCAACCATATCGCAGATATGTTCGATGGGCGACATGTCAGGCGAACGTGAAGGCCAGGGAAGCAATGGTACCCGTCGCTCTTCAAAGAAGGCTAGTACATTCCTCGCAATATGTGGCCGGGCATTGTCCTGTTGAATGTGACCTGTGGAGATGCCTGAAGTAGGGGTAGTACTTCAGACTCTAGAACCACCGTTAGGTACCGGTTGCTGTTCAAAGTGCCCTCAATTCGCAGGAGGCGAGATCGGTTGTTGTAACCAACGGCGCCCCAAACCATCACACCTGGTGTTTGTCCTCTATGCCGCTCAACAATGCAGCCCTCCAGGTTGCGCTCACCATGGTACCGCCGGGCACGTATGCGGTCAACACTGTAGGACACGTTGAAGCGGGACTCGTCCGAAAAGACATTTTGCCACTCAGCAACCCAGTGACGGTGCTCACGTGCCCATTGCAGTCGAAGGAGCTTGTGGTTTCTGGGTAATGGAAACCGACGCAATGGCATGCATGCAACCAGTCCAACCTGCAACAGACGGCGACGAACCGTTGATGCAGACAAGTTCCCACCTGTTGCAGTGCTCCAGCGTCGAGCCAACACTATGGATGAAGCTGTACGGTCTGTTATGACCATGTGGACAAGATGACGGTCATTCCGTACTGTGGTCATGTTCCGTGGTCCAGTACCCGCTCTTCGCTGCGTACGACCTTCATCTATCCACTGCTTCCACACACGCACCACTGTCCTAGCAGCATGCCCTGTACGAGCCGAAATGTCGCGGTATGACAAACCCGCTTCCCGGAGACCGATCATTCTGCCCCGTTCGAACTCACTCACATACCGATATGGCTCGCTTTGGCCTCGGTGAGGAATTCTGGCGCTCACTTTGTTGTTTCCACCTTGTTTGACAGCTCTGCACTGACTACACTGGGCACAACACTGACCTCGTCGGACCGACACCAGAAGACTCTGCTTGGCCTACGTGCACCCCATCTCTCTGCAAACCTAATCACTTATTGCTTGCACACTCTTCTACGCTTCCACCAAGTTTGGAGTTATTGGGGAAATTCCTTCTTGGTGTTGCAATTTTCACAAACGGCAGTATATATAATTAAAAAAAAACACTGATGTGTTGCATTTACATAACTTTCTCTACTCCTCTACAAACTATTCTTACAAAAGCTCATTCTGCTATTTACTTCTTGTTAATGCACATAAAGCTTTCAACACTTACATTTTCCTTGTAGGTATAAGAACAATACAGTAAGCTAAAGCGGTAGTCAATTTTTTTCAAAGCAAATCGCTATTTAATGGGCTTTGAAATTCCGTTTTATTTGAGTGAAAACAAATAAGAACGAAATAAAGAAACAAACAAACAAAGAAAAATTCCTGTTTACAGTTGAGAAAAGTATAAAGTATTTGAAAATTCATCCCAATAACAAAGAATATCTCGAAAATGGTTAACGGCACAAAAATTGTTATTGGATATAAACTGTGTGCTTTAACCAGATCTACGTTTTTGTGTAGTAGCATTTTGTCTTTTCTTATGGTTTACCAATAAATACAAAAGTCATTCAGAATAAAGAGGTCTTCACAGGCAAATTCTCAGCATGTTCAAGATGTACATTTTATTTGTCATGCAAATATCCTATACTTATGGCATTTATTGAGCGAGGTGGCGCGGCGGTAATGCGCGCGACTCGCATTCGGGAGGTCCCGGTTCAATTCCCGGCGACCGCTTACTGGAACCCATAGGTTTTTTCGAGTTTTTTCCGGGTAAGGCGAATGTTGGAGTGGTTTCTTTCAGCCGCAGAATTTCCTGTCTCTCCATTTCGTTCCATTCATCATTCACCCTATAGATCTCTTTCAGGGTTGTAAGGATCAGCGATGGTGTTTCGGTGCGGCATGATAGGGAAAAGGATGTTCTCTGTGAAACTTTCTCCGTTCCTCGCCCTTCGGTGGATTGCCGAGATATAAGAAGCACTCCTTCAGAAAGGGGCGTTGGACTCTGTGTGGGGCGGGATCCCCAGCCTGCCTGTCCGACTGTCAGGCGTCCCAATCTGAAAACTGTAGGTGCCTTGTCATTACTGTGGCATCAATCCTGGTTCCGACCCTTGTGTCTCCTCTCACCTCCTCCATTCCGCGGGCGCCACCTTGTGGGGAATAGATACAATATTCTACCTGGATTGGTGCCGAGTCCCCTCCGGTAATCAGAGTTATAACAACATGGTATTTAAAGCAACATTCTTAGATACTTTTTTGAGAAAATAAAAATAAAACGAAAATTTTTCCATCTGAAAGGTAGTTTCGGGTGGGGGGATTTTCTTCAAAATTTTCGTGTTGCATCCTTGGAAAATGCTGAACCTACATGCCAAGTTTGGTATTTAAAGAACTTTTCTTTTGAGTTAGGTTTTTCGCAAACAGGCGCGCGCGCGCACACACACACACACACACACACACACACACACACTCACACACCACACACATACACACAGCCCTTTTTCTAAATACCTTATGTGTTACATTCACATGCCTTTCTCTGCCCTCTATCGCTTATTACTCGGTATGCAAGAGAGAAAGGTTTATTAATAAATAAGTAAATCATCTGTCCTCTAGTGAGGTTGACCAATCGGTTCAGAATACATACGCCCCTCAGGAAAGTATTCTTCTGCACTTTAAAAAAATGCTAGCAGCCAAATTAATGGAGGGAAATATTTAGTTTTTTATGGACATAAAGATCAAATGGTAAAACAGTTTAAATGTTTTAACGGTTTTCAGATCGTTCATTTTATCAGTTTTATACCTTTTTTTAAAAATATGCCGAAATTGCAATTTTTTCATACGTGGTGCTTTCAATATTATCTTACATGTATTGAGCAGAGCATTTTTTGTATATAATTAATTTCGCGGTGAAAATAGGATTTTATTTGACGGAGGAATTAAATGTCAAAATTGGGGATTTTCAACCCTTGCCTTAATTCCTCATTTTCGGCACACTTTTTACATCACGAATTTACTTCTCCACCAGTTTAAGTCACATGTCGATGAAAATGTGTGGATATATACAAAAAATTGCAATTTTGACATATTTTTCAACAATTTATAAAACTGATAAAATGAACGATCTGAAAAACCGCCAAAGTACATAAACTGTATTACCATTTGATCTTTATGTCCAAAAAATTAGATTTTCCCCTCTATTAATTTGGCTGCTGGAATTTTTTAAAGTGCAGACGAATACTTTCCTGAGGGGCGTAAGTGAATATCTTCAAGAAGAATAAGGCGATTGCAAATATTAAAATGCTAATATTTTCTTCCCATTCAGTGCAAAGTATCCCCATTCCTGTTACAGTTTTTGCATTGTATAACATGGAATTTGGCGTATCATCAGACAACATCATGATTTCCTTCACAACGCTCCTAATAATGTAATCCAAATCTTTAAGAAATGCGCTTATAATTGAAGTAAAGGCGCATGCTGTAAAGGATAAGTTAATCCTTTACGGCATATACTCGTTAAGTATTTTAATCTTCCGTCCTGATTCCAAAAGCGTATTTTTTACAAGATTATTTAAGTTCTATGTGACATTTTTTATTTTTGTTCTGTCTATTGTGATTTCATTGTTAAAGTCTATTTCTAGATATTTGATGCGTTCATTTTTCTTTGTAACTGAAGCTAAAATTGATTCTTGTAAGTTGGTAACAGTACTTGCTGATAGTTTTCCTTTGTGTAATACTACAGATTTACTTTTAATGGGATTCATTTCTAATCGTATTTCTGCCAGGCTGCTTTCGGCTAAGTGAAGAAGAACAGTAGCGTCATTTTCTGTTTTTAAGGTTACATCATCCGCGAATGCAAAAGCCGATAGAGGTGGTAAATCTTATTAACCGGTATCCATACTTTTGACTTCGTGATCGGTGAGATTCTCGATAACGTGATTAATTGCTAGATTACATAACAGAGGTGACATTCAAGAACCTTGTGTAACTCCACATTTAAGTTCTATGGGCTTGGTCTTTTTAAAATTTACTTCCACTTGAATTGTGATTTTCGCAAGTAACGACTCAATTAGTCCGTATAAGTTTTTAGGAACTCCGGAATGGTGAGGAGCTCCTTTTATGTGTTCATGCCCAAATGTGTCAAAAGCTTTCGACACATCAAGAAAGACTACACAACAATCCTTAAGTTGAGTTCTTGCATCTATAAGATATCCATTTACAAGGGAGGCGTTCACATGTGTTCCAGGTATTGGGACGAATCCTCGTTGGTGTGTACTTAGTGTTATAGCCGTGCGTAATTTAGCGTCAATTACTTTTTCAACAATTCTTCTTATTATGGAAAATATAGTTATCGGCCTCCACTGTTTTATACTTTTGCATCTCCATCTTTATGGATTAATATAGTACGAGCGTATTGAAGCTGTGTTGGCACATAGGTAAATCGCAGCATTGCATTAATAAATATTGTCTGTTCAGAGTCTGAGACAGTGTTAGGCGCAGGTAGAAAAACGGTTAGTCGCGGCAAGGTCAGCTTCGTGTGGTGGCTCCTTGTTATAGCTACCGTGCGGCCTCGCGAATTCCTTATCTTCCCTTGCCACTATCTAAAAAGACTCTGAACAGACAATTATGTAAGAAATCTGGTAGTTCTCAAGTGGCGTAATACTCGATCTGTAACAAATCAAGGCCTGGCGAAGTATCGGCTTTTATACTATATAAAGCTTTATAGATATCATCATCACAAACACTACCATAATTTGAGACATTGATTTCCTACTTAGTGTTAGCAAGAGCAGAGTTATTATTTTCAGACCCAAATGTATTTTCTAAATGCTCTATAATAGCAGCTATTGAAATTTTGCAAGTTTGTTGGTTATTAACGTTTTGTAAAATCTTATGTGCAACTTTACGTCCTTGATTATAAAAGTTATACTGAGCTAGCTCATCACAGCGTTCCCAATTTTTCCCTTTGTCTTTTATATCTGCTTTCTGAATTGTTTGATGTTTTATAATCATGGTTATGATTATTTTGTAATTTTCTTGTTTGGTAATATTTGACTGCGGGCTGCTTGGAACCGGGTAACTCGGTCTACTGGTTAACAAAAAACTGAGTTATTTGTGAGCTAAATACTTCTAAATCATTTTTATCTCCATTCACTGTTATGTTTTAAGGTCTTTCCTCCCAATCCAGCATTGGATTATTTCTTTCATACGTGACATTTTCACACGGTGGGGTATTTTGTAATGAGTTTAGATTCTGCAAATTAACCTTCAACATTTTTTATCAGTCTCATCTTTACAAGTAGGATTAGAAAGTATTTCAGATTTATCAAAATATTGTGTGACAATTTTGTTTCTTTTGTTTTCGGGGCGAACTTTCCCGAGGTGAGTGTTTACTCCTAGACTCGATTTACATAACATATGGCACATCTGGCAGCGTGATGTTTCACTAGCTTCAATAATTTCATTTTGATGAGTAATTAAGAGAGGGGTATTTTTGTTATCAGTATCTCCATTTATTATTACCATTATGTATTAGATCCCATGAAGAACCGTGACTTCGGACTAAATGAACACTAATTCCCTTATTAGTGAAATTTTTGCACATATTTTACAATCAATTAAATGATTGTAGATTCCCTCGGAGATTCCGCCGACATGTAATGGGATAATTATAAAATTAGGTTAGTCACATTTTGTCATAAAATAGTTGTTACGAAAGTTTATTTTACTATCTACTTTATTTTAATCAAGATAAAGCATTCCGGAAATAGCTGCATTGCACATTTTGTAATAGATACAAATGGAATAGCGATAGTCAAATGTATTATAACTGGACGATATACTTAAAATTCTTTCCATATTCTTTCTATCACATCGCCAGAAACAGCTGAATATCGACATGACTTGAAAAGAAAACAAGTATTCAACAATTCGAAACATTAGTGACGGATATCTGGGAAATGGCTGATGTCATATAAAAGTTATAAAGTTATTTGAGATAAATTGTGTGTTTTAAAGAGATCTACATTTATTGTGCAGCACGTTTTCGTCTATCGCTCAACGTTTACTAGTTATGCAAGTGTATATAAATTTCCTTCCAAATGAAGAGGACTTCACAAGCTATTCCCAGAAAATTCAAGATATGCATTTTAATGGTCATGTAAATATCTTTAATATATGGTATTTTAATGAAAATAGGTTGAGTTCAGAAAATAAAAATATTCTAAAAACGTTCTATCTAAAGGGTAGTTTGGGATCGGGGATTTTTTTGAAAACCTTCGTGCCACATATTTGGAAGGTAGATACTGAACTGATATAACAAGTTTGGTATTTAACCTATATTTCGTTTTTGAGTTATGCTTTTCACAGATACGCACACACATACACACACAGGGAAATTTTTTCTAAAAATGATTTTTTTAGATTCGGTGGACCTCAAAACATGTATTTCCGGTGAAATCTCGATATGGAATTTCTGGGTGGAATGCAATGCTTCCTCAACTAACTAGGTAAGCAGTAAGGAAAGAAAAAAATTATATCTAAAACACGATCCGCATACAAAATAAAAGCCTGGAATAGGATCCAGGCCATAAACACAGATTATGTAGAGGATACCTTACATCCCAGAGCTCACTGATGTCACAAGGGAAGAAACAAACGGAATTAATATCAAATGTTGACCACGAAGGAACACCGTGCTACGAGGATACATTTCGGGTTATTGTTTCCAAGTCTTCATAAATCTGCAGGGATTGACAGGAGAAGTTTAATACTTTAATCATAAGCTGACTTCATATCTCCAAAAATACCATATTTGGGACCAAAATTTCCTTAGCAAAAATATCTAGTGATCCCTTATAAACCGTAAGTAAGGTTGCTTTTTCAGTTAATGAGTTTATAAATGTATGATTATGTATTCCACTCTCTCGTATTTTAAATTAAACTCGCCTATATCCAGAATTATCTCGAAGTATATTTTAAGAAACAGGGATAATATTTTGCGTGTACCTATATTTGTCATCTTAAACGACGTGACTTTAAACGTTTGAATCACAATTATATTTCTTTCAATAATTCTTAGGATTAGGTTTCAACGCGTAGGGGAACTTAGCACGCTGACCAATATAGATCTTTTGTACCTATGCCCCGGTCTGGGCGCCCCCGGGAGAAAGAGATGAGGTGAGAGGAGGCAGAGGAGGCCATACAGGGTGCACGACAAGAAAAAGGGCAGGGTCCGTACCATTTACAGATTTGGTGGCTGTTGCAGCCGGCTTCCCGGCCCCTGTGGGCTTATACATTCTCTGGGGGCCCAGAACCCGGAGACCCCCCATTCCGGATGACGAAAGTTTCCACAGAGCAGTCTTTTCCTCTGCCATGCACACGCCGAGACCTCCCACCGACACGTGCAATCCTGAAAGAGACCAAGCGGATGAAAGGTGAAGTGAAATGAGAATGGAGGTGAAATGGAGTGACAGGAAATTCAGGGGACTTAATAATTCTTCCCAGCATTTGCCTAGCGACCCATTGAAACCCCCGAAAGCAATGAGTCAGGAAGGTCGGCCACGGAAATCGAACCCACGACCTCCCAAATGCGGGCCACAGACGTTACCACTGAGCCATCCTGCTCGGTATCAATAATTCTTACTATCCTCCATAGATCCCCGTAGGGGGGAGTTGCGACCCCTTCAGCTGCTGTGGTGCGAGCGCTGCGGACCCCTAGCACTTGTGGTACTTCTGACGTTACTAGAAGTACGCTGGGCCGAACCTTCGATTCCTCACGTAAGGGAGTTGTTCGGATGGGTTTGAACTCGGCGGGGCAGTGATTCCCGATATCCAAGGGGGATTGGTACGTCTGACTGGTTTTTTCGCCCAGGTGCGACTTGTGAGACGCTTCCAAGCCCTCCAGTACCGCTCTGAATAGCCGGTAGATAGTCTGCTAGGTTGCTGTAGGCCCTACCAAGGTTCTTCGGTAGTCTACCCCTTTTGGGGTTGACGCGCGTATGTGGCGTATCCACTTCCGCCCCTTAATGGGGGGACCGGGTTTAAATTTTCAGGTCCCGACCCAAAGGATAAACCCACGGGATTTGGGAGTGCCCCTGGGTCCCGTGGGGAGTTGGAACCCTGATGGCTTATCTTCCTTGGATTCAAAAAGGATATTGAATGTTAACCCCTGTGTCCTCCCTTTTCCCTTAGGAAGGTACTGGGTAATTGTCATGGTACAAATATACTTCATTATTGACCTCAGTTTTTAGTAATATTGCAAGGAATGAAGTAAACATTAAGCAGAGGGAGGCGATCAACTATTTTATTTCGAAGTATCGCCAGTTTGGTGCAAATTGGGCAAAAAGCATGGATTTGTATGAAGTGTAAACGATAAATCCACAAGTGAAATTTGGGCTGTATGCAATTATATGGCACGGAAACTCTTCCCTAGGGGAATATTCTAAACAGACTTGAAGAACCGGACATACTGAGAAAATTCTGCTGCGGCTCTTTATGAAGTTATTGAGACCATAAATAGAGTAATTGCTTGATTCATCTTACGCGTCTTTTATTTAAAATGTCTAGCTAATAATAAAAGCTAAATGGATACGTTTTTACGATTCTAATATTGCAGCAATTAAATATGGAGAGGATGGTTCTGGCTTGATTTGAACCGCGTACCTTCCGTTCACGAGTCCGTACTGGAACGAGTTCGGTCACCCCTGTCGGTACTTATTCATTCAAAATAAAACTAAAACTACCGGAAAAGTTTCGCTTACAGTTTTATTAGATGTATAGATTTCTTGTTTACAGTAATTTTCTTTTATTGTGTTACCTAGTTGGTTAGCTTGAAACAATAATAATAATAATAATAATAATAATAATAATAATAATAATAATAATAATAATAATAATAACAAGAATAACGATTCAGCTTAACATAACCAAATGCGTCAATGCCTCGTATACTCTTAGGGAAACTGGTGATCGTATTGTAGTACAACTCCTGAATGAGTGGGTGGTTGGCGTCGAAACAGTCGTGCTCAGCGCAGTGGGACGTAAAAACATGCAAAGACATGAATGGTCTACTGACACTGTTCGGACATGTTACCGGGTGGGGCCCACGTTACCATGTGGACACCGCGCGGTTGAAGGTACCGCTACAGTACTTTGTCACTTCTAATTTTCGTTAGCGTGTGGCGGTCGAGCATGTACCACGGATCATTACCATTACAATTCAAGCGGCAGGCTATTACAGAATAGCATATATGAAATTGGCCATTTGAATATTCATTTGAATTAGATGACTCTCCTGTTAACACCATCCGCATTAGAAACACAATTTTGTGTATCTATAGTGGCGTAGTATGAGAAAATGGTTCTGTTAACCTAGATTTAAAACATGTTTACAATTTATTACACTTCTTACAGTAGATTACAGCTTAGCAAAATAATGCGAATATTGGGAATTCTGAATGACTTTGGGTGGATAAACTTATTATGAAGAGTTATTATTATTATTATTATTATTATTATTATTATTATTATTATTATTATTATTATTATTATTATTATTATTATTATCATCATCATTAAGCATTTCAACCTTAGTTTACACCTTAAACTAAAATATTATTAGGTTGGCCCATCAACAATTTACAAGAACTTATAAAACAGACTGCAAAGAATGCGATACGCACTTACGTTTTCTTTTGTATAAACCCAGTAGAATACCCATACTTTCAAAACAGCTAAAAGGTCATTCCACAGTAAATGAAACATGATATATTTAAAATCTGACGTGCTAGATGCACATGGCTTTCTCTACCTGCTATCGTTTATTTTTCCTATACAGCTTCCACAAGCTATTCTTGCAAAAGCTTGTTTTATCTACTTCCAATTAATTGAGAAAAACGTTTGCATAAATAGATTAATTACAGATTTCGTTAAAGTTACAAAAGGTGTTGCAATAGCCAAATATTTAAAAACGGATCGTGATATACCGATCTTGAAATCCATGCTCTTTCCATGGCATCGCGAGAAACAACTGAAGGTTGCTAGTACTTAAAAACTCCGAATGTATTTCATTCGCAACAATGTCAGCAGCAGTAGCACTAGTGGTGATAGTTTTACGACAATTTAATTGAGGTTAACGACTGCTTCTTATCATGATAATTGTTTCGAGACCTTCGTCTTATGAAGGGATGCATGAGTTTGAAGCCGAAATTAAATTGTCATGGAAAAACTAGTAGCACGAGTGCTACTCGGCTATAAAATCACACGAAAAACTTATTATGAACTTATCTAGTTTAGCGCCAACCATGTTTGTTAGTCACTGCAGTGTAGATTATGATGTATGTTTGTCAAAAGGAAACAAATGCGTGGGATTTCTAAAAGGATATGATTTTATGGAAAGAAAATATGAAACGACTAAGTTACAGGAAACTGATTTGTTCTTTGTGTTTTCTGACGTTAAATTATCTGCAGCTGCCTTTATATTACCAATATTTTGACTTTCAAAGCCCGGTATTTTCAGTTGCTATTATTGTAGTCACAGCCTACGTGATCTCACTCACTGCATTCATACAAATTAAACACAAGTCCACCACCATGAAATACTATCAGTGTAGTAATCGAAGGTGAATTATTATCAGTGTAGTACGGCTTTGATTGGTCAACTGACTAGCATACTCTGCCTGTCATTGGTTAATGGCATATTGAGTGCGATTATCTCTACTTAGTATCGTTTATTTTTATACAGCTTCTACAAACCATTTTTACGAAAGCTTATTTCCCCATCTACCCCAAGTTAATTGAGATAAACCTTTACAGAAACAGTTACATCACACATTTCTTGTAGATACAAGGGGAATAGAGGAAAATGAACCGATAGTCAGGTGTTTAAAAGCTGGCCGCTAAATTTTCTTCTCATGATATCGCGAGAAACAACTGAATTTCGACAGCACTTTAAATCTTATGTGTTACATTCATTTAACTTTCTCTACCCACTATGGTTAATTTCTGTGTAGCTTCTACAAACTATTCTTAGGAAAGCTTATTCTTTTATCTACTTCATGCTAATCCAGATAAACCTTTGCAGAAATAGTTTAATTACATATTTCGTTGTAGATACAAGGAGGACAGGCGAAACCGAATCCGTACAGATGTTTAAAAGCCTGTCGCTATATGCTGGACTTGAAATTCCATACTCATTCCATAACATTGCAAGAAACAACGGAATATCGACAGCACTTTAAGAAAATGATAAAGGTATTGAAAAATGCTAACCAATACTAACGGATATCTGGGAAATGGCGATGCTACAAGAGTTATTTCAAATAAACTGTGTATTTTAAAGAGGTTTACAATTTTTGTTTATTACTTCTTTCTATTTTTTTTGTTTGTTTACACATTATACAACATTACACAAATTGTTTCCGAATGAAGAACACTTCACACTACATTTCCAGAAGATTCAAGATACGCAGTTTTTTCTCATGTAATTACCTTAAATTTACGACATATTAATAGAAATTGTTACAGCCATTTTTTTAGAGAATCAGAAGTACCGAAAAAATGTCCATGTAAAGGGAAATCTGGGGCGGCAGGTTTTTCTTGAAAATGTTCGTGTCATATCTTTGGAAGATACTGAACTTCTGTTCAGAGATAGGTAAAAACACACAGACTCACACGCACGACATTTTTCTAATACGGCTTTATTTGGTTTCAGAGAGCCTCAAAAGATGTATTTCCGGTGAAATCTCGACATCGAAGTTTTGGATGGAATACAACATAGTTTCACTACTTTCTGTAAGTTCGTAGTAGAAGAAGTAAAAGGACAAAAGTATTGAAAAAGCCCAACCAATAATAACGGACATCTTATGAAATGGCTGGCGCCAAAAAAAGTGATTAGAATTAAATTGTGTATTTTAAAGAGATCTATATTTTTTGTAGAGTAAGCTTTTATGCATCTCTTATGGTTTACGGATACATAAATTACAAAATTTCTTGCTAATGAAGAGGATTTTATGGTCTATTTACAGAAAATTTAAGATAAGAATATTTTATTTGTCATGTAAATACCTTAAAGATAAGGCATTCTAACCAAACTCGTAAGGGTCATTTTTGAGAAAATAAAATATTCGAAAATTTGTCCATAAAGGGTAGTTTGGGGTAGAGATTTCATTTAAAATCTTCGCGTCGCCTCTTTGGAAGATACTGAAGCTAAGTACCAAGTTTGAGATATATATCTGACGTTTTGTTTTGGTGTTATGCTGTTCACACACACGTAGCTTTTCTAAAAGTGCTTCTTATGGATTCAGGGGACCTCAAAACACGTATTTCTAGTGAAATCTTTGTGTGCAATTGTTGGGTGGAATGCAATAATTCCTGTATCTACTAGGTGTGTGATAGAGCAAGTAAACATGAAATAAAATATGCCTCACATACGAGAATATTTCACCTCCTTAGCATAAATTGGATTTCTTAAGTTAGCTGCGCTATTGAAATAATAGCAGCCTGATAACTACAACAATATAATTTCTTCAAAGAACTTAAAGTAAAAGGCATAATTCGGATACTGGGCTTCTTTCCCCAAACTACATAGGTAATTGTTATTTTTTGTTAGAAATACGAAATCGTTGTATCGAACTTCGAAATTAGTTCATAATCTACACGTCTTTTGTAGTCGAATCCTTTGATTTCTTACAACATGAATATGTCCTTAGGCCTATCTTGGCTTCATGAACTATGAGCACAGATATATGTTTCAACAGATCTGTGCCGACTTAATTCTAAAACTCTTATTCTTAATAATGTTTTTTTCATTTCATACAAGTTAGTATTATGATACGACTTTTGGCATGATGACTATACCTTGACTATTTTTGGCTGAGGTTTCGTATGTCATTATAAGAACGCATCGTTAAGCTCACAGAGAAATGTCTTCTTGCTTTTAGTTGCCAGGTTGTATTAAATGTACCAAAAAATCAATTTTATGTTAAGAAATGCGTTTTAATTAACGTCGGAATATGAAACAATTAGATATCAAATCAACAACAATGCAGTTGCAAATAACTAAAATACTATTCGTAACCACGGTATTGTGAATAACTGGGAAGCCTATAAAAGAGTCAAGTCAGCAATGACAACAGTACCAACAGAAAGCTTCAAGTACCTCATTCGAAATAATGTTAGGTGTTAAAACAACAAATATAATTGAAGCCACAAGCTTCTCAAGGAGCTTACAAAAGCGGGCAGTGTTGCAACTTAGTATTCATCTATATAAACAGCTTAAAAAAATTTTGAAGGTCTGATGTGTCGTATTCACTTCACTTTCTCTGTTCACTCTTCTACAACCTGTTATTACAAAAGCTCATTCTTCTTTCTACTTATTAATTGGAATAAACCTTCGTTGCACATTTATACATTCCGTTGTAGGTTTAAGAAGACTATAATGGACTAAAGCGATAGTGAAATTTTTAAAAAGCGAGTCACCATGCGATTGCTTTTGAATCCCATGCTCTTTGCATTACCTCAAGAAAAAACGAATAGCGACTTACCAGTTGAAAAAAGCATAAGTATATGAAAATAAAGACCAATAACGACGAATATCTCGGAAACGGTTAACGTTACAAAATACTTTATTTGGCAAGAATTGTTCGCTTTAACGAGATCTACATTTCTTGTGTAGTAAGGTTTTGACTATCTCTTATGGTTTGCCAATTATACAAAAGTCATTTAGAATGAAGAGGACTTCACAGGCTATTCCCAGAAAATTCAAGATATGCATTTTATTTGTATTTAATACATAGTATTTTAAACAAAACCGTTAGAACCATAAATTAAAAATTCGAAAATTGATACACGTAAAGGGTAGTTTGGTGTGTGGAATTTTCTGAAAAATCGAGGTGCAACTTCGGAAGCTGCTTAACAAAACTACCAAGTTAGATATTTATTGAACATTTCGTTTCAAAGCTATGGTGTTCCACACACACACACACACACACACACACACACACACACACACACACACACACACAGAGGATTTTTTTCTAATTTTTTTTATTTATTTATTCAGGGTGCCTCAAAACATGCACTTCCGGTGAAATCTCGACAGGAATTTTTGGCTGGAATGCAATGCTTACTGTTACTTACTATAGTCGATGACAGAGAAAGTGAAAATTAGTGCTCACTTCTCTACTACTTAAAGTTCAGTTCAGCTTCTTACAATGATGCGATACGATGATTTTCAACAAAATTCCGTAAACAAGTTACCAAGAATTGAAAGTTTATCTGGATTAGCAAGAAGTATCTAGGATAATAAGCATCTATAAGAATAGTTTGTAGAGGAGTGAATAGAGAAAGTAATAGGAATCCAACGCATCAGGTTTTTTGTTTTAGTTGCATATTTTACAATTTCCAATTATAACAGTAATACAAATAAAATAATTAGGCATTATTTTAATCCAAATGAAGTACCTTCCCAACATAAATGCTAAGGGAAATTTCCGATATGATACATTTGCCACTTGTACAGATGTCCATATTTGATGGCGGTGTGGTCCAAAGACTCGTTGCTCTGTGATGCAACGACCTCACCTGCGGCTTGGGATGTATCGTATGTCATTGCCGCTGTTAGGTCACTGCTCCGTAATTCCAACACGAAGGTCAGCTATCCCTTCCTCGTCTTTTTACAAGTTTTTTCCTAATGCTGTCCTTTTGGCGCGTTCTTCCTAACATCTACTGTAAAATTTGAGTGGCGTTGTTGCATTTGATGAGATGAGATATTCTAGCCACAAAAAGTTACGTGTTTGAACCCTGTGTTACGCAACAGACGCTTCAGGACTTCAGGGCGGAGACAGAATTTGGGTTAGCACGCAGTGGGTACCATGGAAGATGCTATTAAACAATAAGCGATGAAACTTAAATGGTAGGAAGGTATAGGCCGTATTAGTTTTACGTATGAAACCATTTAAATATATCAAGAAATAGGGATTGCAAGACCATTTTCTAATCTTTAAAATGTTCTTCAAAACACGACACCCCTGTAGACTTATTTGGAAAAAGGTTTGGATGTACCTAGGTAGTACTTAACGATGAACAACAAGGAATATAAATGTGTTTGCCAATAAATATAGCTCTGGTTAAAAAAATTGAGCTGCCCATACGTATATAAATATTCAGAGATTTATTTGCAGATATAAAGTTTAGATACAGGAACTGATCTCCGCCTATATTCGGAGGAATTAGCTGCAGTTCACCCATCACAAGAAATTTAAGTATTCAAATATGGTTCAAACCCCGCCAGAACCGTCCTACCTGATAGTGGTTTCTTCCAGATTTCTGTCTCCATAACTGGCAAATGCGGGAGAGATACACTAAACTTATGCCTGGAACGTTTCCTTCCCAATTATCATTTCATTTTATGTGTCATCACTGTCACCGCCTGTGGTGCCGTATGTAGTAAGAGCGGGCGTTAAACGACTATTAAAAATATAAAATGTCATATATGGTAGGGGATAAAACTGCTAGAAAGTGCAGCTGGGCAGCTAGTGGAGCTTTTCTCACCAGTGTGCCTATTGGGACCGCTTTATTGGTGTTTATTGTTTAGTGTACCTACTACCTGCTATTTTATGTCAAACAATCGTCAGCAAATCCTTCTTTGATTTCTAATTTTCAAATCAACTCTTAGGAGTATAAGTGTTATTTACTCAACAGATTGCATCACCTGTAAATAAAGTAGACTGCTCATTTTATGAAGCTTTTAACTTAAAAAGATTTATAGTTTAGGAGTACGATATATTTTAGTTCATCCCAATATTGTTTGCAATTAATTGAACAACGCTTATTTATTAAAGTGTAATATTAGATATAAACAAAATGATACTTTCCCAGTAGACCTTAAGAGAAATTTCGTAGTTATCTCCTGTGAAACTTGTTGCTAGGTCTTACCAGAAATGTATTTTATAGAAGATATTGTTTATTTTGTGCATTTTCGATATTTTAAAAAAGCTCTCTTCCTTCTTTATTTGGCCATGAATATTCTTATAGCTTGTCTTAAATAGCGCTTTACATATACTTTATGTACTGTTATCTCCGGACAAGGCAAAAACAACATTTTTTCTTCATATTTTCTTGTTGTCGTCACTTTAGGTTCTGTTTTGCACAGCTTTTTTTTTTTTTTTAAAAAAAAAGATCTACCTTTATTCTTGTTTAGCTTCGGTTTACCGGAACCGAAGTCATTTTGGCTGAAACAATTTACGTATGCAAAGTCCAGTGATTCGAAGCCTAGTAAACCGACGCGGTGTCATGCTCGTGGAGGCGCGTACGTGCAAACGGGACTTCCTCGGTTCGAATTCCGCCAAGATGGTCCTCCTTGACTGAGGTTTTCTCCAGGTTTTCCTCTGTTCTCATAAATGACAAATGCTTAGGCTTGGAACATTTCCTTCCCAGATGTCCTTTCCCAGTAATAGTTGACTTATCTTATATCTTCAGCATCCACCGCTTATGATCCCTGTATGCTGAAAGAAGCCTACTGCACAAAATGTCAAAAAAGAAATAAAACTCCTCATGATATAAAATGTATATACTAATAATCATCATAGTAATGCGTTTAAATGGCTTGTTGCCACACGTCTACGTGCCACCTGGTGACAGGCTTGTCATTGGTTCGCCTACCCTGCTAGGCGTCCACCTTTTAGTTCAGTAAGGTCCAAGCACTGTTAACTGACTTTCCTTTCTTTCCTATATATGCACGGATCTACCTTCTTCTTCTTCTTCTTCTTCAAGTGATTACCGCCCTCTTTGTAGGACTTATAAGCCAGTGCCTGAGTCAGTAGCCTGTGAGGCGCAAGCAACCTCTGGATCATAGCATATCCAGGATGGGTGATCAGCCCAATGCCTGGTATGGCGGTAAAGAAGAAGGCAATGAAATGTAGTGATGAAAGGTACGATAAGGAAAATTCGCGGATCAAATTATCCAACCCAACATTCGCCTAGCAACCGAGGAAAATCGCGAAAGAACCTTCGGTCAGGTTGGTCGGCCTCGCGGCGCCACCTCGTTCAGTTGCGGAGCTATTAATACCCTTATTTTCTTTTCTCAATCTAAAGGTAAGCGTAACGAGTTATGCGACCTTAACTACAAAAACAAAAATATATGGAATGCCTATTCTAAACTCAGACTCCCAGCAGGAATTATTCTTTAGGTGAGATTGTTCTGTACCGCTATTATAGTCTCGACTGGAAGGTATTTGTAAGAGAATGGAAACAGTAAGATCTCCCATAATAAAAAGATAAAAAGGAAAACAAAAAAGAGAGAAAACTTACATAAAACAGTTGCAAAGGTGCAAGTGAAAGCAATTCAGCTGTTTCAAATCTAAGCCGCCGATATAACAGTAGGAGTTAAAAGGTGGCTACATTTGATGGAACAATTAAGAATATGTACGACTTTATTTGTCAATTACAATTACACACGAGTCCCTTATGTAGTGTACTACTGATTTATACATCCATTTTATATCCACGTTATGTTAATCACAATGAATGTATCCCTATAGGTAAGTGGTTTCATATTAAGTAATATAGACGTATTTACACGAAACATATGGAGGCAACACTTAAGATGTATGTTACTTCGGGATTTGATAGAAATGAGTTTGTACGAGGCTTGAAATGCCTCTGGGCATCATCCAACGAATGTGGTTTTTGCACGATGGTGCTCCAGCTCATTTCAATATGATAGTTCGTAAGTTTTTGAATGATCTATTTCCGCAAAGATGGATTGCTCGAGGGGGACCCATTGCATGGCCTGCTCGATCGCCTGATCTGAATCCAATGGATTTCTTCGTCTGAGACATTTGAAGTCCTTAGTCTTTGCGACTCCTGTACCTGATGTTGACATTTGAGAGGATGTATCCAAACTGGATTTGACCAAATACGAAACACACCAGGAATTTTCAACAGACTACGCCAGAGCATGGAACGCAGGCTTACTGCATGCATCGAAGCAAGAGGAAGCCACTTCGAGCAATTTTTGTAACTTTCGATTTTGTATTGTAACTCTGAAATAAATGATTTTCAGACCCATGTTCGTATGAACTTTTTTTACTGTTTTGATGTCAGGAACAAGTATCCCAAATATATGACACCAATAAAGATACATCCTGTATAGCAACTGTTTTTCAAAGCGTTTCTGGGGCGCTCACGAAACCTAAAAAAATCTTGATTCGGACTTTTTTTTAGGTGAGTTCAGTATTTCCTATACCTAGCTTAGGTAAAACGTCATGGAAGTAAAAACACGAAAGAAAAAATCTCTGCATTATCAACGCATTAAGAGTCCGAGTAGATAATTTTTCCCAACAGCGTAGGAAATATGATGCACTGAGATGTTACACACTACAAAGAACACGTTTATTTCGTAATTGCACTTCGTTTTGCATTTTCCCAGAATTTAAATTCTATTTGTTTGAACGCTATTTAAGGCAGGAATACAATCCTTTAAATTGAATCGGTTATTTCAGAAGGAACTGTAGAAAAATTTTCAATCGTTTCGAGTTAATTTTCGGTAGATAGCTAATGCATCAGAATATAGACTTTGATGCAAAAATCACTAATGTGAGTCTTTTATAAGTACATCTTTAAGAGTTTTTGGTTTTGTGTTTGCTGCAAAAATTATATACACTTAATTCTGGAAATAAATAATAGATTTATTGTAAATGTAATATACGTTCGGTAAATTCAATTGAAGGAGATTAAGGGATAAATTTCAGGAAAACAATAGAAATGGGATCAATGTAGACCAAAAGGATTCGCTGAAATGTTTTAACCAGAAGGCGTGCATTAAAGAACAATATTAAAGCACGTTTACGTAATGTTGTAGTCAATCCTGAAACATGTGCCTAAATGGGAACCGAAAAACTGTGTACCATACTAGACAATTAAAATACGTTGCCGCAACTAGAGGTCATGACGCATGTACGACTATATCCGAAGTCAGGTGAGGTAATCATGGCGTATCTCTGCGACTCCATCTGAAACAGTGTTTTTAATTTAACGTTGCAATTTATTTCTTCAAAGCTGTAAACGCTGAGATTAGTTGATAAATTATTCATGAGAAGTAGGACTAATCACTGCATCTATTAAAAGCTCGTGATTTAGTATGTGGAGCAGAATACAAAGTTGATTCACTGTACACAAAGACATCCTCCTCTGCCCTATGCAAAGACCTATGCTCCATCCTCACTAAGTGTTACAAAAGTATTTTATGCAGCCCTACCATTATGAACAGGTTGTTAGTATATTCATATCGTGCATAATTGATTCATTATGCCAATAATGGCAATGACCTATTTTCTGTAGCAATGACGTAATATCGCTATTCCAAGTTGCTTTGGCTTAATGCTCAAATTGCGTAAAATGTTGTATCCAATTTGTGGATAATCTTAATGACACTCGTGAAAATTGCCTCACTAACGACAGTGAGTACAACAAACATTCACTCAGAAGTAATCAACAACATTTGTTGCATAAATTACTATTATCTTATCAGAGAAACATAACACACGTTTGCGTCAAAAATATTGTATCTCGTAAAGTGATTATTCGGATCATTTTAGAATTATGGGTTTGTTTAATAGAAGCTGTCTAAGAAATTTAACCAATACTGACGTTATAAGCACATTATCTGATGGTCAGCATCCACCCACTATAGACTTTCCTCTCCTTCAAATACCGCTGTCTATCTGTGCACCATTTAAAATGCACTGTGTAAAATGAACTACGTGTTAAAAGTTTCACTCGCATCATTCATGAATTAAATGCGCCCTTTCACCAGAGTCACAGAAGAAACAAATAAGGGAATTGCCATTCAAAATGTTAATTTTTTGAAAACTGACTACGGTCTTATTGGGATATTTGACTGGGATAATACCTGCACGCCAATTTTAACAAAAAAAAACACTACATAATTAAGGTCACATATTTTAGCTGGTTGTATTACAAAAATAAAAGTAAATATTTGTTATTTACTCAAGCCAAAATTCATCCACAGAGATTTAAAAAATCGGGGGGTAGGTACTTTTGAACGTGGTTCAAATCTCTCCAGCATCGTCCTCCTGAAAGGTATTTCCAGGTTTTTATAACTCCTCATAACTGCAGGTACCCTAATCTTAGGCCTGAAACCTTTCCTTCCCAGGTATCATTTATTTCAAGTGTCATCAGTGACTACCGTCTGTGTTATTAAAGGATTTTAAACACTATTAAAAGAAAAAATTTGCTTTTTAACATCATTTTTAAATTTTAAGTTCTTCTCGAGCTTCTCCAAGCCCTTGCCGCAACAAAATATTTATTAACATTTCGCTTAACATACCCTAATTGTGCGATCGAGATGGCTGGAATGTTATAAAATGTTTAAGAGCACCTTCTCAAGAGATACCCACTATCAGTAAAACAGGTCGCCTTCAAAGTGACTTCTCAAACATCTCAATCTCTTGTGTTGAACCTAGTCGTTTCTTTATTTGTTGCTTGGAGAATCCTGGTTTCCAACTCTCATAAAGTATAAAAAAAAAAAAAAAAAAAAAAAAAAAAAAAAAAAAAAATCTGATGTCTTATGTTCATATAACTTCGTCTACCCTCTATCCTTGTTAGTGGCTATACAAATTATTCTTACGGAGGTTTATGTTTATTTTCCTATCTACTTCATTTTAATCGAGTTAAACCTTTCCGAAATAGCTGCATTACACTTTTCGTTATAGATACAAAGAGAATATCGATAGTCAAATGATTAAGAACTGAACTCTATACGCTAGCCATCAATTCCATACTTTTTCCATGACATCGCAGGAAACAGCTGAATGTCGACAATACTTCAAAAGAATGGCTAATGTATTGAACAATTCGAACCATTAATAACAGATATTTCGAAAATGGCTCATTGCGTTTTAAAACAACTACATTTTTTGTGCGGCACGTTTTCTTCTATTGCCCAACATTTAACTCTTACACAAGATTATAAAAAATTCCTTCCGAATTATGAGGACTTCACAGACTATTACCAGAATAGTCAAAATATGCATTTTAATTGTTTGTAAATATTTTTAATATATGGTATTTTAATCAAAATCGTTAAAGCCATTTTTTTAGAAAATCCAAAATTTCGAAATATGTCCCTTGTAAGAGGTAGTTTGGGATGGGGGAATTTTCTTGAAAGTGTTCGTGTCGTATCCTTGGATGGTAGGTACTGAACTTAAATAATAAGTTTGGTATTTATCCGGCTTCTCGTTTACTAGTTATGCTGGCCACACCGGCGCACACACGGACATTTTTCTAAAAATGCTTTTTTTTCATTCAAGGGACCTCAAAACATGCATTACATGGAAATCTCGGTATCGAATTTTTGGGTGGAATGCAATACCATTTCTACCTATGTACACTGTCTCTCAAATGTATCTGGGGGCCGTAACACGCACAGCTGTTTCATGTACTTTGTTCACCCTTTCGACGGAAGTGCGAAGAGGGGAAAGGGAGTGCCAGAGACATCAAATGCAAAAATTAACACATTTCTAGTATCTTTCGCTTTGTTGTAAAGGGAAACGTTATGGCTTTGGCATTGCAGCAGTTGCGTGTTCAAGCCCGGGGATAGAACTTGTATTTCTTTTACGCTAAATAAGCTGTCTCCGTAGCTTTTAGAAGTATTCAGGGTGAACCATTTACTTTGAGACTGTACAATATCTCCAAAACTAAGCGTTGTAGAGAGAAATGTCTCGAATAAAAGTTGCTTGATGTTATGGGGGAAAGCAAATTCCATTAGTCGTGTTTTGTTTGGAGGACGTTATGATGGTCATATTAGAGTCAATTTAATTTTTTTTAATGGGAACCTACATTTTGTATGTTGTTTTGTCATTAGAAAATGGCTTATAAAAAGCTGTTTATTTTAGATGAGAAATAAGGGAAAAAATAAAAAAACATTGGTTCCCAATTACGAAAGGTAACTGACCCTCAAATGACCATCCATGGATGGTCCAACCATTCATTACGCTTTTCTTGCGCAACCATTCAGAATTTTCGTTGGTGTAAGAACAATTGTAAAGTGCTTTTTACAAATGTAGTTTAGTTTTTTATGAGGAGTGAGAAAGTATCATAAAAAGGTAGGTTCCCATTTAAAAAAATTAAATTCACCCCAAAATGACCATCACAACGTCCTCCAAATAAAATACGACTAATAGCATTTACTTTCCCCCATAATATCAAGCAACTTTTATTCAAGACGTCTTTCTGCAGCGCTTAGTTTTGGAGATATTGCACAGTCTCAACTTAAATGATCCACTCTGTATATATTTTGTTATATAAGCAATTTGTCATATCAATGTCCTATTGTTATTATTATTGTTGTTGTTGGGTTGTACAAAATCCAAATGTATATTCTATTTAGTGTATTTTTCTGTTAATGATATAACATATGTAATAATGATAACAATAATAATGCCCTTTTTATAACAGAAATACAACCTGACTTCCATTGAAGTTATTTGGCTGATGGTGGGCGTGAGAGGCATAATATCAAGCTCCATTGTAAACTTCTGCAAACGTCTCAAACAGAATACTGATTCCATTTATAGCATAGCAGTTGCTGCTGTCAGAGGTTCAATTGTCATTTTCAACTATTTGTATACACCTATATATAATTATAGCTGTAATGCTTGTATTTATTTTACTTCGATTTTTCTCTCTTATCTTTTCGTTTTATTTTTGCCACTTACACTTTACCGTTTTATCACAACTGATTATATTTTCTCTTTTCATTGTGTTTTATACTTAAACACAGTTTGTTTGTTGTTCTTTGTCACATTTGGCAGTCCCTTCTGGGAAAAGTGGAAATAATTTATTGATGTGTATACAAGGGTTAGAGGTAGAATCCGATAAATAAGATTCAATTGCGCTGGCTGCAGGGAACCACGAGAGATCAGTGGCAAAGCGTCGGCATGGAAAATCAAAGATCTCTGGTCCGAATCCCGATATTGATCTCGAGTGTTTTCCATAATAATATAACAAAGTTATTATTGTTGTCATTAATATTACTATTATTATGACCATCATACTTATTACTTAAATAACAATTAAACTCTTTCTATTTATTTATAGCGTTTAACGTTCCTTTTCACTACACTAGCTTACAGAGACGGTAAACTGTGTCAAATACAAAGATTAGCATCGCGACTATCACTTTAATAGCACTAGTATCACAAAAATAAAATTGTATATGTTTATAGAAATTAAATCATTTTCCTTAACACAAATCCACCAAGTGTAAAATGCAATAGTAATGTGTTAACAATAAATGAAATAATAAAACAATTGCAAAACATTTAGGGTGACTTCGTTTTTTATTTATTTAATAGGAAGACCACCAGCCTCCGAGGCTCAACCGAAACTAAAGAGCTGCATATTTGGGGTCGTCTCATACTCTGCTAAACTTTCCAGACATGTTGTCTCAGTGCCTCTTTGGTGCATTTCCAGTCCCGAACCATTAATGTCCGAACGTTCTCAATGGATTAAGGTCTGGCGACTTTGCAGTCCATTCCAAAACCAAAATATCTGTGTGCTCTGAAGCCAAGCCTCTGCGATCCGTGATGTGTGCACACTGTTGTTGCCGTGCATGAAATGTAACGCAAGCAATTTTCTCTTCCGGGTAGATAGATCGCACTGTTGGGAGCATGCATTCTTGCAGGAGTGCAACATATTCCTCGGAATCCATGTTAGAGGAGACTTCAACAAGCTCCCCTGTACCACCGGGGCTCACCCAGCCCCATACAGCTAAGCTGATCCTGCCACTCCGTGCAGTGGCAACAACGTGTTTAGGGTCGAAGCGAGCATCTTCGTCAGAACATATTATCATCTCCCAGAAGTCTTGACTTGCTGGCAGATGCTGGAGGCAGAAGGCCACGAGAGCTATCCTGTGTTCTTCCTTAAGGACACCCTTTCTCGCAGGCCTGCGATGGCGGATGCCAGCAGCATGGAGTCGTCGACGGACCGTCTGAGCACCCACTGGGAGATTTAGATTTCTTGTTATTCTTGGCGCTGAAAGGAAGGGCTTCTTATTGCGGACCTCAAGAATAGGTCTTCCATCCTCTGTCGTGGTCTTCCTTGGCCTTCCTTGCTTTTGCTTTGTCTTAAGGCCCTCTTCACCCTCTTCCTGAAACCTTTTCACCCATAACCGCACAGTCTCTTCTGATGCCCAGCTGCTGGGCATATTTGGGTCACCGTGCGGCCACATTCCCAATTCCTACAATGTGACCCCTAGTTACCTATTGCATGGTGTAAGGAGTTTTGGTAGAGTGTGGCTTCCAATATTGTCCGTGTGTATCGCTTAACATGCCCTATTCCTCATTTGGTGATTGCTAATTCATAGGCTAATCCAAAGTGATGACAATGTCACACGGTAACAAGTTCCTCTGATTTCAAACCAGTTCAAAACAAACCATAAGGCATTTAGAATAGTTAATGTGGTATTTCTTTCGAGTAACGTTAGAGTGTTGGCTTATGAAATTAGGATTCTGGGTTCAGTTCTCGGCTGGAGGAGAACTTTTTATGACCTTTAATTATGTTTATTTCAAATTCTCCAAAGAGTAAGGGAAAATTAAAGGCAAGCATAAATCGTTTCTGTTTTAATGAAAGAGTAGATTATGTTGTTTTCTTAATTGCACTGAGACCGAACGGGATGGTTCAGGCAGTAACGTCTGTGGCTCGCATTCGGGAGGTCGTGGGCTGGATTCCCGTGGCCGAGCTTCATGACCTATGGGATTTTTCGGGGTTTCCCCTGGTCGCTAGTTGAATGCTTGGGAAGGACCATTACATCCTCCGAAATTTCTGTCCTCCATTTCATCTCCATTCTCATTTCACTTCACCTTTCATCTGCTTAGTCTCTTTCAGGGTTGCAAGTGTCAGCGGCAGGTCTCGGCTTGTGCATGGCAGGGGAAAAGGATGCTCTGAGTAAACCCTCGTCTCCGGAATGGTGGTACTCTCCGAGTACCGGGCCCCCAAGCGATGTGTAAGTCAACAGGGGGAAGGGGACCTGGCTGCACGAGCTGCCATCCGGGGAGTTTAAATCTGTAAACGGTAAACGGACTCTGCTCATTGCCTGCCGTGCCTCCTGTTCCGGCCGCCCTCTGTCTCCTCTCCTCTCATCTCATCCCTCTCTCCCGGCGCACCCAGTCGGGGACTTAGGTATAAAAGAACTGCGTAGGTCGGGATGCTAAGCACCCTCAGCTCCTAGTCCTATGCTACCCTAATTACACTGAGAACGAACACTATAGAGCGTAATTTGGTGATATTGCTTCTAAACTCTTACTGCAGAAGAAGTAAAATAAGGGGGAAATTTGGGAACATCCCAAAAAATCGATTCATGGAATCCCGGACTTCCTTGTGGGTGGATTTAGTTCTGGAAAGGAGACACTGTGATGTTTCTAACTCTCCTTATGAATTTAAAACACCTGAGATAGACTAAAAGCAAGTCTTCTGAGCGTCAAATGTATTAATGTGAAAGTCCAGAGCTCGACCCCGCAGTGGATCTTTGGTAGAGCGCCGGCCTCTAAAACTGAAGTACAGAGGTTCAAATGCCGGCGAATATTCCGGTTTTTCCCCTTTCTTTGCTTGAGTAAACCCTAGTATTCTACCTAAATGAAGAAGCTTGTTTCGGATCTTCAGTGTTTTAAAATATTTGAAAAGTAGATATACGAAAGAATTGTTTAGTTAACTGAAGCTCCCTCGTTTTACAAGCATAAACCAAGTATTCATTTGTAATTAAATAGCTGGTTATAACCAAATGTAAGCAAAACATTGCCTTTGCGTCTGTCGTATCTTCATATTATTTCCACTGATATACGCTTAGAAAGTAAAAAAATGCTGCTATTGACCTGTTAGGGAGCTATTAAACACTGGAGTAGTGTGCTCTTAAACTACTTCCATTACTACCGTCATTACTATCATAAATTTTGTTGATAAAATTTGTTTGTGAATAGCGAAAATTCAATAAGACGATTGCACAATTTAATTACGCATTTAAACACAATTTAGTTATAACAGCTGCTAAAATAAAGCATCTTAGCAGCAAATATTGACCTTAATTAAATTAGCAAACGTATCGACTGACATATTCCAATTGCATAAACGCCCTGTGGTAAAAGTTCACAGCTCTTTCCTCCTTGATCCCCCTTCAGATTAAAAAACAAGTGATTATTTATAGAAAAACGTCGTTTCTTAAATTAAGTTCCTTTCAGTGCAGGCTACTGTCCTATAGAGTAATGGCATTAAAATAGCAATGTAGAACGCAGAAGTCAAAAACCAGTCGGTCGCCTACTACTATGGTAGATGAGCGCCCTGAACCCGAACAAGCCTGTGGCTCCGCCCTCCATGGATAGGGTTGAATAAACAACGCCTACGCGACTCATTCTTTCGAATCGTTGCCACAGATCTTTTAGGAGGGATTGTATGTGGTAGAGAAAGTAAAAATATCTACGTATTTATTTCGAAAAACCAAGTTAAATTTTACCTGTGTATAAGATATTGCATATAGAATCCCAGGACAATCATAAGCTTGTTTGAGAAAATGTACGTAGTATATATGTTTTGTTCTTTTATGCAAATACTTAAGTAACCCTCAAAGCCTTGGGGATACAATAACTTTGGAAATTCTATCAAAGTTGCCGACAGTTAAATGGAAAGAACCAAAAGAATAAAATCTAAACGTTAAAAATTACGATTAGTATTCTTAAGATATAATATAAATTTCGCTGTAGCAGAATCAAATCTTAGGCTAGTATCTTCCTACCATTCAATTAGTCGCAGAAATAAAGCATGTATAATGTTTGTATCTCTGGTAGGCTGGTTTGTATCTCTGGTAATTCCTTTTTTGGTAAGTTTTGAATGTTTTAACAGTTAATGAAATACGTTTTAGCATATTTAAAATCGCGAAGAGCCCTTAATCTGTTCCGCTGCAATTAAACCACTGAGACACGGGTGTTATTTTTTATCCTTTCTCGTGCATTGTCCATATTCTCGCTGGCCACCTTTTGAAGTTTATGGCTCTAAAACCTTTTTCCTTTCATGCCTTTACTTTCTCTATTACGTACCTAATAGGGAGAGAAGATAATGCATTCTACCCAAAAATTCGAAATCGATATTTCACCGAAAATACATGTTTTGATGTGTTCTGAATACAAAAACACTTTTACTTATTCTGTCACCTACCTATAATAAATAAGAGAAAGTATTATATTCCACCCAAAATTCGATGTCGAGATTTCGCCAGAAGCACGTGCTTTGAAGTACTCTGAATAAAAAAAGAGACGTAAAACAGGCGGTGTGTGTGTGTGTGTGTGTGTGTGTGTCTGTCTGTCTGTCTGTGTCTTTCTGTCTTCTGCGAACACCATAAACCCAAAACGAAATCTCCGATAAATACCAAATGTAGTATTTAGTTTCAATATGTTCCAGAGATGCGACACGAAGATTTTCAAGAAAACACCCCACCCTAAACTACCATTTACATGTAAGATTTTTTGAAAAATTTTATTTTCTCAAAAATGACTGTAATGATTTTTATTAAATTGCCATATGTTTAAGATATTTACATGACAAATAACATTTATATCTTGAATTTTCTGGGAAAACCTGTGAAGCCCTTTTCATTCGGAAAGAATTTTGAATAATTTTGTATAAATGGTAAAAAAATAATAGGCAATAACGTGCTACACAGAAGAATGTACTTTTCTTTAAGATACACAATTTATTTTCAATACTTTTTTGTGGCATCATCCAATTCCCAGATACCCGTTGTTATTCGTATGAGTTTTTCAATACTTTTGTCATTTTTTTAAAGTATTGTCACTATACAATTGTTTCTGGAAAGAGTATGGAACGTTTTGTCCAGCATATAGCGACTAACCTAAAATCTGACTACTGATACGTTTCCACTATTCCCCCTTATACCTTCAACGAAATGAGTAATGAAATTATTTCTGTGAACGTTTATCTCGACTAACATGAAGTAGATTCAAAAATAAATTTTCGTAAAAATAGTTTGTATAGCCTGTCTCATCCTTAAAAGTCAATATAGAGGCAAATGGAATATCTTGTCTCTGTTTAACGCATACATGTTGCCATTAGCTTTGTCTTTTTGTACTCTCGCGTTGTCGCCAAGTTCTAATAACATGGTGTAAATATTCACTTGTAGTAATTTTCAGCTTTGAACACATTATTATATTCAGAATATTTTTCTGTGTCAGATTATATCATTTCTAGGGCCTTTATAGATTTCTGTCGGCACAAATTTCTAAAGAAAACGAGTTGTTCAGTAAAAGTCCGATATTTGCTATTTCTATGCTTATCACGCAGTAACTAATACACTAAAGGTTAGAACGCAACATTATTTCTTTCTTAGCTAAAGTAAACTAGGCTTCTGCCAAGTTTGAATACTCTCTCTTGAATAAGATGAGCGCTATAAATGTGTAAATTAAATATTTTCGGAAAACTGTGTACCTATGGAATAGAAAAGTTAGCCAGCGAGAAACATTTTTGTTATTGGGTTTACAAGGGCACCAAGCGAGAGAAAATGTTTAAAATAGTTGAAGACAGTTTTTAAAAGAAGCCAGAATCTGTAACTTTTTGCATTCATTGTATATAACAAACAAAAGCCATCCAGCTATGCAGCTAACAGGCATGAAGCAGAAGGCAGTAAAGGTTAAAACCAGTTGTAAGGAAGTGTGTACGTTTATAGCGTGTGGAACACTGAAAGTGTTATGTGCTTAGTTACTAAACATTTCACGTAAATATTTATAGCTGTGCAAGGAGAAGCTACGAAGAGGCGAAATGTTGGTAAACTAAGAAGAAACGCAAAATAATAATGAATGTGTTAGATTATTCAAGTAAAATGAGTGTTAGTAAGCCAGTAAAAGAAACAGGTAAGACTACCGGGTGTTCAGAAACAGTAGTGTATAGGATAAAAAAGGAACTAATGAAAGGACCTCTAAGGACGCAATCAAAAGCGGGCGGAGAACGTAAAAACACGCTATTCTGACCCAATGTGATGGAAAAGAAAGTAGAGTGTGGCGCATTGTTCATTCGTTGCTATTTAAAAGTATTCCACCCATGCGGAATGTTATTTTTTCAGGGTAATGATGCCTTACTAAATTATAGGTTTTATTATTTTATATCTCCATATTTCTTTGATGATATATATTTTAAGGTTGTAAAATTGTATTTCGAAGTACTAAAAATACAAAGAGGAAAGATAAAGTACAGTTAAAAATTACATTTCTTACAGTAAACTTGAATGGCAGTGCAGGTATTTCACTATATTTTGGTGGTGTATCATTCACAAAATAGCAGATTGGTAGACCGATCGCAGCTAGGGGCCAAAATTGCGAGCATACGTTCAGTACTGTGGTAACAGTGCGCCCCATTAAACCTGTAATGTCTTTTAAGCGTGAACGCGCTATAGAAGATGAATAAAAGTAAACGATAGTAGGTAGATAAAGTCTGTGAATGTAACACATGACACTTTTTTAAACTTCATTATGTTTGCGATCATATGTTTTAGTTAGGGTGGAGGATTAGAACGTGTAAATGCAGTAATTCATCATCCACAGCTTGATTTACAGCAACTTGGTATTCGTTAAAACATTTCAAGCATGGGAAACGTTATGTTAATGTAACTACAGGTTTAATACCTTAAAGTTAGCATTGGTCGCGGAAACAACGTTTTGTTAGTTTAAGTTATATAGCTTAACACTGTTAACTCACTAATACATGCTGATGAAATCGGGCCTTAGTTCATTATTATACAGTATGATAATAAGATACGATACTTTACTTAGCCTAACTGCCTACAAACGTAAGAAAACAACGCTGAGAAGAAAAAACTAAGTAACCGAACTACATCCTAACGAGATTTTCCACTAAAGAAGTTATTGATTTTTTTCGCGTTTGTAACTCAAACTTGTAGCATCAAAATGACGAAATCATCATGCAATATTTTAATAGTTTTAATTCATTCTGGGAATGGGTTATGCTGTATTTTATTAATATGTGATACTTTATTTATTCAATCGTCCACTCTCTTACCAGCACTGCTTTCAGCGCAGTTATGGTTAACGCGAACGTTAACATCTTATGGTAGTTATCCTATTAACATCTTATTAATTAAGTATTAACATATTTCGTCTAATTTGCTTTTTATTGTTGTGTTTTGATATCTTCAATGATACTTTAAGAAAATGAAAGCTATAAATTTTAAAGCGTTTTCTGCAACGGTATTTTCTACGTAGCTTGCCAGATATATTTTCTGTTTATATATTTTCCTTGGACTGAACAACTTTTAAGTATGTAAAATGGCTTGTCAGCGAATATAGCATCACTTTGCTAACTGAAGACGCCAGAGTAAAATATTGTAAGAAACTACTTCAGAATCATATTTGACATTTACTCCAATATTCTTCGCAGCAACTGTGGTCGGGAAAAGTGCTAACACTGCTCTGTGTCTAACAGTTGAACTAATAGATTATCACACGTCTGCATCCTCATGTTTTGTTATATGTATGTCACGCTCATGTATAAGAGAGGACTGCAAATTTGAACCTACGTTTCGAAATTACGACAGATTTCAATGTGAATCAGGTAAGTGTACAAACTGCACGTTCCATGGAATGGGAATACTGCCATGAGCAGGCTGTGTAATGATGACTCATGTTTAATATTTAATTGGTTCTGTTCATATAGGCTATTAGTTCCTACTATAGCGCCTCCGCTGTTTAGAAGCGAACTTTTCATAAAATGTGACTTCGAAACGTGCTTCTATTATTTTCCAAACACAAAGCTAAAATACAAAGAATTCTTTTTCCCGGATACTGCGTATATTGGCCTTAGATTTCCTTATCGGATTTAAGTTATTGCCCCTGGTCTCGTTGATTCAGTCACCCCAGCACTGCTTCAGGAATGCGCATTAAGCTCTGGTTCAGGGGTTCTCAACCTATGATATGCGCACCATTGATGGTCCACGAGCTATTGCCGGGTGGTACGTAAACATTTTAACAATAAGATAAATTAACATTTGTTTTACAAACAAATACGTGGCGGTTATACTACAACCATAGCGTATAGAAGGAGAAGTTCGCGCTCTTCCTTAAGTTGCCGTGGTCCGCCACCTCGATGTCACCGCTGCTGCTTGCGATAGAACGAAACCACGCATGTGCCACGTATCATAAAACATCAGTATCTTATGTATTTGAAGACCTCAGCTCCTGGAAATCTTTAATTATTTCCAAGAATATAATGCTGCCTTAGACAAAGAGACCTTTCTTATTTCTTTAGCGCGGAAGAAAAATCTGCATTTCAAGTAATGAAATATAAGCCACGCGCAAGACACATCAAAAGTTCTTCACAGCAACTTCACTTGAATCACAGTTAATCGTCCAGGCATTCTAAAAATATATTACCTACTCCACAAGCTGTTTGCACAAGACAGCTTTCCAGAGACAACTTTTTTCATAAGTAATAGGATATCGTAAACTTCCTGGTGCATACGTTAGATATGGCCGGTCCTTGCCAGAATTGATTTATTTAATTAAGTTTAGAGAAGCAGAGGCATTTTCTGTTAATTTGAGACGAGAAGAGTGGAACACAACTTGCATGTACTTATTTTTAATACAAGTCGTACAGTGTATCCTACTAAATAGTAAACCAAACATTCTTTTCCAGCACTAATTTCAGTTACGTTCGACACGTCGCTTTTGCAGTCTGGAATGTGAATTTCGCTGCCAACATGTTGTCTTCAATATGTGTCTTTATTACAATTTTGTTATTTTCAGTTAATTTTTTAAGGGAATTCATTTTGTTTACAAAAGCGGTGAGAGGAAGCTCAGATTTGCAGTTACAATTTCCACCTTTAGATAAAGCAAGCTTTGCAGTTATGTAGATAGATTGAAGTAGGTGTATATGCAGAAAGTAACGTTGGGTGGATGATCATTACAAAGGTATTTGTGTTAAACTGCATTATTCCCCTAATTTAACTTCATCGAAAGTTAGCACTCCAGTGCAATCGTTCTATTCCTTTTCGATTAAAGAAATCTCCTATTGCATTTGTAGCAGATATGCCACAAGGACATTAGAGAAACTATTTACTAATTTTCTTAAGAGAGCTTCCGAGGACAGTAGAAGCAAAGACTGTCTGTAACTCTTGATTTTATTTTCAAAAGTAGATAATCCAGGGGAAACTCATCAAAACTCATCCCTTTTTTATTTTTTAACATTGATCTTCTTAACATTGTGTCTACTATAATCTTCTGGTTTTTTAATTTTTATTGATTTCTTTTTTCTTCTTTGTGCTAAGAGACGCAAACCGTAATCCGCATTAAATGTATTAAAACGGCGTTGGATTTTGCAATTGCAATGTTATCTCTAGAAGATTGAGTTTGGCTTTGGCGAGTTTAAATTTATATTGTGTATGTTCTAATTAAATTTCTTCTCCGGTTCTTTAATTTATTCACTACAGCGATCATCTCCATGACATTCTTTTCAGTTCCCAGGTTCAATGAATTACTACAAGGAGGCTCATTTGCACTGTTGACTGCACTTATAGAGGGAATATTGTTAAGGGCAATTTTGTCCACCACCAATGTGTGCCTTTTCACGGGAGACTTGCGTTTCTAAATTTTGCCTTTGTAAAGTACTTGGATAAACTAGGAAAGGTGCGCAACTGTATCTGGCTTTAGTTTGCATATTTGTCTCCGTATTTCTACTGTTTCTCCGTTTACTACACAGGCATTAACTTTCATTAAACGGTTAGTGGAAAAGTGAATCTCATACACATAACAGTTAAGAGCGAGTTTTCTGTCTTTCCCAGGGATGGTCGTGTCCTATTTTAAGACAATACTATGTTTGGGTGATCCAAAGAAGCGTCTCGTAACTATAGATTAAAGATTGACCGTATAGCGAGACCTGCAACCGGGTGCGAAACACGCGGGCAACTTGCAGTTCTTTATGCATGCATTGTGTTCACACAAGTAGAGATATGTAGATGCTGAGCACATAACACAGTCTGCACTAAGTAATGCAGATGCAGAAAGCTGACGCATTTATCACCAACTAAGAATTTGCTCGGTTGCGCATTATAAAGCAATCAACACGCTTACTATGGCTAAACCAGCATACCCACCGTCACAGGTGAATATGCTACCACTGCTTCGCGTGACCACCGCTTCCTTCGCTAACTTACGGCGGCAAACGGGACAGACCACACTTCTCCTTATATGTGCCTGCTATAACCAAACGGAAACAATACATTGTACATTATCATAAAAAAAACTTAGGTGTGATAATGAAGGAAAGACAATACGTAAATTCCGTTTCATTCCTAAAACAATGAAGAGTAACTTGAATGTATTTGATCAGACAACAATGGGAAACCTTCTGTGGTTTTTAGCAGCAAGACGCATTTAGTTAAGAAAGCAGCGGAGTCACATTATTTTTGGAAAGGTAGAATGAGACTGAAAAATGGAATGGCATTGCCTATATTTGAACACCGATCTTCGGTTTGCCTTAGCGTTACTCTAACCAACTCGGCTATCATGGCAACATGCCGGTACGCGACTAAATTCCCTAGTGACTCACATTTCTTCCAGTAAACGAAAAGGCATTTCCAAATTCATTTTGAGATAACATACCCCATTCACTATATTTTAACCTTAATAAAATTAATTTTAAAACATTTCAAGAACAAAAAATTAAATAGGAAGGGATTGAACACTTTTTTCTCCAATGAATACCTAATTCTAAAATGCTGCATACAAGAAATAACTGAATAAATCGTTAGTATTGTTATAAATGTAGAGAAATGCTTACTTTTATCCTTGTATCACAACATCATGCGTTTCTCTCGTAAAATTTGATATTTGGTATATCTAATATCCTACGTTGAATGATATGATACGTCACTGAAAAAGGCTAAGAACCCCTCCATCTTTACTTTCTCTACCACTTACAAGTAGGTAGAGAAGGTATTGCATTCCAGCCAAAAATTCGATATCGAGATTTCAGCGGAAATCTGAATCCAAAAAAGTCATTATCAGAAAAATGTCCGTGTGCGTGTCTGTGTATCTGTGAATAGCATAGCTCAAAAACGAAATGTCGGATAAACACCAAACTTGGTATTTAAGATCTGTATCTTAAAAATATGGGACGCAAAGATTTTTAAGAAACTTCCCCCAGTCCAAACTATGGAATGTTTTTCAAAATTCTTGAATTTCCAAAAAAACAGTTCTAATGATTTTGATCAAGATACCATATACTGAAGAAATTAAAGGACAAATAAAACGCATATCTTGAATTTTCTGAAATCCTATTCATTCAGGAGTTTTATGTAATGTTGTATAACTGGTAAACGTTGTGCAATAGGCGAAAATGTACTGTACAAAAACAGTGGATCTCTTTAAAATACACAATTTATTTCAAATAACGTTTTTGTTCCATAAGCCATTTCTAAGATATCCGTTAATGGTTCGCATTGTTAAATGCTTTGTCCTTTTGAAGTCTTGTCGACATGCGGTTGTTTTTCGTGATTACATGGAAACAGTATGGAATTTTAACTCCAGCATATAGCGTCTTAAACATTTGACTTTTGCTGTTCCCTTTACATCTATAATGAAATGTGTAATTTAGCTATTTCTGCAAAGGTTTATCTCGAATAAAATGAAGTAGATAGAAAAATAAGCTTTCCTAAGAAATATTTGTACACACACTAATAAACGATAGAGGGTAAAGGTATCACGGAGGGCCCCCCGAAACTAGGGCAGAGCACCGCATGTAGGCCAGTCGACCCTTTATGCTTCCAACGTGTCCCCTGGGAGAGAAGGATGAGGGGAGGGTTCTGAAGGGCGACTAGATCCGGATGCCGACGGGCGCAAGCATGGACGGAGTTCCTAACGTTTCCAGATAGAACGCATCCGACGCCGCATGGTCACTGCCCACAAGCCACCAACCTCCTGAGTCCCCCGGAACGGAGCCCCACGCTGAGGAGAGACCTAACTGAGCGGTACCGCAGCGACGCCAGGGAAGAAACCTTTACAGAGCGCAAGCCACCGTCCAGCCGCAACCCTGAAACAGATGACAAGGAAGATGATGGATACAGGAAATGAGAGGAAGGAGAGTGGTGGTAGAAGGTGAGCCACCCCAGCATTCCTTGGCGACCCGGGGAAACCACAAAAAAAACCCATGGGTCACATTGGGTGGTCGCCGAGGATCGATCTCGGGACCTCCCAACTGCGGGCCACAGACGTAACCGCCTGAGTAATTCCGCCCGGTGTCGGTGGAGGGTAGAGAAAGTCATGTGAATGTTACACATGCGATTTTTTTCTACTTTCTTTCAATATTACACGTGTTCTACATTGGGGTACACTGTCACACTATGTAAAAATCAGTTATGTTGTAAGTTTGTTATAAAGGTTCTCGGCAATCATAATAAGGTTTGAGTGCAATACATTGCATTGTAGAACTGTGAAGTGGAAGTGTTCCGCCAGTTGCTGGTTGCACGGTCAGAGGATAAATTACCTGTGCAAGCAGCTGTGCTTCTTTTAGGATGTTGTACAATTCTGAGGAACGTGCGAGATACCACACGAATATTGTGCGGTCCTAACCTCCTAATGCTTCACGAACCAATACGGTGCAACCGCGTCGTTGCCAAATTTCACTCCGCTTCGGCAGAACGTTTCGCATTTGGGACATTCCGTTCCAAATCATCCGAAATAAATGGAAAATGACCTTGCATTTTTTAAACGGAACGAAACTTATTGAATTTGTAGATAAGCCGATACAATGCTTTATGCACACTCTTAAAATTTAGAACATCATAGCTTTGCAATTAAAATTGTTTAAATTTACCGTATCTTCCTAAAATGTCCAAATTCAAGCTGTTGTAACTCTGAAACCTTTAAATCCAATTATTTAAATTGAGGTTTACTTTGATTCCCTGAACTTTAACTTCATACTAAGTAAACATGTTCTTATTTTTTTCTAAGCGAAAAATTTCTATTTCTTCTAGTGTAGGCGGTTATGGATTAAGAAAAATAATTTTATTATATATGGTAAGATTCCGTAATTTAAACGCAATCCAACTTATATTTTGCTGTAATGTTTACTGATAAGGTTTCGTCAAAAATAATTAAAGAGGTAAATTACTTTACTCGCTCATGGTCACTCTCGCAAGTTTGTTTTGAACTGAAGGTTAAGCAAGCTGATGTGCATGGTTAATCAATGGGAATGCTTACTAAGCAGTATGGGGTTCTCACAAAATTGCAGGGCGCTTGGAGATCATCGTTCATCAACTACGTAAATCGCCGCATTTATTCACTTTTTGTTTTATAACTACGAAAACCCAAATATATCCATTTTACCAACATTGCCGACTTCTACTAATAACATAATAGATTATTCTCAGTCTAATATTTTAATTCTATAAAAATTCGGCGATGCTTAAAATAAGTAAAAACTGTATATAAATTTTTGTGAATATCATAAAAATAATTGGTATATGCTGTAATGAAATCTGGACTTTTATCTACAAAATGAGATTTGGTACAATATTTTTAAATAAAGCGTTCCAGAGCTATTGCACTTAAAATGCGACAAACGAATTAATACAATACGTTTATCGTTCAATAACGTGACAACCGTCGGGTTTTGGATGCTAATATTTGATAAATATGATTTCCTTAGCACCCCCAATTAATAGGAAAAATTACAACGCAAACAAAAATGCGAGTTTTTTTTGCAGTTCGATTTCACATGGAATGTCCCATTTGTGGTAAATGCCATCATTATGCCATCACACAGAGCCTATCACTCAAAGAACCGACAACACTTATTACACAAAAGTTTAACTTCACAACTGAGGTGTCTACAATCCTTCATTACTTATTTTAGATTTTATTTTGTTTGCCAAACGTTAATTGCTTCAACCTGCAGGAAGTTATGATTAGACCTCTATCTACCCGACGTTCTATATATCATCTTTTACCTATTAAAGGATTGCTTCAAATAATGCATGACTTTCGTGCTAGGAATGTTTCTTGAACTGGGAATTTTAATACTTCTTTTGCAACATATCTCGGAGAAGGCCTTATTTTGTGAAAATCAAACACATTTCGGTTCTTCAAATTGTGAAAACAACTTACACTAAAGGAAACTAACTTAATTTATGATAATCATTTGTTAACGTATTTAGTTCTATTATAAGCGTAATTACAAATAAAAGTCTGTTTAAACAACATGAAACATGCCTATATATTAATGAGACAAAACTCGAACGACTGGGTGTAAAAATAAGATTCTTTTTTGTTCTTGTTCAGAAGAACAAGATCCTAGCAACTTATAGGTTTTCTATAATTCTGAAATACGCATGCGCGCGCACATAATATTTGCGTTTCGAGTTTTACAAGCGGCAAGCTCTACTGTCCATGCGAGGCAATGTCGCATCACTACCATTTGTTAGCGCCGTATTAGTGGACATGTCTCCAACGTCGGGAAGTTTGCACCCGATAATAGAAGGTGGGCGAGTGCAGAGTGCGCAGTAGCATTGCTCTGAGTCACGTGTCTTTCCAGCTTATAGCGAGGGAGAATGAGAGAAACAGTGTACCATCTTTGTCTCTGTCTGTCTGTCTGTCTCTCTCTCTCTCTCTCTCTCTCTCTCTAATTCTATGTATTCTGGTTATCCTGTACGCCAATAAACGTGTAATACACGCAATGAGTTGTCCGTTTCTCAACTACGTGTTTCAGTGTATTTGGATATAAACTGTTTTACGGCAAGTGTTACACGTTCAACCACAATTTGAAATAGATATACATGCTTATATATGTGTTCCAATGAATGTGCCCCTCTTTCTCACTGTATTTCTGTCTGTATGTTACAATTACGACGTTACCAAAGTCTATGCGGTGTTAGTGTCGGTCTCATCACGCTTTAAATCAGAGAGGAAGTTACTTAAAAGTAACCTATAAGCTGGGTAGTCACAGTAAACTGCTACATTTCTGGATTATTTTGTAGAATTTCATAAATTCTGAAGTCGGAAATAATAACTATAACTTCAGTACCAGCAAATCAGAATTACTTTATTATACTGTTGAACTACAGTAAACATACTATACTATATCGAACTACTATATACTATAATGGCTTACATATGGCCACAAAATTACCCATATAAGTGTCTATTTTCAAACAGAAACACAAACACGGCCACGGTTTCTGAAGTAAGACAATTTCTTTTCGCTGTTACAATACTGACTTCCGTAGAAAACGTGCGTTCCGATGATGCTGAGCTTTTCGGTATACACAAGTATCTGCAAGCCAATACTGCCTCTGCCGAGTATTGGTTCTCCCTAGCTTTCCACCATTCATAGAGCTTAAATCGAATCGCAGTTGAGGTCCTGCCAAATATCCGTCGAGCTGCGTAGAAACGTCATTGTTATTTTGTGTCGGCTGCTGATACAAATACACCAGAGCAATGTTGGTAACATCATTGCTGCCTTGTAGATCAAGATATTTCGCATCTTCTTCTTCGCCAATGGTGGTAGCTAGTGGTACGGATGCACTCCCAAACCTTTGTCTTCACAAAAAACGATTCTTCATCGAAGTCCTTATGCCATGGATCAAGGAAAGAGGCGACAGGTCGTGAATTCGGTTTCCGATTGTTCCTCTCCGTGAAGATCGAAGCGTTTACTAAGTCCCTCACTGATACACACCTTAACTCTACCGCCATCCAAAAGCGGCTTCACGTGGTTTTCAATAGCTTTGAAAAATATTGAACGTACCATGGACACCTGGGAATGTGTCTCTCCACAGAAAACAGTTGTCTCCATCCGGAGAGGTATAAGCAATTTCACTAGTTCATGGTTTTGGGCCCAGTCCTTTGCTACAATTTCGATTCATACTTAAAAAGCCATGCATGCCGATGTTACCATGGATCTGCTGGTAGATTAGCAATAGGGCTTTGGTTCGCAAGAAGGCACTTTAACGTCTCATATGTAGAGTTCCATCAGATTGCTCCTCTCTGAATGAGCTTTCGTTTGGATAGTCCAAGCATTTCTTGTTTGCTGACCAGAGCCGCGGTAGCCGCATTCGAATGGCGGAAGTGCCCGACTAACGCACTCGTCTTGTTATATAGGCACTGTTGTGTGCTCGAACGCCTTGTTTGCTGCGAGCTGCAAATAGTTGGCCGCGCAACTCACCCCGGCGGCCACCTTAACGCAGTTCGTGGATCGCACGGCGTTTACTATTTTTGCAGCATTATCTGTCAGAATGCCTGTGGACTTCTCAGTTATGTTCTACTCCGCTAAGATATTTTCCATTGCTTCACAAAGTTGGCTGCTGTGTAGTGCTCACCAAGGAAGTGCGCTGTTTGTGTATAGGATTTGGATATCCAATCAGAGTTGATTGTATCATCTGTGACAGATAGAGCTGCTGTGCATGCAACGTAGGAAGTTTCCCAGAGCTCTTCTGGAACTTGTGCCTTCACCTTCACGTACAGCAGCTCTAGTTCTTCTTCAGTAAGTATTCCTTACACGGCTTACAGTTTGGTTTAACAACAACCAATCCAAACGAAACCCGGACAGGATACGAAGAAGAGCGGCAGCTGATACATTTCTATCATTTTTGCCAGAGCCTAGTGGGTGATTTCTGTCCATTCCTGTCTGCAGGGGCGATTTTCTAGCATTTTCAATGACACGCCTTCTCTTTCTCAGTTGTAGCACGCCAACTGTATCTGGAATCCACTAACTACGAAGTTCACGTGGTGACGGATGGTGTACCGGGTACTGCGTTGTTCCTACTCTTCAGATGATCAGTAGTATCTGCAGTGCTTTCCATTTCATCTGAATTTTCAGTGCGAATGGTTCCGGTGTTAGACAATGGGTAGTTTCCGTGTATCTTCTTAAGATGAGTTCCAATAGATCCAGTAGAACCAGCGACGGCGCTGAAACTACTACCTATTGCGTCATCACTTGCGAGTGCAGTATGCTGTCACCTCGACGTTCGGTATACTGCACACCCAACTTTTAATGCACGGTGCCTGCTCATTGCTGATCATTCTTATTCAGTTACACAAAGAACACTTAGCCTAGCCTTATATGATATTTAGACCGGAAACGCACTTCTTGTGGCAAATTCTTGAACAATTGAAATATTTCAGAAAATAAATATTCCACAATAATTGAGAAAATTCGAGAACTTGTGTCTTCTTATAATAAAAAGAATTTTCTTGCTATCAGCGGATCTCGAAACCCAATCGCCCGATTGAGAAGCTGCCACTTCAGGCGATAATTCGGATGGTCAGAAAATAAATAGTTAAATATCACTCATTAATATATTATCAGACATTAACTGAAATCAAAATTGACCAAATTCCACAGTTTTGGCGTTATAGAATTGAAATTGGCACCATTAGAAAGCCCGTAGAAAGCCACCACTATGTTATAAACCTTGTATATATTGAGTAATAAATGATCCCGTAATCATGCAGTGTTACTTGCAAGATTTTCCGCAGAAAATAAAGCTTAGAGACCGTTCCTGTCGTTGTTATATTTCAAACGCGGTGGCGTGGGTAACGCATTGTCTAATGTGTACAGTTAAGAGTTTCGGCGAGACGTTGGGGATACACAACGTCTTTTAAAAGGCAGTTAAAAATACAAAATGTTTGAAGCAACCAATGAGAAATCACAACAAAATAGCAGAAAGGAAAATAACCAATGGGAAGATGATAAAAATTGGCGACGTGCAGAAATCACGAAGGTTTGCTGCTAGCAATATAAAGATTAGTGAGGGAACGAAAAAGTTAGTCCAGGGTTTTCAGTTGAGTTCGAAGTCTAAATCTGTGCGTAACAAGTCCCGTGGCACTCAGAAATCATGTAACAGTTACGTTTCGCGAGCCGAGATTTTAATTCCTCGCAGTCTATATTAATGGTAGAAAATAATAAGACATAGGAAAGTGTTGTAATCTATAAGCAGTTAAACAAGTGAAGTACTAAGTATATGATTATTTCTGGCGTTGAAAAGAAGTCAAGTGATAGATCAAAAATCGGCGCGCGAGAACCTAGTTAAGAACACGAGTATGGCGGGGAAGTAAACAACAAAAGAATGGCAGATTAGCAAAGGGAATGTTTATTAGTACGGCATAATAAACTTGCAAGTGGCATAGTGATTCTGACAGCATCATTGAAAGTGAATTATCGTGTTTTTCCTTTGGTGTACCATATACCTGCATCCCGTATCCTTGGACATTACCCACAATTACTTTTCATAGCCGAGAAGAGAAGGTTCGACCCTGAGATTCAACCTGGACCCTACAACTGTGACGACTCTGCTGGACCGGGAACAACAACAACGTTATTATCACAGGTAATAAACCCACTTCACCATCGACGAAGGGAAAAACGCTACACACTGTAACATTCTGCTACACTGCGTACAGTTTTTGCACAAACGTTTGTAATCCGTCTTCGCGCGAGTTTCAAACGTATAGTCGTTTGTGTATACGTATTCAATGAATTCCATGTTTATGCGTCTACACGTTTTTGAGAAACGCTTATTAAAAGGATACCTACATGGTTTGCGTGAAGCTGAAAAACGGATTACACCCCGAGTCCTAATTCTCTCTCTCTCCCTCTCTCTCTCTCTCTCTCTCTCTCTCTGCTCAGTAGCTTTTCTCAACCGCCTTTGTTCGCGCTCCCGACTACAATGGCTTGTGCATTTTATCCAGGCGATGTACTTCAGTTGCCAAGCAATGGCTCATGCCCTCAAAAATACACTAAAATCGAAAAGCAGTGGTTTCCCAAGTAGCTTTTTCCCTTATTGTACTTAACAGGGGCGACTTGAAATCCCAGTGTTAGACCACCTTAATAGAATTGACAAACTGGCAAACCAATGCTAACTTTATTACTTTTGCATGTACTGTCTTTCACAAAAGCAAATGATCAACTCCAATGCAACCTGCGCGAAGGGTCACGTAATTCTCAGGCGTTCTTGCACAGATGGTATGACAATGCAGCCAACAGCTCACCTCGCAGATTTGAAAAGCAATATTTCAACAATCATTTAAACTAACAGGAAAATATTGCAAATTTAACTTCAGTACACCTGTACAAAGTATGTGGTTATTGTGTTTCGAATTTTGATTAAGTAGTGGACCAGAAGTAAAAGCGATTCGTATAGGATGCTTTGCTTACAAACGTATACTTAATCACCAGCAGTTTGTTACCGTGCTTAGAATAGCTGAACTCATTAAAGCGTGTTACTACTGCTCAACAGTGATGGTGAAACGTGGATCAAGTCCCACGTGAGTTATATTGCTTTATTCTGTTTTGTTCTTTTATAAGGGGCATTATTATACAACCTGTGCCAATTAATATAAAATTATATAAATTAATGGAACCTCTTTCTGATAAAACTCCTCCTTAAGAGCGGTAAATTAGATGATTATTTTTATTCCGCACAGTGTTGTAATTTTGCCTGCTGTCTTACAAACGCTGCAATACAATTGAAACTTTATAACTAAATGCTTTATAAAATATAATTTGCAATCGCTGCAAACAAAACAGGGAATACGTCTATCTCAACTGTCAATCATTCCCCCTGAAAATAATAACATTTTACTTTAAATACCCACATTCAAAGGCATCTCTCTATAAATCTCGAACCCCACTATCATGTTAAAGAATTTACTTCATTCATGCACTATTAATGTTTACATTAACTTACAATGAATGTAACGAAACGTTATATCTTCATGTTAGAAGGTCTTGACAAACAAGGAAGTTAAAATGTTTCAGGCACAAGAAACGAAAACATATATTTTAGAAATTTTGCGTGAGCTCAGCATGATTACATTCCTTTATAGCTAATTGTGCAGTATTACGACACAAATACCATGCTATGTGAGAATCGAAAGCAAATGAATTGAATACATTACATATAATTGGAAAGCATTTAATAGTAAAAAGACGGTATTAATGATCAGAGAAATGCATTGTTCAGGCACAAGAAACGAAAACATATATTTTAGAAATTTTGCGTGAGCTCAGCATGATTACATTCCTTTATAGCTAATTGTGCAGTATTACGACACAAATACCATGCTATGTGAGAATCGAAAGCAAATGAATTGAATACATTACATATAATTGGAAAGCATTTAATAGTAAAAAGACGGTATTAGTGATCAGAGAAATGCATTGTTGGATGCCAGTGAATAAAGTAGTTAATGATGTATTAATAGAACATAATGCAGTTTAGATTACTTGGACGTGAAACAGCCGTTTGCACCTAGCAGCGTTGCCATTTGGTTTATTTCCAAGAACTGTACTATATTGCCATGTCCTCATTAACTCAATATGTTTAATATGCTTTATAATAATGCCTATGGATAGAAAAGCTTGTCCGTTATCTTGCTATATTTCGTAAACATTTAGCAACATGAAATGTATCCAGTTTATGTATTTATTTATTTATCAAACCCCAACTAAGCTTGCCAAATAACGGAGAATATCAAATACAACTATTTCAATAATGATCTAAAGCGTAGCTATACTCTATTATCAAACGGCATCCTATGTTTACATATCAGTATTAAAATTATGAAGTACAGCAAATGAAATTTATTTAATTAACTTAACTAACAAAATTAATATACCCATTTTTTATTTTAAAAAGGATAGGTGCTATTAACACCATACATATCTGTGGTTCTTAAAATACACTGGTGTCCTTGATAACGGTTTTTACCATAGCATCCAAAACACTTTGTATAATATCTTTCGGTTCAGCTTACAAAATCCTAGGTTAGTTTACTACGCGGTGCAAATAGAAAATCGGCATCACTTCAGTATTTTAATAATCCATAAAATATGGCACGGTAGACTCAATATTCATCTCCACCACTATCGAAAAGGATGGATGTGTTAATTATAAATATTTTTCTGTTGATGGCTATGATGCCTATTCATTTATTGCTTCGCCCATCCCTCAAGCAACGAACTTAACCTTCCGGCCCTTCTTACATAATGTTTTTGCAAAAAATAGTTTATAGGTATTAGGGTTTAATTCGAAGTTCCCCCTTAGAGCAGTTCCAAAGCACGTGAGGACGTTTCATACACATTACAAGTACTACAGTGGCTAGTGCCTGAGGAATGTTCAAAAAGAGCGTGAACAGGAACTATGACATTCATCTTAATGGTATCGCTTCATTAAAAAGTACTCATACCCATTTTATTCAAACTACAACTGCTTGCGCTGGAACCTGAGATAACAAGTCAATGTTTAAGCCCTTATAAATGCGAGTAGGAACACCAAGCTGCTGCAAGATCATTCCCAGTCATTTATTGTATGGGCGTCCGTATGTTCCAAGTTGAAGACCAGAGTTGCCCTTTGATCTGGTTTTAAGTTTGCACTGCACTTACATGCAGATCATCCGTCGACTGTAGTTTACTTTTGACAATTAACTGCTGAGAAATGTTTCCTAATAAGCTTGCAGTATTTAAAGTATACTATAAATCTAACAGGTATAGGTATAGGTTATGCAACGAAGGGCGACACCTCGCGCACCGCGACCTACATAGATCTATTGTGGCTACCACCCTCCAGGAGGAAGGGATGATGTGAGGGAACAGCAGGAAGTGAAGCCCGCGGGCAGACTGGCCACAGAAACGTGCAGAAGCACTTAACATTTCATAGCTCGAAGACCCGACCCATTACTGGAGCTGCCCAGAGAGCACGATGAACGTCCCTTGCAACCAGGCAGCCCTCTGGTGTCCAGGGGAATACTCTTTCCTTGGAGCAGGCATCAGTGCCATCTGTCCGGCTCTGCCTCACGCCGCCAAACCTAAACGCACATCTCAAATATGAGAAGGAAACGGAATGAAAGGAGGGAATGGAAGTCACGGTAGAAGAGAAACCATCCTAACATTCGCCTTACTGACCAGGAAAAACCACGAAAAACCCAAGATTAGACTGGGCGGTCGGCGGGAATTGAACCCGGGACCTCCCGAATACGAGACTCACATATTATCGCGGAGCTATTTTGCTCGGTATAAATCTAATAAATCAACATTATAGGAAGATATGCGGCAAGCTTCGCGTCCCAGATTCCGTCAAGCAGCTGTATTGGATACTTCACCCGTGTAGCCCATGACCGGTGCACGCCGATTCAGCCTGATGTATGGGCAATTTACTTTCACACCATTTACACTGGGGAGGTAGGAAGAGGTCCGGGATTATTGCCACGGTTTTCTATCTCCTTTTCTGCTTAAGGTACGTCATAATTAATTAATAAAAATCAGCAATTGAATTTTTGTGTTAAAAGTAAAATCTTGTGGAAGTTTAAAGGGGGCACTGCACTAAATTCATAAACATTCAATTTATTATTGCTTAAAACATTAAATTGTTACTTCTATTTCCATTGTGCAAACCTGTTTATCAAAATTCAGAAATATGCTTTCTTCTAGAAATTGTGAAAGGTACGTAGCAGAATTCCAGTCGACTTTTACAGTTTATGTAGATAATTGTTTTCTGTCTGCATGGAACACTTTGTCTTTGTAATTTTTGCTTTAAAATCTTAGCTATAACTTTATGCGAACTCTTAATAAAACACCAATCATGAAACTTGAACACTGTTTTCCGCAAGTTCTAAACTGAATAGCTAAAAGTTAACTTTTGTTATAGTATGTATTGTGGAGCAATACAAAAATTACAGTATATGCTCAGACATATCAGGTCTACGATCCAGAATTCTATTTTTTCCAGCATTTAAATTTAAGTACAGTTGGGTAATTTTTCAACTGGAACGTGATAAATAAACAGACTGAAAATACTATTTCTATACACCAAAGAATAACACATTTCAAACAGTCAATTCAGTTTCCCAAAGCAGCTCCTTTTTCAAATTTAACTGAAAACTAAGTACGAAACAGTAAAATATGAAGCAGAATATAACCATTATTTCAGCACAGAATTTTAATATTAATTATTTTTTAAATTAAATGAAACATGTTGTATACTTCTTTATTAACTAGTTAGAAATTATGCTTGAATTTCTGAAAAGATTTTGCACATAAACAAATTCTTTCTTCTTTTGTAATATGCTCCCTTGGTAGCAGGTAGATGATTTTAGTTAAGTTATGAATATTTTCTCCTTTCGCTAAAGTTGACAGCTCCTACTTGTCGCTTTATTCTTTCTGACTCATTATATTATGGCACATTTTGAATTGCATTGTACAGTTTTAAACACATCGTCTTTAAAGTATTTGATTTCGTTTCTGCTTATTTTCAATAGTTTAAATTGTCAATTTAATTTGGTTTAATAGTATAAGAACACTTAATCTCACAAATCAGCTGAGTATTTTGACTCATAAATGTCACATCTACTTTAAATTTGGGAAAATATACGATATTAAAACCAGAATGTTGCACTAATTTGTTACGTCAATGACAAACTGACGGTACATTCCATTACCATAAAATAAGCCCATAATACGTATATTGATTACCTTCTTAGGAATTGACCGATTTCCACTACACTTTTACAATTTTCAGATAGATATTATGACTACAAAATGTTCTGTGTGCCAAAAGCAAACAGAATCACGTATCAAGCAAGTTCACAAATATTCATGACGAACACGTTTATTTCTTTTCAGCGATAATATTTCCTCTAGAGTAAAATGTTTACCTGAATGAAGCTAATAATTTAATCTAGTTAAAGTAAACATATTATCAGTTATAGCTGTAATGACTGAAATCTAAATGTTTTCACTAAATGTCGTGAAAACGAGAATGGGTAATGTACGATTAAGTAAGGTATGACTGGATTTTTAATCATCTATAAAATGCTTAATTGAAAAGTTTCTTTTTTTCCACAGGGCATGGGCTAAAGTATTTTCCATGTGCAACAACAATAATAATAATAATAATAATATCTAAAGGAATGCAACTATTGAAAGTATTCGCTGCGCTGCTTTTAATAAACTTCCTAGTTTAACAATGATTGTTACCTGTAACCCTTTTAGTAGTGTTAAACGCCCATTCTTAACTGCAGACGGCACTACAGGTGGTAGGCACTGATGATACATAAAATGAAATGATAATTGGGAAAGGAAATTTGGTAAGAAAACATTCCAGGCCCAAGAGGGTACCTACCCGGAGTTTGTCAGTTATCAGGACTGCGGATCATCTCATTCAGTAAGGACGGTCGAGGCGGGATTTGAACCGCAGACCTGCCGTTCAGGAGTCCGTGTCTTAATGGCTTCTGCTACCCGTGTTGGTTTACCTGCAACTACAGAGTTGACCAAAGAAGCAAGAGATTTTGAAGTAATGGAATTAAATTTTAGACATTGTATTTAGTTAACGTTTACTTGTGAAAATATAGAATAGATTATGCAATTTGCATTTAACCTACTTCTTGAAAATGACATCTTTAAAATGTCCTCCACCAATGTGCATACGTTGCTGTAATCGCTCTTTTAAGTTTATCCTTCAAGTAACACTTCGACTGTGATGTTAGTGATTTCTTTGTGGATTTCTGTGTTCAGTTCTTCAGGGTTTGCGGGTTTCTTGTGTATCAGATACACTTAAACCTCGGAATCGTGAAGGTCATGGAAGGTTTCCATTTCTCAATATGACATAATTCCCAAGAAATTTCACATATCTGTCATATGGATGTCTGCAGTAGGTATATGCTGTTGCACCGTCTTGCTGAAAATAGATCAATCCGTTAACACAAATTCCTTTCCTTTTCAACTCACAACTTAAAAGGTTTTGAGTTATTATTCTATAAGAGCCACATTAATAGTTTGCGCATTGACATCTTCAAAGAAATATGACCCAGTAACTCCTTTGGAAGGAACTGATACCTTCTGTGGCTACAGGTGCCGCTCATGAAGTTGTCATGGACATTCCTGTGAATAATACCGAACTTACTGTTATTTATGAAGCTGATAAATTGAAGTGCTTTATCAAACATTCATAATTTGAGAAATCACTTTCAATATAATTAAAAAATCTTTCACAAAAAAGGGAATTGTTTAAGTCCTCATCATATGCGCAATATATGGTTGAAATTTTGAATCTTTCATCTATATCCGTCGTACACTTTAAGTGCCAGTTTCTGATGCCTGAACGGGTCGGCTAATTTCTTCAACACGCAGATTGGGAGCAGCCATGTGTGTGATGGGTTGTTGATTATAACCAGGCATCGGATTTGTATGCAAATTGTTTGTTTTTACTTGTGGTATGGAATTAAGTTTTGCAAAATATTTCATGTTTTTCTGTGCTTGTATGTTAAGCTTTATAGTACATATAATTGTATATTTACGATGTTGCTGCTTATTGCACAATTTTTCCATAAATCTAGCATATAATACACGTATTTTTAAATTGTTGATTTAAAATTTAATTTAAAAGCACATTAGTGACAAAATAATAGTCCCTACTATGGAGATACCCATATCATTTCTCAGTGAGGTTCAGAATAAACTTCAGAGTGCTGCTTTAAAGTAAGCAGCAAATTTAAGCGGTAAATTGTGCAGTGTTCTAGGGAGTATTCCTGACATTAAAGTTTTGTATTCTGTGATAATATCTTCAAGGTGAAAACATAGTGCTTCATGAAGAAACTTCTCCAGAGTTAGTAAGTGCTTTCAAATTTTGCCCAATAGACGTGGAAGGTTACTTCTCAGTATAGGAACTTGTGTTAACCGATAAATCTCATAAACCTAACCTGGGCATTTGGAGAAAAGATCATTGTATATTGCAAACAAATTACAACGACCGAAATGATGTCTAAGGAAGAATGTACTTAGTAAGTACAAAAAGTCTATGCTTAAAGCTAACAAATTTAGTGTACGATCAGTGCATATTTTCGAAGTTATAGAGCATATTTTAAAGATTGTGTTTGCATGAATGCATGCATATTTTAAATATTTTTGTGCATACAAGTCAGATGTCCCATTATCACTTCTGCAATTGCAAATCCCCATTTTATTTTTGGCTAGTTTATACATTGGATTTATGTGATAGGAGCTTTACTCATTACGGTTTCGGAGATGGGTAAGATAGTACAATATTCAGGAAGAGAATTAAATGTAATTGGTGAAAAAATTGATGCATGCCTCAGCAGGAGGGACTATGTTTGTGAGACATGCTTCAATACGGAGAATTACTCCTTCACTGAGTTTCATTTATCTAAATAGGTAAACAAGCTATAAAGCTGGAGATGAAGACCAATCTAAGGCACATTTGCCGCTTAACATCCTGCATCTAACTCCAGTTAGGGGCAAGTGATTCATCTGTTACATTGTTGACACAGTATTCGCCATCTATGAATCTACATGAAAGCCAAAATAAAGAGCAGGTTCATGGAGAACGAGAAATCTTTGAATGTTCTGTGCTAGCCTCATAAGCAGGGTCTGCATTCTAATGACATGTCATCTTTAATTGCATCATAGACATTGCTAACGTATATATAAATGCTTATCCTGGTTGCAGATTATAAAAATGCTTATTTAATAGGTCATTTTGGTTATTTTATGCCATTTTCCATTTTTAGAGCACTTTTTCAATCTTAGATCATTATTTTGTCATTTTCTTGCCTGTTGCGTACTTATTTAGTCATTTTATTTCAGTTACGTTCAATATATAAATTGTTTCGTATGATCGGATAACAATGAGCGAGGGGGTGAGTTGTTTATCAATTAGAAGAGACAAACAAATGACGTCAGAGTAGCGCGCTTTTCTTTAGAAATGGAGGGAATATTTTCCCTAGAGCATATGTGTTCGTAATTTTGATTGGATATAAAAATAGACGCTAATGTTGGCGCGCTTTATTAACCAATAGCAGCTCTGTTATAATGTTTAGGCATATCGGGGTGAGGGAGTATAAATTATGAAGTCAGAGACAAGTATTGCTCAGTTTAACAGAATCATTCACGAGTTACACGTCACGCAGTTCAACAGAATTATTCACGGGTTACACGTCGTGCAGTTCAACAGAATCATTCACGGGTTACACGTCGCGCAGTTTAAGAGAATCATTCGCGGGTTACACGTCCCACAGTTTAAGAGAATCATTCACGCGTTACACGTCGCATAGTTCAACAGAATCATTCACGGGTTACACGTCGCGCAATTCTACAGAATCTCTCGCATCGTAAAGCTAGTTACAAAAATGTGAAATACTCGAATTAATAATGTGCGGCAAATAAGTGATTATAGTTCCTTTCGAAAATATAACAGTTTCAGTCGGGCGTGTATCAAGAGTAATTATGTGAAATTAGTTAATTGTGACGGCAATAAAAGTATAAAAACAAATTCTTTTATCAGTGTTATCTTTTAGTAACAACTCCTTTCCGTTTACACACCCTGTTCAAGAGATTTGCTCGACTGGGTAATAATAGCTAGCCGGAGGACAAAGAACTCAAAATTAAAAATAGTAAAACAATAACAGGCGCTCAGCAAATAAGATAACACGAACGATACTGCGACAAAGGATAACTTTTAAAATCTCAATATTCAACTGAGAAATAAGAGTAACTTTGTACATTTTTTACTCGCATTCTTGGAAGAAAAAAAATCACCTTCCTATTTAAGGTTTAGTCCAAAAATGATTGCTTGTGAGAAGAGGGATGACTATAGTCAAGAGAGCATGTATAATTACACTTATGAATGTATGTCCCAAAATAGGAAAGTTTTCCAACTTTCGCATTAATGCGTGCTTACAGTCAGCTGCTATTGCCCTTATCCTTGTGTCACACATAGACTGCGTAGTCCTCTTCATTATTCATTAACAATGAATTTAGTTTAAAATGAGAACTCAAAAGAGTTAAGCTACAGTTTTGAAAGACATGCTTCAAAAACAATTTTCTTTTCAGTTTCTTCAAAGAATAACATGGAAAACGTGTCTTTTTTAATTAATTTTCTAAATTACGTCACCATTATTCCTATGCCTACCTTTTCTATTTGTCTATCAGTTATACCCATGTGCAAATTAACTTATAATTTTCTATGCATCTTTTTAATAAATTAAATAAATCCTAGTTTTAGGTAATTGTTTGTAATTATTATGTCATTTTAAAAATGCTAGTCATTTTTTAAAGATGTTTTGCTCATCAACATCCGGAATTGATCCTAAGTAAAGAATTCATATGAGATGATGGCGTACAAAGTGTATGACCAATAGTTCCAGTGGCAAACCCAGGACTTACCCACATAGATCTTATCATTTCGTTTCACAATTGGAAAAGTGCCTCAACCGTTGCGGCTCCTATGTATAACTAACTAAATGCCACTGAGGTTTTCAACCAAATCTTTTACTTTAAATGACTGGCAATATACTTTTGTCTTTATACTATCTATTGGTTAAAGTTAAGTAAGCGGTGGAAAACGAGATCTAGCCACCAGAAGAGGTCTGTTGAGGCTACCCCGAGGAACGTGTAAGATGAGAGAATATTTTAGGCTTTGGAGGCGATGCGTTGATAGCTTTGAAACCCCAACCACGTGCAAGGCCATTCGCTTCAATAGCAGATTCGTGAAGCTGTGCCTCCAGGCTTCAAGGAGAACCTCTATAAAAATCACGTACCCCAATGCCATTTACGTTACACAGGCAAATTCCAACAAAGGGGCAAAGTATTTCAGAGGTAAAATGAATGAGTGAAAAGGGATGATAAAATTTAAGCAAAGCCACCCGAGCCTTTGACTAAGCAATCAAGGAAAACGCAGGAAAGGCTCAGCTGGTCAAATGGAACTCGGGAGCTGATTTGAGAACCTTACGAAGTCACAAGTGCTATTGCTCTTGTACACGCTAATACTGTGTAATGTTAGTATTTTAAATGCATAAGGACATCTGTGTTTTCCTCGGTCGGTTAGGCGAATGCTGGGTTGGACAATTTGATCCGCGAATGTTCCTATCATCCCTTTTATCACTACAATTCATTTCCTTCTTCTTCACCGCCATACCAGGCAATGGGCTGATCATCCATCCTGGATATCTGCTATGGTCCACAGTTTCCTTGCTCCTCGACAGGCTACTGACTTAAGGCATTGGCTTGTAGTCCTTGGGGGTGTAAGCCTCATCCTTCCTCCCGGGGATGCCCCCTCGTGGGATATAGGTACAATATCCGCTTAGGATCGGTGCTGAGTCCCCTCCGTAATCAATCCTATTCTATCCTTGGGGATGCAAGTCCTACAAAGAGGAGGGTAATCCGTTAAAGAAAGAAAGAAAAACAATCTGTTGCAGTATTTATATCGCATATTCCACAAGCACATAAATTTATTGCGCTTATCGAAATAAAATCTGTTATTCAAATATTCACATGCATGTGATGTTCCAGAAATTCCACTCTTTTCTTTGAAATATACTGTTTTATACCTCATGGCTCATGTCATGTTGAATTCATTTTTATGGCATATCGTAACAGTCTAAACTCCGCGCACGATAAGAAACTGATTGAGATTTACTAAACATGTGGGACAGAGCTTTAAAATGAAGTGAGGGGATTAAAACGTCATAGCGGTCGTCATAGTAACGCGTAGATGAACCAGTTAGAGCTGGAACGTTTCTGAAGCAACTGTATGCACCACAATTGCATTGTCGACAAGTATTGTAACAAGTGATCAGCACGTGCCTTGCCTGCGTCGGCTAGGCCTCATTTATGCCTGCGATTTCATACCGCTGCGACAAGGAATACGCTATCTGAAAGAACATTGAGTTAAATGGAAGCATTTATGCAATGGGGCATGCCGCGCGACCTAAAAAACACGTCGCATAATCTTTCAGCTCGCATGACATACGCGACACACGTATGACGTCAGTATACATTGGTGTATATGGGTCTGTTTATGCACGTCGCATTGCCGCGTTGGGATGAGTCAGTGCTGCTACCTCGAGAAATACAGTTCTGATTCAAGGTAACTGGAGTATAAGGAAGCTAGATCACTCCGGCACATTTCGCTCTCATTGACTGCGCGTTGCGGAAGGTTGAGCGCGCTCTCTTTGGATAGCAATTGAAAGTGAACGCTTTATAAACACGTACAGATTCATTTATACTCGCAGATACACTACGTAAATGGTTAAGCAATAATTAGATGTAACATAATGCAATGACATATGTTATAAAACATACTTTTAACTGAAAATGCATACAAAACTTTCGTCAGCACATTCTACCAATTACTAACCATTTTACCGCCGCCACCACAACCACCACCACCACCACCACCACCACCAAGGCTATTACCAAGATAAAGGGAACATGATTTCTGTAATCTTAAAAGTAGACTTACAATTAGGAGTGGTCATGCTGTTGTACACGAACTAGATGTCACCCACTACTGACATTTCCTCGTGTGTCTTTTCTCCATGGTTGCAGTTTCCAATTTTTTATTCTAATGCCGTATCCTAATAAGAGTACGGGTTCTAACGTATAGAGAAATAATTCTTTCACCTAACTCAGATAATTTGGAGAAAATTATGGAAGTAAGTTTTTTCATCACTCCAACACATTTTGAAATACTAAACCCATGCAATACGGTAAATATTACTTGGAACTCCTTTAGTTTTTGACAGCACTGCTCGGTCGGCCGAATAAGTCCTCCTTGAAAATAATTGTAATCCAGTGCATGCTAAGGAACTTGTGTTGGTAGGTTACAACCACTGTCTTTGCTTCCCAAAGTGCTATCAAAACCCGGCATTAGTATTCAATATAACCCGTAAGGTGCTTTATATCTGTAGCGATATTTCTGCCTGATCACACCTGCACAAAAAAGTAATTCTTAAATAATTATAGTCTATGAATTATTAATGATTAACTGTAATTTAATAATTTTCTACAATTTTAAAGTAATTGAATTAAAAACTATATAAATCAAGAGTCCTTCAAAAAGTGTAAATTTTCTTTCAAGTTTCAGTAATTGTCCAATAAATAAAGGTGTAATTGCATAAGAAAATCTGCAAGATTTAGGCGAAATAGAGTAACTTTCGCTTCAAAAGCGTTCATTGTATTTTTCCGAGCGTGGGGCCATAAAAATCCAGCGTTTCTTTGTACTTCGAGGGGAAGAACCTAGTTTTATGAGAAAGTAAACGCTGTAGGCAACGGACATTTCTTACCATTTAAGCTTCGAATTTTCAACCGGAGAGCCAATAAGGACACAGGATAATTGTTAGAACCAATGAAAAGATAGGAAGACGTGGTTGCATGCACAAAAATCCAGAGGCTAGTAGTAAAATGATATATGTAAACGTAAGCGTGGATTTCACACAGTTTGCCATGATTCTTCGGTAAAGTAACACATAGTACTCCGAGTCAGAAAAGGACTCTAAGTTCCGAAATTAGTTAAAGTGCCGCACAAGTATGTAACTACAGTGATTATTGTGGAATATTTGTCTAATGTACTAATAGTATTTGTTAAGATAATTTTTATCCAAACGTATTCCGATTTAATATTTGTCAAGTAACTACTTCAAGTTTACACGAATCTAAAGGACGGTGATAGAGCACCGATATATTAAATAATTACCCAGGGCAAATGTTAGTGGACCAAGAGCTAATAGCGGGAAGGTAGTGCTAAAGAGTCGCACGTGTTCGGGAAAACAAGAGAATCTTGCAGGATTTCTAGCAAAAAGACGTGCCGCAGTGAGAAACGTGAAAACAGTGTTTCTTTCAAGACAATATCTTGACATAATCACAGTAGGGAATTTCAGACTGATTCGTCGATGTCTGACCCCGAGATGAGACACGGCGTGCTTTCTAACGAAATCGATTCCTGAAGACGGCGCCCTACGACGTAGCGGCAAGAGAACGATGATGCCTCCCGAGGTCGCGGGATCAAACCCGGCGGAGGGCGATGGATTTTTTTCGGGCGTAAAAGTCCTTATCATGGCTTCCTTTGGAAGGGAAGTAAAACCGGTGGTCCCGTGTCGTAGATTTACGGTACGTAAAGGAACTTCAAGCCTGATAAAGAGGCCTCTGAGCAAAGTTACCGGTCTTTCACGACCAATATAGAATGGGACGCTAAGGACCACAACAGTTAAAGAGCGCCCATAAAGAAAAAGAAAAGACGACGACAGTTAAGAACCGCCTACGACTACGGGAACCGCTACATACCTGGCGCTGCCAACGTGGTACTCAAAAAAAGTTCCATAGCTACATCGCAGAGGAGACCTGCGACGAGGAACTACGACCCAGGAACTTCAAACCCACAGGAGGCGCAAGATTCGAACCCGGGACTACTAGAACTTCAACGACAGTGACGGTAAATCATTACTGCAACGAAAAGCAAGACAGTGCAAAATTCCAAAGTGCAGATGTTTAATGTTTTTGAAAAGTGAAAATTTCTATCTGATCTACCAACAATGCAAGGCCAAAGAGATTGCAGAATGGACACGATAGAAAATAACAGCTGTCAGAGTAATGACGCCCATTCTCCAGAAAGCTCTCCCATTAGTGAACCAGTATATCCATCGAGGGTTGCCGGGGATTTATTTACTGTCCACAGATTTATTTCTCCACCCCAATGTTTGACCTTAACCTCTTACTCGATAAATTTAATGACTGTCTTAAAGGTTTAGAAAATAAAGTAAACGACACTCTGAAAACTCAGGGTAAAAACCAAACGTTTGGAAAAGAAAGTAAATGACTCTCTGAAGGTTTAGAAAATAAAGTTAGTGACACTCTGAAAGCTCAATTAGAAGAAAGTAACAAAAAATTAGAGGAAAGTAACGAAACCTTGAACATAAAATTAGTAATCAAAATAGAGAGTTAGTTGTGAAAATTGACAGATCATCAAATGTAACCAGGTAACTTGAAAAACAGATTTTCTAATGAGGCTCAGGTATACAGCGAATTGCTAGCAAATAGTAATCAGGAAATACAACAGCGGATAGATAATGTAATTTCTGAAATCGAGCAGGCAAAATAAAAGTGTCAGAAATCATGGAGGTGATTCAGGAAAACAATGCAAGCACTAACATCACCTGGAAGGCATCGAGAATAAATATGAAACTTTTGAAAAGGAGATTAATTTGTTAAAAGAAACTCAGTAATGCAAATAACAATGAGAGCCGTAATATAAACACTAAGATAGTAGTTCATCCCAGCAAGCCTTACAGCATAACAATGCCACTGATAGCGCTAGAACTAATAGAGTGCGCACTGATATCTTAAGCCCACAGCTTAGGTTAATTGCATGCAATAACAACACCCATAATAGTATTACCTGTAACAACAGTGACAATGTAAATGCTGTATTTATTAATGATTGTGGCATGACTCATTCTTTATCTGGCGGCAATCATCAATCGCTCTTAATTTATACAGGTGCACCATTTTTCCGTGGTACAAAAGATGACTGTCCTCTGTCATTTATTCGTGAGCTTGACGAATATTTCCACCTTAAGCAAGTTCCGTAGACACTTAAATGCCTGTAGCAAAGAAGCAGCATCAGAATGGGCTAGAATTGAGTTTGATAGTCACACCATCTTACCTTTGAGCAAGCTTTTCTCGCGCACTACTGGGGCGTATATCGGCAAACCGCCATCAGACAGGAGATTTTAACTGGAAAATGTGAATCCTCCAACGGTTTGTCCATGCAGGATTACTTCCGCAGGATAGTCAATCAGAGGAGACTTATAGAGCACGAGATCTCGCCACGTGAATTAATTCAAATTGTCACGGGTCATTTTCCTTCACAAACACGTAACTTCATCCCAGTGACCAGAGTCAGCACATTCACACAGTTCATCGAACTTCTAGCTTCCCTCGACAACTATTCTTCGAGACCGAATCTGGGGCAAGAGGATCCCCAAACCACCAGAGAAACCGCCGTGAACACAGGGATAGACGATCAGGTGAGTTTTATTCAGGGCAGGGGGCAGGAAGTTCATCTCATAGTGACCGTGCCAGGAACTGATATCAAGAACATGCACCTCGTTTCCCTGGAAACGACAGAAATCTACGACCAAGAGACAGTCGAACACCCCCACGAGGAGGACAAAACCTCCACCCACACTTCCAAGATGAGCGCCCACGCTAATTCAGTAGGATAATTTCCAAACGAACCTAAACGGTAACCAAGGGGGAGGAGAGTACAATAGAAGAACGGGACCACCATTCCAGAGAGCCGAAGAAATGACAAGTCAAAGCCAAGAATTTTCTAGCCGAACTTGGAACTGCTGGTACTCACCACCCCAGCGATGAAAACGCTACAAATTCCTCTCACAATGACGTCATCGGCGGAAAACTAAGTCAACAGCACCAAGGATTGTCATGAAGTTTCCCTCGTGCGAATTGATCTGCCTAAGAACCTGGCCTTGGCAAGGTAACTGCGACGGTTGGAAAAATTGCAGAAACATGTGAAGACGAACAAGACCTTCGGACGTCATCATATAAAATTTCTCGCACCTTACAAAGTACCACGTTCTAAAACTCCTGAAAGAAAACCACATCCTCATAGTAGTCTTTGTCCACTGAGATTGAATAAAAATAGAGAGTAACAAGATGCTAGTAAACCCTCCATGTAATTATTTGTCTTACATGATGTGCAAACACAAATAATTAATATGATCTAAGTATTTGTTTATGAGCAATCTCAGATAATGTTATCCGTAACAAAAGGTTAAAGGGATCTATATATGTGTATATACTAAAAACAATCTGAACGACTGGCAAAAGGAAACCCGATATTTATAAATTGGTAAAATACAAAATCTAAACCATAAGTGTGTGGCCGAGTAAAAAGGGTACCTGTTTATGACTCTCAAATAAAGAACTAAAGTATCATATGATAAACTTCCCATGCGAATATAGCATTTAAAGTGCCATGTTTCTGTATAAATACCCCATGATTTAGACTGACAAAACGATCATTTGTTATGAAAGCACAAAAGGCCAATAACCATGCCACTGGATTTTGTCAGAAAGTACTATGTGAAAGGGATTGTGAACCACTTCAACGCAGGTAGCGAAAAGGGAATATATGTCACCGAGCTAAGGGGAACCAGTATACAGTAGTCACCGCAAACACTCAGGGGTGAACATGAAACACCTGAAAGTGCAACAGGTGTAGCCAAACTTTCGCAGAAGGTGAAGCAAATGCTTTGTAAATATTTATGTAACTGACTTTATGTTAACTTAGGTTAGGGTATTGTTACTGTTTTGCAAAACTTTCATGTAAATATTGTTATATTCACAGTACTTCAGTGCACTTTGCAACATTCATTTGTGTCACATCGATAATACTTATGTAATTTTTATGTTAATATGTATTCGCCATATTCCAGGATCAGTTATGTGTATATGTGTGTTTAAACTATCTATTTTTGTAATCAGTCAATACCTTTCAGGGCAGTAGTTTGTAACAAGAAAGCCGTCTTGGGTGAATCTGACTTCTTTTACAAAAGGGGTCAGTTCGTAGCGATATTTCTGACTGATTACACCTGCACAAAAAGAAATTCTTAAATAATTATAGTTTATGAACTATTAATGATTAGTTAACACGCAATTTGATAACTTTCTACAGTTTTAAAGTAATTGGATTAAAAACTACAACAACCAAGAGCCCTTCAAAAAGTATAAACATGTTTTAAGTTTCATTAATATTGCCCAGTAAATAAAGGCGTAATTGAGTAAGAAAATCTGCAAGATTTAGGCGAAATAGAGTTGCTTTTGCTTCAGAAACGTTCAGTGTATTTTTCCGAGCTTGAGGCTATAATAATCCAACGGATCTTTATACTTCGAGGTGAAGAACCTAGTTTTCAGAGAAAGTAGACGCTATAGTCAACGGACTTTTCTTACCGTTAAAGCTTCGAATTTTCAATCGAAGAGCCAATAAAGATACAGGATAATTGTTAGAACCAATGAGAAGATAGGAAGACTGGTTGCATGTACAAGAATCCGGAGGCTAGTAGTAAGTTGATATATGTAAACGTAAGCGTGGATTTCACACAGTTTGTCATGATTCTTCGATAAGGCTACATAGAGTACTCCGAGTCAGAAAAGGACTCTAAGTTCCGAAATTAGTTAGAGTGCCGCGCAAGTAAGTAACTACAGAGTGATTATTGTGGTGTATTCGTCTAATGTGCTAACAGTATTTGTTGAGATAAGTTTTGTCCAAGCTTATTGCGAATTACTATTTGTCAAGTGACTACTTCAACTTCGCACGAATCTAAAGGACGGTGGTAGAGCACCGAGATGTTAAATAATTAGCCAGAGCAAGCGTTGGTGAACGAAGAGATAATAGTGGGAAGAAAGTGTCAAAGAGTCGCACGTGTTAGGGAAGACAAGAGAATCTTGCAGGATTTCTAGCAAAAAGACGCGTCGAGTGAGAAAAGTGAAAACAGTGTTTCTTTCAACACAATATCCTGGTCTCACCACCCCACATCGTACCCTGACATACACAGTAGGGAATTTCAGATCGATTCGCCGACAGATGACCTTGAGATAACGACATGCTTCCTAACTTATATCGGTGAAATCTATTCCAGAAGACGATCCCCTACGACGTAACGGCAAGAGAGCGACGACGACAGGTAAGAATCACCTACGACGACGGGAACCACTATATATTCCATGTTAAAATCTTGATTTTCAAAGGTTTGGCTTGTGCTCGTACCTTCTAGCAATGGTTCCTCATTTTCGGTGGATGTCAAAAGTCCTATAGCAGCGTCTATATATAGCTAGTAGAAATGAAATCTAGGAGCTATGCTGATGTACAAAATTGGTGCTCATGATTGGTCAATACACGCATAAAAGAAAAATATTATTTAAAAGGTTGCTCTGTGATTCGCAGAAATTATTGTATAGGCGTAACTTCAATAGGAAATTTCTTTCAGGAAATAGAGAATTTGTTGTCTTAGATATTACTATGTGAACATGTGCAACAAATTGCACCTCATTGGGTAATTTAACACGTTTTGACACCTCTTCGTGCTGTTTTAATTACACAGGGACTCAGACACAGCATCTGCGAAACTTTTAAGACCAGCAAAAAGAGAAAAGAAAGCCAAATGCAATAATAACCTTCGCTTTGTTCTAGGGTAAGGCACCGCCTTAAATTCTAAGCCGTACGGAAATTCATGTATAACATGGATAAAAAACTGATAACCATTTTGCATGCCTATGTAGTGCTTCTTTAAAATCCAGAAATAAGAAAACTAACATTTGCTTTCCATTTTTATGGGAAAGAAGCACTCGGCCCAAGCTGGTGGGAATAAAATTGTGATGATATTCCTACAGAACGCAGTAATCAGCAATAAAATTTCATTACTTTACTAAGTCAAATAAGGGTTCTCTATAGCTTACTTTGCACACTGTGGTCATTTATGAAAAAAACCTAACATCTGTAACCCAAATTATGTATAGCTGTTTAAAGCATAAAAATATCATAATATACACGCACAACATATACTGTAATTATAAAAAGTTATGCGTTACATTCACTTCCTTTCTGCATTTATAAATATATACCAGCGTCCCAGAGTAATAGAATAATCCTGCTCCAGCTTACAATATAAAGTTAGTGATTTCTTTGTACTTATAAGCAGATTATGCTTCCTGTTGTTTCCATTTGTTTGTTTGCTTTTGTATTAGAAATTAGATAAATAAAAC